>JAFMSR010000014.1:29972991-30220491 GCA_022818135.1 Saxidomus purpurata
GACAAATCATAAAGCCTACAATGACTAAAAACAAAGTAACCTCCCTTTTTATCCAAAGGGAGACAAAGCGTAAGAAATTTACAGTACTTATACCTTAAATTTACTATAATCATACCTAAGAAATTTACATAATTTATACCTAAGAAATTTACTGTACTTATACCTAAGAATTTTACTGTACTCGTACCTTATACATTTACTGTACTTATACCTAAGAAATTTACTGTACTCAAACCTAAGAAATTTACTGTACTCATACCTAAGAAATTTACTGTACTCATACTTAAGAAATTTACTGTACTCATACCTAAGAAATTTACTGTACTTATGCCTAAGAAATTTATTGTACTCATACTTAAGAAATTTACTGTACTCAAACCTAAGAAATTTACTGTACTTATGCCTAAGAAATTTACTGTACTCTTTCCTAAGAAATTTACTGTACTTACGCCTTAGAAATTTACTGTACTTATACCTAAGAATTTATACCTTATAAATTTACTGTACCTAAGAAATTTACTGTACTCATACCTAAGAAATTTACTGTACTTATGCCTAAGAAATTTACTGTACTTTTGCCTAAGAAATTAACTGTACTTATACCTTAAATTTATTATAATCATACCTAAGAAATTTACATTACTTATACCCAAGAAATTTACATAACTTATACCCAAGAAATTTACACAACTTATACCCAAGAAATTAACATTACTTATACCTAAGAAATTTACATTACTTATACCCAAGAAATTTACTGTACTCATACCTAATAAATTTACTGTACGTATACCTTATAAATTTACTGAACTCAAACCTAAGAAATTTACTGTACTTATGCCTAAGAAAATTACGATACTTATGCCTAAGAAATTTACTGTACTCATACCTAAGAAATTTACTGTACTCAAACCTAAGAAATTTACTGAACTCATACCTAAGAAATTTACTGAACTTATACCTAAGAAATTTACTGTACTCAAACCTAAGAAATTTACTGTACTCATACCGAAGAAATTTACTGTACTTATACCTAAGAAATATACCCAAGAAATTTACATTACTTATACCCAAGAAATTGACATAACTTATACCTTAAAAATTTACATAACTTATACCTAAGAAATTTACACAACTTATACCCAAGAAATTAACATTACTTATACCTAAGACATTTAAATTACTTATACCAAAAAAATTTACTGTACTCATACCTAATAAATTTACTGAACGTAAACCTGAGAAATTTACTGTACTCAAACCGAAGAAATTTACTGTACTCATGCCTAAGAAAATTTACGATACTTATGCCTAAGAAAGTTACTGTACTTATACCTTAAATTTACTATACTCATACCTAAGAAATTTACATTACTTATACCAAAGAAATGTACATTACTTATACCGAAGAATTACTTATAGAAATTTACTGTACTTATGCCTAAGAAATTTACTGTACTTATGCCTAAGAAATTTACTGTACTTATGCCTAACAAATTAACTGTACTTATACCAAAGAAATTTGCTGTACTTGTGCCGAAGAAATTTACTGTACTTGTGCCTAAGAAATTTACTGTACTTGTGCCTAAGAAATTTACTGTACTTGTGCCGAAGAAATTTACTATACTTGTGCCAAAGAAATTTACTGTACTTGTGCCTAAGAAATTTACTGTACTTATGCCTAAGAAATTTACTGTACTTATACCTAAGAAATTTACTATACCGATACCTAAGAAATTTACTGTACGTATACCTAATGATTCACTATACTGATACCAAAAATAATTACTGTACTTATACCTTAAATTAACTATACTGATACCTAAGAAATTTACTGTACTTAAACCTGTACTATACTCATACCTAACTAATTTAGTGTATTTATACCTAAATAATTTATTATACACTCAGAAACGTTTGTTTACTTATACACTATGTGTATCAATAGACATGATTTACCTGTTGCAGGGAACCTTCTGAGCAAGTTAATATTTATAAGCAAGCAAAATCGTGAAAATAATAAGTTTTAAAGTGGAACTCTAGATCTAGCAGATTATAATCTCCAAACATATATAATGAACATATATCGAATATTGAAACATATTTTAAAACGATCATTTTACTTTTATACTTACCTATTTATTCCCGTTTACAACTTAGAGAGAGAGAGAGAGAGAGAGAGAGAGAGAGAGAGACAGAGACAGAGAGAGAGAGAGAGCGAGAACTGGTAATATCGTAGAAGTGTGGACATTTTTTACGAGAATAACCAACGCTGCGGGGACATAAGCTTTTTTGTGGGGACATTCACATGTCCCCACTTCTACGGTTGCTCATTTTCATGTAGCGTGCGCGAAACAAATTTATTTTGCTTTGCCGCAATGTCCCCATAGTGTTATGAGAGATCCATGTTACTCTCCTTTTGTACTGTTTCTCCACGAAACGGTTATAAGTGCACCCGCTCTGCGCATGCTTCAATCCGAACAATGCTCGGCCTTTTCCGTAATCAGACTGTTACACTGCGCATGCGCTCGTTTCTTACCATTTTCAACGAAAAAGACAGAAAATTCCGATTGCACTGAATTTTATTTGGCGGTCGAACAACCATCAGACAGGGAAAATGCATTCAGGTAAATTGTCAGCGCGGATCAGGATAGGCTATTTTGTTTACAGATTTCAAGTCAGTTCGTAGCTTAACAGAAATCATTTGTAGTTGAAGAAAAAACATCCTTGGGGCATGACAGTCTGTCACAGGCTAGGTAGGGATACCCAAAGGGACCCGAGACGGGTGGTCGGGATATTGTCATCGTTATATGGCATAAAAAGACTATTCATTAAATAGTCGTAAGACAATTTGAGCAAAAATACGTATTCATTGACCCAGATTTAGCATGTACGTATCTCAGTAAGCTATGCAGGTTTTTTTCTTTATCCCAGCATGTGACGGACTCCTTTGGTTTTGATCAGGGCTTTAGCCACATTGAGGCAAGTGGACAATGAAATAAAATGGTATAAAAAAACTGTGACATATTAATTAGACTTGGATTTTTTTTATCTTTTATTTCTTTTTTTTTCAGTGAACTAGACTTTTCAACTTCTTGTTCCTTCTCATTATATTTATCATGTTCTCAGATCCTGTTACATTATTCATGATAATACTATTTATGATAGAGATAAGAATCAGACTTAACCAATGTCTATTCAGTCTACATGTTTAAGTTATGAGAAAGGATGCTGACATGTCATAATTATGGAATACCAGTTTATGTATACATGTATTTCCCTTGCTTGGTGTATTTAACTTTTTCTGATAAAAAGGTTTTGGTCACACAAGAACTTTGGTACTGTTGTTTTGTAAGTTGTGTTGATTTTAAGGGTGCATAAATTTACTCTTATAAGCTATAGAGCTAGTTTTTATAGGGATCTGATAGAGTAGACCTGCCTATGGTGTCAGAGGACCCTAGTTTAATACCAAGACAAACCTGACATATTTTCAGCCCGACTCTTTTGATCACATGCTTCTACTCAGTCACTATGCTTGTGACTTAGATCTATATGTTTCCATAAATTTCATAACATGAATGGTTTCACTTATCAGGTAGCAAGGGATATAATTTGTTTGTAATTGTGCTTATTGGGTCCACCATCCTCTAAAGAGGCTATCATCGGTACGACCCGTCAAGGGATATAATTGTAAGATGTACAATCAAATAGGACTCCCAAGTTTGGCATTTCACAGAGTTTCAAAGCTACATTTAAATGAAAATGATTGGTGAATAGTAAAACTACAAAATGTATTTATTATACAAAGCTTATTGGCACTATAGAATTTTTAATACTTTTGAATGTTGGCATTTCACTGCAATTAGTCAGAATATTTATTACCTCCCTTTATAGATACAGCACATCTGTATCTATCAAGCATGTTTCATGCTTATTAGTAGATGTGTTATGGTGTTTAAGGGTTTTTTTGTGCATGTGCAGATCAGGAGCAGGGATTATGACGTAATCGATTGCGCAACTTAATCCTATTAAGCGGATTATAAGCGGATTATCACTCGAGTCGCTTTGATTGCGCAACTTAATCCCAATTGAGACTTAAGTAGCCATTGAAGCGCAAATTAAAGCTGATTACTAAGTAAACAATTGACAAACAAATTTTAAATATTTGATCAAAACATTATTGAACAATCGTTGGATTAAATCATAAAGTTTAATGCTTAGAATTGTGTATCTGAGTCGCTTTGATTGCGCAACTTAATCCCAATTGAGACTTAAGTAGCCATTGAAGCGCAAATTAAAGCTGATTACTAAGTAAACAATTGGCAAACGAATTTTAAATATTTGATCAAAACATTATTGAACAATCGTTGGATTACGTACCAATACACTTCAACTTTTTGAGAATACACACTTTAGATACAGGCTTCAACTGTCATTGCAGAGGCGCGATTATTATTACAAATGATAATGGACACGTCTGAGAAAGGAGCATGCTCGGCTGCAGGAAATTCCTCTGAGTGCGAAAAACTCAGCATCGATGGAGAATTCGAGCTGTCCGGCGGCTATCCGACGTACACGCGCAGCCTTTCCGCCGGTGGCTGCATAGTGTTGAACGAAAGGTTGCCGAAGAACCGAGTCACGTTTATTGCTCAGATAATTGCTATTTATGGAATCATAATTGTGTCGGCAATCAACCTTTCTATCAATCACGGCGGGACTAACCAGGAACTGTGGATAGCACTGCTGAGCTCTGCCGTAGGGTACGTACTGCCTAACCCCGGACTAAAGTACAGAAAACGGAAGCCGGTCGACCCGTCCGTGATAACAGATGGGGGCCAGTGATAAGGGCGGCGGCGACACGGAGACGAAACTGGAGTACCTGCATCGAATCTACACGGACCCCTCGCATCCGGCAAGTTTCAGCGGACCCGACAGACTGAAGAGAGAAGCAGACAGAGAGGGGAAATTTAAGATTAGCAGGCGTGAGGCGAAGGCATTCCTCGAGTCTCAAGACACTTACAGTATAAACAGGCCAGTTCACAGACGCTTCAAAAGGAACAGAATAGTGGTGAGCGGCCTGTATCAGCAGTACGACATGGATCTATGCGACATGGCAAAACTGAGGCGTTACCGTGGCAACCGAGGTACCCGCTTCTTGCTCGTACTCATAGATGTCTTCAGCAGATTTGCGTTTGTTCGTCCGCTAAAAAACAAAACCGGCCAGGCCGTGGCCGAGGCACTGGAAGACATCCTCACCCAGGCACGTAAGCCTGTGCGCTGTAGATCGGACAGGGGCTCAGAGTTCAAGTCCAAAGCCGTGCAAGATCTGCTTAGCCGCCTGGGAGTTAAACACTACTTCACAACCTCGGACCTGAAATGCCAGCCTGTCGAAAGACTTAATCAGACTCTGAAGGGCGCGATATACAAATGGTGTTACCAGAATAGATCATTTGCCTACATCACAGTTCTTGAGCAACTCGTGCACGGCTACAACCACAGAGTGCACTCGGCCCTCTTTGGCCTTAGTCCCAGCGAGGTAAATGAATCGAATCAGGCCAAGCTTTGGAATCTTATGTACGTCGGATCTAAAATTGTAAGAGGACAGAGTAGAGTAAGACTGTTTTTTAAGTACGACGTGGGGACTTTAGTCCGAGTTAGCCTCGCCAAGAGAACCTTCGAGCGTTCGTTCAGTCAGAAATTCACCGATACCATATACAAGATTCGTGGGCGGGTCTACCGAGAAAACGTGCCTGTATATTTCCTTATGGACTTGGAGGAGGAGCCAATCAAAGTGGCTTTCTATGAGCCAGAACTTCAGCGCGTGCGGAAAAACTTAGATGACATGCGCAATTGGGAGATTGAAAAGGTCCTCAAGACGCGAAAAGTGGGGGGAAATCAGGAAGTGCTTGTCCGCTACCGGGGTCTCGGACCAAAGTTTGACCGTTGGATACCAAAATCTTCAGTGAACTCTAAAGCTGCTTAGAAGAAAAATGAAATGCGTACTAGATCTCTATTGCATATAAATTACTGTTGAAGCTCGAAACCAGTCAGGACTCGAACCTGTACCGTAGAGTGACATCGCCCAGCACGTGCAGCGTAATGCACGTAAGCTTAGCGTTTACACTAAGCTGTAACAGGCAGGCACTTCGGCAGCAGACGACTCATGGATCAAGTACATGTAGACGTGTGCAGTGCGGACTGCATCGAATTTTATCCCCTTAACAGTGGGTCTGACTTTCGAATCGTGTTAGACGAAACTCTAGTGTTTAAGAGCCCGAGACAATGGTACGTAGCGCTAGTAGGTCTTACAGTGGAAAGTGCGAGGCAAGACGGCCTTGAACTCCGCGGAAAAGAACTATACCTGTGCTCAAATATAGTCGATTATTCGGTGGTGGGGGGCAAAAAGGTTCAACTGCTGAGGAAATTGTGTTTAGGTAACGGCGTGAAGACGGCAGTAGGAGGCCGTATGTTTTCTGTGGATACCGTGGAGAACCACTGCTTCTACAAACGAGTTCAAAATCAAGAGATTAAACATATTCAAATTTACGTCACTGCTAGACAAGGGGAGAAATTCGAGCCATTGAGCGAGTGCACAGTGGGCGTTACACTTCATTTCAAAATGATTAATGGGAGCCAATCATAGGAGATGTGTCTTAACTGTGTATTGAATGCATATACTTTGAATAAATAAATAAATCAAGGCACTACACCGCTGTACGTGCGAACATTCGATCATAATGGGTAGCACTTCACGTACAACTGACCAGCTCTACATACCAGATTTTAAAGCTTGGGAGAGGTATTACGAAAGCAAAGTGCCCTCTCGCCTGACTGACCGAGAATTATTCAACAGGAAACGGCCAGCTGCAGAAGTAAAGCTACAGTTCGTGTCGCCTGTCGAAGAGACAGTGGAACAAGCCGAAAGTGTAATCAAATCAAACGCAGAAACAAACTCGAACGCGAAAAAGGTGAAGCTTAGTGAAATTTTACCGCGACAACCGAAAGTTCAGGATATAGTTAAAGCATCAACCGCGCGACCGCAAACAAAGGCGAAAAAACAGCAGTCACAGAAAGGCAAAAATACGAGCAAGGAGACTAATAAATTCAGTTACAGGACCTTAAACGACATATTTAGTTTCTCGAGATAGAATCATGTCTGTTCTGTCTCCACTGAGTGACAACGAAAGCGCACCGGAAGCGCTAGACATTTTTAAACTATATCCCAACCAAGTGGCAATACAGAACTGCTACCTAGAAGACATCAGACCTGTGAGTCAGTTCGGTGGTATAGACGCGCCCCTCGAGTTTGAAACGTCTCTACAGGGAGCCTCTTACTGCGAACTTCCGTCTTGCAGGCTGTTTCTAAGAGTAAGAATCCTGCATGCAGATGGCACCAGCTGTGGAGACGACGTGAAAATATCACCATGCGATTCATTTTTCCACTCCATGTTCAAGAAAGTGGACGTGTACATGAACAGGAACCTTGTTAGTTCGTCCGGTGACCTTTATCCTTACAAAAGCTACTTCAACAAGCTATTTCGCCGCGACCTGAACAGGGGTCGTGGTAAAATGTCAGAGTGCCAGCTCTTTACGGGGGATGATGGGGGATTTCCTGCCGAAACAGACCCCAACGGCGGTGAGTAATGATAATAATTGCCTGTCTTAACATATAACTATAGTTCACAAGTGATATTTTGACGTCTGTTTATCGACAACAGACAAGCACTATTATATTATTAGTAAAGTAAAGGACAAGACGGGTAAGTGAACTCTTTCTTGATTTCTTCTACACGGAATAGTTCACCCATCTGTCTCACCCTTTAACTGTTTGCTCATTTATTTATATCTATAAACAACTAACAACGGTCAAAATATCGTCTGTGAACTATAGTCTTGTAAATTTGTTAATTTATTCATCAATAACTTAATTTCTTTTTATCCGCGCGTTTCATTCAGAAATGGTTTTTTTCTCAAAAATATATGCCAGTTGACAGACAGTACAATGTGTACGCACATGTTTGATGCACATGTCTGTTATTTCAGTGAAAGATTAGATAAATAAAAAACTATATATAGAAAATAGATATATAGATATTCGGACAATAAAATCATACATGTATCTCTGCTGTAGGAAACTATGGACTGTTCCAGCGGTACAGCGTCAGCAGAGGATCTAGACCATTCGACATGGTAGGGCTGCCGTTAAACGACTTACTGGAGCTCGACCGCTACCTGATCAACGGCGTTCACTTGAGAATAGTACTACACAGGAATAGTACAGATTTCTGTCTTATCGGTGGACAGGAAAATGGCCAGGGTGGATATCAGGTTAAAATTGAAGATGCATTTTTGCGGCTTCTGAAGGTGAAGGTGAATCCTGCTATTTTACTGGCACATTCAAAGCTCCTGAAGACAGTTACGGCCAAGTACCCCTTTATTCGCTCCGAGACTAAATGTGCCAACATTGCCAGTGGCCAGAGTGTTTTTTCGTGGGATCACATTAATCCGGCACATATCCCGAAATTCGTTATTGTGACTTTTGTGGACAGTTCCGCCGTACTAGGTTCCCTGAAGCTGAATCCCTTTAACATGGAGCACTTCGATTTGAGACAAATAAGCCTTTACATTAACGGTGTAGCTTGTTCCGGAAACCCTGTAAACGTGAATTACGGCGAAGGTCTGACGACAGAAGTAATGGATCGTATATACGGTTTTAACAAGGCTCGCCCCGTGTACACATCCATGGGTGGCATAAGCTGTAAAGACCGAGAAATGGCTGGAATAAGCAGGTCGGAGCTTCAGAATGGACGTGCTCTATACGTGTTTGACCTTTCACCGGTGGTGGACGAGGGCTTTCACTTTGAACTGCGAAACAGCGGAACACTGTCCCTCAACGTGAAATTTGGACGCTCTCTTGCACAGAATGTAGCGTGCATTTTTTATGCAGAGTACGATGCTTTAATGGAAATTGACGAATCTCGCGTTGTAAAGATAGTGTAAATAAATACAAAATGTACGTACACTAAGAAGATTATCAAACACTCGTTATCTATAGATGATTATGTGTACATTTTACAAATGAAATACGTTTTTACGGAAGTTAGTGTTATAATCCGATGCTATACTTTTATCTTAAACGAAAACAATGTACTACCTGCCTCTCTTCATATAAACAAACATTAATTTATAGACAAGAACAAACGGTATGTGTCTATGTTGAAATGCTTTTTAACTACCAATCACTTTGGTATGTCATAAAGCACTATATTGTAATGTATTATAATACATGTACTACTCTATTGTAATCTTATGCATACAATGTGTTTTACACTTTTTCACTGATAAGCAAATAAAAGAAAGAATTCGAAATACAATTTGTTTTCAGAACATCATCACATAACTCCCGAGATAAATTATATTCCTTATTGAAGTAAAAGTGTCGACATTTCAGGTACTTTATACTCGGGGAAATTATTTTGTATAAAAAAATGAATAAATAAAAGCAAGCCACCAGCCATCAATGAGATTCGAACTCATGACCCCCATGTTCAGTGAACAAAAGTGTAATATATAAGAGAAAACAAAACTACAAAGAATATATTGATGCAAACTGTCATCGAGTTGTTGAGTCCCGAAGAAATATACTACATCCTATGAACAATCCACAATTATCCATTAATTATTATTAAGTTGTATGGCCAATAAAAAATATTTAACTTGGCTTGGCTTGACCGGGGAATTATACAGCCTTCGAGAGATACATCACCCGTCACTTGTCAACGGGTAGATTCTATATATAGCACATGTTTATTGCCTAAATTAAAGTGGCAAATATTTACCTGTGCTAGCCCGAGGCTACAAGGTTTAACTTCTAGGCACTTGGAAGCATAAAATAAATACACACACACCAAAACAATCCCCCGACAAAAAAGATGAATTAATCTGCATTTGAATTTGTGATATGAATTAATCATTTCAAAATTTAAAACCACACCACTTATTTCACAAGTCAATTATAACGGGGCAAAATACCATTCACCATATCATTTCTTATTAATATAGTAAACCATACTTCTGTTCAAAACGTAAAAAATAAAACGTATCAATCGATGCCACCAGTCATTTCTTTAAGTTACATAATACCCGACACTGGACACCTGTCAGTGACGCCGACTTACATCAAAAGAAGCCGATCGAGGGTTTGTCGTCTGATCATGTTTTCTCGTCTGCTAATTGTCTGCGACGGTGCTTTTGAAAGTAGTCACGTGACGTGTGGCATGTAGGCTTATAAGCAAAAATAGGTCATTCACAAGTAGGATCTCATTGGTCAATGTGGTGACCTACATTTTAAGAACCAATCAAAACAAAAGCATGTAAATAAGGTTGCAATCTGCCAATCTTCTGATAAGATCTCCTATTTTCGACAACATATAGTTAGGTATTTAGATAGGGGCATGAACAGGAGAACATGCCGGGTCGTACCGACTATGCCTCGAACGAGGATGGTGGACCCAATAAGCACAATTACAAACAAACAAACAAACATAACTGTCACACGCTTTTGAATTACTTAAAGTGTTAAAGACAATTAAAATTTCCTTCATAAGTGACCCCCCCCCCAAACCGCAGGTAGTCAAATATGTTAATCGTTTTATTGCCCCTTATCAGTTATAATCCTGTCTGATTAGGTCCAGCAACCTGTCTGTAGACCTGACATGTATGTAGTACAATAGTAGGACCATAAATTTTATTGATTTGTAGAGATAATTGTGTTATAACTTATTTCATGTTGTTTATATAAACAGTTTTATATAATTATAACATTTTACTTTTATTGCAGATATGAAAAATATTTTTAAATAAATGCAGTATAACTGTGATTTTAAAGTTATATTGAGAATGTTAATATGCTCAAGTATTGAGCCTTCCCTTGGTGTGGCCTGAATGCATTTTTAACTTATAAAGAATCCTTCTGACTGTATTTGTTTCTTTGTAAACTAAAAGTGCAACTGAACGCTTCTTCTAACTGTAAAATAAGCCAAAACTAAATTTTTTTTATGTATCAAGTGTAACATCTAATCTTAGCGATAATTGGTTTGCTGTAAGAGTAATTACTCGAGTCTTTAAAACATTATTCAATCTAACTTTGAAATCACAGTTATTCTGCAGTAATCTAAAAGTAAAAAAAAATATTTTATGTTTCTGTCGTATTAGAAAATTATTTCGATATAATTACTGCAAGTGTTGGTTTGTTTATAATCTTAATTTGATTGGGAAATTACATACCTAAAAGGTAACTGATAAAATAAAATAATAACATCTTATAAAGGTCTTAAAATTTATGTATAACTAACATCCCTTTCCTACATTATCTGTACATAATGTAAGGGAGTTATACAGTAGCTGAATATGATAAACAGAAGCTAGTCTACCAGTGACCAGTCATGTTAATTGACCCCTGCTGTGAATTCGCTGTGAGTTCGCATGGCTGACTGGACCCCTGTGGTGTATACCCCACATTCCTGTTCAAGTGTCTTTAAGATGTTATTTTCATGATTTTGTTGGCATTTTTGCCATTTGTGGACTGTACTTGTAAACAAAATGGAGAATCTTTGAAATGCTCGCGCAGGTGGAATGGAGTTGGAATATATTATGTAGGCGTATTGATTGGAATGTATTAGTCTATTATATATAATAATCTGTTCAGCAATTCTAAATGTTTGCAGTTAAAAAATAAAGGTGATAAAACCTATTCTGATCTACTCTGCTTTATTCAACGGTGATCTAGATGTTTGTTTAATAGATAAACAGCTATAAAAGGTGACCATGATTGGCCAGACATATTACATAAAAGTGATAAAGTGTACTCAACAGTCATCTAAATGTTGTTTTCTTAACAAATAGACGAGGATTGCGAGAGATAAATCTTGTGTACAAACATTGATCAACTCGTGTGTTGTCTCCGGCGGAAGATGATTGAACACACAAAATGAAAAGTGTATCAATACGCAAATCAAGTCAAGTCAAGTCAAGATAAAACATGTTTTTATTTGTTTGTATTATTACCATTCGTACATGGGCATAAACGAAGACCTGTTCTGCTCTGTTTGTGTGCTCATTTTTAGAAGCTTAATACATTCAACTTTAAAAAGTAATCTTTTTTTAATACATTGAATCGATTCTTATTAAAGTAAGAAATTAGCACACTACAAAGTCAGTATCTAAAATAATCTATGTCTTACCATGCAGGAACATCATAACAGTATTTCATGCACTTGAATGTTTCGTAAAATGTCATTCGTAGATTTATTTCTAACTTAATTTAATATACACCTTTCATCCTAAACGTTTTGCTTTATTCAGTAGGAAAGCCATTTTGTCCGTTTTGTTTTAGGTCTCGCATCAAATGAAACATCTTTTCGTTTTCTTCTGTTCTTTAACAAATGAGCAGGCACATTAATTTGGCCCATTGCCATTTCAAAATAGTCAAAGTCGTCTGGCTGGCGTTCTGTCCCCTCGCTCACCAAAGAGCTGTATATGTAATCTACGATACTGGATTCCATTCTTCTGTCATTTATGCGCAATGCACCCGACCTGTCTACTTGTACGACGCCTTTTCCAAACTGTAACAGATAGAGTAACAGAGATATGGCCTTTTCCCTGTAGGTCCTGGGAAACGTTTGACTTATCATTCCCATTATATGATCACTGACTGACTGCTGATTTTTAACTGAAACAGATTCGCCCATTTCTGAGGCGGCACCACCAGTGTTCATTTCATCATTCAAAGAATGCTTTTTCCGCACTCCCGGTGAAGCAGTCGAGAAAACTTCTGTCTCCCGGATATCTTTTTTTTCCCCTTGTGTCGGACTCTGTTTCCGATGTTGCTGCTGCTGCTGCTGCTTCTGAATCAGCTGCTGATAGCGACACGCCGGTATCAGTATCAGCTTGCGAAAGCCCTTCTCTGTTCCAGCTGTTCCCACATGCATTTGTTCCGGCACTGTTTGACTTAACCGATACGGGCTTCTGCGGTGAACTATGCTCGTCACTGAGGGACGAGTCACTTTCGGAATCTTTGTCGAACTGTGCCAGAAATGCAGACACTAAAGTTCTTATTCCGTTGGCGTCTCTATACATTAATTCCCGCTTCGTATTGTTATCAATAGACTTCACTGCCAATTTTCTCAAAGTGCTTTTGTGTTTGCTGAGAGCCAAGAAGTCCTCGTCCGCAATCTCGAAGTTTCCGTGCAGCAGATTTAGACAAATTTCTGAAAGAACTTGTATCTGTTCTCTCGAAAGGCCACGAAGCAGCTGTTTTCTCTGGCTTGGTACAGCAACAACCAAGTAACGTAAAAAGTCAATATTACGAGCAATTTTGTCCATCCCACACGCGCACTAATACAATACAATACAGCGATACAATTTATTATGTTGTCGTCTGCTCGATTGCGTATCATATATCTGTCTGCTTCGCTCGATACACGCCCAGTCTAATCCGCTTTAAGCCACTTTAACTACTTCAGTTCGAATATCAAAGGTATCTGTCCAGGTAAGATGTTTGACCGTAGTTTATAATCCGAATGTACAGCAACGAGCGAGTAACTTGTCCGTTGCACACGAGCGCTAATACCTCTTACGGCAATACAATTTATTGTGCTGTCGTCTGCTTGATTGCGTATCATATAACTGTCTGCTCTGCTCGATACACAACCCGTCTAATCCGCTTTAAATCCCTAACTACTCCAGCTCGTATATCGTAGGTAGCTGTCCAGGTAAGATGTTGGACCGCAGTTTATAATCCGAATGTTTGGTCTGTGGACTGAGATCGATGATCAAAGGGCTGTATTGATCCGCTGCCATGACATCGTCATAGACGCCGAGGAAGTGTTTTGACTTCTTACTGTGAACGAACAATTGTGTGCCTAGCGTAGATAGCTGCAAGCGATTTTGCAGTCTAAATAGTAAAATATAATGCAAGTTTGTCGTCATCGTTTTCGCGTACTTTGAGTTCATAAATATATTATGACAACTTATGATAACCGTTACCGTCAGATGGTGACAGAGTAAAACGAACAAATCCAGTATGTCCCTAGAGTTGATCAACAGATGATATAGGTCGTCAAGTATAAGCACAAGGTGTCGCTCTGTTTCAGCCCACTGCTGAATGTCCGACCTTGTGGGCAGACCCTGTTCAAATTGAACGTTCGGTGCGGAATTCCCGATCTCGTCATACAAGTCTTGGTATATGTTGTAAAGCCATATGTATTTTGAAGGCGGGATTGTAAACATTTTATCTCCCATCTCGACCAATTTCCGCATGTAGGACGTCTTACCGGAGTTACTCTGGCCGACCTGAAAACAGATTTATATCGAGTATTATTAATTAGCAAACGCGCATGAAAGTGCGAGTCAAGGTACCAGTAAGTAGAAATCTATATATTATACGTGTATATATTTACATACGCACCAGCATTAATGTCGCTGGAGCAATAAACTTCAGCAGTGAATCATTTTCGTCCGTAAAGTGTTCGCATTCCCTACTCTTGAAACTGCTAATGTCAACGTTCTCCATTTTAGCTTTAATCATAAACTATCGAGAGAACGTAATAACGTTGTAACTTTTCTCTGTCTGAACGCGCATGCGCAAAGCGTACAGTCTCACAACACCTTACCAATCTGATGCAGCTTTTCAGATCCGAGCATTGTCTGAGCAATCCGGGATACGCTTCTCTGCCAGCTAACGTTTTTCATAGTTGTCTCCCTGTAATCTTGGCATCTTATTTTTAGCATGTACATGTCCAGCACTGCTCGTTCGAACCCCGTGCACGACTGTAAGCTATACCAGCTCTCGATCACACGCTCTTCGTCTAGTATTTCCAAAACGTTCCAGAAGTAGTGATCGAGTTTGCCCACCGGACCTGGCACGATGCAAGAATGATCGCGCTGCGAGAGGCGATTGTACTTGCAGCCTGTACATAGCAAGCGACCAACCTTCTCCGACTTGTTGGTGATCGCTTTGGCGTAATGTATTTGCAACGAAAGCTCTAGCATGCAGACGACCCTTTGCTGAGCTACGTCGAAACCTCTATTAAACTCCGCAGTTGCCGACCCCATGTTTCTTAATCGCCGCAAAATATATTAGTAAACATATAAATACAATTAGTAGCCACCTGTCCGCAGTCAATTTGAACAATCGATCAGTCAGTAGTCCATTCATTTAAACGCTTTACGTATTAGCTAGCACCCCTCTGTTACCAGGGATACACAATTCTAAGCATTAAACTTTATGATTTAATCCAACGATTGTTCAATAATGTTTTGATCAAATATTTAAAATTCGTTTGCCAATTGTTTACTTAGTAATCAGCTTTAATTTGCGCTTCAATGGCTACTTAAGTCTCAATTGGGATTAAGTTGCGCAATCAAAGCGACTCAGATACACAATTCTAAGCATTAAACTTTATGATTTAATCCAACGATTGTTCAATAATGTTTTGATCAAATATTTAAAATTTGTTTGTCAATTGTTTACTTAGTAATCAGCTTTAATTTGCGCTTCAATGGCTACTTAAGTCTCAATTGGGATTAAGTTGCGCAATCAAAGCGACTCGAGTGATAATCCGCTTATAATCCGCTTAATAGGATTAAGTTGCGCAATCGATTACGTCATAATCCCTGCTCCTGATCTGCACATGCACAAAAAAACCCTTAAACACCATAACACATCTACTCTTATTGATAAACTATGTTTTCATTAGTATTTTCAATTTATACAAATAATCTAAATAAATGTTAAACATACAGTAATGCACACTTGACAGGAAAAAAACCATTTTAGGTGCTGGATTGATTCTATTGTATGGTATGATATATGTTGTAAGCAGCAAAAACGATAATATCATATAGAATCTAACGGTATATTTCAGCAAATAAAGGAAAGTGTGCACTTAAACTTTATGAAGACTTTTGTAAATAAAATTGTATCTTGATTGCTGGATGATGTGTATTTGCCAATCAAATTTCCTTAGTCATATTTTTTTTATGTTGTAAGCAACCTCAAATTTGTTGTTATTGTTCAGACTTTGTAGACGTCAGTTTTTCAGAAGGAAAAAAGTTAACAAAAAATAATGTAGCTTTGTAAGTTAAAAAAGTTTAACAACTGATCTGATTAACAGAAAAATTTAACAAAATAATTAATGAGCAGTTACCTGTATCATTGTTAAATATTTATCAAATGTATTGAACAACTGGGCCATTAACTCGGATAAAATGTGCTTACGGTGACTGGCTATATTTGAATGTATTAATTATTATGAAAAGAATGAATTAAAAATGATCACAGTCTAAGACATGTGCACCTGTTTATCATTGTTGTATTATAGCTATCGGATTTCAGGTGTCATCCGACTCAAAAGTTATTTTTGTTTTTCTCGAGATGATTAAAACATATTTTTGTTGGAATTTATTAAAACTTACGATTTGAAAAGCACTCGCCCAATCGGTCGAGTGTTAAGCAAGGTCCACTCGTCCTATCCTGACTTTAACTAGCCAATGCGAGCGAAATTTTACACCCCTGCTACTGCGCATTCTATTTTTCCTACTTACCTAGATCTACCTATCCTACTTTTTTTAGCATGTTATCAGAACCACATAATAATTTTGTTTTGGTCTTAATGCGCAATTTGCGCATCGTGCGTAGCCTTCCAAAGCACTGGGTGGAAGTGGGGATGTGTTAAGAAAATTCTTGTGGGGACCCCGGGGGGGCACTTACTATATTATGAGGTGCTAGGTAGGTTCTGACAAAAGGGGTAGGGGTTTTTCGCAAAACATCTGTAAAGGGGTATACTTTTTTTCTCTTTTCTACAAAGAGGTAATAACTGACTATCTGGAATGGGGTTATATGTAAAGAACAGCTGGAACGTGGTAATAATTTGAAGGAAACAACTGCAGCAGGATTGACTTAGATAATTACTTGTTAACAACATAATTGCCCATAAGGGGAGCGGTGGTCTAGTGGTTAAGGTGTTGGCCACTCAATCCCGAGGTCGTTGGTTCGAGCCCAACTAGGGCCCATTTAATTGGTTTATTGCATTGACATGAAGTGAGGCACGGTCAGCAACCTGGTCCAGTTGCCTCTTCGGTACCACGACCAACCAGTTTATCTAACAATGTGGTTTTTGGCACATTAAACATTTAAGCGGCTGCGCTTTTCTTTGCCATGCAATTGCGAACACCGCGTACAACCAAAAAAATAGATACAGGAATAATTCATATATATATAGGAGAAAAGTATAAGATGCACATATTTTTTTTAAAGGGTTAATGTGGAACAGTGTTATTTTTGGAACACCCGAAGATGGGAATGAAATATTACAATTTAAATTTTTTGTTAAAATCCCTTACCGCACCTATACTTTAATTAAGGGTTATGCTTTTTAATCTTCACATGTAGAGAAGGGGTATCATTTTAGACTCATATTTCTGTAATGGTCAAATTTTGTCTGGAAAGGGGTTGGGGTTCAAACGTGCTCGAAGAACCCGCCTGTCAACTTTTTTGACAAGGTGCCCCTCCCCCCACCCCGGGAAGGGGACATGCTTCTAAGAGCTTTTGCTGTTGAATGATGATAATGGGGACATGTTGAGAAAATTGTTGTGGGGACATTTTTTCTTAGAGCTCTCTCTCTTGAAAGGTGTAGTCAGGGAACATGTTGAGAAAACTCTTGTGGGGACATTCGTCTAAGAGCTCTCTTGCATGATAGCAGTGGGGACATGTTGAGAAAATTATTGTGGGGACATTCCTCTGAGAGCATTCTCTTGCATGATGGCAGTACCTACTTTTTACAATACTAGTGGGAATGGGGACCCACTTTTTAAAAATCCAGTGGGCATGCCCAGTCAAGCAGAATCATGCGTTTTTCAGGCAGAAAACACAATGCGTATGCAAATTTTTCAATGTCCGTGTAGGTACGCATATTTCTTGTTTCCGGCGAATGAACGAATTGGCACAAAAATTGGTGGTCGGTAACCTAAAACCGTGAAAATGCTTGCTTTTCAATTGAAATTCAATAAGCGCTTCGCAGCCGTCAAAGTTTGCAAAGAGATTCTGATAGCCGGCATATTACACATAGAAAGAAAACATTCCGCATTGTTTTGAATTATAAGTGGGTTGTGCGCGAAGGGCAGCCGTGGTATATAACAAAAAGCCCTTTTTAGCTCACCTGGCTATGCCAGGGTGAGCTTTTCTGATCGATGATTGTCCGTCGTCCGTCAACATTTTGATTCAAATGACATCTCCTCTGAAACCACTAGGCCAATGTTGATAAAACTATGCAGGAATGTTCCTTGCATGAAGCTCTACCAAAATTGTTCAAAGAATTCCATTCCATGCAGAACTCTTGTTGCTATGGCAACAAATAGGAAAAACTTTAAAAATCTTCTTCTCTGAAACCACAAGGCCTAGAGCTTAGATATTTGGCATGTAGCATTGTCTAGTGGACCTCTACCAAGATTGTTCAAATTATGACCCCCGGGTCAAAATTGACCCAGCGGGTGGGCACTTAGTTTTTGCATAGGAATATATAGGGAAAACTTTTAAAATCTTCTTCTCTGAAACCACAAGGCCTAGAGCTTAGATATTTGGCATGTAGCATTGTCTAGTGGACCTCTACCAAGATTGTTCAAATTATGACCCCCGGGTCAAAATTGACCCCGCACCGGGGGTCACTTAGTTTTGCATAGGAATATATAGGAAAAACTTTAAAAATCTTCTTCTCTGAAACCACAAGGCCTAGAGCTTAGATATTTGGCATGTAGCATTGGCTAGTGGACCTCTACCAATATTGTTCAAATTATGACCCCCGGGTCAAAATTGACCCCGCACCGGGGGTCACTTAGTTTTACATAGGCTTATATAGTAAAAACTTCAAAAATCTTCTTCTTTGAAACCACAAGGCCTAGAGCTTAGATATTTGACATGTAGCATTGGCTAGTGGACCTCTACTAATATTGTTCAAATTATGACCCCCGGGTCAAAATTGACCCCGCACCGGGGGTCACTTAGTTTTACATAGGCTTATATAGTAAAAACTTCAAAAATCTTCTTCTTTGAAACCACAAGGCCTAGAGCTTAGATATTTGGCATGTAGCATTGGCTAGTGGACCTCTACCAATATTGTTCAAATTATGACCCCCGGGTCAAAATTGACCCCGCACCGGTGGTCACTTAGTTTTACATAGGCTTATATAGGGAAAACTTTAAAAATCTTTTTCTCTGAAACCACAAGGCCTAGAGCTTAGATATTTGGCATGTAGCATTGCTTAGTAGACCTCTTCAAAGTTTGTTCAAATTATGCCCCTGGGGTCAAAACTGACCTTGCCCAGGGGGGATCATTTGTTTTACAAAGGCGTATATAGGAAAACTTATTTGGTATATAACATTATCTAGTGATCTTCCACCAGGCAAGTGGACTTGTACCAAGGTGAGCGATATAGGGCCATCTTGGCCGTCTTGTTTTATAAATGTAATTAACAATATATTTTCAGCCAATCAGCAAATGTCTCATTGAATCTTACCGTTTCCCTACCCTTTTTTCAGCCAATCCGAGGCTGCTGTTGCAATAGCTTTGACCTTAACGGACTAACTGGACCTGTTCATGCTATGTATGTTTTGATTCTTTTTGATTCACGCCCGTCAGTTCATTTAACAACAATGACTTATGATGAGACTCAGAGTGACTGGTATTTGTTCCATGATGGAAGTTTTAGCTAACATGAGTTTACTGAATAAAACTCCATCTGTGGGGACATTCTTCTGAGAAATAGCCTAGTTGTAGTGGGGACGCGAGATTGTTATGAAAATTCTTGTGGGGACATTCTTCTGAGAAATAACCTGGTTGTAGTGGGGACGCAAGATTGTTAAGAACATTCTTGTGGGGACATTCTTTTGAAAGCTAGTATGGTTGTAGTAGGGATGCATGATAAAGAAAATTCTTGTGGTGACATTCTTTTGAGAGCTAGCCTGGTTGTAGTGGGGACGCATGATAAAGAAAATTCTTGTGGGGACATTCTTTTGAGAGCTAGCATGGTTGTAGTGGGGACACATGATAAAGAAAATTCTTGTGGGGACATTCTTTTGAGAGCTAGCATGGTTGTAGTGGGGATGCATGATAAAGAAAATTCTTGTGGGGACATTCGTTTGAGAGCTAGCATGGTTGTAGTGGGGACACATGTATATTGGGACATAGTACTGCATGTACATTAGGTCACAGGAAGTGGAAGCCATTTTGGATTTTTTAACTGGCACTTGGATGTGTAATGGAGGAAATAATTTTAGGAGTTCTGGTGGCTGTTTTAGTTACTTTGGTTCTGTGCCTCATTACATTATTCGTGATGTTGCTTTTAGTGATACGGTTGATAAGAATTTCCCAGCATTGGTTTTACTTAAATTCTTAAATACCTCAATGCAAATATGTACCAGCTAACAGTGCATTCTTCAACCAGTTTGACGATGATATTAGCTTTTATTTTAAAAAATGGTTTCAGGTGTAAACTAGATACAGTTGTTATTGATGACTCAAAGTGCAGTTCTGTAATTGAAACCACACATTTGTATGAAGCTTTAAATGTTACAATATTTTGTGTTGAAAATGGAATTGACTTTGATTAACAACACAAAACATACAAGTTTAGGTTGGTATCTTTGTGTTATAAGCTAGTGACTTTCCTACTAAATTTTAACTTTTGGTAAAATCAATGTATATTCAATTTGTTAGTATTAAGTTTATTTTCTTTGTGTAGGAGCTAAAAATAAAGGAAGCTAGAGAAAAATTATTTACCCGAGCCAGGATTCGAACGAGGATTTTTGCACTTGCAAAAATTTTGCCAGCAGCTAACAGACTGCTCTACAGAGCCAACTGATTTGCTGCAAGTTTTATATACAGTCAACTCTCGTTATCTCGACTACGGTTATCTCGATTTTTCGATATCTCGACTGGATTTTCTCGGTCCCGATTTTTTCCCTTCTTGTTCTATATAAATCAACTACGGATATCTCGATTTGTTTATCTCGATTTTTTCGTTATCTCGACTAAATATTTGATCCCCAACTATGAAATTTCCTCTATTTTGACATCCGATATCTCGATTTGACATTTATCACCTGCCAAACAAGGTGCGAAAAGCTGCACGCTCAACTGTCGTCTGCTGTAAGAGGTGCGAAAAACACCACGCGCGGCTATTCACTCAGTAATTCGGTTAACGACCCAAAATTAATTGTTTGTTTGCGACGTAAGCTGTGTAATATGCGGAATGGGTTATTTGTATTGAATTGTGTCAAAACTGAGAAAAATTAGACAGATAACATCTCTATATTGAAAAAAAACGGAAGAGTAATGTCGGAGGGCGGAAGTCATGAACTTGTCCGAGCGCCAGTCGAACAATCTAGAGGGCCCGGTAACCAACCCGGGAGGATCTATCTGGATCGGCAAACGCTGAGAGTTTTGGAGAAGGACCGGGGGAATCCAATCTTTAGGCACCGGGTTGCAAGGCAACATGAATCAGATGAATTGAACATTTAGTTGATTTAAACCTACGAGCTAGTTTCGTTTCACAACCTGTGTATTACACAGATCATAAGATGGTAGAAAGAAGCAAACGTCTTTCTATCAACAATATTCTTCCTTATCCCCCTCCTATCCCCTATCGAGCATATTTTATCCAACTTTGGTTATCTCGATTTTTCGTTATCTCGACTTATTTTCTTCGGTCCCAAAAAAATCGAGATAACGAGAGTTGACTGTATACCAATGACCTCATAGCGTTAGTCACAGGTTAACATTTTCTACAGTAAAAATTAGCAAAACAAAAGATTTTCACTGTTTCTTTTGTTAGAAAACTTGTAGACCTGTGATCATATTTCAATGCCCCTGATACAGTAATGACAATTATTTTCTTGAAATTGAAAATTTTCTTTTTTTACCGTCAGTTGTCCATCTGGAGTGCAGTAGCTTTAAGTGTATATATAGTACATATTATGTTGCCATTCTTGTCAGTGCTATTTTGGAGAAACTTCTTGCTAGAAATTCAAGTTTCATTACTATGAGGAGATGCGCATATTATCAGCATGTTCCAGTTCGTTATGTTTGAAAGATTTATGGCCTTTTTAGCTCACCTGTCACAAAGTGACAGGGTGAGCTATTGTGATCACAATTTGTCCGGCGTCTGTAAGCTTTTTCTTCAAATGACATCTCGTCATAAACCGCTAGGCCAATTTCAACCAAACTTCACAAGAATGTTCCTTGGGTGAAGCTCTACCAAAGGTGTTCAAAGAATTCCTTTCCATGCAGAACTCTGGTTGCTTTAGCAACCGAAAGGAAAATATATAGTAAAACTTCTAAAAATTGTCTTCTCCGAAACCGTAAGGCCTAGAGCTAAGATATTTGGTATGTAGCATTATCTAGTGGACGTCTACCAAAGTTGTTCAAATTATGGACCCATGGTCAAAATTGGCCCTGCCCCTGGGGGGTGCTTTATTTTTACATAGTCTTATATAGTAAATCTTCTTCTCCGAAACCGTAAGGCCTAGAGCTAAGGCATTTGGTATGTAGCATTATCTAGTTGACTTCTACCAAAGTTGTTCAAATTATGGCCCTATGGTCAAAATTGGCCCCGCCCGGGGGTCTTTGTTTTTACATAGAAATATATAGTAAAGCTCTTCTTCTCCAAAACCCTAAGGCCTAGAGCTTAGATATTTGGTGTACAGCATCATCTAGTAGACCTTTACAAAAGTTGTTCAACTTATGGCCCCAGGGTCAGAATATGCCCCGCCCGGAGGTCTTTGTTTTTACATTGCCTTCAATAATTTAGTTAAACTTTAAAATTCGTCTTCTCCGAAACCGTAAGGCCTAAAGCTTAGATATTAGATATATTAGCATCATCTAGTGGACCTCTACTAGAGCTGTGCAAATTATGGTCCCAGGGTCATAATTGGCGTCTAGGCCTCGAAAAAATGTTTAGGGCGAGTGACCCTGAAACTCTACTCGCCCTGAACAAAATTCACTCGCCTTGCATTTTAAAGACAAAACTGGGTAATAATTATTACACACTGATAGTAGGTATTTTTTGGCCAATTCAATTTACTATCACACTTAAAAGCAACCAATAATATATCTTCAAACATTTATTTTTCTTTTATGAACACATAATAATCAGGATTACAGTTAGTCCGAGTTGTCGGCACATGTTTTTCTATGCAGAGTTACTGTTCCTGACAGACGGTAATTTTATGGATATGCGAGAGAATGGTTACATCCATTCTGATAACCTCGATTAAATAGTCCGTTTATGCCTTTTTGCATATTTAGTTTTATTTTCACAAGACATGACTGTAATATGCATGTGATATCAACAACGGAATTACAAAACAAAATAGTCAGTAGAGGGAAAATCGGTTGACCAAGTGGGTTCGGAAATAATTTATACATATTTATGATGAGGTCATATTTCTGTTTAGACTGTTTACTTCCGTGTTTTTTAAATTGAAATTTACGTTGCAATATTTGTTTTGGCTTATAAAATTGCTCTGCTTTGATCATGAGAATGTTAGTCGCCCGGTCTGGTTTTTACTCTTACTGGATTTTTCGAGGCCTGGCCCCGCCTCAAGGGGTCCTTACTTTTACATAGTCTTATATAGTAACACAGTTTCTGGTCAATAGCTTGAGAACCACTTGACATAGGACATTCAAACATCACATACTTGTAGGGCTTATTAAGTAGATTATCCCCATTGACTTTGGGGTAACAGGGTCAAAGGTCACAGGGGCTCACACACTGAAAACGGTTTCCAATTAAGAACTCGATAACCACTTGGCCTAGGACTTTCAAACTTCATACACTGATAGTACTTATTGAGTACTAGGTTGCTTTAGATTTTGGGGTCACAAGGTCTAAGGTCAAGGTCACAGGGGCCGAACACTGAAAACTGTTTCCGAACAATAAATGGAAAATTACTAACTTTAATTCTGCCTTTACTAGTACCGTTTGGGGGGAGACATGCGCTTTTTCTTCAAAAGCATCTTCTAGTTGTCTTGAACTTTAAGCAAAGCAAGCAGTTTGGTTCAGGTGAGTGATTTAGGGCCATCATGGCCCTCTTGTTGTACATATAGCACTTATGGCATTGTACTTGTCCATGCTACTTCTCAGGAACTACCTGCTTGTATTTAATTCATTGAAACCTCATACTTACTACCAATTCCTCCTTCTAAAATTCAAGCGCAAAAATTTGGGTATTTTAAAATTCAAGCGCTACAAAAACGTGTACTAAGATAGGCTGCAGAATTCCCTAGATGTACATATTTCGGGGAGCATCAATCAGTTCTACCAATATTTTTATTGTATTTTTAAGTAAAAGCTTGAATAAAATGAAACTATACTTGTCAGGTATGTACCTTTTACTGTTGTATTTTTTTTTGAAACATGTCATTCTACTTTCTATGGTAGAGGATATGAACTGAACAAATTTACTGGTCTATTTTTAGTTCTTAAAAGAAAAAGAAAACTTAAAAGAAAGGAAGACATTGCTGCAGATTGGATCGAAAGGTCTCAAGATCCACCTGACTTTGATGTCCAGGAATTTCCAGTAAAAGGTATACTTTAAAGCACAACACTGAAAAAAGTTTAACAAGTGAACACAACTAAAGCTACATGTAAGTTATGTGAATTTTTGTCAAAGATTATTGAAAAAGTCTAGGCCCTTAATGGGCACCTTACTGTGACATAACATAGCTGCATATTTATAGAACAGCATGGCATATATCACAAAATGTAATTGAATACTGTTAACAGTGTGTGGAGGATGAGACTGTAAAAAATATCAAATTAGCTGAAACTAGACATCATTTTTTTTACAAAAAACTGCCAATTTCAATAAAGTCTTATTTTCACTATTCATGTTTTCAAAATTTAACAGTATTAGGTTGTTTAAAGTTTTGGTCATCTAAATGTCTTTTTCTGACATCATTTTAAAAGATAATGAAATTCTTCACCCAACAGGATATCGTTATATAAATTCTTTGTTCTCTTGCAATATTATCAAATTTTCCATTTTATGCAGTACGTAAAATGACAGTAAGCTATAATCACTGACCAGGAAAGGGCTGCAGTTTAAAATAAACCTCCTATTAATGTTTTCACTGTATACTTCTGTACAAGTGCTAGTGTAAGCTTGAAAAATGTCTTAATTTACTGAAAGTACAATCTGCCAATGCAATCAGACCCTTTTTACAAGCAAACTCGCAAAAAAGGAGAAAATTAGGATCTATTTATTACAGTCGAACTTCGATGGCTCTAAGTTGGATCTTTTGAACACCCAGGTTCACTCGAACTCTTTGCCCAGTCCCAAATTTATTCCTTTTTTATTCTATATAGTTCTACCTCAGATCACTTGAACTTCCAAAACTCGAACTCATTTGTCGGCCATTTGGATGGCTCAAACAAGGGGAAAAGTCGAACACGGGACCATTAAAGTCGAGCCATCGAAGTTCAACTGTACTTTTTCTGACTACATCACAGAAGCGCCTTTCTGACTGAATTACGCTGATTTATGCAGTAGCCAGATACTGTTTGAATTTACTCTCATTGTATTTACTTGGCAGAGTTACCAAACATATTACAAGCATATATACTGACTGTATACCCAGTGTAGAAAATGTGAACAGTGTAAATATATTTTACTTAATGTAATACTACGAGCTTGTGGAAGTGTGCACTAGCTGAATATAAGGTTTTGGTCATTTATTCCAGGACGAGGTGTTGTGACAACTGTTTCCAGATCTAAGGGAGATTTCCTCCTTGTATATAAAGGGGAAATGCTAACAGAGGAAGAAGGTGAAAGACGAGAAGCAGAGGGTGCATCAGGCTATAGATTTTTCTACAGTAGTAAAGGCAAAAAACTGTGGTGAGTAGTTTATGTATGTATGAATGAACTTTTATATAGACTTGATTTCAAACATTCAAGGAAAGATACTCTGAATATTTTGCATATTTAAAATAAAATCTATAAGAAGATTTTTGGAAGCACAGAATGCAACCAGGCAAAATAATAACAGATCCGGTTTGATTGAGTCTGTTGATGGGAGGTATTGAAATTTGTAACACACCTCTAGCACAGGCCTAATGGAATTATAGTAAAGTTGAATGATCCAAAATAGTTGAAACTGGTGTAGAACCATTGGCAGTAATCCTGCTTAAATTAGGATTGCTCATTGTCCTTCAGTCCACTTTTCGTGTCTGGTCTGTTATTAAAGAAAGGATTTTGGCATATTTGGCACACAAACTCTTACTTCTATGACATGCAACTGGTAGGGGACATTGTTTTGCAATACTGCATTTTCTTGTTTTACATGTACCATAGTCAATACTTTGCAAAGAGTACACAATTGTATATTTATCCTTTGTATTGAAATTGCATATCTTCTAAAACTGAGTGAAAGTGTCTTAATATTATATTGATGAATTGAATTTTAGAAAATTGACATGTATTGGTTAGATTTTTTGTTAAGGTTCACATTTCTTGAAAACTGTAAGAGCTAATGCCTTGCAACTTTGTACAATTGTTTATCATCATAAGATGAGTAAGTAGGGCAAGGACCATGACTCCCATCAGCATTTTGTCACAATTATGACCTGTTTTGTTCTTAGAAAATTGACTTTTTTTTGTTCATTACCTATTTTCTTTAACACAACAAGAGCTACAGCCTCGAAAGTTTGAACACTTGTCTATCATGATTAAATGAGTAATTATGGCAAAAACCATATATCTCGTATGCATTGTGTCAAATTTTTGTACTTTTTTTTCTTCAAATGAACGTTGGTACCTACAGGCAATACTCTTGTCTAGATTATAATAAGGGCTGTTTTTTTTTTCTTTTCAAGGCTTTGAGAAACTGTTTTCACTATTAACTTTTATAATCATATACTGTCATTAACTAATTTGAGGCCTTCATACTAACTTGACAGATCTTGTTTTTTGAAAGTTGTTTCAGACAACAGCATATTACTTGGTGTATGAAATATATTTGAAAGTCTTGGCTGAATTTGTTGTAGCATTGATGCAACAGAAGAGAGTAGCCTGATTGGACGGTTAGTAAACCATGGTAGAAAAAAAGATAGAAATGCAGTGATGAAAGAAATACAAGGTCACCTGTGCTTATTTTCGTTAAGGTAATGTGGATAACTGAGAGTTTAGTTAAGCTTTTCTGTTCTTGGTCTGTCTGGCTTATTGTGAGCTTGACATAGTGTAACAATGGCATTTTCATTGTATGTCCATCTGGCGATATATGTGTGTTCCGCCCAGGCTTGTCCAGGCTTTTTCACACTTCAAGGGATTTAAAATAATTTGTCCCAAAATTTAAGTGTTCATTATACTGACATAATGTGTTTAACTTTCCAGGTTAGCATCACATAGTTCAAATCACCCTTTGGAGTTTATGTTCTTAAAGAGACATATTTAGGTTAGAACAGAATGATTGTAATTTTGTCACACTTCAAAATTTAAAAATAACTATGGACATGTTAATTTTGTGCTAGGATATTATGATGTGTTTACCAAACATTTTATTTGTCATGTTTGCAATGAATTTTGAGCATGAATGTTTAAAAAAAAAAAGTCAACAAACTTAAGTGCAAGCAGCAGGGCTCTGAAAATTTGTCGGTTTTGGACCGATTTTTGACATTTCAGACCGATTTCATTAGTGAAAAAATGATAAAATGAAAACATGATAAAAATCGGTCCGAAAAAATGGAGAAAGTATAAAACTTGCTGTGATACTCGAAGTGCTGCATTTAACAGTAAATTCAGTTTTAAATTTGAAGTTTAAGTTCATTTTAGAATGAATATGTTTGCACTGGCTTCCCTATTTAAGTTTAGGTTTATTGCAAATTTACCTACATCTTACAAGACAACAGTACATTGATCTTACTTAAGTCCAATCTCTTTTTAGTTTGTTTGCAAGGTATTCTGTTACTACGAACTTCCTCAGTTTATAAAGCAGTCTTTCGGGGGTATTAATCACATTTAGTGATAGCTCTAGTTCTGTTTCTTGTGAGAGATCATAGTGGGGACATTCTGTGAAAATTTTCTGGGGACATCGGTTTCTTGTGAGAGATGATATGGTTGACAGATCATAGTGGGGACAAACTGAGAGAATTCTTCTGGGGACATCAGGCTTTCTCTGTTTCTTGTAAGATATCATAGTGGGGACAAACCAAGAGAATTCTTCTGGGGACATCAGACTTATTCTGTTTCTTGTGAGAGATCATAGTGGGGACATTCTGTGAAAATTTTCTGGGGACATCTGTTTCTTGTGAGATGATATGGTTGACAGATCATAGTGGGGACAAACTGAGAGAATTCTTCTGGGGACATCAGGCTTTCTCTGTTTCTTGTGAGATATTATAGTGGGGACAAACTAAGAGAATTCTTCTGGGGACATCAGACTTATTCTGTTCCTTGTGAGAGATAATATTGTGAGAGATCATAGTGGGGACATTCTGTGAAAATTTTCTGGGGACATCTGTTTCTTGTGAGATGATATGGTTGACAGATCATAGTGGGGACAAACTGAGAGAATTCTTCTGGGGACATCAGGCTTTCTCTGTTTCTTGTGAGATATTATAGTGGGGACAAACTAAGAGAATTCTTCTGGGGACATCAGACTTATTCTGTTTCTTGTGAGAGATCATAGTGGGGACATTCTGTGAAAATTTTCTGGGGACATCTGTTTCTTGTGAGATGATATGGTTGACAGATCATAGTGGGGACAAACTGAGAGAATTCTTCTGGGGACATCAGGCTTTCTCTGTTTCTTGTGAGATATTATAGTGGGGACAAACTAAGAGAATTCTTCTGGGGACATCAGACTTATTCTGTTTCTTGTGAGAGATAATATTGTGAGAGATCATAGTGGGGACATTCTGTGAAAATTTTCTGGGGACATCTGTTTCTTGTGAGAGATAATATGGTTGACAGATCATAGTGGGGACAAACTGAGAGAATTCTTCTGGGGACCGTATACAATGTCTGAATTGCAGTATGCGCCGAAGATGCCAAGCATGTATTAATGTCAGAGGTGGTCACACTCGGTATTAGGTCTGTGACTTTTTGTTTTCACTTTGTACACATTACAATACAGTGAGATCCTTAGTATTGGGTCAATCCAATGTTTTTTTGCTAAATCATTTTATGAAATGTTTGATCTACCACCAAAATGAAATTTATTTCGATTGCTTCTGTTTTGTATACTTTATACCAACATTACTACAGTGGTGCTTACGTATAACTTTGCACACGGAACGAACGATACACGCACCATACACGCAAACGGAACGCACGATGAACGCTACGATAACTGATAACTGAATCATGAATGATGAGCGATAAGAACGATCACGATACCACGATTCCCGATGAACGAAACGAAAAACGATTATTCGATTTACTCAGACATTTTCGTTTGCTTAACAACAATATTATTAATATATGTCTAATTACAATGTAAGAGCTGAATCGAAGCACCTTAAAGTCCTAAATTATCAATAATTTACAGTAAAATGAAACAGATCATAAGAATAATTAGTAGTTGAATAGCGGCACGCATACTAATTACATCTAAAATTAAATATTGTAAAGAATCTTCGGACGGAAAGTCCGATTCGACGTATGCCTAGCCACTGCCATAATTTTTACAGTTACATTGAGCACTTTATCGAATGTCTACACAGAAGCAATTTACAAATAAGTGAATTCCCATATCATTTTCGTCGGTAGAATAACACCTGGTGTAAATCTTTCACGATATGCAGAACGTCTGCGTTCGGTTATACCGAAGTCAACATCTCTTCTCCCCACAATATATCGCGAGAAAAAGAAAAAAATGTAACAGAAAGATAGTTTAGATAGTTGAAAGAATGATTCTTTCTATTTCATCAATTTAATCCGATCTTTGAACAATAATATGAATAATACGCGTTTAGGTCTAGGCTAACGTGCAGACGTTCTACACGATTAGCCGTCCGCACTATCTCGGACCACTTTTATATAATTCCTATCGTGCAACGCGTTCATCACACGGAACGAACGATGCGTTACACGATACACGATCTGAATGATGCATGATGAATGCACGAACGATAAACGCACGATGAATGCAAACGGAATGCACGATACACGCACGATACACGAAAATTTTGCAAAGTTACACGTGAGCACCACTGTAAGTGGGTACTTTCTTATGATGGCCAGTACACATCTAAACCCTAAAAGTTTTATATATTTACCCATACAGCTGGACACAACAATGTCTGGATTTCAGATAATCTTGTATACTCATGTTTCATTAAAGGGGAGCACAACCCATCAGTTTAGTACTATAATGTAAGTAATGAACCTGTTTTCATAACTGTATTAGATCCGAGGTGCATTGTATTGGCCCACAACTTGTTAAAGAAAACCGCCATAAACATGACCGAAAAAAATAGTTTTACTATAAATAAAACAATTCAATGATGTAATAGGGGAGGTACTTGCAAAAGTAAGGCAGGGCATGCCCTCAGATGAAAAATTACGTGTGTGACTTAAGGGTTTTCCATGGAAATTAGCAGGAAAATCCTACTAAAATTAAAAAGCCTGGTTTTCATAGATCACATGACAATGTGTCATTTACATGATGCTTGGCGATGAGTGTCTTTGAAGCTAGAAATCAAAATGAAATCATATCTGGCTGTATTTCACAGCAATAGAATAGGAAGATGACAGATTGAATGATATTTTAGTAATTAAAAGTAACCATTTATTGAAATACAATGCTTATGAGTAGTAGCTCTAAACAATTGAGAAAAAGATGTTGCCTAGTCATGTCATGTCATTTTGAGTTTTAACATTAGTACCGGTTTCCCATATGACCAACACCCCCAGCAGAGGTTAGTCATTTTAGTTTGCTGGAGATAGTGCAAGATACATACAGGTATCCCAGATCCAGAGACACCCAAAACTTCCAAGTTGGTTCAACTTCACACATTAATTTGGCATCATGAGATGACCTCACAGACAAGTTACATAACTCTAGCTTTTATTTTGTCATGATTATGCCCCTTTTTTAACTTAGAAATTTAGGTTAAAGTTTTGCATGTAAGCAGGTTTCTCAGAAACTACTGGACCAAATGTTTTCAAACTTCACACAGTCATGTCTTTGGCATCATGAGATGACCTCACAGGACAAGTAATATGTGTGAAAACTAAGTTTTAATTGGAAGGGGCTTCAAATGGCCGAGAGCGCTGTGATTAGACAGCTCTTGTTATTTGGCATAAATGTTAACGTCAATTAGACGGAGTGTCACATGCAAACCCCAGGTCCCTATCTCAAAGGTCAAGGTCACACTTACTGGTCAAAGGTAATTTTAGAGGTTGATGGGCCTTGCTTTGAATTGTATGGAGCTATTTTTTTAATGGCTGAAATGTTTGAGTCGTTTTGGTGGTGTGTCAACAAATAATGGGCTCTACTTTGTTGCCCTTTGGGCTGCAACATTTAAGTATTGGTATTGAAAAGGTTCTTTTGATATCCAGCAATCTCGGTCACAAACACCAAAATTAATTTCTAATTATTCTAATACGGTTATCTTGTTAGTTTTGTATTCCTATCAGAGACTGTATACAATATAAGTCCCTATATTTAACACTGAAGTTCAAGTTTGCAGTAAGGTTTTGGACATCATTTGGAATTTCCTTAGAATTATGATTGCATTGCATCAACTTTTGATCCGTTAAAGTGTATGAATATGGAAGGTCTTATATGTCTGCCTTTCCACCTAGATATGAGACATCATGAGGACATGGAGGTTTGTGACAACACTCTTCATGGAGGTGATAACCAGTTCCAGGATGAAGATATGGATAATAATAGACATACAAACAAAGAGAAGTCTACGGGCAACATCAGTGATGGTATGCCACTCATTTTTATATGCCTGTTTTTTTTAGTGTGTGTCTGTCCGACCGTCCGTCTGTCATAATGCCTGTGCGGAGCATTGTTACTAGTCCAGGTATTGACTTCAAACTTAGCATATAGGTAGGTGGCAACGAGACGACATACAGAGTGCAAGAACTGGGTCAGTAGGTCAAAGGTCAAGGTCACAAATTGAGCTCAAATATCAAATCTGTCATATTTTGTGTCTGAAGCATAACTTTATAAACATTCAAGCTATTGACTTCAAACATGGCAATGAGACCATGTGCAGAGTGCATGAACCGGGTCTGTAGGTCAAAGGTTAAGATCACAAATTGAGCTCAAAGGTCAAATCTATTCACTATTTTGTGATATCCTAAATTTTTACAATATTTCAGGAAGTACATATGACATCAGTAGCATGGAAGAAAACAGACCAGTTAAAGAGCCAAAAAAGGATAAATGTATGTATAGAGACTGTAGTTTTTGTTCAGTGCAAAAAACAACAACTGCACAGTAATTCTGTACTGTTATTTTGTACACAAAAGGCAAACCCATAGTTATTCTTAAAAGATCATAAGTAACACTGACAATTCAGTTGTAATGCTGTGACAAGGCATCTAGCCTGTAAATCACAACCACTGTACTATCACAATACAGATTTCATACTTGTTTTTTAATGACATCAACAGGCATTCAACAACACTGCAAGAAATTTTGAAAGGAGTTGCTAATAAAACGTTCTGTTTATAATTATGTCCTTGTTTCTTTTTATAGGATCTGATGGGAAGGGACTTCTCCAGTAATTTTCTGAAAATCAATATTGCATTTCTCTTTCTTTTTCCAAAGGTCAAAGGAAGATCTGGACTGTAGAAGAAAAAAATGCCTTGACAGAACTGGTAACCAAATCATATGATGACAGGAAGCCTCCCAGAAAAAGTGAAATTTTGAAATGTCAAATACACTATCCGGTTTTGAAAGGCATTAACTGGTTAAATATCAAATATCAAGTCTGGGCACTTTCCCAGAAAAAATGTGCTGCTAAGAAGAAAGTGATTCAGGAACTGGGATTGAATTGAAATGTGTTTCTTAAGATTTCAGAAAAAGGACAAATTTCATTTTTGCCCCAAGATGGTCTAAAAACTAGTCTCTAAATGGAATAAGTTCTGAGTGTTCTTCTATCAATAACTAATGTTTTATCAAAAACTGCATGCAATATTTTGCAATTTATTAGGCAGTATTGTTTTATAACTGCATGCAATATTTTGCACTTCGATTTATTGTTGAAGAAATTATCATAAGTAAATAAAAACACAGTATGGGATACCATCACTTTTTAGCTCGACTTTTCTATGAAAAGGGGAGCTATCCTACTAGCCCCGGCGTCGGCGTTGGCGTCACACCTTGGTTAAGTTTTTCGTACCACCCCACTTTATTTCAAAAGTATTAGAGGTATGGCTTTGAAACTTACCATACTTGTTTACCATCATAACCTCCATCTACAGACAAGAGTACATAACTCTGTCAAGGTTTTTGACAGAATTATGGCCCTTTTTTACTTAGAAAGTGTATTGAGCTTGGTTAAGTTTTTCGTACCACCTCACTTTATTTCAAAACTATTGGAGGTATTGCTTTGAAACTAACCATACTTGTTTACCATCACGACCTTCATCAACAGACAAGAGGACATAACTCTGTCAAGGTTTTTGACAGAATTATGCCCCTTTTTGACTTAGAAAATACATTGAATATGGGTAAAATCCACTTATTGCCTTAACCCTTTGAGATATTGCTTTGAAACTTTTAATGCTATTTCACATCATTACCCCCATCTGTACGCAAGAGAAGGTAACTATGTCAGGGATTTGTTTTAAAAATTAAGGCCTTTTATCGACTTAGAATCTTGGTTAAGTTTTTCGTACCAGTCCACTTTTTGACTGAACTGTTAGAGATATTAAATTGAAAGTTGGAATACTTGTTTACCATCATGATTCCCAAACATGGGCAGGAGAAGGTAATTCTGTCAAGGATTTTTTTTGAATTATGGCCCTTTTTGACTTAGAAACTCAGTTAAAATTTTCATTCTTGTCCACTTGTTAACTTAACCATTTGAGATATGTTACTTTGAAAGTTGGAGTACTTATGTACCATCGTAAGACTTATCTGTAAGCAAAAGAAGATAACTCTGTGAAAAATTTTCTTGATTTGTACTTAGAAATTCCTAGTTAAAGTCTTGTGTGCCCTTAACTGTCAAAGTTTTGTTTTATTGGCAAGCACTAAAAAAGTCGAGCATGCTGTCCTACTAACAGCTCTTGTTTAGCTCACCTGGCTACGCCAGGGTGAGCTTTTCTGATCAATGATTGTCCGTCGTCCGTCAACATTTTGATTCAAATGACATCTCCTCTGAAATCTCTAGGCCAATGTTGATAAAACTATGCAGGAATGTTCCTTGCATGAAGCTCTACCAAAATTGTTCAAAGAATGCCATTCCATGCAGAACTCTGGTTGCTGTGGCAACAAATAGGAAAAACTTTAAAAATCTTCTTCTCTGAAACCACAAGGCCTAGAGCTTAGATATTTGGCATGTAGCATTGTCTAGTGGACCTCTACCAAGATTGTTCAAATTATGACCCCCGGGTCAAAATTGACCTAGCGCGGGTGGGCACTTAGTTTTAGCATAGGCATATATAGGAAAAACTTTAAAAATCTTCTTCTCTGAAACCACAAGGCCTAGAGCTTAGATATTTTGCATGTAGCATTGTCTAGTGGACCTCTACCAAGATTTTTCAAATTATGACCCCCGGGTCAAAATTGACCCTGCACCGGGGGTCACTTAGTTTTGCAAAGGAATATATAGGAAAAACTTTAAAAATCTTCTTCTCTGAAACCACAAGGCCTAGAGCTAAGATATTTGGCATGTAGCATTGGCTAGTGGACCTCTTCCAATATTGTTCAAATTATGACCCCCGGGTCAAAATTGACCCCACACCGGGGGTCACTTAGTTTTACATAGGCTTATATAGTAAAAACTTCAAAAATCTTCTTCTTTGAAACCACAAGGACTAGAGCTTAGATATTTGGCATGTAGCATTGGCTAGTGGACCTCTACCAATATTGTTCAAATTATGACGCCCAGGTCAAAATTGACCCCCGCACCGGGGGTCACTTAGTTTTACATAGGCTTATATAGGGAAAACTTTAAAAATCTTTTTCTCTGAAACCACAAGGCCTAGAGCTTAGATATTTGGCATGTAGCATTGGCTAGTAGACCTCTTCAAAGTTTGTTCAAATTATGCCACTGGGGTCAAAATTGACCTAGCCGGGGGGATCATTTGTTTTACAAAGGCGTATATAGGAAAACTTATTTGGTATATAACATTATCTAGTGATCTTCCACCAGGCAAATGGACTTGTACCAAGGTGAGCGATATAGGGCCATCTTGGCCCTCTTGTCCTTGACTGTGCTCAGTACTAAAAACATACCCATAGATGTAAAAAATATGGCAAAAATGACTATTCTGGTGGCTGTTTTAGTTACTTTGGTTCTGTGCCTCATTACATTATTCGTGATGTTGCTTTTAGTGATACGGTTGATAAGAATTTCCCAGCATTGGTTTTACTTAAATTCTTAAATACCTCAATGCAAATATGTACCAGCTAACAGTGCATTCTTCAACCAGTTTGACGATGATATTAGCTTTTATTTTAAAAAATGGTTTCAGGTGTAAACTAGATACAGTTGTTATTGATGACTCAAAGTGCAGTTCTGTAATTGAAACCACACATTTGTATGAAGCTTTAAATGTTACAATATTTTGTGTTGAAAATGGAATTGACTTTGATTAACATCACAAAACATACAAGTTTAGGTTGGTATCTTTGTGTTATAGAGTTATTGCCCTTTGTTACTTTTCCTTGTCCGGAGCATAACTTGAAAACTACTGGTGGGAATTCAATACAACTTCATACAATGGTCTAACACAATAAGAGGAAGTGTAGTGTACAAGAACTATAACTCTTTCTTGACTCATAAGAGAGTTATTGCCCTTTGATACTTTTCTTTGTCTGCAGCATAACTTGAAAACTACTGGTTGGAATTCAATTTAATTTCATACAATGGTCAAGTACATTGAGAGGAAGTGCAGTGCACAGGAACCATAACTCTATCTTGACTCATTATAGAGTTAATGCCCATTATTACTTTTCCTTGTCACAGAGCATAACTTGAAAACTAGTGGTCGGAATGCAATACAACTTCATACAATGAGAGGGAGTGCAGTGTACCATAACTCTATCTTGAGTAATTACAGAGTTATTGCCAAGAACAATATCTCTATTTTTTTTTTTTTTTTGCAAGGTATTCTGTTGCTACGAACTTCCTCAGTTTATAAAGAAGTCTTTTGGGGGTATTAATCACATTTAGTGATAGCTCTAGTTGACCTTGATAAGCAAATGTTTTTAATTTCATTTTCGCTGATGGTATATATTTTGGATTTAAAGTGATATTCTGTCTAAAGGCATTAGTATTTTGTTTGATTCAAAGGAAATAAATGATTTCACAGTTTAAGCTTATGTTTTTTGTTTCCTTTTGTTTGTTTCACAAATAGGGATCCTGTTCCAACTTGAAAAGTACTAGATATTTTTCATGAAACATGGAAGTGGATAGATGGCAATATGGAGAATATGCACACTGTTGTTTTGTTGCTATGACAACAAATAGTCCAACAAAAGTGGATCCTGCAATAACTTAATAAGTACCAGGTTTTTTTTGCCAACTTAAGAAATGTATAGAAGACAATATGGAGAATATACAGGTTATTTGTTCTCTCCATTTGTCCATTTGCATAAATATGGTGGATTCTGCCATAACTTTCTTCATGATACCTGGAACATAGATAGAAGGAAATATGCAGAACATGCACATCATTTTATTGTTTATCCATATGTCTGTCCATCCATCAGTCACAAAGGTTTATCCTGTAACTTAAAAGTACAGGATATTTTTTTTCTTGAAGCATGGCTTATAGAAGGTGGATTATTTGGAGACTATACAGTCCTTCAATTTAGTTTCAATATATGATTTCTATGGCAGCAAATATGTCGCCAGTATTGGGTTTTCCAGGAAGCAGATTTGAAAGTGACTCGCTAAGCTTCAAGCTTTCTTCACAGTCGAACTAAAATAGATTAGTGTAAACTAAATATGACAAATGCCCCCTTTGACAGGGGACTTTTATGGCTTGGCAATACTAGTCTTGTTCAAATGTATTTAAGTCCTATACCATTGGACTATAACAAATATCCCTGGATTCTGTAACAGTACTAACATATTCTTCGCAAGTTACTGCCAACTTCTCCACTTGTATCAGCATTCACACCCTTCACTTGGATATACTACCGTGTACATATCCACTACATTTACAGCCAGAAATTCTGCCTTGCGAAACCCCACATATTCACCATCATATATCCAATTTTATGCTACCCTTCATACTGATCATATGACTTGCTGAGTATATATTACCCGCCTGTCTGGAGGCTATCTACATTCCTTAAAAAGACCCAATAATGTTTCTAGAAACTATACAAATACTTCCACTAATCATTAATGAGATGTTTTCACAATTTCTGCGGACATGAGAGACTGTCTTTTTAAATAACTCGACAAAATTTCTTTTAATTTTGAGACATGTGCTCTCCTTATGATGTGTTGGACAAGTCTCCACCATGCTTCCTAGAGTCCCCGCAAGGCTTTCTTTTTGCTAAATGGCCCCACTAAAGTTTCTGTACTGTAAAGTGAGAGAAAAATTCTCTCCAGAGTTGTTGAACAGAAGTCCCCATAACGTTTTCTGTATTTGCTTCCTACTTAGTCCCCACAGGGCGTTCTCTTTGCTAAATGACCCCACAAAAGTTTCTGTAAACTGAGAGACACATTCTCTCCTTCAACGTTGTTGGACAGAAGGCCCCATAACGTTTTCTGTAATTCTCCCGATGTCAGTCATTTTTATAATTTCTTAATGGAGAGAGTGGCATTAATGGGGCCTGAAGAACAAGAAAACAATTGATTCTCTTCTGTTGGTAACTTGCTTTACTGTGTCCCCAGAAAGCTGGTTCTTGACTGAACCGTAACTGTGGGACAAAATACCAGAGAGCGAGAGAGAGAGAGAGAGAGAGAGAGAGAGTGGGACCCTTAGATCCCGACGCGACCGCGCTACCAATGCGCCACGATGGCTCAACGATAATTCTACTGATAATGACTGATAATAATTTTAGATTAAGTAATATGAAGTTATTAATCTGACATCAGTTTTAGGGAAGCCTCTACTTTTTTATTTTCCTGTTTCGCCCTCATAATATACAAACAATCAGTCAAGCTTTAATTATGTAATTACTCCTGACGCTAATGACTAAATTATCTGTTCTTAAAACCTAAATAATTTTAAAGTCCCATTACCACGTTTTTACCTAATTTAAGATGCAAGGTTAGAAACGACTTTTATACAAATAACGATAGATTTTGCCGGTAAGAAAAATTTCATTTATTTATCTCGAATATTAAGTTATATCATATTATCACATTATGTGTAAATTAATAAGTGCATGTCCTAATTTGAATGGTGCAAAGCTTTTCTCCATACCGGTCTTCATTTGGAGGTGGTCTTTTACATCGGTTTAACTAAATTAGCTATATCCAAATGTTCTTATTCCTGAAAAACGCCCATATTTTCCGATCTATGGGAAATGTATGTGCAATTTAAAGCGGTATTATCTACAGCGAGCAGATTATTTTCTCAATAAGTTAAAATGTTATGTTACGTTTCGTTTGTAAAAAATAAGTAAACAAGTTTTTCAAGAACATACATCGAGTAATGATTCGTCTACGCAAAGATTTCAAAAAAGCAACTGTACATCCGCCAAAAATATGAAACAAGTGTTTATGAAAGTTTTACTAAACTATATGTATTAGTACGACTTTGCTAACCTGACCGGTGATTACGGACAACTTAAGCTGAAACCTTCAGTTTTCGTAGAAGTCATTTCAATAATTAGACATACAACTATTTCGAGGTTATTGTGATAACAGATTTAGGGTGTGCCTCTTTTGCATGTTTCTGTTTCTGTTACACATGTCTACATCCAACAGTTATACTGTTCCTCAGCAACAATGTCACACAAAAAATGGCTGCAATCAAATAGAAAAAGAGAAGGGGATATTAGCATTTGAACGTAGCAAATTGTATTTTTATGAACAAAAATAGTTGTTTTAAAAGAAAATGATCAAATCTGAAAGTCAAAATCTTGACTAAATGGCCCGGGTCGGGTAGATTTTCACCCGGGGTCATGATTTGAACAATCTTGGTAGAAGTCCACTAGGCAATTCTACATGTTAAATATGGTAAATGTATGTGCAATTTAAAGGGACATTATGTCGCCTAATATCTTTATACATTTGTAGCTGTAGGCCTTGTGGTTTCAGAGATTTTCAAGAAAATTCCTTTATAAGCCTATGTAAAGTCAAGGTCAATTTTGATCCGGGGTCATAATTTGAACAATCTTGGTCGAGGTCCACTAGGCAGTGCTACATGTGAAATATGCAAGTTTTCAGAGATGATGATGTTTTTAAAGTTCTATTTTTGCCATAACATCTAGAGTTCAGCATGGAATGGGATTCTTTGAACAACTTTGATAGAGCTGTATGCAAGGAACATCTCTGCAAAATTTCATTAACATTTGCTCAGTGGTTTCAGATGTCGTTCGAAACAAGATACTGACGGACGGACGACGGACAATCGTCGATCCTAAAAGCGCACCCTAGTACTTCGTGCCAGGTGAGCTAAAATACCTGTGACGGGATTCGAACCTGCACCGTGTTTGCAAAAACAAGTATTGGTGAACTTTTACGACATTGCATCGACTGACTGAGAGGCAGTATCAAAACAACTGCTACCGAATTAGATGTACTGATTTTTAAGCTATTAGTAGCTATTATTGTAATATTTTTTTTGCTTATTACTCTTTTTAAAATGTTCCTATTATACATGTATAGGCATTATGTCGCCTAACATCTTTATACATTTGTAGCCGTTTTGTTTCATGAATCCTATGTACGGGAGAATAGCTCCGTCCCAAGTCGACCCTGTGGGGCACAGTGGCCACAATCCTCAGGTTCGACTGCGGATAAAGCAAGTGCAGCCAAAGCTGTACCGGGAGTTATGTGGGTACAATTAAATTTAATTAAGACTCTCGGCATAAGGTCACCTAAATGGTTTGCTACAACTCCTAGATTCGTACTTAGACATACGTGTTTCCAAGACAAATAGCAAAGCTGAATCAGTTTTCTATCTTTTATTTATACCTAAACTATATACGAGGAAAATTGTATAACAATGTAGAATTAATGTAATGCTACTTGTTAATCCTATATTTAGAAGGTCCTAACTACCCTCCTTACATACAAGAAGACAAACCCGGTTTGCGATTATCGTGATGCATATATTGTAACATCATAATGCATTAATACACAATGTACAGAACAGATCATTAAATTCAACTCTTGTGTACATAACGTTATGATCATGTGCAATAGTTTATAGGTAGCAGTGACTCGCAATGTCGTTTCGCTGTTCATTTAACTCAACTAGTACATGCATGTGTATATAGTAATATACATATAAACAAAAATGAGTGTATGCAATAGCTTATAGGTATATTGTTTAGCTGCCTGAAATGTCCATCAACGAGACCTCTAGCTGCACAGGTAAAACCAGAGATAAAAACTCTTGATGAGAAATGCTCTGGAACCCTGTACCCGCGGCTGGCTTGGATTTCTCTCCGGACAAGAAACGGCGGGATGTTCTCGTTTCATGGCACTCGCAATAACAAATGTTTTACTTAATGGCTGTTATGTTAATAAGTACATCAAAGCTCGCAAAGCTCATGTTAAATTGTGCGACAAAGTATGATTTAGAATACAGAAAGCATTTCCAAAATTACGTTTTAAGAAAACATGTGTAATTTTTGTATTGCAGTGGGTTCTCAATTGATATGTGTAACACGTCTACAAAGTGAACAACTGACATACTACACCACAGTAAATAGCATTGAATTTGAAACCACAATTGAGAGTATCGCGAGAACTTATTTGCAATCAGCATATGCAATATCTGCAAGTCGACAACTTCTAATACTATCGTAATAAAAAAAGAGAAAAAGAAAAAACTGAATAAAATGGATTTGTACAACTACAAAACCGTATTGGTATGTAGATATTTCTGTAGAACAGAATTTGTGAACTGCACAGAAAATTCAAACTCGTGAATGAGAGGTAAAGCTAGATGTACAATGTAGTATAGAAACTTTGATAGATATATGTTATGGAAAAATACGGCTAAATGTATATAACGTATATCCCCTGATATACTGGCCATATTTTAAATCTTCTCTAAAGCCACAAGGCCTAGAGCTTAGGTATTTGGAAGTAGCATTATCTAGTGAACCGTTTCTTAGTTAGGTCAAATCTTGCCCTTCGGATGAAAATTGACCATACTAAAGGGGTACATTTTCTGTAGATGAAAAACCTAACTTTTTGCAAGTTCCTATAGCAACCAGCGACTTTTCAAGCAATCACCGACTTCCTAGGCAATCACCAACTTTGTCTAGTGACCAGCAACCTCTTATTTCTCTAGTAGCCAGTATCTTCCTTAGCAACCAACGACTTTCTTAGCTACCATTGACTTTCTTAGCAACAACTTTGTCCCATGGCAACTAGTGACTTTCTTAGCAACCAGTTATTTATTATTGTAGTCAAACAATATATTTCTGCAAGACTTATTACCAGTTTTGATCTTCAGTATTCATTTACAACATTGAAAATACACCACGTTAAATCTTATTACTTTCTAATTTAGTACATATGTGAATGGTGCAATTAGTTTCTCCCCATTTGTTTTTATTTGAAGGTGGTCTTTTAAACCGGTTTGATTAATTAATGTCCGCATGTACCTTTTATTTCTAGAATAACATCCATTTAAAGTCAATTTAATCTATATCCAATTTAAAATCTATTGCACATGCTCCTTAACTGTCGTTCCTGTTTCTCTCATACAGTCCCACAAATTTACATTCCCCCAACAATAAGGTTGCATACTCAAAAGGTTGTCGCAAATGCAGTTTAAAATACAGAATGAAAAGTTACTGTAAACCAAAGAAATTTCATGTCAATATTCGTTTTGACCAATTTTGTACCAATAGGCGGTTATCAAAGTTCACGACATCATAAACGGACGTGAATATATTTTTGTATAGTAAAGAGATCTGATCTGCACATCATTATATGTGCTTAAAACTGGCCTCTGCGAATAGAGTGAAAATTAATTACATGGTTTACAGTATAAACTTATTACTATCTATTATTATTATTATGATTATTACTATAGTATTATATTATTATTATATTATTATGGTGCTTGTTATGGTGATTGTTATGGTTATTAACTACCACTAATTACTTATATCTATGCTAATTCATACTGAATTTTAAACTGCCTCGCCTAACTATTACAGCAAACTTGATCCAGAAAAATTATTCAACTGGGGTTAGCCGCGTGTATGATGGAAACTGGAAGAATTGTTAAAGAGCAAAATACGTTTACTAGAATTTCGGTCTGAAAGGTTAACACTGAAATGCCAAAACAAAACAAATACTACAGTTCACTTTTGGATCCTACAAATCAAATTAAAATAGTAAAGTTGACATCCAGATTTCTTCAACGTAAGATTACAAAAATGTTAATAAAGTTTAAAGCAATTAAAACTATATTATCCAGGTCTTGAAAGTAACATTCAAATTTTGAAAAGTTTATAAGGTAAAGGTTTACATGTGGGGTCAACCCTGTGTCAAAGACTATCTTGCAAATAAAGACAGCAGGGACAAAACTTTGCACTTCATTTATAGTGGAAACAACTTTGAATAAAGACCACCTGTCAACAAGACCGTTTTAGTTCCTTCGGGTTCGCGGTCTTTGTTCATAGGTTCGACTACAATAATAAATCACTGATTGCTAAGAAAGTCACTAGTTGCCATGGGACAAAGTTGTTGCCAAGAAAGTCAATGGCTGCTAAGAAAGTCGTTGATTGCTAAGGAAGATACTGGCTACTAGAGAAATAAGAGGTTGCTGGTCACTAGACAAAGTTGGTGATTGCATAGGAAGTCCGTGTTTGCTTGAAAAGTCGCTGGTTATTATAGGAACTTGCAGAAAATTAGTTTTTTCATCTACAGAAAAGGTACCCCTTTAGTATGGTCAATTTCCATCCGAAGGGCAGGATTTGACCTAACTTAGTAACGTTTCACTAGATAATGCTCCTTCCCAAATATCTAAGCTCTTGGACTTGTGGCTTTAGAGAAAATTTTAAAATGTTTACTATACAAGTCTATGTCAAAAAATGACCCCACAGTCGGGGCCAATATTTACCCCCAGGGGTAGATTTGAACCAATTTAGTAGAAGTCTACTAGATAATGACACATGTCAAGTAGCTCTAGACCTTGCGGTTTTGCAGAATTTTTTCCTTAACAAGTGGCCTCCGGACAGTCAATTTTGACCCATTTGAGGCATGATTCGAACAAATTTGGTAGAGGTCAACGAGACAATGTTACATGCTAAATATATAAGCTCTATGTATCTTGGTTTTGAAAAAGATCTTTTTAAAGCATTTCTAAAAAAGTCTATGTAAATAAAATGACCCCCGGGCGGGGCAAATATTGACCAAAGGGATAAGAATTTAAATTTTGTAGTCTACTAGACAATGTCAATTTTGATAGGTGGGCTATGATGTGAACAAACTTAAGAGAGGTCTAGTTGGCAAAGCTATATGCTAGATAAGCTCTGGCCCTTGTGCTTTAAGGAAAGATTTTCAAAGTTTTCCTAAAGAAACCTTGTAAAATCAAGTAAATCCAAAGGACGGGGTCGTCATAATTTGAACACTACTGATAGCGGTCCGCTGGACAATGCTGCATGCCACATATCTAAGCTCTTGGCCTTACGATTTTTAAAAAAGAATACGACGTATGTTTTTCCCATTTGTTCCTTTCACAACCAGAAACTTCATTTGAACATTTTTGACGAGATCATCAACGGAACACTCATGAGATTTTAGGTTGAAATTGGTCAAGTATTTTTACATGATTTGAACGGACAGCGGACGCTTAATGGTCACAATACAAAGTAAGTACATTAAGGGTGGTCAAAATGACTTAATTCTAATACATTTCACGATACCAAAAACTAAATCATGAATTCTTTGCATCTAAATTGTTTAAATGTATCTGAAGAGTTCGGCTGACAGTAATAGTTCGTTCACGTCCCTTGTATGTTTTACAATCTCACTACCGTTGAACACAAAATAGTCAAAAATGTTTCGAGACTTCAGAATTGTTCCCGTGTTAATATAGAAGCTCTTTTGTTATTCTTGAGACTTTCAGAATCAGCTTTATGCAGTCAGCAGACGACAATTCTGATCTTCAATACTACTGAATCAACATCAGAAAAGTTAGATGAACACAATAACTAAATAGGGCTAGAAAACTCGTGAATCCCTCCATCCATATTCCTGAAAAACAAAACCAACATTTAAGGCTTTATAGACAAACGGAAATTGACATATATCAATTAAAATCTACATTCAAATAACAGCAATGATTTAAATACAAATTTCCACAAATAATCATAAATGAGATTAAAGAAAAACTAAGCAATTGCCCTACCACTAACTTAAAATCTTTTCTTTGAAATTAGAGAACGTGTTAGTATCCAGTTTGTTGGTCTGGAAAAAACAAAGACATATGCATACCTCAAACGGCACATGTTTTCTCTATAATCTCTTTCGCAGGCAAATGCATGTGGAGACTACAACTCGAATCCTTGTATTTTGTTCTGTACTTTTAGACAAATCCATCTGCAGGGACAAAACATTTTTATGAACAGGAGGATAAATAAGAAAGCTATTAAAAGAAAACCTCTTCCACCTCGGGCGTGAAACGACGGGACTAGTCACTACCGGTATTCTTTTTCTGTGGTCTTAAAGCGACTGCACTCCAAATTCTTTATAATTTTAATTTTTTAGTAAAATCAATATATATTCAATTTGTCAGCATCAAGATTATTTTCTTTGTGCAAGAGCTAAAAATAAAGGTAGAAAAAAAAAATTTACCCGAGCCAGGTTTTGAACTCGGATCTTTGTGCTTACAAAAAAAATACAGCGGCTTAACCTACTACACTACGGAGTCAGCTGATTTGATGCGAGTTAAAATTATTGGTATACTAAAGAGCCCACCCCGTTAGTCACGGGGTGATATTTTCTACAATAAAAGTAAGCAAAACAACACATTTTAATTGTTTCTTTTGTTAGAAAACTTGTCACGTTATCATAATACAATGCCCCTGATACAGTAATGACAATTGTTTTCTTGAAATTGAAAATTTTCTTTTTTTAGCGTAACTTGTCCATCTGGAGTGCAGTCGCTTTAATTATAAATATTATAAAATAATGAGAAGGGCATTACCTTATTTTTCTATTTCCATTGCATTATCAACACTTAATGGAACAACTATTTTACATGCACATCAAAGGATTCCATATGAATGATAAAGCTATAAATTTATTCCTTACCCTGCTGGCGGCAGGTGAGTTTGCCTTTGTGACCAGTACAGATCATGATCAGCCTTCACTTCTGTGTCCGAGTGTTTTCAATGTGCACCAAGTACATAATTAATGGTAAGGTCCGCACTGAAAAATTTAGAAATTTAACAGGATGGAGCATACAAAATGTAGCGTGATTATTGTTACAGTGGACTACATTCATGTCTGATAGCAAATTGTATGCATGCTGTCGGTTGTGTAATTAATATAAACTAGAGCTGTCACTTGGACAGCACGCTCGGCTGTTCTCAGTGCTTGCTAATAAAACAAAACTTTAACTATGACTTTCTAAGTAGAGTAAAACTATTCTTACAGTAATATCTCAAAAGGAACGAACTCCGATAAATTCACAGCGTTTTACAGACAAACGGAAATGCATACTATGCTAGGAGATACTGTTCTTGTGTACGTGTTTGATTTTAGACACTTAGCAAAACATTTTCGATACATACATTTAAACTGTTCATCCCGACTAAAGGCTGCTGTCAACAATGTTCACCTTGAAAAAGTAAAACCGCCCCAAAAATAGTGAAACTATGACAAAAAACGACCCAAGTGGCGCTTCTGCTGCGAAAGTTAATCTTTCAAGATGTTTTATTTTCTTCAGCCGTAACATGCTTTTCTTTCTGCCTCTTTTAGTTTTAGACTTGGGGTATACTTGGGGTATGTTAGTTTCCCTAGGTGGCAACGGAATAAAGGCAACACAATGCTAGATATCGGGCACCAATATCACGAAAGTTCACTGATGCTTACCATGCTTCTAGCAAGGGACATTACTCATTCTAACAACAGTCACAGAAGTTTTATGTTCAGAATGATTTTAATTCATCTATCATCTTAAGATTTTATGTGTGTTATAAGTGTTGCTCAGCAGTGGAAGGGAAGCAACTCCGACATGCATTTGTTTATTTCTTAAATTGACTCTCCCAGTCAAAATAGGAAAAGTAATATTTGGAAAGTTATTATTTCGTACTGGTAGCAGGAAAAGTGTGTTGTACTGGGTCAAAAGTTATTATTTCCTCTACCCTTTTCACACACACACCTTTGTCAGCTGGAATTTTACTTTAAAAAATGTGCATAATGTCACTTCAAGAATAAAGATTTAATTCATTTTTCAATTTATTCACGGAAACGAGCACTTAACGAAATGGAGAATGTTGATGTATGTTTTTTGTCAAATTTCAAGCTCATAACATCATAATTCTTATTACACATGTATCATCTTACTTACAGTACTCTTTTCATTCTCCAGAACTATGAATTTCATTATTCTTGTAATTTACTTCTAATCTAAAATTTAAGTGGCTCAGAAATCCAAATATTTCAAGAAAGTCCGAATAAAATGTAGCTATAATTGTATTTACGAACCTATAGTCAGCCAAGAAATAACAAAGGAATTAACCTTACCTAAACTAGTGACATTCATCTTCCTTCAAGACCAATGTAGACCATAAGCGGTATGCACAATCGACTGACACAGCAACACGTAGGTTTCATATCGTCATTTTCATGAACGAATATTCTGTTTTTAATAAAACGTGCAAAACTGTCATAAAAGTACGCCCGTTGAATTACTGAAAATGTTTTGATTTTTCTTTAATTTATAAATGGAATTTGATTTTAACTTTAATATGTATAAAATTCCTTTGAAACATGAAAATATATAGTCGAACACAGAACAAGTCAAGATAAGACCAGTGTTCATTAAACATTTACTCAGCTTGCTACAGGTCAGTCTGCCTTAAAGTTTGTGACTAGTGTGGACCGTAATCAGTCTATACCATGCTGGTGATAAACGTTAGATCATATGATTTTATGCAATCGATGTTAAACAGGCAAGTTTAATCAAACCTCAGGCGGTTAGAGAGTCTGCCGTCCTGACCAGAGTAGACTATGATCTTGATGTATGTATGTGTCGTCATGTGAAAATCGGCCGAGTCTGCGAATAGATTCACAAAGTTTGTGTTGTAATGATTATGAAGTGGAACCAACAGGCAGTCAAGCACAAGAAAATTAATATATACATTTGTACTCGAGTAGCACTGAATTATGCCCAGCTGGAGGAAAATAGGTCTGCATTCAAGACCATTGTAGACCATGATCAAAATAAGCATCCGTGTAGTCGAAGGGATTCTGATGAATCAGAACTATCTTTAAGTGGTGTGTTTTACAAAATCTTATGTTCCATTACAATCGATAACGGAAATATGTAAAAGCAAACCTGCTGGCAACAGACTAGTCTTCCTTTTAAATTATGAAGAACATGATCAGCACCAATATCCATGAATCAGTGGCCACCAAGTCTCATCTGAATCAGCAAAACTGCATACTATTTACTTGTTAACAACTCGTTTGGCAGCTGTTCATGTCAATATTATTGTCAGAACTATGTAATCTTAATGTTTTAATATCAAATAGCTTTACAGAAAGTCCATTGAAGGTTTACTTAATATGAATAATGCAAAATTGTATTACAGTAGTCATTTAACCATACCTTGTTCACAACAAACGAGTCAGACTTAAAGAACAGTATCAGCTTTTACACGTCTGTAACCAGAGAAAAATCGGCTGAGTCAGCACCAACATTCTGTTTAAGAGGCACTTCTTACATCTGGCAGATTATGTTCTACAAACAAAGGTAATATGTTTAATAAACGTAAAATGATAGATAGATACAATTTAAAGATCAATAATTTTAGTAAAAATAATCAACATTCTGTAATAAATTGCTATACATCCATGCTTTCTTGAATATCAAAAAAAGCTTCTTTTAAGCACAAATAATCAACATTCTGTATTAAATTGCTATCCATCCATGTTTTCTTGAATATCAAAAAATGCTTCATTTAAGCACAAATAATCAACATTCTGTAATAAATCGCTCTCCGTCCATGCTTTCTTGAAATCCCAATAAACCTTCCCTTTTTGACTTCGCTTTCAATATCAATTTTTATTACAGATTGGTGGTCAGTCAAAAGGCTGTTAATTCCATGGCCTGGTAATAGCCTATGAGCACAGTCTATCTTAATAACAGTACTCTTTTCATTCTCCAGAACTATGAATTTCATTATTCTTGTAAATTACTACTAATCTAAAATTTAAGTGGCTCAGAAATCCAAATATTTCAAGAAAGTCCGAATAAAATGTAGGTATAATAGTATTTACGAATCTAAAGTCAGCAAAGAAATAAAGGAATTAACCTTACCTAAACTAGCGACATTCATCTTCCTTCAAGACCAATGTAGACCATAAGCGCTATGCACAATCGACTGACACAGCAACACGTAGGTTTCATGTCGTCATTTTCATGAACGAATATTCTGTTTTTAAAAAAAACGTGCAAAATTGTCATAAATGTACGCCCGTTGAATTACTGAAAATGTTTTAATTTTCTTTAAATAAATTATAAATGGAATTTGATTTTTACTTTAAAATATTCATAGAATTCCTTTTAAACATGAACATATATACTCGAACAAAGAACAAGATAAGACCAGTGTTCATTTAACATTTACTCAGCTTGCTACAAGTGAGACTGCCTTTGAGACTAGTGTGGTCCGTAATCAGTCTATACCATGCTGGTGATAAACGTTAGATCATATGATTTTATGCAATCGATGAAAAACAGGTAAGTTTAATCAGACCTAATGGCGGTAAGAGAGTCTGCCTTCGTGACCAGAGTAGACTGTGATCTGCTTGTATATCTGTGTCGCCATGTGAAAGTAGTCTGAATTTGCGAATAGTTTCACAAAGTTTGTGTTGTATTGTATGAAGTGGAACCAACAGGCAGTCAAGCACATGAAAATTAATATATACATTTGTACTTAAGCACTGAATTATGCCCAGCTGGAGACAAATAGGTCTGCATTCGAGACCATTGTACACCATGATCAAATTGAGCATCTGTGTTGTCGGTGGGATTCTGATGAATCAAAACTATCTTTAAGTGGTGTGTTTTACAAAATCTTATGTTCGATTACAATCGATAACGGACATATGTAAAAGCAAACCTGATGGCAACAGACTAGTCTTCCTTTTAAATTAGGAAGAACATGATCAGCACCAATATCCGTGAATCAGTGGCCACCAAGTCTCATCTGAATCAGCACAATTGCATACTATTTACTTGTTAACAACTCGTTTGGCAGCTGTTTATGTCAATATTATTGTCAGAACTATGTAATCTTAATGTTTTAATATCAAATACCTTTACAGAAAGTCCATTGAAGGTTTACTTAATATGAATAATGCAACATTGTATTACAGTAGTCATTTAACCATACCTTGTTCACAACAAACGAGTCAGACTTAAAGAACAGTATCAGCTTTTACACGTCTGTAACCAGAGAAAAATCGGCTGAGTCAGCACCAACATTCTGTTTAAGAGGCACTTCTTACATCTGGCAGATTATGTTCTACAAACAAAGGTAATATGTTTAATAAACGTAAAATGATAGATAGATACAATTTAAAGATCAATAATTTTAGTAAAAATAATCAACATTCTGTAATAAATTGCTATACATCCATGCTTTCTTGAATATCAAAAAAAGCTTCTTTTAAGCACAAATAATCAACATTCTGTAATAAATCGCTCTCCGTCCATGCTTTTTCGAAATCACAATAAACCTTCCCTTCTTGACTTCGCTTTCAAAATCAATTTTTATTACAGATTGATAGTCAATCAAAAGGCTGTTAATTCCATGGCCTGGTAATAGCCTATGAGCACAGCCTATCTTAATTACAGTACCCTTTTCATTCTCAAGAACTATGAATTTCATTATCCTTGTAAATTACTACTAATCTAAAATTTAAGTGGCTCAGAAATTCAAATATACTTTCAAGAAAGTCCGAATAAAATGTAGGTACAATAGTATCAACGAACCTATAGTCAGCAGAGAAGTAACAATGGAATTAACCTTACCTAAACTAGTGACACTCATTTTCCTTCAAGACCAATGTAGACCATAAGCGGTATGCACAATCGGCTGAAACAGCAACATGTAGGTTTCACCTGTCGTCATTTTCATGAACGATATTCTGTTTAAAAAAACGTGCAAAATTGTCATAAAGGTACACCCGTTAAATTACTGAAAATGTTTTGATTTTTCTTTAAATTATAAATTGAATTTGATTTTAACTTGAACATATTCATAGAATTCCCTTTAAACATGAAAATATATAGTCGAACACAGAACAAATCAACATAAGACCATTGTTCATTTAACATTTTCTCAGCTTGCTACAAGTCAGTCTGCCTTTGTGACTAGTGTGGTCCGTAATCAGTCTATACCATGCTGGTGATAAACGTTAGATCATATGATTTTATACAATCGATGAAAAACAGGTAAGTTTAATCAAACCTAATGGCGGTAAGAGAGTCTGCCTTCGTGACCAGAGTAGACTGTGATCTGCTTGTATATCTGTGTCGCCATGTGAAAGTAGTCTGAATTTGCGAATAGTTTCACAAAGTTTGTGTTGTAATGATTATGAAGTGGAACCAACAGGCAGTCTAGTGAATCAGTACTTTCTTTAAGTTGAATGTTTTACAAAATCTTATGTTTGATTACAATCGATATCACAAATGCGTAAAAACAAACCTGCTGGCACAAACGAGTCTTCCTCCTTAAGCACCAACATCCGGGAATCAGTGGCCACCAAGTCTCATCTGAATCAGCACAATTGCATACTATGTCCTTGTTAACTCTTTTGGCAGCTGTTTATGTCAATATTATTGTCAGAACTGTATAATCTTAATGTTTTTATATCAAATACCTTTACAAAAAGTCCATTGAAGGTTTACTGAATATAAATAATGCAAAATTGTATAACAGAGTCATTTTACCATAAGAAGTACACAGAAGTAGTCATTTAACCATACCTTGTTCACAACAGGCGAGTCTGACTTGAAGACCAGTGTAGATAAGTATCGGCTTTACACGTTTGCGTCGCAAGAGAACAATTGACCGAGTCAGCAACAACATTCTGTTGAAGAGGCACTTCTTACATCTGGCAGATTATGTTCTATAAACATAGGAAATGTGTTAGATGAACGTAGAATGATAATTAAATACAATTTAAAGAACAATATCGAAAAATGATTAATTTTAGTACAAATAATCAACATTCTGTAATAAATCACTCTCCACCCATGTTTTCTTGAAATCCCAATAAAGCTTCTCTTCTTGACTTCGCTTTCAATGTAGACCATGATCAGGCTGCACATCTGTCGTGTGGTAGCAATCGGCTTCGTCAGCAAATCTTTCTGTTATTTACAAAACGAATATAATTATGTACATGTAAACATGTAGGTTTTTTGGTATTGTTTTAATTATAATACAGTGTGTGTCATAAAAAACTTCTAGTATTTCCACATGTAGAATACAGTCAACCATGAAGCAAGCAAAGAATTTCACAAAAAAGTGGTGATCCAAAATTCTACCCAGATGGTGGCAAGTGATTCTGCCTTTACAACTAATGTGAACTACAGTCACACTAATGCAATCGATGTGAAACGGGTCAGTTGCAACTACCCTGTAACCAGCCAAGAGTAAAACACAAAACTGGTCCTCAAAAACCAAAGAGGCGGCAGTGATTCTGCCTTTACGACCAATGTAAACCACAACCATATAAAAACACTCGATATCAAATAAACAACTACCCTGCCAAACACAAGTTGATCTGCCATTTCGGCTAGTGCATATTCAAATCAGCCTATACACTCAATGTCAAATACTGAGATATGTATAAATATTTCTGCGGCGGCAAATGACCCTGACTTCGTTTTCCAATGTAGACTATGATCAGGCTGCACATCTGTCGTGAGGGGGCAGTCGGCTGAAGTAGCACAATCATTCTGTTGCAATTGTTGCAAAACGAAATGCTGTACCTGTACCTGTAATTGTAATACAATGTATGATCAGGCTGCACATCTGTCGTGAGGGGGCGATCGCTGAATTATACGTTCTCTTGTAGTTTTGCAAAACGAATATTCTGTACCTATAAGCATCTTTTAAGTATAATGTGTCAGTTTATTATGTTTTTACTGAATGTTTGATTAACATGTACATAGAGTCAAACATAAAACAAGCAAATTCAGTGAATTTATATCCTCCGCCAAATGAAACAAATAACTGATAAAGAATAACTGGAATGTGTATTGGTCTGCCTGATTTTTTTTAATTTCTCCACCCGACTAGGGCCTCATTTCAGAGGGGGATAGCTTGTTTTTTCAAGTTGCAGTAACAAAGAACTTGGTTGCTATAAGTTAAATTAAATCAGTATTACTAGTTTCAGACAAGAAATCCTAAGTTTCTATATGCATTGTAGAATAATTATGCAAGAAAAGCACTGCACCCCTTAAGGACCTCATTTCTTTAAAAATCCAATTTCTAAATTGCCACTGTTTGAGAATATAAAATTGATTATTTTGGCCTTATTTCTAAATATCCAAGGGCAGGGTGTAGATATTAGAAAGAGTGGTCGCTAAATTATTTGAGCCAATTACAATTAAATGTTGATAACTGGTTTCAGAGAAATAGAATTTCATTTTTTCATATTGAATATAGAAGAAAATAAAAATTAAAGGGCAATAACTCTGGAGATGCTAAGCCAATCTTGACGAAAGTTACGCGTGCACCGCCGCATTTTGCTATTGTACCACTTATTTTAAGTTTCGTGAAATTCTATTGATTGGTTTTATAGTTATGGCTTCGGACCGACAGACGGACGGACGCCCAGACGGACGAATATACGGACAACGCAAAAACAATATATCTCCGGCTTTGGCGGGGGATAAAGAATTTAAAAACATTATTCCTCCAACAGTTACACTGCTGGTGGCGAGTGATTCTGCCTTCATGACAAATGCAAACTGCAATCTCAATTTTAAACTAACCTGCCAGACACAAGATGATCTACCATTCCAACTAGTGAATATAATAACCAGCCTATGCAATCGATGTAAAATACTGAGATATATATAGTATACTTATGTGGTGGCAATTGATCCCGACCCCGCTTCCGGTGTATGATCAGCCTGCACATCTGTGTCGTGAGGGGACAGTCGGCCGAACCAGCACAAACGTTCTGTTGCATGTTTTGCAAAACGAATATTCTGTACCTGTAAGCAGTTTCTTTAAATTATAAAATGTCAAAACTTGAAAAACTATCATGTATTTACGGAATGTTTGATAAGAACATGAAACCAACCAAACTTTCACAAAAGTAGCCATCCACCAGTTACCTTGCTGGTGGCAAGCCCTTAATACCAATGTAAAGCGGAATCACCTCATAAACTCGATAAAAAAAAACAATTTTACTCTACCCTCCCAGACACAAGTGGTCTGTATTTTGACTAATGTATATAATAATAACAGAATATCTTATTAAAACATGTCTATACCGTCGGACCGACAACCATGGAACAAATTTTTTCACATAGGCTTAACCTTGCTCGTGACAAGAGATTCTGTATTTGTGACCAGTGCCTACATAACCACAATCCAATGTTAATTGATCTTAACACCGATTGGGTCAGACTTTTTGGCTAGTGTTGATTTTTATCATCGTGTACAATCAATATAAAATAATATAAGTTCAAACTAACTTACCGGCGGAAATTGAGTCTTGCTACACAACCATTAGCTTGCATATCCGTTTGGCAAGGGAATATCCGAGCGGACCAACACCATCACAACATAAGAGTTTTACAAACATTCTGTAATGTAATCGTATTCTAATTTTGGCGCATCATTTCTTATTACATTTATACATTTACATACATATGTATATGTATTTACAGTCACATCTGCAGCTAGCCAAAATTATAACAAAAGTGTTCGTTGAACATTTGTTCCGCTGGTGACCAGAAAGTTTGCCTTTCGGACCAATTCAGTTTTTAATTATTAGAAAATCGTACAGTTTGATCATAGTATGCGCTTTTTTCCATTCATTCTATTCATTCAACAGTCAGCATCCATTTGAACAATTCATACACCAAAATGGGAGAATTTCTTAATGAAGTTCTGGAATACTAGTATATGGACAGCAGCTCCGAGAAAATACTTAAAGTGACATTATGCTCATCTTACTGCACATAGTGTATTTTGGTGACAATTTTATAAAAGCAATTTTCGGTAGCTGTGCATTTAAATGTGTTAAACTAATGATAATGCCGCACTAATTTTCGAAGTTGGTGCTTTAGAAATTCATGAAATGGACTAATAAAATAATAATTCCTTCCTTGGCTGTGATCTCTCTCGTGTTATTAGTGTTGCTCAGTAGCGGAAGGGAAGCAACTCCGACATGCATTTGTTTATTTCTTAAATTGACTCCCAGTCAAAATAGGAAAAGTAATATTTGGAAAGTTATTATTTCGTACTAGTAGCAGGAAAAGTTTGTTGTATTAGGTCAAAAGTTATTATTTCCTCTACCCTTTTCACACACACCTATTTCAGCTGGAATTTTACTTTAAAAAAATGTGCATAATGTCACTTTAATCCAAATAAGTGATGCTGCTTCCACACAACGCTACATAACTCAATTGTTATACGATTATTGGTTCTTAGCAAGGTATAAGTTAATCTATCTTGAAATTGCCCTGTTCATACAATAAATAGTTCGCTAAAATGTTGCGAGAGACCAGTCAAATTTGGAAATTATCTTTCAATAATATTTGATTAAGACTCTAGTGCTTTCTAGTTTGACACTATATTGTTAAAAAAACTAACAAATGTTATACTAACAAATAAACTCGAACCCAGCCTAGACGCAGGTAACTGTTGACTTCAAAGTGTGTCTATCATTTGGTGGCATGGGTCTTTTAATTATGCCACAAAATCTAGAAAGAAATAAACAACAAGCATTCATTACTCCATGAATATGCATAAATAGTTTACTTTAACGTTCAAGTGTAAACTTTCCGGTTGCAGTTGTTGTGTTGCTTTGTGGGTATGACCTAAGAACTAACTTAACGATGGAAATTTCTGTTTTCCACGGGAGTTTAAAGTCCGACGAGCACAATTAAAAGTATCTTATTTTGCCAAGAAAGATGTCTAACCGGCTGAAATGATCTTTATTTTTACCGAAAACATTCCTTAGGTTTTTAAATCGACTAATACATGTTAAAAATATAGCGCACTATTTTTTTCAATAATTTTGCAAAAAATAAAGGCTTTCTGCCAACTCTTTTTCATGAAGAAACGACTTGAATACGAAAGAAAGGCATGTCAAGTTCATCTGGAATAAAATTCCAACAAAAGATGCTTTTCATGTTTTATTCATGTAAATTTCACAATTAAGGTTAAGTGTTTATGGTTAAAATCTAGCATGGGTGGGGTGCCAGAATGAGTTTTCAGGCACGCGTGAAACCGGCGGAAATGCGTGTCCGATAATGCAAGGAAATCTTTTGAAAAACTTCGCGAACTTGGTTTAAAGGCACCACAACACTATATGTTTATATCGTTTGTAACGCTAAATGTTATTTGGCAGCGAATATTATAAAAAAAAAATACAGGAATACGTTACAGGAATTTATACTGGGACCTTTTTATTTGTCGATTCTTTCTAAAATATGTTTATTTCAGACTGTTCAACGAACATTGCTTTTTCACCAAAATCTAAGCGCGAGTAGCTTCAAGAGCTCAATTGCACATACAACATTTACGATTTCACTTTCGTGTGCTGGCAGGTGATTAGTATGGTGAACTTGAAATAGTACATTGTCGAACAATTTGCTACGGAATAAACAGACATCAAAAGCATGCTTCTCTGGTATTTCATTCAGGAAACTATACAAAACCAAATTCACTTAATATCTAATAAATTCATACAATAATGCCTCAACGATTTTTCCGAGCGATTACTGTCTTTTCGTTAAAGTCCCATGATCACTTTTAATTTACTAATATAGTAACATAAATATATGGATAGGATAATGATAGACCATGTTCTAGTCACTCTAAAACAATGTTGAGATCCCTTTCTGTTGTCTTTTAGTTGTTTCTTCAAAATAAAGAGTTGCAAGAAAGCCGTTCTTATTTTTTGCGATATCATTGAATAAAATTCTGCGATATGTTTCTAATATATGTACTTATCGATTTAAAAGGCAAAGTTAGGAATGTTTATGGTACAAATAAAGGTCATTTCTGTCAGCAAGACATCTTTCTTGTTAAAATGAAAGCTACTTGTAAATGTGATCCTGGGACTTTAAATAAAGCTTTACGCATCTTTATCATCTCTGATAAAAGAAATCGACAGCTTTCGGTCTTTTCCGTAATTGTTACCATTTTAAGTTCGAAACCACGATTTACAGTAACTGGTACAATTTCGATGGGGTATCCATATATAAATATTATTCAAAGAAAGCCGAATTACGCTTAGGCGACAAAATAACCACACTAGGGTTCGCCATTAACGTTGTACGTAGATTTCTGCTCAAGAACTTTCTCGAGTTCTGCTGCCGTGTGCAAGTTATGTCCTTTGCTAACGTGCACACTTTCATTTTACGAACTCTATTTCATTAAAGTATACAATGTACAAAACACATAAAAGCAAAATTTGTATCTAGTATTGTACTTACCTGTCCATGTCTTGAATCCTATTCTGTACCTTTGTGTGGCATCGGCATGAGTATGTAACGATCTGGCGAGGCGGCCTCGAATGATTCTTCAGTATGCGTTACACACTTATATCTTACAACTACTATCACGTGATTCTTTTCCCGCCTGTTATGGCCGGTTGCACGGGAAACGATCATCCGAGCGTTGTACACGCGAAAACCTGATGTGAAGATGAACACCAGAATAGCCTGTAAAGTAGGGGACTTTCTCAAAAATATTTTGATAATAAATTCAGGTCTTTGATTCTTAGTAGACCTTTCTAACTTAAACTGAACGTAAACGGAAACTTACTTCGTACTGGCAATGAAAACTGGGGACTTTCTCAAATGTAAAAAAGATATAAATAACATATAAAATACCACATGGGTTTGCGACTTAAATACATGAGCTGTAAGCATTTTTGGTGTTTGATCAAACAAACACAAGTCTATATTACATGAGGAAGGAAATGCCAAGAATTGGGCCATAATAGAGATGATCGACTTATTCACTCTTTCTTTTAGAATGCTCCTGATAATCTTGCGAAACTTTCGTCTCTCTTAAGTCACGTCTGACCGGGTGTTGGTTGGGATGAATATTCAACCGGTGGGACACATATAAGCTTCTCTCATTAGCTTGAGCTGTTGCGCATCATTAAGACAGCCCGGAAATCCCGACTCGCTTTACATACAATACCATCATTGTACGGATTTCAATGGTTGCATTTACAGTGCCTACCATAGACATAGTAGCCGAACTTACACAATCTTTATTAAGAACAACGCAGTTCTGTTTACAGGGGGAAAAATATGCTTTCTATCAATATATAACTTTCTGATCAACAGAGTGCTTGTCATCGAAAATTGAAGTGGATGTTTTTTAGGAAGGAGTACTACAAAAAGAAGATATCTTCTGCTAACGTCATATGTTTTCCAATATTTGTCCTTTGTTTTGCTGTAACGGCTATTTCTGCGAAGTCTTTCATCAGCACTTCACTAGTGAAGGCTATACCAGTTGGTAATAAGGTATGAACATAATGCAACAGTTACAAATCGTATTTTGGATCGAATTGTCTCTGTTTCTATTCCCGGTACACATAGAAAGCAGGGATTTTCAATGTACTCAACAAAATGTTTTCACCTACAGTTCTACTGTCTAAAATCAGACACTGATCGAGCAGCTAGTTAGTAGTTACGGCGCTTCGATAACACAAACGAGCAGGCAATAGCGCCGATCAACAAGGAGCTCAATTTATTACACAAAGTAATAATGCGTATCTATAATGCCACAATATACATTTATAGAACAAATATGGTTGAGACCAGGAAGTAACGATGTTCAAATGTTTTTCTGCAGTCATTGATATGTATTTTAACAAAATAGCTCATTCGATGCGTTTCAAGATAGCGAGGCCTACAGTCGAATATACGGTAAATTGCCTTCTACTTAAAACAATCACCACCTATGAAATATACCAAATCGTTTAATCGTCGACGCTAATGTTTCTGGTTTCAAATGAAGACTCATAATTTGGGATTATATGCTGACTGACGTGCCGGAGCAACTTTCAGATTTGGTACTTAAGGAGTAGGCTTCGGAATTCGGTAAGTAAATTTGCTTGCTACACAAACAAATAAAAATGAAAGACAAACACTCTACTGCAATTGAACTAGTGCAAATTATTGATAAAATACAGAAATAAAAAGATTACTGTTTCGGTAGAAGTATAAAGATTTCAGAGAGCACTACTTCGTATCCCTGTGGTGTTGTGCACGTCATACTTTAAAAAATTGTGAATTTCGTGCAGATCAAGCGTAAAATATTACATGCATGTACATAGCTAAATCAGAAACGCTCTACATGACTGAACTGATTTTTAAATACTGTAAAACGCTTTAAATATGCGGTGCAAAATTGTTTCACCTGTTTTGAATTTGCGTAGTCGTAAACTTGTCGAAATTGCAACAACCGCCAAAATATCATGTAAGGCATATCGCGGACAGAAACAACTAGGGATATTAGATGATTAAAACGACAGCCGCTCTTCTGGCGTAAGGTCATCACAATACCTGTTAAATGCTGAGAGTATCGCAAGCTATTTTATTATTTTTCCAAAAAGAGATATATAATATATAATTTCAAAGAGATATCATTCGTTTTAATAGAGATATCTCTTTCATGCTAAGAGATATATTTGAATCACAGAAAAATATCTCCTGAACTTAAAGATATATCTACATCTAGATATCTATTTAACATTATTAAAGAGATATTTTTCTACTTTTGAGAAATATCTCTCAAAGTTACAGAGATAACGCTCTAAGTTTAAGAGATATCTCTCTGTTTCAAACAGATATTTCTTTTCACATATATTTTCTGGTGAAGGTGACATGTCTCTGTACGGTAGAGAGATATCTCTTTAGTTTTGGGAGATGTCTTTCAAGACATGAGAGATATCTGTATCAAAAGAAAGATATCTTCATTTACAGAGATATCTCTGAATTTAAAAGATTTCTAGGAGATATCTCTATGAAATCAGAGAGAGATATCTTTTTTTATTAAATTGTAAAAGAGATATCTCTCTGATTTCAATGAAGATATCTCTTTCACGCTGAGGGATATCTTTTAATCACAGAAAGGTACTTCCTGCAATGAACTTTAAGACATATCTCTTCTACTTACAAAGATATCTGTTAAACATCATTTGAGAGACATCTTTTTTCTTTCGAGAGATATCTCTCAAATTTACAGAGATATCTCTCTAAGTTTAAGAGATATCTTTCTATTTCGAAGAAATATATATCAAAAGAAAGATATCTCCTTATTTACAGAGATATCTCTGTATTTAAGAGATATCTACCCCATTTTAAGAGATATCTCTTTTTTCATTGAATAGTAAATTGGCTTGCCACATCAGAGACACAATGCATTATTTTCGCTTTGTAAAATTACGGGTACCACTGCATACTAGCATCAATTATGAGTTTATGTTTTTTTCAGAACTTAAAATATACTAACGATGAATGGTTTTCTGCTGTTTCCCTGGTAACTCGATTTATTTTCGGTAATACATGTTATTTCTTTAAGGTAACATATTGGCGGCGTACTGCTGCAGTACATATTTGCGAACCAATGTAGCCAAAATTAACGCCCGCCAAAACAGAACTGGAAGTTGGTAGTGGTGTTGTTTGAGAAATCCCCCAATTCATTTCCGAAGTACGTCTTACGTACATTTACGCATTACGTTTAAGTTAGAAAGGTCTAGTTTTTGATTCTTGTCAGCGTAATTTGATATGGGTTAATAACAAACATTAATCTATACCAAACACTGTAACAGTTTTAATTATACGTGTATTCTGTGTGTACCTCTCTCTACCTGTTAAATTTCTTTAAAAAGTTATATGATTACATTTCATGTTGCAATTACTTTATTTTACCTTTTTTATCCAGAAAAATGCTTTACGGGCGAAATGAACTTTCATTTATGCTAAACAGGGTGGCTACAACCCCGAGGTTCGTACTCTGGGTATATCTGACTTTCGTATCTCCGGGATAAATAAACTATCAAGCCTATATATTTATCCAAACTGTTTCACGACAAATAGAATTTATTAAAACATGATAAAATTATCAACCCTACCAAAATACGGGGATGCACCCACCCGGGCGACCTTACCAGGGTATTACTACGAACGCAGATGGGTACTACTTACGACGATGTATATACATGAACGTATTCACAGGTAAGCCGGAATAACCGCGATATTTCCATTATATAAAGAGGTAGATGGGGATAATCGGATACGTCTGACGGCCGTACGAACGCAGATTATCATGAAATGAGGATACGTATAACGGCAGATGAATAAAAGCAGTATGCGTAAATACATATATATATTTTTTTTTTTTTTTTTTTAAAAAAAAAAAAAATTTTTTTTAAAAAAAAAAAAAAAAAAAAAAAAAAATTTTTTTTTTTATAAAAAAAAAAAAAAAAAAAAAAAAAAAAAAAAAAAAAAAAAAAAAAAAAAAAAAAAAATTTTTTCCCCCCCCCCCCCCCAAACCCAACCCCCCCCCCCCCCCCCCCCCCCCCCCCCCAACCCCCCCCCCCCCCCCCACCCAACAAAAAAAAAAAAAAAAAAAAAAAAAAAAAAAAAAAAAAAAAAACCCCCCCCCCCCCAAAAAAAAAAAAAAAAAAAACACGCGATATGCATAAAAAAGAAAAAGAAAATAGTTATGGCAAAAAATTTTTTTTTTTTTTTTTCCCCCCCAACCCCCCCCCCCCCCCCCCCACAAAAAAAGTTATCCCTGCCCCCCATAAATACACGTGCCATATAAAAAAAAAATAGGTGTTATTAGGTGTTTGCTAATAAAGCATAAATATTGGTTTTAATCCACAATTATATACATTTACCATACGGCAGTTGTTTAGTCTATGTTTAAGGATCTTGCATGTATATACTGATAATAATTGAGTATCCAACCTCGTGATAGAGAGACATATTTATACGGGCCACGCAAAAAAAAAAAAAAAAAAAAAAAAAAAAAAACAAAAAAAAAAAAAAAAAAAAAAAAATAGTGTTTCGCTGTTCTGTCTTTTTTACTATCTCATAAAAGTTGTGTCCACGTTTTTCAGTGGCCACGCGATCTTTTTTTTTCGTTTTTTCTTTTTGACACTACGTGGCGAATTTACACCAATCTTTCTTTTATAAAAAAAATTCCCACATGTCACCTCTGTGCTTCCGTACATAAGTGATCGTTGCCAAGCGTAAATGTGCATATCATCGGCATGTTCCAATTCAGTGATTTTTTGTGGAATTGCCGCCCTTGAGTCATAGAATTTTATGAGGTTTTAGCTAACTATCCTATACCATTGAGCGGATTTCCATCAAACCTAAGAGAAGTGATCAGTACCAAGCTTAGTTATGCATATCGTGGGCATATTCGGTTCAGTTACTTTCAGGGGAGTTATAGCCCTTGATTCGTCATATTTAATGATGTTTTTGATACATCTCTTCTACCATTGGCCGGATTTCCACCAAATCTATAACACAGTGATGATCCTACGGCTTTGAATTCTGAGGGCATCTCGAACTCTGAGCAGCTATTTTTAGCCAAGAAACAGGTGGTGTAGAATTTTCCTTGTTTTTTTATAATTGTATGTGTCTCTATGAACAGGTAACCTGCACAGACTTTGAGAGCAATGGAATACCTAGACGCCAATGTATTTTTCTTGAAATATCTTTGAACTGACAAGCAATTAAGGCGAGTTAAAAAACGTAAAACCGTTTAAAACATCAATTTCAGTCGGAAACGGCCTAATTATATAATAATAATATTTCAATACAGCAATAATGGACATGTTGAACAACTTTGGCAAATTGAATTGTCACTCATTAAGAACTTCCTGGACGAACTCATGTTACCTCACGGTGGCAGTATTCATTTAGAGACGTTGACATACACCCTTCGTACGCTATTGCTGTGTCTAAGTTATAGGAGTAATTATTTCTTGTAATACCGCTATAAACCAGTTTTTACCTTCAATATCTTTTGTGCTATACACACCACTATAAAAAGGTCTGAACCCCAAATGCGACCATAACCTCCAAGCAGGTACCTGGGTTGTGTATGGCGCACATTAGACGTTGGTATAAAAGTATTCATCAAAGTGAAATAACGTGCGCAAGGCACGAAAGGTAACTGTACCACATATTATAGGAAGCGGCCACAAGTGCGAACTAAACGTTGTGCGTTACATCACACGGCTGGTGTTGACCGAAACTAGTACAGATGATTCAGAAACAAACGTAAGTTACCGATCACTACGGCGGTTAGATTTGACTCGGAGCTGTTACGGTTCTAGGGGACACTCAAGGCAAAGTGACGAAGAATTACTGATATGGGTATAGAAGTGCGAGAAGGTACACATGGGCGGATTATACGCACTTTCAGGGTCATTGGAATCAAGTGAAATTATACACTGTAAACAGAGTAATTTATCATACAAAAGTCTTTATTCAAAGAAACTGACAACATATGTTCAAAATATCAAGTTAAAATTACAATGTTTAGTCGGAACAGCAAAATAATTATTGAATGGAACTCTGAGTTCCAAGCTTCCTCTATCAGCGTTGCTTGGCGTTCACAGTAAGCCGTTCAAATTGTTCATATTGTATAAATTTCTCTATTTAGCCTCTAACTAATTACATAGCTTACTTATAGTTTCTCTAATTTTGTCAACTAACGTTTTCACAATAGCAATTTGATTGACAGCTGAATTTATGTCGGTTCTAATTAAAACCAGTTTATGTCTGTGATTGCAGTAGTCTAAAGCACACATGATTGTAGCATAGATGGGGCCCAAACAGTGCATTTTATTGATATATAGCCTATTGATATATACCCACTACGCTATTTTTAACTAAAATGCACTGTTTGGCTCCCAGCTACGCTACAATGCTTTAATTTGGAATGCTTTTCTTTGAATTTTGTATTATATAGTTATAACTCTTCGTGATTTTCATGCTCAATTGTTCATGGCAGATCTGATCTCATGCCATTTCTTAATATTTCTTTATCAAACTTTGCAATTGTATTGCTTATGATGAAAGAGTCGTCATTCCACTAGATTTTGTAGGTCAAGGTCATAAATAAATAAAGCAGACTAGTTTCCAAAGTTTGCTGTCTTCCGAACTTGTATGAAAAATGCTACCTCAACAATGCTCACTGTGAGAAGTACTCACTGAACCATAATCAATGTAAGAAGTGCTCATTGTTAATAGTTATCACTGTAAGAAGTTCTCACTGAACGATGCTCACGGTGAGTAGTACTAACTGAACAGTTCTCACTATGAGTGAGCTGTGCTCTCTGAGCATTACTCATCATGAGAACTGTTCAGTAAGCACGTATCACGTTAAGAAATGCTCACTGAACAATGCTCACTTGGAGAAGTGCTAACTGAACAGTACTCAGTATGAACATTGCTTACTAGAAACAGTTTTTTAACGATGCTCACTGTGAGAAGTGCTCTCTGAACAATGCTCACTCTGAGAAGTGCTTACTGAACAATGCTTACTATCAGTAGTGCTCACTGAACAATGCTCACTGTGAGAAGTGCTCACTGAACAGTTCTCACTATGAGTAGTGCTCACTGAACAAAGCTCACTGTGAGTAGTGCTCACTGAACAATTGCTCACTGTGAGTAGTACTCACTGAACAATGCTCACTGTTAGTAGTACTCACTGAACAATGCTCACTGTGAGTAGTGCTCACTGAACAATGCTCACTGTGAGAGGACTGCTCATTAAACAGTACTCACTATGAGTAGTGCTCACTGAACAATGCTCACTGAACAATGCTCACTGTGAGAAGTGCTCACTGAACAGTACTCACTATGAGCTATGCTCACTGAACGTAGTGCTCATTAAACAATGCTCACTGTGAGTAGTGCTCACAGAACAATGCTCACGGTGAGTAGTGCTCACTGAACAATGCTCACTGAACAATGCTCACTATGTGAATTGCTCACTGAACAATGCTCACGATGAGTAGTGCTCACTGAACAATGCTCACTGTGAGTAATGCTCATTGAACAATGATCACTGTCAGTAGTGCTCACTGAACAATGCTCACTGTGAGTAGTGCTCACTGAACAATGCTCACGATGAGTTGTACTCACTGACTGAACAATGCTCACTGTCAGTAGTGCTCACTAAACAATGCTCACGTAGAGTGTACTCACTAAACAATGCTCACTGTGAGTAGTACTCACTGAACAAGTGCTCACTGTGAACAATGCTCACTGAGCAATGCTCACTGTGAGTAGTGCTCACTGAACAATGCTCACTGTGAATAGTGCTCACTGAACAATGCTCACTGTAAGTACTACTCACTGAACAATGCTCACTGTGAGTAGTGCTCACTGAACAATGCTCACTGTGAGTAGTGCTCACTGAACAATGCTCACTGTGAGTAATGCTCACTGAACAATGCTCACGGTGAGTACTGCTCACTGAACAATGCTCACTGTGAGTGGTGCTCACTGAACAATGCTCACTGCGAATAATGCTCACGAAATGTCACGTAAGTAGTGCTCACTGAACAATGCTCACTGTGAACAATGCTCACGGTGAGTAGTACTCACTGAACAATGCTCACGATGAGTAGTGCTCACTGAACAATGCACATTGATGAGTAGTACTCACTAAACAATGCTCACTGTCAGTAGTGCTCACTGAACAATACTCACTATGAGTAGTACTCACTAAACAATGCTCACTGTGAGAAGTGATCACTAAACAATGCTCACTGTGAGTAGTGCTCACTGAACAATGCTCACTGTGAATAGTGCTCACTGAACAATGCTCACGATGAGTAGTGCTCACTGAACAATGCTCAGTCAGGCCACTGAGCAATGCTCACTGAACAATGCTCACTGTGAGTAGTGCTCACTGAACAATGCTCACTGTCAGTAGTGCGCACCGAACAGTACTCACTTTGAGTAGTGCTCACTGAACAATGTTCACTGTGAGTAGTATTCACTGAACAATTTCCAGTGAGCAATACTCCTTAGATATAAAAAGGCATTGTGAAATTGGGGGAGAGTTCATTTAATAAAATTAAATACAAAAAAAAATATGTTTCGAGAAATAATTTTTAGAAAGATGAAGCAGTTATGCGACCGTGCGACCACATACACGCATCACAATGGACATTCCCGCTTTCAAACGAAAACGGGAAACAATTGCTAACTTTCATAACCTGGCAATCCTCGAGGGGATTTGCATACTTGTTAACAAGTTAACTTTTACACATGTAACATAGAAACTATTACTACAGTATATATATCAGATTAATAGTAACACTTCAAACAGTTAATAAATTTCAAAATATCAACAGATGGAAGTTAACATTAAATCCGATTTTTATTATTTAATGAAATTGAGCAGTTTAAATTTTTAAAATGTGAAACAAAAAAGTGTTTGATAGATTCAAAGTGTTCCCGTTGTGCTTATACGTTTCGTGTACGTATATCAACTAGCAAATCACACCTTACATTCCATTGTATACAAATGACAATAACGAACCAATTCAAAAATGCAACGTATGTGAAAGAAATGTGTCAATTGAATGAATACTTTTGTCCTGTCAGAATAAAACATTAGAGGCTGAACAGAACACTCTTCAAGGATTATTTGAAATTTCTAATTTAAGAGATAGCAATACAGGTTAGCCTTGTACAAGAAGAAAGCTACAAGAGAAGCAAGCTGGTTGTGGTTTTCCCTCCGAGTTTCATATTTGGTTTCCTCTACCCATTCTGGTGGTGTAATGTTGTCCGTTTTTCATGTTTCCCGAAGTGAAGCTTGTATACAGTTACCACATCGTCTGTCTGTTTCTCCGTACGTCTGTGAGCATAACTCGAGAGCTATGTCAGGCATCGATTTCAAGGTCTTCTGGCAACGGAAAGAGCAAGGGGGATAACTGCCTGTAGGCCGTTTGATGCTGACAGGAGACCGAGTGATAAAAATGACAGTTTATAATATCACAGTATATCTGCTGTATGTCCCATTGTCCGGTATTTAACCAAACTACGTGTCATATGAAAATATGTGTCCGGAAAATTCAATCCCTTATCCAGTGTTAAAAAATAAAAACTGCTTTATCATAAAATATGTGTTTACAATCATTAAAAAGATCAACGAACGCTGAACTATTATATAAAATATGAAATATATAATATAATTATATGTGATCGACTGTACTTAAATGCCGAAAGTCATAAACTTGATCTTAACTTGATTATTTTACGCTAGTTCAACGTATTGTGATAAGGGGAGCAAGTATGAACAATATTCCTTTTCATTCTAACGTAGTTATTTCCCTTAGATCAAAGTGCTGTAAGCGGGTAATCGGTTATTTATTGTGCTATTAAGTTAAATGTTCATTATAAAAAAGGGCCCTGTACATCCCAGCACTACACATTAGTAAGACTGCCTCCCAATAGTTACGAGAAAGCGTTATTAAACATGCACACAATTTAGTTGTGTTTGTCTAAACTGTTTCTTAATTTACTCCTTTCGGAAGATTTTCAAAATGAACAAAAAAAACAACAAATAAAGTAATATCATTACAAGCATTATACAACTAAGTCTATTTATAAATTACAGGTAACAAGTATACTTTAAAGTCCCAGGAGCACAATTACAAGTAGCTCTAATTTTATAAAAGAAATATGTCTTACCAACGGAAATGACCTTAATTTGTACCAAAAACATTCCTTACTTTGCCTTTTAAATCGATAAGTACATGTTAGATATATAGTGCATATATTTTTCAATATAGTGCAAAAAATAAGAAAGGTTCTCTTGCAACTTACGAATTGAATACGAAAGAAAGGCACATGTCAACATTGTTTTAGAGTGAATATAATGATCCTGGGACTTTAATGTACGCTAGAGCTCAGTGACAAGTTGTGCACGAATGTGCGGCCGTGGCGGCCGAATCTGGGACCGTGACAGTAGAATGTGAGACCGTGGCGGCCAAATGTGGGACCGTGACAGTAGAATGTGATACCGTGGCGGTCGAATGTGGGACCGTGACAGTAGAATGTGATACCGTGGCGGTCGAATGTGGGACCGTGGCAGTAGAATGTGATACCGTGGCGGGCGAATGTGGGACCGTGGCAGTAGAATGTGATAAACAGCTTTTTGTCGAAGACATGTACAGTAGATGCATCTAGCCTGATGGGTTTTTATGGTATACGTATGGTTTTTTTGACGTGTAAGAAAAAATACCCATTCTGTAATAATACATTGATTTAAATATGTCAACTACAATTACAACCACACGCTTATCGAACATACATTGTAACAATATGCGACCTTGAGAAGCCGGTAATGTGTTTAAATTTATATCCATATGTGATTTTCGCGACTGCATGATGTTTTTCGGCGCAGCTGTATTAAGCTCGCCTTTGACCAGAAGTTGGTAACTTTTCAACCAACAATTAAATGACAAGTAGAATAAATTACATTTTTCAATAGAGAAATTTACTCTGTTAGGTACCTTTTTAATTGGATGATGAAAATGGTAAAAAAATTACTAAGACTTGCGTTTTCAGTCTTTCATGAATGGTTTTATAATTTCAGTACTAGTAGCACGTAAATAGTTCATATCTCTATCAACATGCCAAACTAATATTAATTATAAGTATTGAATAATTATACTTTCTCGATCGGCGAACGGCCAATATTTCGAGTAACATGTTTAATAAGAAAAACAAGAATTAAGTTTGTTTTCCTGATACACATGTCACGGTACGATTAGGGAGAAAATGTGGTAGCGGCCGGTTAGCTACATCCCTGTAAGCGAATGGCCATGCATGGGTTCGCAACCCGGTCACGGTGTACATTTTTCTCACCCTGTGACACTTGGCGCCTTCTGATTGCATAAAAATTAAACTTGACAGGAATTTTACTACGAAATCTAGCTACCAATCGCTTTCATATTCTCAAAATTGCGCCGACCATATTTTTTAAAAGATAGTTCTTGTTTACCACTTGTTTTATTTTAGTTCAACCCAATTTCGCGAAAACGTTTGTCTGAAAGCTTGGCAGACCACTGATGTAAGAGGATGATTTCCAATGGAGGCCTTCTAAATAAATAGACCAAAGGAAAGTAATTGGAAAGAAATTTTAAAAAATCAATAAAAAAAATTGGACAAGATTTTGGTTGAAAAGGGAAATATATAAAAATTTGCTCTGGGATTCAACAATTTACTTACAACAATACCACAAAAAATATAAGGTCACAGTTCTTAATTACTCGGTACCTAATATAAATAAAAAAAAATATGTTTGCTTAATGTAGTTACTAATTAATAGATAATGGATTCCATACTTGAGAGCATTCCAATCTTTCATTCCAATTGAAGAAGAGTGTGTGTTTAACTACAGGGTACCTTGTGGCAGCATTACAAAACTGAATGCTCTTGATCTAGTATTATATGTTCTAATGTCATTGCAACGCATGAAGTTTATCTTAAGACATGATGGACATTAATTGTACTATATCTTATACAAATTATTATGTCTCAGTTCTTTCACTATGTTCTCAATATTCCGGTAACAAGTTCAGCTATTTTTTTCAAACTCGTAACCCACGGCGGGTTGGTTGAGCCATCAGAAGGTGTAAGTTCAGCTCATATGTTTTAGGGAAAGTGAGGACATGCGTACGTACGCTTTGAAGCCCTCGGCGCGACGGTATGCTTTTAAATGCTTGAGTGCGTAAACTATAAGGTAAAATGATTATGATGCGTGTGCGCGCGTGCGTGTTTATATGTAAATTGTACATTAAATTCTCGCAATCAAGATGCACAAAACAATCAGTATACAAACAAAAAGAGATGGGTTTACTCGCATAACTACTCATTCTTAATAATAAAAACAAACAATAGGAAATAGTAGTTTCAGGTCACTGAATCAACCCCATCCCAACTTGTCTTAATAATGGTAGAGACTTTCCTTAGAAACGGTGATATTACCATAAAATGTGTTTTACAAACAGATATATCACGCCCTCTTGTTTGTTTCCGGTACAATACCGGAATCTGGCATATACTCACAGTCTAAACAAAGATGGCGGAATAAAGTCGATAAAAAGATAACAAATTGTTGAATGTGGTGATTTTTTTTCAGAAACTAGAGGATAGTTGACATTGAATATAATTACATATCAGTTATATTAAAATGGATAAACAGCAAAAGGCCTTGATATCAGCTACATTCTTACTGGCTGGGATTGGAATCTTGTTAATTGCTATTTCCTTGGGCACCGACCACTGGGTGGAGTCGAATCCCAAAACTAATCAAAAATCAAATGAGACAGAAAATAGAAATAAAGTGAATTTTGGTTTGTTTAATGGATTCAGATTGATCAGCTATGGCCTTGGATTAAGAGATTCTGCGTTAACAGGTGGTTATTTTACATAGATTAGATAATTGTTGGTTTTGCTGTAGGAAGTGTCTCCACCGTCTACGTCCGGTCCCTGACAGGGAGACCCTCCCTGGATGGGAGGGGCCATTTGTCTCCTCTCTTCCGGCTCTATTTTTTAGCACTGTTTTAAATACCGACAAACTATACTGAAAAATCATTTGCTATAGTTTTCCATGCTTGTGATTGTGAAGTATCAATAAACTTAATTACTTTTTAAACATTTGCTTGTCCGGAGCAAGAGAAAAACAGTGTTGTTGTATATGGTAAGTGTAACTATTAATGTGTTATTATGACTTTACCTTGATTTTCTCCGCTTTGTATTCATACATGCATTATGTCCAAACCGAAAAATGATATTTAATTGCACACCTGCGTCTAATATTACAATGGTAATGAAATGCACAGCACCAGAGGTGTCACGTTGGTTTCCTTTATTTTTCAATAAAGTTTTACTAATTTTCACACCACCAGGAGTCTCCTTAAATTAATATATTCCCAGTCTATTTTGTCAAATAAATTATGTGTCCTGAAGGATTTCAAACTGAAATGAATAACTAATGATACTTTTCATCTAAGTAGTTTAAATAATGATATTTTCATAAGTCTAGCTCTAAAAAGTGATAAAAAAAGATACAGCTGGACGGGGAGACAACCCCCCCCCACCCACCCCCCATTTGTTTTGGCGTCTGGCTGACTCTATGTCTCTCCTGTTCAGGACCGGACGAGGAGACACTTCCTTTGGTGTATCATCTAGAGTGGCTAGAGTTACGGGTCTGTGATGCTTGTCTTTTAATAGGGGTGCGCCATAAAGCGGTATACTAGATTATTGCAATTCACTTGGAAGCGATACATACCAGTACAGTTTCACCCTGTACAGGGGTATTCTTAGGTATTAATAAAAAACTGAAATTTTTCAGTCATGTATTACTACAGTACAGGCCTGGAGGATTATGCAAAAAATGCTAAGTGTGGAGTGAGTAGAAAAAAACATGACTTCGCGTAATTCGGGGGAAAAAAACATAAATGACTCCATTCAGTGGAGTCTCTTTGCGGCTGTTTGGAGTGAAAATTTCGATCGAGGGACTTCGCGTTTGTCGCGAGTATTTTGGAGTGAATTCGCGTGAAAATATTTATTAATTAAAATGTTGGTAAAACTCATCTGTAAAAGCAAGCTGTTGAATTTAGATCCATTCAATCACAAAGATCGAAGCAGACATCGCCGCTGACGTTTTTCATTGAGAATTGCCGCTACTGTATACTATCACAGCGTTATGTTGTTGTTTTTTTATTGTTTCAAAAAGTATTGAGCTTTTTTGTCAGAGTCTAAAATATTTTATCACCTTTATGTTGTTTTAACATATTCATTTCCATTAAAAATCCGCTATAATTGGTCCCTTAGCATTGCCACTCGCGATTGGTGTGAAAAGTATGGCCTGTCATACTAATCCAGTCAGTTTTGAAATTGTTTGCAAATCCAAGCTGTGTTACACCACTGACTGACTTGTGAATGCAAAAAGCATTTAAAAAGTATTAATCAATTAACTTTCCAATTGTTCTGTATTTAAATCAAAATGTTCTGTTTTAAAGAAAATCGCGGCGTTCCAGCATTTCTGTTTTTTTGTCATTAATTGTTTTATCAACTGTCAAAGCAAACGTTGCTAGTAACAATTTTCTACTATTTATTTTAATGAATAACCTTTGCCGAAATATTTATTTTTACTTCAATCTCTTTTATTCATGAAGATAAATCTGCAGGTGTTACGAGATCAAAGAACAAACGCTGAAGCACATTGTACATGTGAGTTTTGTAACTTTTGTTTGATCTTACTAGTTTTTAAATCCCACTGGGAGGAAGCTGTTTTGATTTCTGTCCTCTGGCCTGTTTCGTCGGGCCCTTAAGGGTGTTTCTCTTGGTGCTCTGCCTTCTGCAAAGGCATTGAGTACATAGGTTTTTTTGGTTCTCAAGGTTTGCTTTTTATATATTTATACACGAGCATTTTTGTGTTTTACATACCATGCCTTTTGTTTCCATTGCGTGTGTTAGAGATTCACCTAGCAGGGATTACTTTTATTTACACTGTCCTGTGACTTTGGAACATGGTGGGGGTAAGAGTGAGGTTGGGTGCGCACCATAAACCGGTTTAAGCTCCCCAGTGGTGTTTTTGCCGTTCCAAGGCGGTGCCCCACTGTGTTCCTTTAATTGTTCGTTTTGTCCTCGTGTCTTTGCTTTGTATGCTAGTGTGTGTTGGTAGTGTATGTGTGTGTGTGTACATGATTGTGTGTGTGTGTGTGTTGTGTGTGTGTGTGTGTGTTGGTGGTGTGCACTTCTGGGTGCTGTGGGGCTCGTTTTGGGGAGGCTGCGTTTTTGGTACGTGGCATTCCCTGTTTGATATTATTTTTGTTTTTAGTGAAGCACGTGGCATGAAACAGATCGAGATATTTGACAGTTTGAGACATGAAAAAGTAATTCCAGACAATAGTCTGATAATTTTGGATTACATGTATAGAAATAATAGATGATTTTATAAAGTTTTATTTTTGACGACAAAAAATATTAAACAAGCTATACAAATGTGCGTCAGTCGGCAAATATTTTTGAATTTAATATGCATACAACTCAAAAACATTTTATGTGTAGACACATTTCTACCAGATATAATAAATTTGATTTTTATGTCCCGTAGACCCGTTCAATCATTCACCTGTAAAACCACGTGAAATACAGCGATATTTTTCCGTATGTATGCAAAGTCACTTCAGGCACTCCAAGCTCACTGGAAGTCACGTTATTTTTCCCCGAGTTACATTTACTCCTGCAAAGTGTGGCATGAAAAACTCGTCACTTCGCTTTTTTTGCATAATCCTCCAGGCCTGTACTGCACATGTATAAGCTGAAACTTGATTCTGAATGAGCTGAGTGCTGTTTCCATGACGACAATGATGGGCAGTAACCTAGTAATAATAGGTGGTATATTATTTGATCTCAAAACTCAAAAGGTAAATAAATAAACATTAATGACTTTGCCCAAGGAATGTTTCAATTTAAAAACTTTATTACCATATTATAACCAAGTTTGAGTACTTCAAAGTATAAAAAAAAATTTTGTTAGAGTTATTCACTCTCAATATATTGCAATACGTATTGCAATGTAGTGCCGCATGTTGCAATAAATTGCAATATGAAAGTTTTGGCAATACCCATCCCTATTGTTTAACATATCAGATCATCAAGTGCCTCTTGTTTCTTCATTAGGCAAACAGGGTAAACTCTTTGTTTATTGTAAGCTTCTTTGTGAGTTTAAGTTTATATTAAACTTACCTGTCCTGGATTGTTTTAAGCATATATATGACATCATTGGAAATTGAAGTCAAAGCTTTAAATTGACTGTACCCGACAACATCAATTTTCTTTTATTAGCTCACCTGGCACTACATGTAAGTGCCAGCGTGAGCTATTAGGACCGCATTCCGTCCAGCGTTCGTCCGTCCACCATTTCCTAAAAACGACATCTTCTCTGAAACCACTAGGGCAATGTCGCAGGGATATTCCTTGCATGAAGCTCTATCAAAGTATTTCAAAGAATTCCATTCCATTCAGAACTCTGGTTGCTATGGCAACAAATAGGAAAAACTTAAAAAATCTTCTTCTCTGAAACCGCAAGGCCTAGAGGTTAGATATTTGGCATGTAGCATTGTCTAGTAGACCTTTACCAAGATTGTTCAAGTTATGACCCCCGGGTCAAAATTGACCCTGTGTGGGTGGTCACTTAGTTTTGCATAGGCTTATATAGGAAAAACTTTAAAAATCTTCTTCTCTGAAACCACGAGCCTAGAGTAGGGGGTCACTTGTTTTACAAAGACGTATATGAAAACCTATTTGGTATATAACATTATCTAGTGATCTTCCACCAGGCAAGTGGACTTGTATCAAGGTGAGTGATATGGCCATCTTGGCCCTCTTGTATTTCTTATTTGATTTTGTACTAAATTTATGCTCAGTAACATTTCATCCTTCAATGTTCCTATTTGCGGAAGGGGTTACTTATAGCCGTCTTTAAGACTGCCTTGTTCCTGTTCATACTGTAACTTTGTTATACCTTTACATGCAGGATTTTAATATAAATTGCACAGATAGTGTTGTGTGCAAGTACTGGGTCAACACCATGCAGGTAAAGGTCAGAGACCCATTTGTCACTAACGAGGGACAGCTCTTGTACTTCGAAATTCTTAGTAAAAGTCTTGTGTGCAAGGCACTGTCATGCACATATCTCATTAACCACTTAAAGTATTGAGTTGAAACTTTGCTATAGTTTTTAGGGGTATCGAACAATTAAGTTAGTAACACAGATCTTAGCTAACTCTACTTAATGAGTCATGCTACTTTTGACTCTTGTTAACACTTTGAAAATAACCAGATTCTTGTTTTGCCTTTTACTGACAACAGTTTTGTTTTAGTGGCAAGCACTGAGAATAGTCTAGCACCTTGTCTTACAGATAGCTCTTGTTTTGTTCTCCCTCTCTCTTGAACCTCTTGAAGGATTTTGTGATAATTGGGGTCATAGACGATGTGCAGAGCCCATTCAACCCATACATGTATTCCAGTTCCAACCAGGCTGGCACAAGGTCAAGGTCTCACTGAGGCCCCAGTGAGGGGTCTGCCCTGTGTCTCCTGAGCCTCTTAAAGGATTTCCATGAAACTTTGGACAATGTTTGTCCATGTTCCAACTCACCCAATTCAAGGTTAAGGTAACTCTTGCTATGTAGGGGTCAAAAGTCATAAGACTACACAGGATTTTCTTGAAAGGTGCACCACAATGTTATCTCATTGAGACGATCAAGGTCACAGTAAGGGATCAAAGGTACTGAGTCTTGTTAAGATACCTAGGATAAATGATCGGATTAATGTGATGATGTGCACAACCCATGTTAATACAATGTACCCGGCAAGGTCAAGGTCACAATTAAGAGTCAAAGGTCATTCATGAGACTATCACTCCTAAGCCCTTTGAAGGATTTTCATGAAACTTGGGTCAGATGTTAACCATATCAAGATACAATCACACATGTACATGTAATGTGCATAGTGCATGTTTAAGCTATTTTGGTTTACATTTTGTAAAATCAAGACCACAGTTAGAGATCAAAGGTCATGTGTATTAACTGTTGATCCACTTTGTATGGCCTGAAATGACTGGATTCACATAGGTTAGAGTATTTCTTGTGTCAAGGATTGTTTGTGGGGGTAATCAAATCACATTAAGTGATAATTCTAGGTACATTTAGAAAAAAAAAGAATACAAACTGTCCCAGATAGCCGAAGTGATGATACTGCAATATGGAAAGTCATGATCTCAGCTCAGAGTTTTTATCAACTGTTACTGAGATTTTTTTTTCTATGTGATGTTCATGATTTTAACATGAATGTAATATGCAAGTTGTCAATGCATTCAGAACGATCTACAAATGTACATATCTCACTCACAAAATCAGCAATACATTAGCAATATTGTGTATGTTATCAGTTAAAGGGGATTTCAAGAGGTCTTACAGTAACATTCCACAGGTTTTCATGGTCATTTGTGTAAACAAAGGTATGGGTTAGAGGTACCAAATACATGTACAACCGAGACTTTGAACTTTTAATATTGAGATTCATATACGAGAGCCTTTTATAAACTTAATCAGAAAACCGTTAGATGTAGATAATAGTTAATCATTAAGCATACAGTGTATTACTCAGTGATCTGAAAATTTTACATTTCTGCATTTTTCATTTGAAAAAAAAAGTATAATATACATGTACATTGTATGTTTGAGTCAAAATATGCTCTGAAGTCTAAAACAAACTTACTTGAAAAGTTTGCTTTTCTCCTTTGGCTATGCAGTCATGATATACATGTAGGCATTGGTGCTCATCAGATGGTAAGCTACATGTACTATCTAGCTACAATGTATATACATGTATCAATCCAGTCCTGTCTTAAGCAGGCAAAAAAATAAAGGATGCATCAAAAGTGTTCATTTTAAGAGGGTAGGTACTAAATACAGGACATATTTGATATAAAAGTGACCAATTTGGCTATACATGTGTCAGTATTGGCAACTAAATTCAGGTGGCTGCTGTGAAGAGGTTTAGAGGCTTGCTTTCAGCATTCTATATTCATCGGAGTTTATACATGTGTAGTACATGTATATCGGAAGGGTTCAGTCCAGATTTTGGAAACAGGGAGAAACTATGCCCTTATCTTCTTTTGGATGAGTACTTGGTCAACAGTAATGTGTCCTACAGATACATTGTTACAGTAACTTTGAAGTTTGTAAAGCAATGTCTCCCTCAGTTTAAAACAGAGAGAAGTTGGGCACTTTGGGAGACCATTTTTCCCCGGAGTCTTCCTCTACACCAATTCCTGATGGGAGATACATGTACATGTACAGCTGCTGGTCTATCTACATGTACAAAATGTACATTGTACAAAATTAATGTATCTATCTCAGCTATTTTATAGAGGCCATTTTTCTGTCTGGAGCATTATCGTGGTACTGGTTGGTCTGATTTCCTTGAAACTTGGTGTGATTGTATGTATGTTTAGGTTAATGATGCATGCCAAGTACCGTTACAATCTGCTTATTAATGGCTGAGTTATGGCTCTTTGTTATTTTAAAATGTCAGATTTTGTTGTAACGTGATAGGAATGTTTACATGGATAGGCAAATGGTACATGCCAACTGCCGTTTCGATCCACTTATTTATAGCAGATTAAAGACCCTGCATTACTTTCACATGATAATTTTATATACAATGTGTAGGCAATTTTTTCCATCGAGAATTAATTCACAACAGTCCTCCTTTCAGCGGGGGATACATGCATAAATTTTCCGAAAATTTGATTCTTAAATATGATGATATCTGACAAGTGCCACTTTGTCTGGTAGAGACAAAAGTGTGACACAGGGTAGGCGTGGTGCACTATATCCTTGAATTCCCAAATCATATACACTCCTTGGTTTGTAGCATTATTACAGAGTCAAGGGAGCGTGGTTCAATGTTTTATCCAAAAGACTTGCCTATTTTGTTTGAAATTGGGCATAAACTTTTCAATTTGTTGAAATTCTACATGTACATGTACAATTATTGTAAGTGAAAAATTTAAGAAAAATTAAGCCGAATCATTATTCCTGTGATTAGATCATCAGCTGTTTTGGTTTTCTGTTCGTGACACATCTCAAGAGTTGACCGCAAAGTTGTGGTAAATGGTTTAGCCCATCTTTATTTCATAATTATGAGCTACTACAGTTTTGTGGTCAACCCTCAAATTTAGATTGTCTATTATCAGGTGCATAGCAGGGCGGAGAAATTTCATTCGATACACAAACAAATTATATAGTGATTTTTATCAGACACCTCCCTGCTAGAGTAAACAAGGGTATTGACTGAATGCCCATACGCCTTTGAATGCGATTGTGAACACTTTACGTCATACGGAAGCTAATTTTCAATAAGAAAAATCCATCGAAAGGGAAAGAAACAGAGGTGTTACATGAATATTCAGGCGAGATTTCTTACTTTAGTATGAGATTTACAATGTACTTGAGGCAGGCTGAGTGACAGAGTACATGTAGCCAATGACGAAGAAATGGTAACCATTGGTTATATAAATCAATAAATCTGTTTAATGTGAGTCACTGTGTCACCTCAGATTATAAAAAAAAGTCCTTAATTTGTTAATCACAGAAGGTTGCTGCAACCTGTAAATGATCCCTATTTTGGGAATGGGGGGATGGAGGTGGGGGAAGGGGTCAATGTCGCAGCAACCCAAAACATCATTTCTGCTCAATATTTTGAGAATTATATCACCAACATTCTTCAAACATTGTAGAGAGATTGGTCACTCTAAATGTTGATTCCATCTTGGGTGAGTCTCAAAAGCGATTAAATATAAGTTGTAAGAACTTGTTTCGCAATCGAGATTACAAATGTAGATAAATTAGTATAAATAAAATTACTTCATTAATGCAGTTAAATCATTCTTTGCAGTGTTTTGTGAAGCGTCAGAGGGCGTTTGTGTTGTGTATCCTGAAGAAGAAAAAATATCAGCATCTGACTACATTAACAATGTCCTCAATAACGGAACAGGTATGGGTCTCATACAAATGTATATGTACCTAATGCAGTACATGTATATGAGTTCAGTTATACTTAATTATTTTAGCTTGATTGTGAAGAAAGCTTGAAGCTTATTGAGTCACTCTCCAGTCTAATTCCTGGAAAAACCAGCAATGGTGTTATATGAGGAGGTACTGTCATGATCCCGGTGGGGCTCGAACCTGCAATCTCTGGGATGAGCGGCAGACACCTTAACCTCTACACCACTGCACCCCATTAGTATATTAATACTAAAACAGTATCATAGTGTAGTCGGCAATAATTTCTTATTATTATACATATAAACATACATCTTTTATTGATTTGAAAGTTTCCACCATTATGAAAATTTCCAAATTTGTTTACCCATGCTCATAGAAAAACATGTGTACCTTCATTTTAGTTTAATTGAACATTATCATAATATTATGGGATGGGACAATTTATTTTGCCTCACCAAGATATGTAACTTATGAGTCAATGGGTTGATTGAATTTCTTGGATATGATTTCAAATTCTTAGCAGCAATTCAATCATTGTAGTGAGTAGTGAAGCCCTAGAGTTAGGTGGGGAGTGAAAGGTGGATGAAAAATTGGATGCAGGAGGCTTTTTGTAACTGTAACTTTGTCATGCATGGATAACTAGGCACAAATGTGCAACATATGAAGACAATGTGTCGCACACAAGACCAAGGTCCCTAGCCCAAAGGTCAATGTCACACTTGGAGGTCATAGTTCCTAATATATGCTTATAGTGTACAGGTGGTTGTGTCTGGGCTGTAACCCTGTCATGCATTGAGGAATTTTGAAATTAGTTGGCACAAATGTCCACCATAACAAGACAAGGTCTCAGGCGCAAGACCCAGGTCTGTAGCCGAAAGGTCACAGTCACACTTGGAGGTCAGTCATCATTGGATGCTTTATAGAAGCTCATAGTGTATACCTTTTTGTGTATGATTATATACCAACCTTTGAATATGGGTAATTTTGTCAGTGACTAGAAGCTGTGCAGTGCACAAGAACCATATTGAAGCGTCACCACCGTTGGTGCCATTCATCACTTACAAGTGACAGCCCTTGTTTGCTATCCTTTTTTCAGTACATGTAATACACAGATTTTAATTTGGCTTGTTTTTCATATAATCAAGTTGACTTAAATATCAAAATTCTGATTTTTGCCTGACATACAAATGTACATGAACATGTAGTAAAACCGAAGCTACAATAAAATGTATGAAGCACAGGATTAAGAAACGAAACCGGAAAGTGTAAAATTCAATTTCGTCCTTTCTACAGATGGCGAGGCATTGTACAAGAAGGGCTTATTCAACTATGGATTCTGGGTGACCTCAATCATCAGTGCAGCATTATGTATTGTATTTGGGATTATATCCATGGGCTTTGCTATATTCAACATTTGCGGCAAACCTATTGAGACCATCACAGGGCCTATGGGCCTTTACCTCTGGAACGGTACCGCTTGTAAGTCATTTTTAACATTTTATGTAAGCAAATTTGATTGCTACACTCAAACAGTTATTTAAATGGTGTATTTGAACTCTCTGTTTGTAATAATTTGTTTTATATTTTATTTTGAGAAAACTCATTCATAAAATACTGCAAAGTTTTTATATTTGTGAGTTGTTTATTTCGCAATTTTTCCCAATATTTATTTATTCGAGAGTTTTTAATTCGCGAGTGAATTCTATTTTATATACAAATGTTTAATCATTGTTTGTTTGCTATTTTATCGAGTTTGATGAATTCTGGAAGTGCTTCATTTGCAAAAATAAAAACCTGACGTTTTGTTGTTGTTTTTCATTTCTAAGCTTGTCATGAAGATGGTCATCATGTAAATTTAAAAAGTGCAGACAAATTTCTTGAAAAAGGCAGTATTGCCGAAAATTTGAATTAAAGAGTTGTTTTAAATAGAAAAATCATTAAAAAAGGCCTAATATCTACTCCTGTAAATTTCTTAAATGCCCTTGTATGGTTTTCAATTTGGACAATACTGTCGATTAGTGTGCTGTCTAAAACTTTACTGACTCATAGAAAACTGACCAGTGTAGATCATGATCAGACGTCACGGGTTAATGCATGTAACTCGTTTTTATTCAACATGACACATTAGCATAAAGAGATTTTGTTGTTTGCGCTTGAAAAGTATGTAAGACATAAATGTCACTGATGAGCATGCACCAATCGTTTATATAAACAACATGATAAACTCAAATTTCCTTTTTTTCAGTTCTGTTTGCGTTACTGGAAATGGTGATGTTCCTGACACTTTTTTTAACTTCAATAAAGAAAAATTTCCTTCTACGACAGGACATGGATAAATTTGTGTTGTCAGACTACACTAACCTCGGCTATTCTTTCTATCTGGTACCCGGCGCTGTAGCCATGTACCTTATAAACCTAATACTTCTGGTGAGTTCCGGGTACAAGCTGCGATGCTCATTCTCAAGTGAGGCTGAGAAGGTTGTTGACAATGGCATGATTTTGTACTGAATCATTTAAGCAAGTTAACAGGTTATAGATTGTATATGTTGATATAAATTTTATTAAGTCTATATTTTGAATCATTACTAGTTGTTGTTTTACCATAAATGATACACATGTATTTAGCAAATGACATTGCATGTACACGATTTTGGATTCTACCATGAACCGCAACTGTTCCCGTTAAAATATGTAGGAAAGCAACCTGTACATTATTTTTCAACACATCATGTTCCTCCACAGGCAACACATACGGTAAATGAGAAGCGCATCAAGTACATAAGCAAGCGTGTCTATTTGCATTTCGTGTGTAAGTTACAATGAATTATTGCTACGCATTCAAAACAGTTCGGGGTATTTTTCAAAGAAAATATGGTGTTAGAATCGAAATAACAAATGCGTTCCAGTGATTTAAAGCACTTTTCATGTAATGGTTATTACTATGTATCCGAACTCTCGATTGTATTAAATTCAATGCTAAAATACAGGGACACATTATTTCTTAAAAAGAGACAGAGGGGATTTAAATTGTGTCATTTTCCAGTTAAATAGATTTCAAATGTGCAAACAGGGCAGCTGTGCCCTTGTTTTTCAAGTTAAAAGTCAGGCGTGTGCACATTTACGCACTTACTGTAAGCTGATATCCTTATAAATTGACACTTATAGGATAAATATTTTGTTTATCATACATTCAGTACACTTCATTCCTCCAGTTATTGTACTTACTTATGAACTTAAGCTACCTGTAAGTAAATGTAATCTGATTGGTTATTTCTGTTAAATATAGCTAATTTTAACCAATCAGTCCAGAGCTACCTGTAAGTAATCTGATTGGTTATTTCTGTTCAATATAGCTAATTTTCACCAATCAGTACTAGTTTCTGAACAATGCTCAAGCTTCTCTACAGTTTTGGAGGTAAACAAGATATTTTTATTGAACCCTTGAACCTGTCAGAAAAGCTTTTAAGTGAATACAAATGTATAGCAAGCCTTGAAGTTTAAGTATGTATTTTATGGTTTCTCTTGCTTTGATTTACAGAACAACTCTTGTCTACTTTCCCAAGCTCTAGTTTGTAGATTTTTGGATATTTTAATTGCAAAAAAGTTATAATTTTTTCCTATTAATAGAATCATTTGGTATATCAGGAGATTAGTGATAGCACTTTGTAAGAAATTAACTTCAAAGTAAAATGAATTTTAGTTTGGTCTTAAAGTTTAAAGTATGAAGGAGGGGAAGGGTATTGCAAAAAAAAGTCTCAGTGATCAGATATTGTAAAGTGTATGGATACTGCTGAAGTGTTAAGTTTGTAAGGGAGTTATAGTTTCTATTATTATACCTCAGTAACCTCACTTTTATTGTCAATTTAAAAATTCTGTGGAGAGAGCAGTGTGTATTTTGACTGTTACTACAAAATTTACTGTCAGCCATGTGACAGTGTTTACTCTCCGTACTTAATATATGTAGTAACATTTTCTATTGAACTTTTGATTAAGGATCTATCTGTCTCCTTTACTTTTATCTCTACTTATACTCAGACCTTTGAAATTATTTTCGTTGTTCAGAAAACTTAAATTGTAACCAGTGTAGTTGAGTGGTTAGAGTCGATGACTTGAAATCACTGTAACCTCTCATAGATTGAAGGATCATGGGTTCGAGCCCTGCTACCGACCATGTCTATGTGAAAGAGTTGGCAGTTTCTGATGGAGGATTATGAGTCTAGTACTGGTTCTTCCGAGGAACAAAGGTTAGGTAAACTGCCCACCTGTTAAAATGACAAAAATACAGTTGGAACAGGCGTTAAAACTCAACTGTTCCACTCAAAGCTATATGATGTTTATATAGTGTCTATCGGTATTTTGTGTAGCTTTTTCTACTTTGTAAACAATAGCTTTATACTGTACTCCTGCCTTAGTGTGGACAGGTTATACAGAATTTGTTCCTTGTAGAAGATTTTTCAAATTTCTGAACCTACATGTAACTAGTCTTTTGTAAACCTAGATTTTTTTAACGCATTTAAATGTTATGTTAATTCAATAGATATTTTAATGTCCTGTAGTGAGTTTGGCAGGTCTGTAGATCTTTGTCTTTTATTTGGATTTATCACTTGTGAGGGTAAGTGACATTAAAAGCATGTTACCACTGCTGTATTTAAGCTTAATGGTTATTTAGAATTCAGACACCTTTACTGGAATGTATGACAAGTTTAATTTGGTTTTGATTCTACATTGGTTAATGTCAGTCAAATTTATTGGATCTCGAGAAGCGGGGGTGATCAGCAGTGGTCAGTGGCAGTCGGGCTACCCTCCTCTAGTCCAGCAGTACTGTAAATCATAAAATATTTGCAAGAACTTTATTTTTGTGTTTTCCTTTTTCACGAGTGCATGCCCTTGTGAATTCATCATTTCGCTAAATTCAAAGTTCTTTGGAAATGATCACTATTGTTTCAACAGTGTTAACCAGCGGGATCACTTGTTCGCAAATTCATCACCCAGTGAACTAACCCGTAGATCAAAAATCACAAACTTTTTGTCTCGCAAATTTGATGTGATTTACAGTATCCTAGACTGGTCATTAGTGGTCTGTGGCGATTGGGCTACCCTCTACCCTCTAGCAGTATCCTAGAGTGACTTCTTGTTCCAAGTTGATACTGTGTTGATGATTTGATCCACAGGTATTTCTGTGATAATGATGTCTGCATAGACAGTTGTGACAGAATTGGTTTTGTTTGTTTTCGTTATAGAGAGCTGTGTTTCAATAGTAACTGCAGTCTAGTCAATTGATTTTCTGTAACTAATAGTATTAAATGTTACAAGTACTTTTAATGAAGTGAAGTAAATTCAAATTACCAGAGGTTGGTAACGCCTGTCGTTATAACTCGAGGGGGGAGGGTTTAATGGTGTAAAATGATACCTGTTCAATGTCCAAAAGATTTTGTTTCTGATCTATTTTGAAGATGTTATTTTGTTTATAGTTATATCAATGTTTTTGTTGAGAAATCCAAGGGTTTTTGTTACCTCTTAGAAAAAAAAGTTTGTTGAAAGTATTATATTTTTAGATATTTATAATGGAAATTGACAGGTGCCTGCATTTATATAGGTCAAAGGCATTTCCTTGATTATATGATAGTGTTTACCATTAACTGTAGTGGCAGGCAGGGAAAATCAGGCAACAGACATTTCTTGGTTCTTTTCCTTTTTTTCCCCAATTTTTGTGTTTCAACTGAAACCATGAAACTTTTGATTTGTACTGATACATGGATTTGTTTTAAGAGCTGATTTCAGAGGTAATATAAGAGTCGACAAGAAAAGGTAAAATGAAGAAATTTAACAATTTAAGAAAAGAAGAAATTTAAGAAAGTGTGCAAAATAATACAACACAATAGCATAGTACCAAGATTATCTATTGTAATGCAGATTAATGTTCTTCATTAAAAAAGACATGCAGTCAGTATCAACAGTTGTCTCCCTTGACGGTTGTCGTCTGCTATTAGTAACCAAGAAATTTGTTATTTACCACAGCAGAGAAGTGGCAAGAGAAACTAATTTAAAAACAATTTTCTTCCTTCCATGTAGCAATACCACATTCAGTTTGTAACGGAACAGGGGACAAACGGTATACATGTGCATGCATGTTTGTATAATACGGTATTGTAATACTATGTGAATAGAAATGTCAACTTTGCATCAAACTTCATGAAAATTCAAAAGAAATTCTATTCAAAGAGTCCCGTTTCAACACAGTGTGTTCAACATTTTACATATACGTTGGTTTTTGAAAGTTTCCTTAAAGCTTTATGTTAAAGTTGCATCTTGCCATTCCATAGAAAGGGAACGTTCCTTTTTCATATTCCATAGAAAGGGAACATTCCTTTTTCATATTCCATAGAAAGGGAACATTCCTTTTTCACATTCCTTTTCAAAGGGAACATTCCTTTTTCTCATTGCATAGAAAGGAAACATTCCTTTTATACATTCCATAGAAAGGAAACATTCCTTTTATACATTCCATAGAAAGGGAACATTCCTTTTGCACATTCCGTTTTCATATCTAATCAGATTGCACATCCTGTCTTATTTTTGCGTTAATTACATGTAATATCACTTTTGATTAAGGATCTATCTGTCTCCTTCACTATTAACTCTACTTATACTCAGACCTTTGAAATTATTTTCGTTGTTCAGAAAACTTAAATTGTAACCAGTGTAGTTGAGTGGTCAAGAGTCGATGACCTGAAATCACTGTAACCTCTCATAGATTAAGGGACATGGGTTCGAGCCCTGCTACCGACCATGTCTCTTTATGAGAAGGTTGGCAATTTCTTACAGGGGAAAGGAGTCTAGTACTGGTTCTTCCCAGGAACGATGGTTGGGTACACTGCCCGCGTGTTAAAATGACCAAAAATACGTTGGGAACGGGCATTAAAATTCCCACAAACAAAATCTGTGTCTACCGTAGATGCCATTCAGGCAGTCAAGTTTTCAGTTGGTACACCTTTAAATAATGAACCTGTCCTAATTTAAAGACCAACAAGTCTGTTTTAGAAATTTAACAGGGCAATTGTTCATTTAAATCTTAAAAATTGCAGTTAGATCTTTTTTTAGAAACAAATAGTTGTGCCATTACCGGTTGTTTTATGTTAACTTTTCTAACTTTTCATGACTCGGCTTCATGAATTTTGTCCAATCAGCATTTTATGGACAACAGTCTGTTGAGCAGATTGAATGCTGTAAATTGAGTAATTTTCGCGAATTTTTGTGTGAAGACAGACTTATTTGTGATTTTAATATCTGCGAAGGGACACTTCTCTAATAGTAAATTAACCTGAAATGAATTTTCACAAGAGTTTTAAATTAGCGAAGTAGAAATTCAGGAAAAAAGCGAAAAATGAAATCATTGTGAATGTTACCCAATTAACAGTACCTTGGTTGTTAGTCAAACTTTGTTTATATACACTATAGTGTACATATGTATGTTTATGTTTGTTATTTACTGTATTTTATTATATAATTTTAACCTATTATATGTAAGTAGATTTTAAAGTATTATTATATACTACATGTGAACTGTTTTATTTCTGCCTACATTCCTTTTGCATTTTTGTAGTTTTGTGTGCTAGATAGGAAATCAAAATTAGAAATTAAGTATAATCTAGTCTTTATCCTTAAGAACGTACTTGTTAATAGATAGTATACAGGTGTAAGTATTGCATTTAAAGTGTAAACATTGTTGACAACAAATGATGACAACAGTAAATCTGTCTGCCCTAGAAGAATGAAATCCCCACCTGGAGACTGGTTATAGTACTGTCAAAAAATCAATGTGATGTTAGTTCTCTAATTTCAGAGAAAAAAAGAGGAAACAGTACAATAATGTACAAACGTGTTCATTTAGGAACATTTAGAAAGATCAGTTACTGGAGAAAAAGGAAAATTTAGACAGGCAAACTCGTTGAATTTGGATTTCCCGCCATAGTTGGCCACATTTCTGAATGGACTTTGTTAATTTCACGGGTTATAGGGATTGGATATTAGAAAGAGTGATCGTTAGATTATTTGAGCCAATTATTAAATTTTGACAACTGGTTTCAGAAAAATAGAGTTTTAAAGTTTTTACATTGAATATATGACCCAAAAAAAAAACAATTAAAGGGCAATAACTCTAGAGTTACTACGACAATCCTGACAAAAGTTGCATAAAGTATCACCTTATAATGCTGATCTATACACATTTTTTGATTTCATGAAATTCTATCCATTGGTTGCTTAGTTATGGCTATGGACAGTGTTCAAACAATATCTCTCCGCGTTGTGTAAGGGGATAATAAAGAGCAAAGGTTCTTTAAAGATGGCCAGAACATTCAGACAAGTAAGATTGTGTATGGTAAGCTGTAAGTGTCAGTGGACCAATACACTTTGTTCATGTCTCGATCAAAGATTTTCATGGTACATGCATTTTAGATAGCTTTGTTTACATTTGTTAAATGATGAATTTTAGAATTGGTTACACATGTATACAATCATTTGAAATCAAAATAGAAGCCAACATACAATGTAGTGACGAGGGTTGACTGCAAATCTGTCATAACTTATATGAAATAATGGACTTGCACAGTTTTGGCAGTCAACCTTCGGTTAGTTTATTACATGTACTAGTGTATGAAATAATGTCATTAATCAACATACATGTTTATCGCATTTGTTCATGTGTTCTCTTTATCTATATCTTAGCCAAAATTGCGCAAATGTTGCTTGCCATATCAATGATTTTACCGCAGTAATTAAAGCTAGTCCAGTATTCTTGTCTATGTATATGTATTCATGTCTGTTTTACAGATAGGTTGTGTGCTTTTTAAATCACTTACAATATTTACACTTCTAGCATATCATATTGAATTTATCACATGATTGCACTGTCTTTATAAAAATGTCAATTTTTCCAAAGATCACTTCCTCGTATTCCAAATATGGCGTGTGTTATGAATTGCAATATTATATCTTCAATAAATACTGTCCATTTTTAGCACACCTGAGCACGAATTGCTTTTGTTTTGTGCTGATAACGTGGCTATTTGTTTGAGATAACAACAAGGCCACATTATAAGCTCAAAACAAAAATACAGCATTTTGACATTACATTTTATGAGTTGGAAAAAATTATACAAATAGCAATATTTAAATTTTATCAATGATTTATAAAATTGCAACACGTTACATGCCATATCTAAGGGCTAGTCATGGTGACCTGCTGAGCATGCATTTAATTTTTGTGGCAAAGCAAACTTTCCGCATAGTAACTTGATAATGTTTTAACTTGAGGTCTTCAACTGGTCAGGGTTATACAATGTAGTTTAAGAAGAAAAGATGATCCCTATTGATTTTTAGGTCACTTGGTGAAAGGTCAAGGTCATTGTGACCTTTCATTTAAAAACGGTTTCCCCTCAATAACTTGAAAATACTTCAAGCTATGGTCTTCAAACTAGCTAGGAATTAAGCTTATGGGGAGTAGATTACCCCTATTGACTTTATTTTTGAAAGTTCAAGGAATTTCTTGTGTTGCAGTTACTGGGGAGGGGGAGAAGGGGGGGGGAGCTTAAGTGTTTTACAAACATCTCTTGTTAACCGTGAGTTTGAGAAACACCAGTGTTCATTAATCTAGTCTTGTACAGTTCAAAATTACATGTATTTTGTTCAGATGGACTTCCACGGAAACCTTTTGCTGATTTGAGCTAGGAATTACAAGGTTCAGCACACTCCATGAACTGTGCAATGTGGTTTGTGAATGGTGAAGCACTGTAAATTGTGTAATTTTTGTGGCGCGAACATTTTGCCATTTATGAGCAAACAGACTTGCATGTATAGTTGCAAATTTAAAATTCACAAAAGGATAACTCTCTTATAGTAAATCTGTGTGAAATGAATCTTTTTGCAAGATTTTTAAATTAGCGAAGTGGTAAATTCGCGAAAATAGAGAAAATTAAATCATCACATGTATTACTCAATTAACAGTGACCTTGACACAAACATTACAGAAGTTGGGGTCTATTTATATCAAAAGTTGCAATTAATTAGTGTTGAGAGCCCTTGATTTAGGGGTTTTTTTTACTGTTATTCTCAGTGTATGTCTATATAGATACAACAGTTGTTCCCATTACCGTTAAATTTCTTCTGATTTTATTGTATTTATTCTGTGTAATCTAGACTCTTACAAGCTCTGTTCTGAACGTTGCAGGAAAGAGAAAGTTGTAAATACTTTTGAGAAATCCAACTATTGAAAATTTGCAGGGTATACATTGTATTGTTTTATCAAGAATATATTTAATTACTTATATGAAACGGTGTGTAAAACTGTCTCCTGAAAATCAATATAGTGAACTTTTTGAAGGATATCCACACGGCATTTTTATTTGAAATAAAGAAAGATAAAAAAATAGGGTCAAGAAAATTTATTTTATTATATCTGGAATTTTGCCACATGTTTTTCTGATTGAATGTACAGTATTTCAACATACTGTAAATGTCTTTACATTTGCGAGCTGTTTATTTTCGTGATTTTCCAATTTTCTGTTTATTCACAAGTTTTTTAATTGCGAGCGAGCGCTATTTTATATACAATCATTGTCTGCTCGCAATTTTAGCGAGTTTGATGACTTAGCAAAGTGCTTCATTCGCGAAAATAAAAACCTCGTGAAAAAAAGAAGACTTTTACAGTATCTAAATAGACTAGTCACAATTTACTTTAAGACAAAGCAATCCATACATATCATTAAATTGTTCATATTGTTAGTGCCTTTAGAAAACTGAAGTATTTCTTCCCTTCTTGGACATCATAAATCAATTTAGCTTTTAATTGCACAATAATGCCAATGTACACAAGTGATTTTTATCAAACACTATTTTCCAATGTAAACATTGTTTTTTGACATACATATATATTTATTGTTTTATATTTTTCTGTGCATTCTGTAGACAGGAAGCTAGCCAGACTTTACTATTAAAATATTGCTAGTATGTTGTTTTTTTAGTTGTGTTTTCTGCCCCAGTGTCAAGGCCAAGACATTTTAAAAGAATATGGAACCGGCTTCAAGTCCGTATATACACCTTACTGAAAACAGGAGTGTTCTCGCAAGTTGGTATATACATGTAACTAAAATACAGCATTTCATAAACATAAAACTACTGGAATCTATTTTTAGCTATCCTACTTAAGTTGGCGTCACACCTCAGTTAAGTTTTTCGTACCACCCCACTTTATATCAAAACAAGTAGAGATATTGCTTTGAAAGTTTTTCAGGCCTTGGTTAAGTTTTTCGTAATGTGCTGAACATTTGTGCCAAGTTATTTTAAAATCCTTCAATGCAGGACAGAACTCTGTGACCTTGACTTCAATGCATGACAAAGGTACAGTCCAGACACAACTAAGTGCTTCTATACATTTCCTTTAAACTCAAGTGTGACCTTGACTTTTGAGGTAGGGATGTGGGTCTTACACACGACACATAGTCTTGATGTGATGAACATTTGTGCCAAGTTTTTTTAAAATCCTTCAATGCACAACAAAATTACCCAACACAAAAAAGGAGGCTGGACAGACAGATGCGATTTCAATACCCCTACCTTTGGGGGCATAAAAAGTTGGGAGGTCGGCAGTAAAAATTAAAGGTAGGTCAGGACTGGAAACACACATCTTTTTTTGGCCTGACGCACAGACGTGAGATTATGTATAATTGAAAGCAACCAGGGATCAGTGTTGCTAGTAATTTTATTGGTCCATATATTATCCTGAAGTACATACAATAAATCATTACAACAGAAACAACAAACAAAACAACATATTATAACAACATTTGTATGACTGAAGCACTTTTGCTTGAAATAACAGAAGCTATTAAGAGCAAAATCACTTTCTGGTACATGTTTAGCTAAATGATAAAGACTTTACTATAGTATCACAAAATCCATCTATATAAACAAACGGGTGCAAATCAACTTATTTTACAATTTTTCAAACAACAGCATTTGTTTGTAATAAATTGTTGTATTTTGTTTATTTTCAGGGTTCAGGATATGTTGTGCTTTTAGAAAGTTTTCACGTTATATCTTTAAGTTAAAGCATTACCATTTCCAATTAACATCAGCAATTATTACAGGTACTGAGTACCAAGCTGTTAGCTAACACAATAGACAAGACGCAAGATGGCCAACCAGACCATCAGGTAATATAATTTCAAACTAGACTTATATAAACAGGTGTCCTGCACCAATCTCTAGCCAGAGCTGTTATTCCTTTCCAATCCATGACGTCTCGATGCCAAAAATGTAGACAAAACTTTACTTTGTCCAAAACTCATATCATACCAATATATAAAGTTCCGCTAATAAGACCACCCGATATCAAGACTGCCCTTGATATCAATACCAAACATTTTGGAACCAAATTGCCCATTTTTACAGTAAAAAGTCACAACAAAAAGACCATTTCGATATTAAGACCACTTAATGCCGGGTCAAGGGGTGGACTTATTATAGAAACTTTACTGTACACAATTATCAAATTTCCTGATGATATGTGCATATTGCACTTGAAAATACTATACAGATTGTTACACGTGTGGTTGTACGAATACATATCATTCTTTTAGAGTAGTACCAATCATCAAACTGTAAAATGTAAGCACAGACGTACTTTTTAGACATTGACTAATGCATTAGTGCGAGTATAGCGGAAACGCTAACTCACAATGGAGATTGGCCATGCATATTCAAGTGAAAGGCAGTAGCTTTGGACCGACTCGAGTATAATCTACGACATTTTTCTTGTGGTGCACATGTATTAAAGATCTGTCACATTAAACACAGACCAAGGAAAGATTTAGAACATCGCTGTTTTGAAATGGCAAAAGATACAAAGATATGGACAAGTATTCTTCAGTTCCGTAATAAACTTTTCTACAATCTGAAATCGATTAAAATGGCGTAAGTTCACATTGCGAAAACAAAAGCGCAAAAAAGTGTAGTTTTCAAGGAAAATGGAATCCCTCCATCAGTTCGACAAATACTAAAGACTCATTCATATAATATATGTTCTAAATTTAGGCGTATATTTTAAAAGTATTTTGCAAATCAAGCTGTTTGTATAAAAATTTCAGCCGAACAAAATGTAACAACATGATAAGTTCCAACTAACTTTGAACACTGCCTTATACAGGTTTTACATGTGCAGAGCCGAGATGATACAGTAAAGTTTCGACATTAAGACCGCTCTCCGTATTAAAACCAAACATTTCAGAACCAAATGGCCCAATTTATAGTAAAAAAGGTCTCAATAAAGACCATTTCGATAATACGACCACTTTATGCCGGTCTGAAGGGTGGTGTTATTAGCGGAACTTTACTGTACTTCAACAACAATGACTAGTCTGATCAATGTACATGTATGTAACACTGAGGTTATAATGCATGAAACAAGACTTTGTCATTAAACATTTCTCATCCTCATACATCAGTGGTTTGCAAAGCTTTCAGACAAACATGAAATTATATAATGAATGCTCTGGACGAGAATGACATTTTCCCACTGGACAATTTTATTTCACTTTGACAGGCTTGTAAACTGATGCTGACAGGCTTGTAAACTGATGCAACTACACTTCATATAAGGACTCCCATCAAGGGTCAGACTTCAGAGGTAAAATATTGTACTATAAATTGGGTGATCTTTGCCTGATGTAAATTTTGCGATTTGTGAGCAGACGGACTTATGAAGGAATTTTAAATTTTCTAAAGGAGACTTCTCTGACAGTAAATCGATGTATTAAAATGCATCTTTTGTGAGATTTTTTAATTAACGAAATGGGAATGCATGAAAATAGTGAAAATTAAATCCTCACAAATATTAATCAATTTATAGTGTAACTGTTTGGTTGTGAGGGGATTACACAGATAAACTGACAGTTAGTGTACTCTAGGAGTACATTACAGTATACAGTGCCGATGGTGCAAGGACATTAGCAAAAATGTTTATAGAATATATTAGTGCATAATTTAGACAACATTACAATCACAAGAAAACAAGCATTTTTCTAGGAAAAAATACACTTAAAGAAAGAATTACAAGAGAATTAAGAAATGCAAAAACAAAAATTTCCATATATTTTAGTTCTTAAAACAATCAACAACAATACTGGTAACAACTTAAAGCTGATTGTTTACAGTTTCCGGTGAAAAAATAAAATTTCTCCAAAATGATACATTGAAATATAAAATGTCAAAGTTATGGCTAGAATCAACAACACAACTAAAAATCTACACAGCAATTTGAGAAAATCTGTTGGAAATGTTGATAAGCTTGGTTTGACGGCACCGTTATACTATATGTTTATATTGGAATTTCAAAAGCGTTTGTAAAGCTTTATAACTTGGTAGCGTGTAATTTAAAAAATAACTTACAGGAATTTATGCTAGAACCATTTTATTTGACGATTCATTCTAAAATGTGTTACTTTCAGACAGATTAAAGAACCTTAATTTTTCACCAAAATCTGAGAACGAGCAGCTTTAATAGTAGAATTCATGTAGGCACAACAACTTAGTTCCCATCTATAGCATGGTGCATAGCCTTCCCTATCAAGTAACTCGAGTAACTATCAGACCGCTGCATGCTGTATGTACAAACAAAAAGCAATACAAGGGTTCAACGCAATACAGTTGGAAGTTATATGAAATAAAGACAGACTTTTGACTGTTTTGCGCAGAACCCTCAATTACTTTATTATACAAAATATTGCCACAGTATTAGTTTTCCAAAAGTAGACTTGATGTTAAGAAATCCATATGACTGTGTTTACATATATTCAACCTATACTTAAATCAGAGAAATTGACACGGCCACATTTTCTGTACAGATACGGAGGACTTGTGATAAATGTGACCAGTACAGTGTTAAATGTTCCTTTAATTCATGTTGTAGGTTTTCACCAAACACGGCCCAACCTCTGGACTAATAGTTCAACTTAGTCAAAATCTTTCTGTCTTACATACACTGCCTCATCACAATTCAGACTAATTAAGAAAGAGTATAAACATAGTTCTTTGTGGCAGGTTTTGATAGATTTAAGGGCCCATAACTCTGACTTTATAGCCTGGTCTGGTTCAAAGTTCAAGGTTATCAAGATCCTGTGGCTGTACATATCTCAACAAATTTTGCCTTTGACTGTTAAGAAATATGGCAGCCAGAGTATAAACAGGGTCAAGTATTGCCTCTCTTCATTTTGTTAAATTGGGGACATTAAACTTGATCTACTGTTCCAATTTAGCCTATAATGGAACTTGACATAGATAATTTGGCAATATAAAATATGTCCAAGTTTGATCAAGATGGCTGCAGAAATCTGCTCAGTTAGAAAAAGCTAGTATTATTATTAGTAACAGTGACATGGCTAAGTCCTATTCAGTTAGAAAAAGCTAGCATACAGTGACATTGCTATGGCAAGTCCTACATCATGGTGGAAAAAATAAATAATTTATTGCTCCGATTTGTTAAAGATTGTCTCATGAAAGACACAAAATTTTGTTCTTGAAATATACAGGTGGAATTTTGAAAATCTGTCTGTTTCTTACATAATTTTATAGTAGGCATCTTCCCTAACTGAAAACAGAGAACATAATTTTTCATCTGAAACAATTGCTCTATCATGAAAGTTTTAACCAATTTTCAGAGATTTCATGCCTGGAAGGGTCAAACTGAATTTCAAATACACCTTGCTCCGCATACACTTTCCAGCTATTGAAGATTTCTTCTCTTAACCTATCATCATTCAAACAGGAAACTGAAGCCATCAGAATACTGGTACAGTAAACTCTGTATACAACGACTCCGGATATAGCGAAATTCTGGATATAAGGAACCAACTTTCTTGGCCACATATTTCTTTCCTTTTTATGTTTACTTATATATAAAAAAAATTTATATGGATATAACACACTCCGGATATAAGGAACAAATTTTCTCGGCCCAATATCTTTCCTGTTTTACACTTTATGAAAATGGTATATGGATATAACATACTCCGGATATAAGGAACAAATCTAAATGGTCCCAAGGAGTTTGTTATACACAGAGTCTACCGTAGTTAGTAATTCTCACAACTGTACTGAAACTTGGTTTGCACTATCTATTCTACACATCTATTAGTGTAGACAGCCTTACCATAAAAATTTATAACTCTTGGAATGTATATGTAAACACTGAAAAAAACAACCCAACTAGTATCTTGACAATATTACATAATTTCTAAAGCTTTTATTCTGTCCATGTACTTGGCTGCAACAACATAACCAGATTAAACACCACAATACATCTACAATGCGTCTGCATCTGTTCTGTGAAGGTAGCAAATAATTTTCTCATGATGCTGTGTCTCTGCATGGTGGCGATTAAATACTTATATTATTTAGTACTCCGTTGCCTGCTATGACTTTGGTAAGCAATTCAACAGTTCAGTGTAGGGTGAATCTGACACGTTCATGCTGGCCGTATGGAACGTTGACTGGAAACTTCTACGCTGCGTCTCGTCGGTTAGTTGCGTGTAAAATCCGAGGGCTGTCAGACAGAACAGGTGCCTGTCTATTTGCTGGATCTTACCCATCCTCATCAGCACATACGGTAACCTGACAATTGGTTAAGGAGATTTAGGACGGATAATGACTAAAGAATACAACAGAACCTCTAAATTCCTGTCACCATTAAAACCAAATCCCCCTCTAAATCAACCAAACTGGCTAGTCTGGATTTGTTCTCTATATATTTCAACCCTGCAGACTGGATACCCCTGCATACCCGATACTGAACAAGTTAGTGGGGGATGGTTATACTTTCTTAACAGTGAAAACAAGAGGCCCATTAAGGGCTTGTATCGCCCTACTGGACTGTACTGAGTAAGTTTTGTGAAGTTATCAAGGTAAAGCTAACAGAGGTCACTGTGACCTTGACCCATTGATCCCAAAAACAGTAAGGATCATCTACTCAGTAGGACTAGAAATCCTATGAAGTTTGAAGACTGGAGTTGATAATTTAATCTCAAAATATTGAGCAGAAATGATTTTCAAAGTTCAGGTCTCTGTGACCTTGACCTTTGACCTGCTGCTTCCAAAAACAAAAGGGGTTATTTACAGATTGCAGGCAACCTTCTAAGAAAGTTTGATGAAAGTTGAATGAAATTTTGACTTGTAGAGTGTAGACCTGTAGAAAAGTTTACAGACAGATGTACAACAGACAAACCACCATGGCATAAGCTCTGCTGGACTTTGTCAAGTACAGCTAAAATTCACTAAGCCACTCACTAATCGAGCATCATGGGTTCAACCCTAGGACGGAAATTACACCCTATGCTTAATTTTGCACAGTCAGACAACCGACCTGTCATTAATTTGCAAAGGTGGCATTGATATATATGTCTGAGGGCAATGTCATGGCCAATCAACATGGCTTATGGTTACACTGCTGCATATTTCTGCTGCAAGGATACAGGTTTCTGAGCCAGGTATTTGTTGAAGCACTAATGAAGAAGCATGTTAGTGACCACATCGCCATGGAAACGGGTGTTCTCTGTGTAAAGTTGGACAATGACAACATCACCCAGTCTCTCAGTAAGCCATGCTGTCTCTGGTCATGTAGGTTACTGAACACCTGAAAATGTATGTAGTTCTTCTGTTATAAGTACTGTAAATTGCATAATATTTGCATTTATTTAATTTTCACTATTTTCGTGAATTTCCCAATTCACTAATTTCAAAATCCTGCGAAAGATTAATTTCACATAGATTTAAGTCCATCTGCCTTCAGCTCAGGTGAGCTAACAAGAGACTCTACAAAAGACTTGTGCTTTTCTGTGCTACATTGTATTTAAAGCTGTTAAAATCTGCAAGTTTCAGCATGACACTTGTAACAGCTATCAAGAATAAAATAATCTGATATTCTTAAAGAAGACTTAAGTCTTGTTTTACACACCTGAAAGACAACCTTAGCAATAAGCTGTGGGTATGGTTGCTGGCTGGACAGAAACTCTCCTATCACTTTGTTCATGATGTCTTGAGCCGGAAAGAAGTCTGCAAGGAATGCCGGCAACACACGTCCGATCACACGTGCTTCATATGGATAACCTTTCTTTATCCTGAAAAAAAAAAATTGCATCACTTAAGGTAACTTGCCTACATACGGATGAAATTTTTGAGGCCTTTAACTCAGTTTTATCTTGGTATCATTTGAAAGATGCTGTTATCCATTTTTTCAGCGTGTATTTTAATGTATACCCAAACACAATTATGTACAAAATTTACCTAATAAATCAATATCTTTGAAGTGTTACTATCATTTTATTTGACACCAAACTTACTACATATCTTAAAGACAAGATACTACAGTAGTACTGTACTAGATATAATGATTTTTCTATTTTTAGTAAAGTTGGCTCCTGTCTGCAGGGGATCAGAACCATTCCCTGTTATCAAAATAGGTCACTGTAGGAATGCACAAGACCAATTTAGGTTGCATTACAATCATTGGTACACAAGAAGAAGCCGCTTAAAGATTTTATTTTTAGTAACAGAGGCCTCTGTGTGCAGTGGACCAACATGATTTCCAATTTTTTAAAGAGGTCCATGCAAGGATGCTACAGAGCAAGTCTGGTGATTTTCCAATTAGAAGCAGTTTTTCTACACTTTTCTATTTTTAGTATCAGTGGCCCCAGAACTTTTTCATTTTTTTGAAAGAGGTCCATCCAACTATGCTACAGTGCAAGTTTGGTAAAAGTCTGACATTTAGTTTCAGATAAAAAGAGCTTTAAGAGAAATGTTAACAATGGATGCTGGATGGTAGACGCCAGAGAACCCACCCATACCTGGCCCCAATAGCTCATCCTTCGGCTCAGATGAGTGAAAGTGGAGCTGCCTTGGTGCAGTGGTAGCACGTTTGCCTCTGGATGGGAGGATTTCTGCGTTCGATCCCCACCAGTGCCCAAGTAGCCGTAGTGTCCTTAGGCAAGACACAGATAATTCCACATTGCCTCTCTCTCTTTAAGGTTCATTCCATCTAGAGTGAGTCTTGAGAGCGATTAATCTATTGTTACTGCGAGTAACTAAATGAGGCAAAATGATCTTTTCCATCGTTCTGAGAATTTTCTAATCCCACTCTAGTTTACACTTGATACAAAGTACAAAGTCAGAAGTATCTACCAGCAGCAAGGTTAATAGTAATGCATATTCACCTGTCAAAAAGTACAGTAACACGTTCCATTGCCAGAATAAGAGACTCGGGATCCTGTAACAGACTTGCCGGCTCCTCCATGTTGAATGCTTCATGTTCTCTTGGTCGTGGACTATAACCGTCATACTGTTTACCTGGGCAACATAGAAAAAGGTCTGGTACATACATTTTCAAAAGAACATATTAAAATATTTAAGCTAGAACTATCACTGAAGGTGATGAATACCCCACTGATGCAGTATATAAATTTATGTTACATTTGATGCTTTAATTATTGGACTCTGTGAAGTATAATTAAATTCTACCAAGGGGTTTGGAGATTAAGAGCGCACAAGATTTTATTATGTCGAGCCCCTCTGACCTTAACTTAGAGACCCGAAACATGGATCATGCACAACTAGGCATGGTACTTAATATCACTTCTGTAAAATATCATTAAATGGTGACCAGGGGTTTAGGAAATTAAGAGCACACACAAATTTACTATCTCGAGCCCCAGTGAACTTGACCTTTGACCTAGTGACCTGAAACATGAACCATGCAGAACTTGGCATTATACTTATCACTTCTGTGAAGTATCATTAAATTCTGACCAGGGGTTTTCGAAATTTAGTGTCCACAAGATTCTGTCTACAGACAGACGGACAGACTGACTGTCCCCTTTGACCTTAGTGACCACAAATGCAACACCAACCTTAATATTCTTGTAAAGTACCGATCAATAGCAATATCACAGTTCTTACTTGATAAAAGCAATTTTTTTTTGTTTTAAGAAGTAAATTTCCATGCAAGTTCAAGCTACCTGAACTGCAAGTTCTCATTCCCTACCTAAGTTATCAAGTGGAAATCATTGCCCCACCCCCATTAGCACCATTAATCCTTGTGTATTAGGCGAGCTTCGTATAAGACAGGAACCCAACTTTGCCTCAAAATCAGCAGCTTTTTATGAGATCCTCTTAAATCAAAATTTTCGGAGAAAAAAAGCGCCAAGTAAGCTAAATTTATGATTCCTGATGTATGAACAAGCAGAACATGTACTTACCAGAGTACATACATGTGAACAGTAAACCTAAAGCTGCCAGCGATCTTTGGGGACTTGGTAAACACAACCTAAAAATATCACATCTTTGATAATTTCACTTTATACGGGCAAAAATGTGTACAAGTACAAAGGATAATTTCACTTTATATGGGCAACAAGAGCTGTCACATGACAGCACGCTCGACTATTCGAAAGGTTGTTGGTAAAATGGGTTTTTTGTCAAAGAACAGGAGTATTGTGTAATTGTCTGTAAGAATTAAGGTCAAAGATATGAAACTTGTTCAAAGACCTTTGTAAATGTACATTACATTCAAAGCCTTACTCTGGATTCTGTAAGCCAAGTGGAGGGAGGAGGGGATAATTTCAAAGAAATACATAACCTTGTAAATTTGATCATGAATAACTCTGTAACTTTTCAAAATTGAAATGTATAGAATTAAAAAAGCATGACCGCTGCATGCTGCATAATTATTCTATGACATTTCAAAAGAAAGCCATTTCGAGTATTTCCATGTTAGTCTGGTAAAAACTGTGACAAAATTCTAAGTTAAAAGGGGCATAAATGCCAAAAATCAAAAACATTGGTGAAGATGTTGACAGAAAACATACATTTTAAGTCCATAAAAAAAAATTAAAGTTAAAAAGGGGCATAAATCTGTCAAAAATCAAAACAGAGTTATGGGGATTGTTTCTCAGATGTAGATGTTGATGGTAGACACATACTTTGAGTTTCAAGTCAATACCTTTGATAGTATTCAAAACATTTGACTTTATAAAATCTTTTACCAAATATTCTAAGTTAAAAAGGGGCATAAATCTGTCAAAAATCAAAACAGAGTTATGGGGATTGTTTCCTCAGGTGTAGATGTTGATTGTAGACACATACTTTGAGTTTCAAGTCAATACCTTTGATAGTATTCAAGATATCTGAATTTATAAAAATCTTTAACAAAAAAATCTAAGTTAAAAAGGGGCATAAATCTGTCAAAAATCAAAACGGAGTTATGAGGATTGTTTCCTCAGGTGTAGATGCTGATGGTAAAGATATATCTTGAGTTTCAAGACAATACCTTTGATAATTTGCAAGATATTTTTAATTTATAAAAAACTTTAACCAAAAATTCTAAGTTAAAAAGGGGCATAAATCTGTCAAAAATCAAAACAGAGTTATGAGGATTGTTTCCTCAGGTGTAGATGTTGATGGTAAACAAACAGTTTGAGTTTCAAGTTAATACCTTTGATAGTATTCAGGATATTTGACTTTATTAAAAACTTTAACCAAAAATTCTAAGTTAAAAAGGGGCATAAATCTGTCACAAATCAAAACAGAGTTATGAAGATTGTTTCCTCAGGTGTAGATGTTGATGGTAAAGATGTATTTTGAGTTTCAAGTCAATACCTTTGATAATATGTAAGATATTTGAATTTATAAAAAACTTTAACCAAAAATTCTAAGTTAAAAAGGGGCATAAATCTGTCAAAAATCAAAACAGAGTTATGGGGATTGTTTCCTCAGGTGTAGATGTTGATGGTAAAGATATATTTTGAGTTTCAAGTCAATACCTTTGATAGTATTCAAGATATTTGACTTCATTAAAAACTTTAACCAACGCAGACGCCCCTGAGCCCCGGGGCGGTGCAATAGTCTCCTTATTCTTTGAATAGTCGAGCTAAAAAAGTCAAAATCTATAACAATAGATTTAATTTTTTGGTAAATTAATTGTTTGATACAAAATTTACCCTGAACACTATTGCAAGGTTTGATATAACTACCATAAGTGGTTACTGTGATATGTGCATGATAGTACCTTGCATGCAAAACTTTACCAAATTTTCAAAGTCAAACAAGGGCCATAATTTGCACTAAATTTAAACAAGAGTTATCTGTCTTGACTGTGTGACACCTCTTAAGACATTAAAAAGTTTCAAGTCAATATCATAAGTGGTTACTGAGATATGTGCATGATAGTACCGAGCAGGCAAAACTTTAACCAAATTTTCAAAGTCAAACAAGGGCCATAATTAGTACTAAATTTATACAAGAGTTATCTGACTTGACTGTGTGACACCCCTAGAGACATTAACGAAGTTTCAAGTCAATATCATAAGTGGTTACTGAGATATGTGCATGATAGTACCTAGCAGGCAAAACTTTAACCAAATTTTCAAAAGTCAAACAAGGGCCATAATTTGTACTAAATTTTTTCAAGAGTTAACTGCCTTGATTGTATGACACCCCCTAAAGACAAGAACAAAGTTTCAAGTCTATATCATAAGTGGTTACTGAGATATGTGCATGATAGTACCTAGTAGGCAAAACTTTAACCAAATTTTCAAAAGTCAAACAAGGGCCATCATTTGTACTAAATTTTTTCAAGAGTTATCTGCCTTGATTGTATGACACCCTAAAGACATGAACAAAGTTTCAAGTCAATATTATAAGTGGTTACTGAGATATGTGCATGATAGTACCTAGCAGGCAAAACTTTAACCAAATTTTCAAAAGTCAAACAAGGGCCATAATTTGTACTAAACTTTTTCAAGAGTTATCTGCCTTGATTGTATGACACCCTAAAGACATGAACAAAGTTTCAAGTCAATATCATAAGTGGTTACTGAGATATGTGCATGATAGTACTTAGCAGGCAAAACTTTAACAAAAAAAACACACCAAACAACCCTGCCGCCGCTTACGACTGAAGTGACTGTAATAGCTCTCCATATTCTCCGAATAGTTGAGCTAAAAATGTGTACAAGTACAAAGTATATCTGATGGTATAAATCTTTCATACTAAATGAGTAATAACAAGATCATATCATGAAATATGTATACTTTATCTTAATTCAAGTGTAACTGATATGATAGACACGTCAAACTGGATAACAGACGGACAATTTCGAGAAGACTATCACAAGCGTCATGGCGGCATTACATCACTCTTGAGATAAGTGACAGTTCCACCTCGTATCTTCCGATACTCACGCCATAAAACTTTTATGAAAAGAATCAGTAATACTAATATCACTACAATGTACAGAAATAAATGAATGTGGCTGACATTTGTTTGTTCACTCTAAAATACCAGTAACCATGCACAAAGGAGCGAAGTAAAAGTTTAGAACATTTAAAACTAAAAACACCAAGAACTAGAAAAATCTGCTTCAGCATTCCGTCTTCATTTCCTGTTGTAAGAACTCCAATACTTGAAATTGGGTAATGTTTGCGATGATTTTCCACTTTGCTAATTTAAAAGATTCATTTCACATAGATTTACTATTAGAAAATTCTCCTTTTCGTAAATTTAAAATTCGCAATTAAGTCCGTCTGCTCACAAATCACAAAATTTTCGTTATGCTAAAATTACCCAATTTACAGGACATCGGAAACAGAATAAAATATGCATTGTTTACATCTTGCTTATTCACAATATATAAGAAGGTAGAGTAAGTTACTGTAAAAATTTGTTAAAGTAAGTAACGTAAGACAGTATAAAATGAAAGGTAAATGATATGCTAGCTAAATTAATCAAAACATAACAGATATAACTGAAGCTCAGCAGAAGGATTTTACCACGATGCATATGAAAACTAATCTCCGGACCAAAATGAACAGTTTAGAACGTATGAACAACAACCCTGCACTAGGGACCACACAAGTTTCTATGCATTTCCAAGCAAGTTACAGCAAATTATACTCACTTGAGAAAACTAAAGATAAATAAAAGATTAATACACCTTCCAGCCTTAATGATTGTGCAGACAAAAGCCTTTTGGCTTTGTTCAGATATGTTTATTAAAATACTCATACAACTGAAGAAATAATAAGCTTTTTACTGCATTGGTTTAGGTACCATAAATATCGAGTTACAAGGGTGATAATTTTGTACTACATGTACCTGTACCTATCAGTGGTAAAATGGTGAAAAATGCATGCTGTCTTAACAAACTGAACATTTTACCCAAGTTATAAGAAACTAGAGCTATCACTAAATGTGATTAATACCCCCAAAAGACTGCTTTATAAACTGAGGAAGTTCGTAGTAACAGAATACCTTGCAAACAAACTAAAAAGAGATATTGTTCTTGGCAAAAACTCTGTAATTTTTAAAAATAGAGTTATGGTTCTTGTACACTGCACTTCCTCACTATGTGCTTGACCATTGTATGAAGTGGTATTGAATTCCAACCAATAGTTTTCGAATTATGCTCCGGACAAGTAAAAGTAACAAAGGGCAATAACTCTGAAATTAGTCAAGATAGAGTTATTGTTCTTTTTCACAGCACTTCCTCTTATTGTGCTTGACCATTGTATGAAGTTGTATTGAATTCCAACTAGTAGTTTTCAAATAATGCTCCGGACAAGGAAAAGTAACTACGGGCATTAACTCTGTAATTAGTCAAGATGGAGTTATGGTTCCTGTGCACTGCACTTCCTCTCAATGTGCTTGACCATTGTATGAAGTTGTATTGAATTCCAACCAGTAGTTTTCAAGTTATGCTCTGGACAAGGAAAAGTAACAAAGGGCATTAACTTTGTAATTAGTCAAGATGGAGTTATGGTTCCTGTGCACTGCACTTCCTCTCAATGTGCTTGACCATTGTATGAAGTTGTATTGAATTCCAACTAGTAGTTTTCAAGTTATGCTCCGGACAAGGAAAATGCAACAGACCGCCCGCCCACCCTACCGACCGACCAACCACTGGGTGACTCCTATATACCCTCCGTAACTATGTTTTGGGGGTATAATTATCCTTCAAGGGATTTATGAGTTATGGAGGTAACATGAAACACCGATGACCCCCAAGTGTGGCTTTGATCTTGAGTGGGTGGGGTTGGGACATGTGTTCTGCATGTCATCTTCAAGTGATGAACAACTGACCAAAGTTACATTTACATTTAAATGACTCTCCTTCAAGGGGTTTAGGAACTGTTATGAAGCGGACACAAAAAGTCAATGACTAAAAAGTGTGTTCTTGACTTTGAGCAGGCGGGGTTGGGACATGGGTTCTGCACGTCATCTTAATGAAATGAACATTTGACCACAGTAATATGAAAATTCTTCGAGCGGTTTAGGAAATATGTTGCGGATGGTCTGACGGAGTGAAGACAGACGGACAGACAAGACCATTCCTATATCCCCCTCCTTGCTTTGAAGCGAGGTATAACTGGTGCTGTTTGATTAGAACTACTTTTAAAAATATTTCAGCCAGAAGAAACGAAGTCTTGTTAATGTAGTTTTTGTTGAGAAAAGACAAGCACTGATAAATTACCTGTATTGTACAGGTATATTTATGCATTAAAAGTAATACAAGTGGACAGAACTAACTGATATATCTGTTTCCTACAGAATCAACTACAAAAGAACTGTACAGGGCCTTACATAATAAGTTTCATGACGAAACTACTGAAACAATTATAATGTGAAAATGCTTTAAATTTACCACGTAACTCAAGAAAGTCATTTTTTATATACTGTCACGCCCTATTTACCTCATATAATATACTGTAAAAGGATCCTTTCCAGTATCTGGGAGAATTACTGTAAATTGAGTACAATTCGCAATGATAAATTTTAATTTTCACTATTTTCACAAGTTGCCCACTTTGCCAGTTTAAAAATCTCATGAAAGATTAATTTTACATGTTGACTTACTAATAGAGAATTCTCCTTACACGAATTAGTGCGTCTGCTCACAAATTGTGAAATTTCCGTCATTCGAAAGTTACCCAATTTACAGTATTTAACACACCGAGGTATTAAAATAAATTTTTTTTGTTTCTAATGTCCTTAAACAAAAGAAATATGCTTCCCAACCACAGGACTTGAATATATACTAAACGAAACTTCTAACGCACCACCTGCCCCTTTTTTAATTATCAACCATTCCAATATCTGCACACAACAGCTATAATGTCTTGCATTTACTATGATGCCCACCCAACCGGTCCAATACATCGCCATTGTAATAACCAGGTTTTTTTTAAAAAAAAAAAACCTGCTTAAAAGAGGAAAAAGACAGGTGGTGCATTAGAAGTTTCGCTTAGTAAAATTATATTCTACTTCCCTGTAATATACAACAAAATCACGATGAATGTAAAGCACATGATTTTCTGTATATTTAAACTATTCAGAAACTACTTTCCCACAGGATGGGTAAAAAAAAAGCCTCTTTCCCTGAAGAATGCTTTACCTATACAGCCTAGGGTTAAGCCTGTAAAACATTCATGACTAATAAAGATACCATATGACACTTAAAATACTAAGAATGTGTGTAAATTCTTCGATATAAAATTTCATGTGGGTAAGTGTACTTTATTTCATGGATATCATGTTTTTTTTTATAATATATGGTATGGTATTGTTGGATGGTGTTTTGCCGAGATGTTATATTTCTGGATTGGCCTATCCACAAAATACACAATATTAGTACCCAACTAATATAACTGGTTTTACAGTATTGTAATCTTATGACAACTTTGGAACAAACTAAGAGTAATAAATTTCTGTGATATTGTTCAGTATTGTTGCAAGCAAAACAACTTAAAAATCTTGTTCATTTAGCAGATCACATTCAACAAATTGCTGTAAAAGTTTTTATATTTGCAAGCTGTTTACTCCAATTTTTATTTATTTGCGAGTTTTTCAATTTAGGAGCAAGCACTACTTTATTTGCAATGATCATTGTTTGTTAGCAAGTTTGATAAAATCGTGAGGTGCTTCAATCGCCAAAATTAGTGAAAATAAAAACCTTGCAAAAAATGCTTTTACAGTAAAGTACATTTAAATTGTCATCAAACAGCATTAGCACAAAAAAACTGCAGTGAATAAAGACTGGCTTTTAAGTAGTTCAAACAACATTAATTAAAAACAAGAAAGCAAAAGTCAAAGCTCCAAGTACTTGAGTACTTTGTATACATACCTATCAACGCTGAGCTTCACAATGACCTCAGCATCTTGTGACGTGAGCACATCGGTAAGGAGGAGTCGTTCTAAACCTTTGAGAATCGCTAGATACACTGTGGTTGTCACACTTTCCTCACTACTTGAAGCCATACTAATCGCAAGCTGAAAAAGAACACTTTTTGTACCACTTGATTTCTGTATGCGTATAAATATGGGCGCACATTTTATTTTGGCTATATTGGCAGTCTGCATTGTCTTCGTCAAATCTAGATGTCAATATATCACTGTTGTGATTAAATACCACCCCAACTGCGCCGTGTCACAGATTACGAGTTTGATTAAGACACTTTTGATGACCAATGAAGTTTCAAGTCAATCCCATTCCCATGTGTGGTTACTGAAAATGTGTATTATACTACCTTGCATGCAAAACTTTAAAGGTCAACAAGGGCCATAATTTATAATAAATCTAGTCAAGAGTTATCTAACATGATTGTTGGAAACCCCTAAACACAGTTTCAAGATGTTTCAAATCAATTCCAGTAATGGTAACTTAGATATATACCTGATAGCAGTTTGCACATGACAATTTTACCAAATTATGCTTGAATGCAAAACTTTAACCAAACTTTAGAAGTTCAACAAGGGCCATAATTTGTAATAAATTCAGTCAGGAGTTATCTAATTCAACTGTTTGACACCACTGAAGACTATAGTGAAACTTTAAATCAATCACATCAGTGGTAACTGAGATATGTGCATGATAGTATCTTGCACGCAAAACTTTAACCAAAACATTGTAAGTCAAATAAGGGCCATAAATTGGATTAAATTCCTACAAAAGTTATCTAACTTGACAATCTGACACCCCTGATAACATTATTGAAGTTTCAAATAAATCCCACAGGTGGTTACTGAGATATGCCTATAATAATACCTAGCATGCAAATCTTTAACCGAAGCTGCAACACCGACACCAACGTCAACACAAAAGTGACTGTAATAGCTCTCCTTATTCTTCTTTGAATAGTATGGCATATAAACATATGAGGTTATCATGTTTTATTCATTTATTTGAGGACAACACTGGAAACACCAAATTTCTACATACCTGCAGAATCTGGGAAGGAAAATCCGTGTCCCTCACGTCGGAGTTGTAATTTTCTAGGATGTAAAAACACGTTGCCCACATTATTAACAGGTACTTCTGACTGCAAACTGGCTGTCTGAAAAAGATTGAATTTATTTACAAAGGGCTGTAATTTACAGTAAACATGACATTCGTCAGGTCTTTTAAAATCTGTAAACAGACTCAAATTTATTTTGAAGTAAATTCTTTCAATATCATTTGTAGCTGTAGGTAAATGTATCACATTTTTATTTGGACTACAGTAAACGCTGTATATAACGACTCCAGATATAATGAAATTACGGATATAAGGAACACATTTTCTCGGCCCCAATTTTATTCCTTCTTTATTTAATTTGAAAATTATATATGGATATAACATACTCTGGATATAAGGAACAAATTTAAATGGTCCCCAGCTGTTTGTTATATACAGCGTTTACTGTACATGTAGTCCATCATCATACAAACGACAAAAGGATTTTTAAATTAGTCTGGAGTCATTTCAAATGCTTACGGAAACCTGATTTGACACGTTAGTAATTAATTTACAGACTGTTTTTGTATCATTATGATCCAAAGTCCGAGTTCAAAACTGTGCTGATCACACAAAAGTTTTAAAATCAAAGCACTGGTCTGGATTTACCATAAATTGGGTCAATTTCATGTGAAAGAAATTTCACTAAATGTGAGCAGACAGACTTCTTCCTGAAAGGAGAATTCTCTAATAGTAAATCTATGTGAAATGAGTCTTCCGTCGGATTTTTAAAGCAGTGAAGTGGGAATTTCACGAAAATAGCAAAAATCAAATCGTAGTGAATATCACCATATTTACGGTACTTACTGTGAGAGTGAGGCTAACGTTTTCAACAAGTACTCTGTGATAACGGGAATCAGTGGTTTACTGACTTCTGGGATACCAGCCTCCAGGAGATACAAAACACCATGTAGCGCGGAGACCTTGCTAGGTATATGTGTGCTGCGCAATCCATTCTCTATTATCTTTATAAGACGATCTGCTGACGTATTATCCTGTAACATTAAATCATGTAAATGTATGCGTGTAGAATCTGTAAGGCTAAACAAAAAATATGTGTGTTTCTGATCTCCTGCGCAACCTTAACTTTTTACTGCCTACCTCAAACATTTTTATGAGAAAATAATCTAAAAGAACAATTTTCAAGCATTCCAGAGCAAAAAAAAACAACAAAGTAAATTTACAAAAAAAAACCTTCCGTCTGACCGACCTTAAATTTTTTTGCATAGCGACTGGAAACACACATATGTTTTTGTTTGTCTTTATAGAACGCTGTTTACCAGCCACATCATCCTGGAAGCCTTCAAACATGGCCAGCCCTGCACAATTCAAGGTTTCCATTACATTGCAAACATCATGCAGGCAAGTCCTTCAAACAGTTATAAATAAGTTTAAACAAAAATTAAATACCTTGCACAATACAGCTCAAAGTATACTCACTATTGTAAAAGTCTTTTTTTTTTGTTAGGTTTTTACTTTTCAGTAATTTTCGCGATGAAAGCACTTTGCGAATTGATCAAACTTCCTTAAAAAGCAAACAATGATTTTTTATTTTTCAGTAATTTTTCGCAAATGAAGCACTTTGCGAATTCATCAAACTTGATAAAATAGCAAACAAACAATAATTAAATTTAAAATAGTGCTCACTTGCAAATTCAATAATTCACAAATAAATAGAAAATAGAAATAAACAACTCGCAAACATGAAGACTTTTACAGTACGTGCTTTGGTATTTGCTGTATTCTGACAACTTCTGAATTTAATTTACTCCTACATAATATGATACATAAGTTGACACAGTATTCATATTTCAAATATACAATGTACATTATTGTACATTCAAGCAATAAATATCAAAATATGTAACAATCAACGTGTCTTGAGAAAATGCCAAATGAAACTGGCAACATGTTATATTCGAACAGATCTACACAATCATATTACTTTATTGCGGGCCCACTATATTTAGGATGGCTTTGGAAAAAGCTCATGGAGTTGCGTAACCACTTGTCTGCTTCTCTATTTTCGGAGAATGAGGAAACTTTTGAAACGAAACCTCGATATACAGTCTATTCTGATGTAATTAGACTGGTTAATAGTGATAAAATATCGAGACACAATTTTTTTATGTAATTAGACTGGTTATAGTGATAAGCTATAGCAGTTAGTAAAATTTGAACTGGATAATCGCGATACAGTCCACGAGAAAAGACGTGCGAAATGTTTATGTAAATGAAGTAGTGAATAGCGCTTTTCACAAATATTATGAAATTAAAGAAAATTGCCTAAGCAGGTAAGATTTAGAATGGGTTAACATCACTGTTCAGTTTGTAGCTTCAAAAATGTTAAAAGATTGATGCTTTTACTTTTGTATTCAAGGTTAACTTCAACTGATCTAATACGTCTCTGTAAACGTTTAGAAAGTAGCGAACAGTTGTTATTGTTCGGCCAGTTCGTTCAAATGGGTTATGTGAGTTAAGAAAAGGATAGTTCTTTGCACAAATATTATGAAAATGAATGAAAATCGCCTAACAAAGTAAGATGAAGAATGGGATTAACATCATTTCTCAATGTGTAGCTTTAAAATGTCAAAAGATTTATGCTATTATTTTTTCATTCAGGTAAACGTCAAATTATTTAGTACGTCTCTGTAAAGCGTTTAAAAAGCAGTGAACAGTTCATTTTATTGTTTGGCAAGTAAAAAAAAACGGTATAGGTCAAACATACCGTTATCTTCCAGTAAAGTGGATCCATTATGTTACCATGACTCAAGTTTTTAAAAATCGTATACACAATCATACAACATTTTTGCTCAAATTACAAAAAAGTAGGAAGCTGTCTCTCGAAAGGAAAAATTAAATAAAAAATGTATGGGGAATAGGCAATAACTTTTGTATCACATTTTTCTGGTTATTTCCTACTTTTAACTGAATTCTTTTACATCTGTGAAAAGTAGACCTATCACTAAATGTGATTAATAACCCCGAAAGACTTTATCAACTGAAGAGGTTAAAAGTAAAAAAATACCTTGCAAAAAAACTAAAATAGACTTATGGTTCTTGTTAAGATAGAGTTATGGTTCTTGTACACTTCCTCTCATTGTGCTTGATCATTGTATGAATTTGTATTTAATTCCAACCGATATATTTCAAGTAATGTTCCGGACAAGGAAAAGTAACAATGGGCAATAACTCTGAAATTACCCAAGTTATGGATCTTACACCAGTAGTTTTCAAGTAATGCTTGGGTCAAGGAACAGTAACAAAGGGCAATAACTCTGTAATTACTCAAGATAGAGTTATGGTTCCTGTGCACTGCACTACCTCTCAATGTGCTTGACCATTGTTTGAAATTGTATTGAATTCAAACCAGTACAAGTTATGCTCTGGACAAGGAAAAGTAACAAAGGGCAATATCTGTGTAATTACTCAAGATGGAGTTATGATTCTTGTGCACTGCACTACCTCTCAATGTGCTTGACCATTGTAATGAAGTTGTACTGAATTCCAACCAGTAGTTTTCAAGTCATGCTCCTGACAAGGAAAATGTAACGGACTGACCAACCATTGGGTGACTCCTATATAATAACATAAACTTGAAAGTTCAATGGGCAGAGTGAGGGATATTTCAGGATTCTCAAAAAGATGGATAGAGTGTTTGTGCTACTAAAGGGCAGATAGAAATGAAATGCTTACAGGCACAAGGACCTGCAGGTAATGGTCATAGTATAGGTTTGAGGACAATTTTTTTTCTCCTGTGGTTTAGCACCCATTTCAAAAGTACTTCAGTATCTACAGGCAGACAGTAAACCGGGACATCATTCCTTTGACAAACCAGCACTTTCTGATAGAAATTTCCAACTTTCTGACATCTCTCTCTCTCCCCTCTCTGTGTTTAGGGGCTACACCATCACCCCGGTCACAGCGATGGAGGAAGCTGTTTTTGAGCTCCTCCTTCCTGCCATACAACTTCTTTCCAGGACTCATATTTTAACTTGACCTAGATTTCATTAAGGCATTCATTCTGACAAAGTTTCTTGAAGATCCAATGAAAAAAACAGCCTCCTTGATGATCAGGTGAGCTAAAAATTGTGTTCAGCTAGAGATTATGGTTCTTAGTCACTGCACTCACTCTCAATGTCCTCTACTCTACCAAATTGATACTTAATCACTTAAATATGTTTTGAAAGAGTATTACATAAAGGGAGATAATGCAAAAATGAGGTCAGTTAGAATTATGGTTCTTTGTAACTGCACTTCCTCTCAATGACTTCTATCAATGTGTTAAGTATCAAGCTATTTTCTTGAATATTTTTTTAGCTATGCGCTGGACAAGCTTTTTACAAAAAGGGAGATAAATACCCCCCCCCCCCGGGGGGGGCCGGGGGGGGGGGGGGGGGGGGGGGGGGGGGGGGGGGGGGGGGGGGGGGGGGGGGGGGGGGGGGGGGGGGGGGGGGGGGGGGGGGGGGGGGGGGGGGGGGGGGGGGGGGGGGGGGGGGGGCCGGGGGGGGGGGGGGGGGGGGGGGGGGGGGGGGGGGGGGGGGGGGGGGGGGGGGGGGGGGGGGGGGGGGGGGGGGGGGGGGGGGGGGGGGGGGGGGGGGGGGGGGGGGGGGGGGGGGGGGGGGGGGCGGGGGGGGGGGGGGGGGGGGGGGGGGGGGGCCGGGGGAAAAATTAGGATAGCTAGAGTTATGGTTCTTTGTCACTTCACTTCCTCACATCAATGTCCTCTGCCACTGTTTTAAGTATCAACTCAATCCCTCCATAGCTGGGAATGCAGGTGATAAATAACAACAAGAGCTGTCTCATGACAGCACGCTCGACTATTCGAAAGCTTGTCAGTAAAATGTTTTTTTTTGTTTAAGAACAGGACTGGTGTATTGTGTAATTGTCTGTAAGACTTAAGGTCAAAGATATGAAACTTGTTCAAAGACCTCTGTAAATGTACATTACGTTTAAAGCCTTACCCTGGATTCTGTAAGCCAACTGGAGGGAGGGGAGGGAGGTGGGGGATAATTTCAAAGAAATACATGACCTTGTATATTTGATCCTGAATAACTTTGTAACATTTCAAAACTGATATGCATAAAATAAAACAAGAGGGCCATGATGGCCCTTTATCGCTCACCCGAGTACAACTGCTTTTAACAAAGTTGCTAGAAATCATCGAAACAACCTTTCTGACAAATTTCCAGGATATTTGGGCTGAAAATGTTACCAGTAGAGTGTGAACAAGGTTTTTCCATATTTGGGCTCTGTGACCTAGTTTTTGACCCCAGATGACCCATATTCGAACTTGAGCTAGAAATCATAGAAACAACCTTTCTGACAAATTTCCAGGATATTTGGGCTGAAAATGTTACCTCTAGAGTATTAACAAGGCTTTTCCATATTTGGGCTCTGTGACCTAGTTTTTGACCCCAGATGACCAATATTGAAACTTCAGCTAGAAATCATCGAAACAACCTTTCTGACATATTTCCAGGATATTTGGGCTGAAAATGTTACCTCTATAGAGTGTTAACAAGGTTTTTCCATATTCAGGCTGTGTGACCTAGTTTTTGACCCCAGATGACCCATATTCGAACTTTAGCTAGAAATCATAGAAACAACATTTCTGACAAATTTCCAGGATATTTGGGCTAAAAATGTTACCTCTAGAGTGTTAACAAGGTTTTTCCATATTTGGGCTGTGTGACCTAGTTTTTGACCCCAGGTGACCCATATTAAAACTTGAGCTAGAAATCAACCAAACAACCTTTCTGACAAATTGCCAGGATATTTGGACTGAAACAGTAGCCTCTAGAGTGTTAACAAGATTTTTCTATTTTTGGGTCATGTGACCTAGTTTTTCATCCGAGATGACCCATATTCGAACTCGTCCGAGTAATTACTGGGACAAACATCCTGACCAAGTTTCGTGACAATTGAGGCAAAAATGTGACCACTAGAGTGTTAACGAACTAATGTGGACGGACGACGGACGACGGATTGTTTCCTCAGGTGTAGATGTTGATGATTAAGATAGATATTGAGTTTCAAGTCAATACCTTTGAAAGTATTCAAGATATTTAACTTTATAAAAAACTTTAACCAACGCAGACGCCGACGCTAGGGCGAGTGCAATAAGCCTCCTTATTCTTCGAATAGTCAAGCTAAAAATGAACCATAATAGTATTGCATGATACACAAACTGAGTCATCCAAATAATTTACAGACACAATTTAACTGCATGATATCTGCTGCATGCCATTCAGCGGAATGAAAACTTTACACGCATACTTTCATACAGATCTTTATACAAGTAACAAGGTAGCGCTCATCCTATAACATGCTTATTTCCTACCCTCTATAAACAGACTTCATGAATAATCATCACTTTATTTCGCTAGAAATACGGTTAAATGCCCAAGTTAGGTAAGCAGGGTTGGCGTGAAAATTATTTCTGACCTAGATATTATTTAAAGCATTTTCTTTTGAGTTGAAAACCTCCCCACGAACACATTTCACTCATTTGAATGAAAAAGTAGCAAAGTTAACAAGTAGTGTAAACTTAAAGATTTTATTTCACTTCTCTAATAAATGCTTTCTTTTGATCCTTAATGGTGACTTAATTTTTCACTTGAACTGAAGTCTACAGAGTTAACATTATACGACCAGTGACACGGGAAAATGGGCCTTCGGACAAAATACTTGGAAACTAGCTTTCTTGTATATTTTGAATAAACAATATTTCAATATCAATATTGGAAAATTTCAGTTACCTGAGTCCAGTACATACAAAACTACAACAGTTTGAAAAAGTATACCTAAGGCGTCATTTTTCACTCTAAAACGTCACATACCACAATTTGACGTCAAAATTCACTTCAATTTACATGGGCAGTAAACTATAACGGTAATCATTTCCTAACAGCATCATTTATTTTTGGTTGCAACATTATATACTCTTTCAATATATATCGTATCTGGTGAACTATATCATGTCTTCTTTCCACGATATGCCTTTTTCATAAGGTATAGCCAAAATAAAAAAAAGAATCATTTTAAATCGCTGTTGCCATAGTAATGGTCTTGGGGGATTTTGAAGCGAATATTATGTTTCTGTTGAGGAAAATATAGTGGTTATCAGTTTTTAACATTGGTTTTGCATTTAAAGAGGGTGACAAAAAGGTAAATTTTATGGGTATTTTTATCAATTATTGTCGAATAATGTAACAAATGTCCGAAGGTACATTTTCGCGCGTCGAAGGTCATATTCTATATTTATCAAACATTAATAATATATATTCCTCTTATATTATTGAATTATTTTTCGCCATCATTACAATTATAGACTAATTTTGAGGTCAATACATAGTTTTGCGGACCCAACTCCAGATATAGTGAAATTCCGGATATAAGAAACATATTTCCTGAGGCCCATTTTCCCCCCTCTTTATCAAACATTAAAATGCTATATAGATACAACATACTCTGGATATAACGAACAAATTTAAGTGGTCCAACGGAGTTCGTTATAAATTGTAGTTTTCTGTACCTGATAATTTTACATTGCCAAAATTCACACAATGCATTTTAGTACCACAATATATTCAATTAGCTTCGGCTGATGCAAGAGGGCTGGGGGTGCGGGTGGGGATGGGGGGCAACTGCAAATGGGGCTGCATACAAGCTAGCTTGGCAAGAACTGTTGCAGAACTTTATGTCTCTGGTATCAGTGTTATACTTACTGGAGCTTGCTGATTCTTCAGCTAGGTACAGAAAACACATCAATACTATAATAATGGTTGTATCTACTAATATTTAAAAGATTTACTAGCATGAAGTAATGTTTTCGCTTAGGTTCTCTCAAATACCCAAGACAAGGTTGAAAAGATTTTTCGTTAATATGGTGTGTATTTATATATTTCAGGAAAACATAGTGTGTAGTCATACTGTATGCAGCCATCAAGAACACAGTATGTTGTCATCAAGAACAGTGTGTGTAGTCATCAAGTCAACACAATGTGTTGTCATTAAGTCAACATAGTGTGTAGTCATTAAGTCAACATAGTGCATAGTCATTTATTCAACAGTGTGTTGTCATCAAGCCAACAGTGTGCTGTAGTGTATAGTCATCCATTGTTCTTAGTTGTCATGCAAACATAGTGTGTAGTCATCAAAATCAACAGCGTGTAGTCACCAAGTTAACATAGTGTGTTGTCTTCAAGTCAACAGTGTGTTATCACCAAGTTCATATAGCGTGTTGTCATCAAGTCAACAGTGTGTAGTCACCAAGTTAACATAGTGTGTAGTCACCAATTCAATAAAGAAAACAGACTTACCACTCCAACAATAGCTGCTGCCTTACATATGCCTACATTCAGGTACTGAAGAGAAATCTCATCTTCCCCAGGGTGTGCCTTGTACACCTCAAACATGGTATCCAGCATCCAATCAAACTGCTCCTTCTCAGCAAACAAGTCTGATAAACACACAACCTGTCAATTGAATAGAAATATAAACAAGAGGGCCAACATACCCCTATATCGCTCATCCGAGACTTACTTATGACCAACTGTGACCAAAATTCAACCCGTAACTCATCATAGACACAACAATTCTGTTTGACCTTGAAACAAATATTAAGACCAATTTACAGGATGACTGACGATGTTCACCTGGCGATCACAAGAGTTCAGCCCAAGCACTTCGTGCTGAGGTGAGCTAAAAAGTCCTGTATGCGCAGTAGCTATGTTTGAACCATTATTAGTAAAACTCTTATCACCATTGCCTTGGGCTGACAAGGCCTTACCGTAATCGTCCGTGTATTAGACGCACTTTTTTTCGTCCAAAATCGTGTTCAAAAGCTTGATGCGTCTTATACATTAATATAGAACTCAATCCCATTTTTTCAAAGATTCAAAACTACAAATTCTGTTCAAATTAGCTTTTATTGTTTAAGAGTATTGCAACAAAGGGAAGTTAATCTTTGAATGGGTGTCTAAGTCCTGTACGGTTCCGTACTTTTCCGGATTTTTGTGAGAAAAGACACCTACGGGAGTTTTGAAATAATTCAAGATGAAAAATATTATTTAATAAACGATGAAAATAAATTCAATATCATGCATAATTTATGAATAAATATCAAGAAAGCAATTTTTATTGAAAGGCAAAGCAATTAATGACTGTTTCACAATAAACACCTCCCGAAAGTTTTGCAAACAACCAATTATCGGGTTTGATGTTTGCCGCACGTATCGGTAATTTGAGTACCTTTAGAATGAGAAGTTTGAGAAGTTTGAGTAGGTGTTGACATGTTGAGAAAATTAAGTCACTTTAAGTACAAGAGTTTTTTTAGTTTTACTCATAACCGTCTGACACATGTCAAACACACTCATCACAAGTCAAATTTAATTCATTTTTTACGGTACTCAATGTTTTATTGGCAATTTAATGGTCTTATACCCAAAGTGATTAACACGATTTCGTAATGAAAACGAGTCACGGAAGTAAACAAAATGTCCGATTTTTTCCTCTCTTTCAGAAGTTTTAATTTATTTCAGGTGCGTTTTATACATTGAAATAATTTTTTTCCCTGAAATTTCTCTGATTTTTCGTGTGCGTCTTATACATTGGTGCGACTAATACATGGACCATTACGGTATACGTTTTCAAATAAAAATGTTTCTACAACATACTTCCGATGTAATACAAAATAATGTACTTTGATATCATCTTAAGCTTATTTTTGGTTTCTTAATGCTAAGACAACAAACAATGTTTCCAAGCAAGCTAACTCTGTGTTACATCTTTGTACACAATCCTTATACAGTTAACTTGGTATATAGTAACTTCGGATATAGCGAAACTCATGATAAAAGGAACACATTTTCTCAGCCAGATTTTTCTTCTTATTTATTTCATATGAAAATGCTATATGGATAAAACATCCTAAGGATTCAAGGATCAAATTTAAAGGGTCCGAAAGGAGTTTGTTATATACGGAGTTTACTGTACTTTGAATTTTCATTTTCTTGGCGACTGGAAATCTGAGCAAAACTAAAACTCGAGAAATCACTGAACATCATTAAAATACCACCACAAACGCACACTGTCACAAGAACTAGCTTCTCACATAACTCTAACCTCAATAACTATATGATTAACATCTGTGACACGCTCATTTGAAACCCAGTATGTGGTAATGACTATTAACTTTGACCTTGACCTTGAGGTGACAGAGTTGGAACATGGGTTCTGCATGTTGTCTTGATGAGATGAACATTTCATCAAAGTTTCATGAAAAAACATTCAAGGGGTATAGGAGATATAAGCGTGCCATATAAAACTTTAAACAACACTGCCAATGCCGTGGCAAGTAGAATAGCCTTATAGGAAATTCCTATTTCTTCCAATAGTCGAGCTAAATATTCTAGAATATGTCTTACAGATTTGATAACTTCATTGAGCAACATGAGGGGTGGTTTGTTGTTGGAGTTAGGGATCAGCCATTGACTGTACAGGTCCAGTAGGAACTGCAGACACGAGTGTACATCCAGACCACCTGCTGATAATGACGGATCCCTGGTGATGGTTGTCTCTGATGGACTGGTTGCTAGGTTACTGAGAGGTGTGTCCTGGTGGGTGGGACTGTCAATAGAATCCGTGGTGTCGGACATGTCTGACATGTTTGTATCAAGAACTCCAACTACTGACCATATCGACTCCACAGACACCTGCAAAAATAGAGCAAAATGTCAAAGCTTCGATAAAAGAATGTATTAAACAAAAGTACAGTCATCTCTCACACTACAAGCAACCAAATGTTTAAACTTGCAATCAGAAATTCGAAAAGTCTCCAGTCTCTGTCAAAAATTTAAGGTCGGTCAGTCGGGTCGCCAGGTTGTTTTTATTTTTTTTATTTTGCCTCTTTTGCTCTGAAACACTTTGTTCAAATTGTTCTTTTTGATCATTTTCTCATAATTAAAAAGATTGAGGTCTGCTGTAACAAGTTAAGGTCGGTCAGGAGACAAGAAACACATTCTTTAACATTTTGGCCTTAAAGCTGCTCGCTCTCAGATTTTGATAAAAAAACACAGTTCTTCAAACTGTATGAATATAACATATTTTAGAACATAGAGTCATATAAAAAGGTTCCAGTATAAATTTCTGTCAAGTATATCTGTAGATTTGAACTAATATGCTACCAAATAATAAAGCGTTGCAGACGCTTTTGAAATTCCAATATAAACATATAGTGTAGCAATGCCATAAAACCAGCATTTTCAATCAATTTTTGCAAATTCCTACCTAGATTTTTACTTCTATTGTTGATTTTAGCCTTTAGTTTTATATTTATGTATTAGTATGTCATTTTTGAAAATTTAATTTTTTTCAACGGCAACTGAGAGCGAGCAGCTTTAACACTGGTAAAACAGACTCAGCATTCAAATCATGGCAGTAGAGATCCTTACTGTTGACACCCTAAAGTGAAATATTCAAAGACTGATTTTTAGACCTACCTGGCCGAGGGTGAAGTCATCTACACAGGTATCCCTCTCTAGGTTGGAATCAAACATGTATTTCACAGAATCAGTGCTTGGCCCTGTATTTTTTCTGAAAATGTGAAATAGAATAAATATATCGTGTTGAAAAGTCTGAAAAACTAGGAAACAATCAAGCTGAAGGAGGGTAAACAGTTTAAATTTATTGATTGAAGGAGGGTAAACAGTTTAAATTTAAAGTGGTTACTGTAAATTGGGTAATTTTCGCGTGACAAAAATTTCACGATTTGTGAGAAGACAGACTTATTCACGAATCTAAAAGTCACGCAAGGAGAATTCTCTTATAATCTATGAGAAATGAATCTTTCACAAGAATTTTAAATTAGCGAAATTCGCAAAAACAATAGCAAATCAAAGGGGATGCCCCCACTGTGCGTGCTCAGGGCATATCTGTATGGTTTTTGGAACTTTTTTCCCTGTTTCATTTCCAAAAGATCCCATTCATTTAATAATTCATAATTTGTTAATTATTTTATGGTATCAAGGAACTTAATTTATAATGGTTAAAAAGGGTTGTTAAATTTGGTAAATTTCTCCTTCAACCTGTTCATCTAGTTTAAACCCATCCGGTTTAAAGGGTGTAAACATGGAAAACACAGGCAATTTTATTTGGTCAATCCTTCCTTTCACACATAGGTTGTCACCCTAGTCACCACGTTTAAGAGGGGCGTTACAAAATCTAATGGTTGGACAAAGGGAATGGCACAATCCTTCCTTTCCATCCAAAGGGCCCCTGAGTTCAAAATCCCACCGGTTTAAGGGGTTTACAATTCACAAGTATTAGTGAAGGGCATAATTTGGCCACAAACCTTTCTTACCACCAGGTGTCCCCTGAGTCAAAATCCATCCGGTTTAGAGGGGGTCACAAGAGTGCAAAGGGCATTGTTAATTGAAAACTTCCTTTAACGGGTTCACCCTGGAGTAAAAACCCACGGTTTAGGGGGCCACCGACGCCGCCCCCCAGGGGCTAAAAATTTAATCATCACAAATATTAGCCAATTTACAGTATTTCTTAAGCTTTTACATGCAGGTGTTTCAAACTTGATAATCAAATAAATATTCAAACTACTAATACAGAAAATGCAATCAACTCTCAGACTTTCCCGTATAAAACATAAAAGCTGTGGATATACGGAACAAACTATTTGATTATGTTTCTGTTTGTTAAGTTCATTAAGTTCTCAGTTCTAAGTGGCCATCATGGCCCTGGACCACTCACCTGAGTACAATGGCCATTATTTGACCTGGTGACCTAGTTTTTGACCCCACTTGACCCAGTTTCAAACTTGGCATTGAGTTCATCAAGACAGATTTTCATGACTGGGTGTCAAATGTGACTTCTAGAGTTCACAAGGTTCTTCTATGATTTGACCTTTTGTCCTAATGTTTGACCCCCACGTGAGTCTTTTGACCCAGTTTCAAAGTTGACCTAGAGTTCATCAAAAGGACTATTCTGACAAACTTTCAAAATTATTGGGTACAAAATGTGGATTCTAGACAAGGTTGACAAGGTTTTTCTATGATTTGACCCAGTGACCTAGTTTTTGATCCATGTGACCCAATTTCAAACTTGACTTAGCATTTATCAAAGCAAACATTTTGAACATCTTTTAGGATGATAGGTTCAAAATGTGGTCTCTAGTGTTAACAAGGTATTTCTTTGATTTGACCTTTTGACCTAGTTTTTTATCCCATGTGACCCAGTTTAGAACCTGATCTAGAGTTCATCAAGACAAACATTCGACCAATTTTCATGATGATTGGGTACAAATGTTGGCCGATAGATCTCAGAAACAAACATTCTGACCAATTTTCATGATGATTTGAGTAGATATGACCTCTACAGTGTTAACAAGGTTTTCCTTTGATCTGACCTTGACACATAGTTTTTGATCCCATGTGACCCAGTTTCAAACTTTGCCTAGAGACCATCGAGACAAACATCAAATGTGGCCTCTAAAAGAGTGTTACTGACAGACAGACAACAAACATCAAGCAATTGCAATAGCTCACCTTCAGCACATGCCGCTCAGGTGAGCTAATATTTAACTCTACAATCTTTGGGAGTAACTTTACATGATACTTTTTCTAAAAATCTAATTACGCGATTATATTAACAGAAATAGTTTTAAAATTCTGACTGGAAAAACTGCTTCTGACTAGAGAACATGTTTTGAGGCAAAAAAAGTTGCGTGTACACAAGTGATGTATGTTACCTTTTGGCAGCTGACAGTCTCTGCACCTCATGCTCCACCACACCTCTTATCACAGTCAATTTTTTACCACACCTACAACAAGTAAAACAAGAGCTGTAAGATGACAGCATGCTCAACTACTAGCATTTGAACCACTTTGATCGTACATTTAAAACATATCTAGCAAAAAAAGGTTTAAAATTGTTAAGATTAATGTAAAAATTTATCTATTAGCTAAATAACTTGAATGTCTGATAGCCCTGAAGGCTTTGCTGAAGTTTAGAATCAATCCAATCACAGGTTACTGAGATAGGAAACTGATAGTAGCTTGCGTGCAAAACTTTAACCAAAATTTCTACGTTAAGGAAATTGAATGAATTTGTGTCCTTGCTGAATTAAGCATATCACTGCAAAAGACCAACAGTTTCTGAAAAGTGTAATGATTTCAGAAACAAGAGGGCTAAGATCGCCCTATATCGCTCAACTGGCTATAATACAAGGTCATCAATAGCAGAATGGGTCAATTTTAAGCTGGAGGTTCTGATGCATACAATATTCATGGAGTTCTTCTACATAATGCTATATTCCAAATATCTAAACTCTGAGCCTAATGGTTCTAGACAAAAAGATTTTTTAAGTTTTCCCTATATATGCCTATGTTAAATCAAGTGATGCCCAAAGGCAGGGTCAATTTTAACCAATGTGTCATAATTTGAACACTCTTGGTAAAGGTCCACTAGGCAATGCTACACACTAAATTTCTAAGCTCTAGGCCTTGTGGTTTCAGAAAATAAGATTTTTGAAGTTTTTCCTATATGTGTTTGTAAAAGCAAAATACCTTCCCTGGGCAGCGTCTATTTTGATCAAGGGATCATGATTTTAATAATGTTGGTAGAGGTCCACTAGGCAATGATACATGCTAAATTTCTAAGTTCTGGGCCCTGTGGTTTCAGAGAAGAAGAGTTTTAAAGTTTTCCTATTTGTTGCCATAGCAATCAGAGTTCTGCATAGAATGGAATTCTTTGAACAACTTTGATAGAGCTTCATGCAAGGAACACCCCTGCCAACATTGTGCAATAGATTTCAGAGGAGATGTTGTTTGAAGCAAAATGTTGATGGGCGACAGACAGAGGGTGATGGGAAAAGCTCAGCCAGATAAGCTAAAACAAGAGAGCCATGATGGCTCTATGTCCCCCACCTGAGTACCAGTGCACTTACCTAAAGAAGTCACTTGTTGCTTGGGGAAGTAACTTGTTGCTATGGAAGTCACTTGGTCTAAGAGGAAGTCAGTGGTTGCTAGGGGAAGTCAGTGGTTGCTAAGGAAGTCACTTCTGCTAAGGAAGTCAGTGGTTGCTATAGGAACTCATTGGAAGCTATGCTTCTCCTATAACTGTTTATAAAGACAATGGACCCCCCCCCCACCAGTGGACATAGTCAATTTTGACACCTGGGACAATGCTTTGAACAAACTTGGTAGAAGATCTGTAAAGTGTTTCCTATACCAAGTGACCCCCCAGGCAGGGTTAATTTTGACACTGGGAGCATGATTTGAACAAACTTTCAAGAGGTCCACTAGACACTACTCCACACTAAATATCTAAGCTCTAGACCTTGTGGTTTTGCAGAAGAAAATTTCTAAAGGTTTTCCAACATAGAATCATTATTTTCTACAATTTAACCTCTCGATTTCATAAAAACATGATGCGTGCTAAACATCAATATGCTTTAATTTGGTTAGGTGGGTGGGGTACTCGCGTTATGTACGCGTTATGCAAAGAAACCAGCGGCCGATGATCAGACCGCGTTATAAAAAGAGTCTCACTTATAACGCGGTCTGACCAGTTGGACCCCGACTACCGCGTTATAACGGGGTTGCAGTGTATGTCTATGCAAAATAAATTAACTTCTGGGCGGAGCTTATATTGACCCGAGAGGCATCATTTGAACAAATTTGGTAGAGGAACGATAAACAATACTGTTTACTTAATATAATAGTTCTAGGCATTGTGGTTTTGGAGAAGATTTTTAAAGTTTTTCCTATAGAAACCTATATAAACTCAAGTGACTCCCAGGGCAGGGTCAACTTTGACTTGTGGGTCACGCTTTGAACAATTTTGGTAGAGGTCTACTTGGCAATGCTATGTGCCAAATATCTAAGCTTCAGGCCTTGCAGTTTCAGAGAAGAAGATTTTTGAAGTTTTTCCTATATCAGCCTATGCAAAATCAAATGACCCACCCGGGAGCACAGGTGATAGTGGTGTAGCTGGGACCCAAACAGTGCATTTTATTTAGAAATAGCCTAGTCACTATATGTTAATAAGAAGGTAAACAACAGTGTTTACACATCCACCCAGTTTCAGCCTTAATTACTTTATCTAGAGTAATGCATATTTATCAAAGCCTATTGCATAATTATATAGCCTAAGTATTTATATTTTCTGTAAAAGTTTACTTAAAGGCCCAAATGCAAACCATTTTAAAACAGCGACTGATAGTTTACGATTTTCTTTACATTTTTCGCCAACCCAAATAAATCTAACACTATTGGGTACGTCTAGTTTCCATCACACAACCGTCACTGTGGCCACAGTCAACAAAAAAGACACAACACTGCTAAATTTAAAGCTGTATGTGAGAGCAGTATATGAATATATATTATACATGTACAAGTTGAAACTAAATGAAAAAAGAAACAATAGAGATCTACATGTATTTTTTATTAGTGGAAAAAACACTTCACTTAGATTTTAAACAATGAATAGGGATAAGTAGGTGCAAACCCATCTAGTAAGTGGAAAGTGTCATTTCAATGATTCATCAAACAATGGCTCTTGAATGACTTGTTCGAAAATCCCACTTGCTTCAATGATTTAGAAAACAATTCAATTACTTAGAAAACCCCAAGTTTGAATAAGCCTAAACTACTAGCTTAAATTTCCTTGATATTATATGGTTTGTGGGCGTACATAGTTTCCATACAGTGTATTCTAAGCAGAAAAGAGGTGAATTGTGGCTCCACTGTAGGTTGTAAATAGGAGGGCGTTTTGTTAAGTAGTATTCAAAGTAGAGAAACTCACTTGCGCCAATCCATTTGACAGACGTAATGCTCATAGTTACAAAAATTAATGTGTTGATAATGCAATGTTTGACTTTTCTAGATACAACAAGCAAATTAAGTGAATTTAACAGTAATGCAGACAAAAGATGCCACCAAATTTTTTTTTCCATTTTAATAGCACTCCGAAGTGATTCATTATCAATCAGTGTTGGATAGCTATCACACATTCATATCTATAATGCTATCTACTTGAAATGAGTAAATGTAGTAAAAAAGCAGTTTTAATGTTTTTCCTATTTGTTGCCATAGCAACCAGAGTTCTGCATTGAATGGAATTCTATGAACACTTTTGGTAGAGCTTCACACAAGGAACATCCCTTACAACTTTCATCAACATTGACCAATAGATTTCAGAGGAGATGTCGATTGAAGCAAAATGTTGACGGACGGACGACAGACAATCATCCATCCTAAAAGCTCACCCTGGCACACAATGCAAAGTGAGCTAAAAACACACAAGAGAACATAGATGCCAATGTCATGATCAAAAGTTGTCATAACAAAAGAACAATACTGTAAAGGTCTTTATATTCACAAGCTGTTTGTTTCGCAATTTTCAAATTTTCAATTTATTCAGTGAGACACACAGAGCTAAATAAGCACTATAATCAAATCTTAAGACAGAAATTTAAGCAAGTCTGATGAATTCGCGATGTGGTTCGTTCGCAAAAATGACCGAAAATAAAAACCTTGCAAATAAAATAACTTTTACAGTATTGAAACTATAATGGTTAACCTTGTGTGTAAGAAACCTAGTGGTTTATCCCTGGGTTGAATATCAAACTGTCCCTGGGTGGGATTCCCCGGAGACGGGACAATCATCGTCTGTACCAACATATTTGTGATTGCTCTTACCGCAAATACCATACAGTGAGTTCTTTCAACTTCCTCCTGGAAAGGTTATTGTATACTTGTTTTTTTTTAATACACATCAGTATCATGAAATCGTTTCAACATTAGGCCCAACAAAAAATATGTGTTGCTCAGTCTCTTTGAAAAAAATTTAATGTTGGTCGGCAGGTTTTTTTATTCTTTTTTTTTTATTTTGCCTTTTTTGCTTTTAAACACTTGAAAATTGTTCTTTTTGATCATTTTTTTATAAAAAAAGTTTAAAGTCGGCAGTAAAAAGTCGACCTATAGCACACATATTTTTTTCAGCCTTACTGGTAGCTCAAGGGCTCAAAACGCACATTTACATTACTAAGAATACAAACTCCTATAAATGTATGAACATTTGTAGGCATAAAAATTCATGGATTTTTAATAATTATAATAATATAATAATTTAAAAATGAGGTTTTGAGGGTATCTATAAAATTAGAAACTTTTACAGATTTTCCTTTGATACAGAAAATGGTAATGTCAAGACAGTTTTTCCTCAGGATCTTAAATTGTGCATCAAGTCGCCAATGAAATCAACAAACAAGACAGCACCCTAAACATAGGGCAAGATTTTGTGTTTTGTTAACCTTTGGAAAGTTGTTTCTTTCATATCGAATCTGCTTTCCCTGTGATTTTACCCATTTCAGAAAAATCGGTCCCTGATGACTTTCGTGAATTACTTGTGACGTAACGTTATAAACATTGTGAGGTCACTGTGCCATACACAACATCTGAATATTGTTTGTTTTTATATGATAATGTATCATTTCGATAAGTTTGCATTTAGAAAAATAATCTACTTTAAAGTGCAAGACGGTATGCAAGGAAGTTTCTCTCATGAGACATTTTGTACAGATGGAAATATCCGTCACCTTGGGTAACTGTTTTGCGGGAACTCGGCTCCAAAACTGTTACCCTCTGTGACGGAGATTTTGATCAGAACTTCTTGCTCATGGCAGAAACTATTTATCTGTATAATCACTACCTAATATCAGTGGAACAGATCGGATTTTGAAAATGGTTCTCAATAAATGTTCACGATTCCTGTAACAACATACCTCCGGTGAGACTTGGTGGTCTGGGGAAACAGGATTTAAAACACCAAGTAAACACATCCATGTCTCTTCAAACTGGTGCCTTGAAATCCAACCTGAAATGCATACACTCTCCAAACATCTCTCAAGCAAACAAAAATCAAACATCACTCAATTACTGCTTTGAATGCATTGCAAACTATTCTGTGTTCTCATTCAATAAAATCAAACTTCATAGGTCATGTGACAACACACAGCTCCGGTCTTTTCATACTTAAACCAGTCTAAGCAGTCTGTTATGGTGCACCAGCCCATTTTTTGATAAGAAGTTTTTTAACATTCTGCAATGTCAACAGGCAAGTTCCAATAGAAACCGATCATTTTCCAAGCTGACACAGTACAAGAATATCACTGGAATAATGCATCTTGAACAATAATACAGGTAGCATATGTTGGGACATGGCTCTTTCAAACATCATTCAGCAAAGATTTGCTATGCAAAAACTAACATACGGCATGTGCAACCAGTTACCATAAATTGGGTTATTTTCGCAAGATGTAAATTACGCACCTTGTGAGCAGACGGAGTTATTTGCAAATTTTAAATTCATGAAAGGAGAATTCTCTAACAGTAAGTTTATGTGAAATGAATCTTTCGAGAGATTTTTAATACTAGTGAAGTGAGAAATGCACAAAAATAGCAAAAACTAAATCATCACAAACATTACCTAATTTACAGTAGAAGTTGCTTATTTTTCAGAGTATCATTAAAATACTAAAGGTAAACTTTAACACTAAAGGTAACTTTATCTACATGTAATGTTCCAGCAAGGACAACATTCCTTTCTCATCGTTTTACATTCAACATTAAACCTAGAAACTTTTATTGTTCATATTTCTCACAGCACAGCTCAAACTGGTATACCAATCATGCTGATTCTATGAACGAATTCTCTCAGCACTTCTTTATCTAGCATGAGATCTATAGGCAGGGGAGGTAACTTTGTCTTTGGTTCCCCGCTTGGTGTCGGTATCCAGCCCATCTTCCAGACAATTGGTGGTGTTCTGGCAAAACTGTTTAACACTGGTGTTCTTGAAAGACCTGAAAATAAATTTCAATACTTATTTATCAATGGAAGTTTTTCTTGCAGTTTAAGCAAAAAGCAACTAGAACTATCACTGACTGAGGTGATGCATGCAGGATATTAACCTTAATGTATCATAGAGCTCTTGAATGGCATGCACAACTTGATTTAGTACCAATCACTCCAGTAATGTTTCAGTCAGTTCTGGCCAAGGGTTTTTGAGATGAAGAGCTCATATGACTTTTTATGTACCCTGTATGGGAAAAAACAAAGGGCAATAACTCTGTGAAAAATAATCCAAATGAAACCTGCCAGGGGTATGCACAACTAGGCTTAGTAGATCTACCAGTTTCATTCATTTCTTGTAAGGGATTTTGGAGATGAAACATGCACACAAAAATCTATGTACACTGTATTGAAACAAGAGGGCCAAGATGGCCCTATATCACTCATATGGCTAACATGGGCTATTCAAGGTGAATGATTGCATCGCAGAAAGGGTCAATTTTGACCAAGGGGTCCTAATTTGAACAATCTTTGTAGCGGTCCTATACTTGGTTACCATTGGCTACAATGCAAGCTCCACAACTGCATCACAGAAGACAAAAAAAGTGCAGTACATGTACTATGTAGCTCTAAAAACATAGAAAGTAGGTGAAAAGAGTGAGGCCAATTTCAAAAGGGTGGGGCCTATTTTGACCTAGATGCAAAGTTAGAACAGTTTAAGAAGAGGACCAATGCTATCTACCAAATATCTAAGCTATAAATCTTGCAATTATGAAGAAAATTATAAAAAAAAAATATATATAAGCTATGTAAAATCATGATTTTGGACAAGAATTTTTTTTTGCATAAGTATTTCCTTATATAAGTCTATACAAAGTGAGCTCTTTGGCAAGGCAAAGTTTGACCCCAGGATAACACTTGGTAAAGCACACTGAGGTGATGCTTAGCATACCAAATAATGTAAGCTCTAAACCTTTTTGGTATTAAAGACTGAAGAAGATTATCAGAGTATCAAACTTACACAAGTCTCTATAAAACAAGTGACCTCCGGTACGACAATGGGAACAACAATGTGCACCCAACTATGCAATCCTTTTTATAGTCAGTTAGAACATAACTTTCTGTGCCAACAATCAAAATCACCATACATATGGCGGCGATTTATTGATGATATATTTATTGATTTGGCTACAAAACAAAAGAGAATTGTTTTCCTTCCCCTCAGCCCTAAACAGTTACCATCTCTCAATCCGTTTCACTTTCAACTTGAGTAAAGACACAGTGAACTTTTTAGATGTCACTGTAACAAAAGACGATGGTGGAAATCTCCATACAACACTTAATACCAAACCCACAGATGTGCATATGTACTTGCACAGTAATTGGTTTCACCTCACCCATCAAAAAAAGGTGGTCAGAATTAGAAGGATCTGTTGCGACAAGTCGTCATTCAAACAAGAGGGCCAAGATGGCCCTATATTGCTCACCTGACCACCATTGGCTATAATCGCATCACAGGAAGGGTCAATTTTTTTACCTGGGGGTCATGATTTTAACACAATTCGTAGAGGTTCACTACACAATGCTACATGCCAAATAATCTCTGGGCCTTGTGGTTTTAGACAAGAAGATTTTTTTAAGTTTTCCCTATACACCCTTTCAATTAATCGGTTATTTGAATTATCTGCCCTTTGATGACGTCATGCGGGGATGCACCTTTAAAACGAGATAATGGCGCAGCGTGATTGTTGACAACTGCATATATTATTTCATCGAAGGAACGCTAGATCTAGGTATTTTTGTAGCTTTTACAGCTTGAAACTGTAGACATATACCGTATCAAGATAACCTAAATGAAATAATGACGAGTGAATCAAATGTTTGCGCGATTAATAAGCTTTTTTATACTTCAAGTTTTTAGCGACTGGTGATATGCAGTTGTAGATATGTAGCAAAACCAGTTGATACCCTAATTGACTCACCTATAAGTGTTTACTTTATGCATCAAGAAATCTACAATAAAGAACAAATAAAGGAACTGCTACATAAAAGTTTGTCTTTGCTAACATCACTTTTCATAAGAGATTAAATGACTGGCATGAAGAAATCATTTTCAGTTTTCACATCATCAGCAGTGATGCGCAACAGGGCACAGTCTTGAGTTTAACAGTCGACCATCAATTTATATATTTTGCTACATACATGTACATTATTCAAACAATTATTTTACTATTCTAAGGCAAAGACATTTTTTCTCTCTTTTGTTCAGATCACTGGGGGTTCCCAATTGTCAAACCAAATTTCCTACGTGTAGGCACGGACATATATGTGTATATAGGGCCTTGGGCAGTGCAACTGTGCAGCCACTTTAGATATTCTGTTTTTGTTTGATAATATTTAGAGTTCCAAACTGGGAACAGTCATCCACCGGCGTTGGAATCTCGGACACAAAATATTCAGTTAAGAAAACAAGTACCATGTTTTTTTTATATTTATAATTAATTTGTTTAATATTTTCATTCTTGGAAGGGCAGTTTGCTAAGTTGAAAGAACTTTTGGCCCGACAAATTGCATTTTGTTTCGATGTGTATATATGTCATTGTATTAACATATGTGATTGTTGAAAAATAAAAGATGATTAAAATAAACTAATAATCTGTTACTCTTGATTTGTAATGAGACAGATCTAGTAATATCAAGGCGTGACAGTAGCGCTTCTTAGATTTCATATTAGATTTTATCTAGTTTCAGACTCAACCATAAATTCACATGAATGCTACATATCAATAACTGGTCACCAAATTTGTCACTAATTGGTTAGCTGTTTACGTGATCACTAGACCTTTCATAGGGGTTTTATGGCACTCTGTGTATTGTACATGATTATGCCCAAGGGCATTTCGTGGCCACCTGATGTTTTATGACATGTACACTGCAGTACGGCACCAATTAATTGTAGCACACATCTTACTAAAATGGACAATGGCATTATCACTAATAGTTCACATTTTAACACGAAAACAGTTTGCTGTATGATGCAACTTTCACGTTAAAAGTATTTATGTTGCACATTTATGTGGTACCTTTCATTTTAGTTTTCATTTCATAACCTTACATTGTGGAAATGATATATTAATAAATTGTATGGAAATGAAAAAAGATGGTGTTTATAAAAATTAATATTTCTAATTATGTTATTATTTCAATAGGCCTTAGTAACACAATTAGTCCAGACATACTTTTCAGGTAAACGGACATTATCCCGTTAGCAGAAACCGTCTATAGAGTATTTCTGCCCCATAGCTCATACTTTTTTATAAATGTTTCTTGACAAGAATTCTTACAAAACCATGCATTAATTACTTTAATTCATGTAAATCACGTTATTCGTTTTTGTTTATTTCAACGCAGAACAATTACAGCATCCGTAAACTTTATTCGAAAATACACCAGCTTTTTTCTCCAAAATATTTCATACTATATATATTATGATTATGATAATTACGTAGAAATGATGTATAAAATGACAAAATCATTACCGATTTCGCCGTAAAAGCTTGTTTAACCTTATTGATGTTTACGAACTATTACGAAGTAAGTGTCAGCGATAGTTTCATGTGTGCAATTTATCACCGTATGACGTCACAGCCGGTAAGGGAGGCAACTCTTGGTCGGTAGATTATCGATTAATTGAAAGGGTGTATATAAGCCTTTGTGAAATCAAATGACCTTCCCCTGGGCGGGGTCAATCTTGACTCAGGGGTCATGACTTGAACAATCTTGGTAGAAGTCCACTAGACATTGATACATGCCAAATATCTAAGCTCTAGGCCTTGCAGTTTTAGAGAACATATTTCAAGATTTCCTAAAGAAATCTATGTAAAGTCAAGTGATCCCCCTGGGCGGGGTCAATTTTAATCCAGGGGTCGTGATTTTAACACTGTTGGTAGAGGTCCACTAGGCAATGCTACATACTAAATATCTGAGCTCTAGGCCCTGTGGTTTCAGAGAAGATTTTTAAACTTATAAACAAGTGGCCAATACTGATCCCAGAGGAAAGATTTTAATACACTTGATTGCTGTTGACTAGACAATGCTAAAATCTAAATATCTAAACTCTATGCCTTGTGGTTTTGGAGAAGATTTTTAAAGTTTTTCCTATAGAAACCTATATGAAAAACCAGAGACCCCCTGGGTATGGTAAATTTTTACCCTTGAGGCAAGATTTGAGCAAGCTTGGTGGAGGTCTACTAGACAATTTTACACCCCAAATATCAAGCTCTAGACCTTGCCGTTTAAGAGAAGACTTTTAAAGGTTGTCCAATGCAAGTCTATGTAAAACAAGTGACCGGGAGTATAATTATTTGTATGGTAACGTCTTTTCCAGCATAGTGTTGGGTTAGTCTGAACTTTCAAAATGGCTGGATGGGATATTAAACTTCAAATATTGTTTTTATTTGACAGTAAATTTTCTTTTGTTTTTGAATCAGTGAAAGGATCTAGTTAATGTTAGCGGGGATCTAGTTAATGAAGATGGAACCTTTGAAACTTGACTATTATATGAAGGCCTCTCATACCATAATGAATAATTGAAACATTAGACATAAGGAAGGAAACCACATCTACATAAGGAAGGAAACTACATCTAAGTATATACAGTAGACTCCCTAAATTCCAAACCCCTAAAAAACCGGATACCTCAAAACTCTGGCTGTTTTTTCTCTCCCCTTGTTTTCTCCGTTGACACTAATGTTAATATTCCCCCGAAAATCCGGCCCCTCAATAATCCGAATTCTGGCTGATAGTTTTGGTCCAATTATGATATTGTGTATTAAAATGACTCTCAATAATCCGGTTGTGGTCTGATCTGCCGAAGGCGTGAAAACGATTTGTGGCGATTATCTAATTTACACAGTCGGTCAAAGAATAAGTGAATTAGTTTGTAAATTGACCCTAATGCCGAACAATACAATTTGTCTATCAAACGTGCTGATAATTAGATTCCATCTCAAGATTGAAAGATTTATAAAATCATTCATATTTCAGACATTTCGCTCAGATTTGTTCGAAATTGAGCAAAACGATAGAGACTCATTTTATATTTGTGTCATAGTAAATCATGACTGAGGAAAATTAGCAGGTGTTTACAATCATCGTGTCGGAACATATACAGGTGTGTTTAGAGTGCTGAACAGAACAAACATAAGTTTTATTGTTAAAATTTAAAGCTTTTTCGTCTGTATTTTGAAATTCACGACATGTTATCTTAACGTCGCGCCGGATGATGCTGACATTTAATTACAATGTACATGTATTTCTAGCTTTTAATTTTGTGAATGCTATTTTAATGTTTTATGGGTGGTGACATACATTTAAATGTTTTAAGATATATTTTGATAAAGTCGATAGTGTAGTTATTCATGTTTGCAAAAAAGACTGTCGTGCTTCATGAAACAGAGGAATGACCAGAGGTACGTAACTTACAAAATCTCATCCCCGAAAACCGGCACCTCGGCAAAAACGGCCGTTTTTCATAAACAAAAAACCAGGCGTCACTCATCCCCCGAAAATCCGGCCACCTCGGAAAACCGGCCGATTTTTCCCCGCCGAAGGCCGTCCGGTATTTCAAAGTTCTACTGTATTTATATAATAACCATTCCCAGAAAGTCACATATCCATGTTCTAATTGGTATCAAGATTAATATTCCTGATTGGAAAAATTTCTATTGTTCTACTATTAGCTAATGAGTGAGAAACTGTTTTTGATTCCCTGTTTTATCAAATAGTCTACAGTCTGGAAAACAAATGACCAGTTGCAACATATCTTGAAAATAGATCTAAGGATACTCAAAAAGAATAAGGTTAGTTATTAAATATTCTTTGTGTACTTCCATTTATTATAAAGTCCCTGGATCTTTTTTAATTTAATGATATTGTAACATTATGAACTAGAGCTATCACTAAATGTGATTAATACCCCCGAAAGACTGCTTTATAAACTGAGGAAGTTCGTAGTAACAGAATACCTTGCAAATAAACTAAAAAGAGATATTGTTCTTGGCAATAACTCTGTAATTTGTCAAGATAGAGTTATAGTTCTTGTACACTGCACTTCCTCTCAATGTGCTTGACGATTGTATGAAGTTGTATTGAATTCCAACAAATAGTTTTCGAACTATGCTCCGGACAAGGAAAAGTAACAAAGGGCAATAACTTTAAATGAGTCAAGATAGAGTTATTGTTCTTTTGCACTGCACTTCCTCTCATTGTGCTTGACCATTGTATGAAGTTGTATTGAATTCCAACTAGTAGTTTTCGAATAATGCTCCTAACAAGGAAACGTATTCAAGGGCAATAACTCTGTAATTAGTCAAGATGGAGTTATGGTTCCTGTGCACTGCACTTCCTCTCATTGTGCTTGACCATTGTATGAAGTTGTATTGAATTCCAACCAGTAGTTTTTGAATTATGCTCTGGACAAGGAAAAGTAACAAAGGGCAATAACTCTGTAATTAGTCAAGATGGAGTTATGGTTCTTGTGCACTGTACTCCCTCTTAATGTGCTTGACCATTGTATGAAGTTGTACTTAATTCCAACCTGTAGTTTTCAAGTTATGCTCCAGACAAGGAAAAGTAACAAAGGGCAATAACTCGGTAATGAGTCAAGATGGAGTTACAGTTCTTGTGCACTGCACTTCCTTTCAATGTGCTTGACCATTGTATGAAGTTGTACTTGAATTCCAACCAGTAGTTTTCAAGTTATGCTCCGGACAAGGAAAAGTAACAAAGGGCAATAACTCTGTAATTAGTCAAGATGGAGTTCTTGTGCACTGCACTTCCTCTCAATGTGCTTGACCATTGTATGAAGTTGTATTGAATTCCAACCAGTAGTTTTCAAGTTATGCTCCGGACAAGGAAAAGTAACAAAGGGCAATAACTCTGTAATTAGTCTAGATGGAGTTGTGGTTCTTCTGCACTGCACTTCCTCTCAATGTGCTTGACCACTGTATGAAGTTGTATTGAATTCCAACCAGTAGTTTTCAAGTTATTCTCCGGACAAGGAAAATGTAACAAAGGCAATAACTCGTAAGCTAGAGGATCCGCACCGCACCTCCCCAAGGCTTGACCAGATGAAGTTGTATTGAATTCCAACTAGTGTTTCCAAGTTATGCCCCGGACTTCGTTTCAGGGGTATAAATATACTGATAGAGTAATAATATATCCATGTTCTATTCACTCTAAAACAATGTTGACCTATTCATCTCTTTTGTATTCAAGTCCCTTTTTCACAAAAAAAAAGAGTTGCCAGGAAGTTTTATTTTTCACAAAACCATTAAAAACTAGAACTGTCACAAGAGTGACGAATTATACACCCACAATACTGCTTTGTCACATAGGTATGGCAATAGAGTTGAGTTATTATACAACAAGAAGACGCGGCAATGCCACCAAAGCAGGTTTAAACGGCGCCTGCAGAAATTGTAAAGTTAAAAAAACAGTCATCTTGACTCCCCCCTATTTTAGTAACAGTGCCCTTGACCTTGACCCTTGTGACATTGACCCCGAAAATTTTTTTTTGGCTTAAAACAATCTAAAAACTAAAAATAAATAAAAATCTATTTTTAGTAAGTGACATTGACCTTGACACGTGACCTTGACCCCAAAAAATTTTTTTGCTTAAAAGACTAAAAACTAAAAATAAATAAAAATCTATTTTTAGTAACACTGACCTTGACCCTAGTGACTTTGACCCCGAAAAAACTTTTTTGCTTAAAAGATCTAAAAACTAATATTAAATAAAAATCTATTTTTAGTAACAGAAATATTGACCCTGACCCTTGTGACCTTGATCCAAAAAAACTTTTTTGCTTGTAAAACTCAAAAAACTAAAAATAAATAAAAATCTATTTTTAGTAACAGTGACATTGCCCTTGACCCTAGTGACCTTGACCCCCCAAAAAAATATTTTGCTCAAAACAATCGAAAAACTAAAAATAAAAAAAATCTATTTTTAGTAACAGTGACATTGACCTTGACCCTAGTGACCTTGACCCCCCAAAATTTTTTTATTGCTTAAAACAATCTCAAAACTTAAATTAAATAAAAATCAATTTTAGTAACAGTGACATTGACCTTGACCCTAGTGACCTTGACCCCCCAAATTTTTTTTGGGCTCAAAACAATGGAAAAACTAAAAATAAATAAAAGTCTATTTTTAGTAACAGTGACATTGACCGTAGTGACCTTGACCCCTCAAAAAAATGTTTTTGCTCAAAACAATCAAAAAACTAAAAATACATAAAAATCTATTTTTTGTGACAGTGACCTTGACCCTAGTGACCTTGACCCTTGTGACCCAAAGCTTCCTCTCCACGCAAGCTATCTACACACCAAGTTTCATTACAATTGGTCACTCGTAACTCAAGTTACTGAGCGGAAACCATTTTTCTATTTTTAGTAACAGTGCCCTTGACCTTGAACCTAGTGACCCCAAATGCAATCCCAAGCTTCCTCTCTACACAAGCTACCTACACACTGAGTTTGATTGCAATTAGTCAACCTTTACTTGAGTTATTGAGCTGAAACCATTTTTCTATTTTTAGTAACAGTGACCTTGACCTTGACCCTAGTGACCCAAAATGCAATCCCAAGCAGCGTCTCCAAGCAAGCTACCTACACACCAAGTTTCATTGTAATTGGTCACTCCTAACTTGAGTTATTGAACGGAAACCATTTTTCTATTTTTAGTAACAGTGACCCTGAGCTTGACCCTAGTGACCCCAAATGCAATCCCAAGCGGCGTCTCCACACAAGCTACGTGTGTACCAAAAATTATTCAAAAGGGTAAAGTCGTTCATGAGTTATCATCCGGAAACCATGAAAACCAACAGACCGACCGACCGACAAACAAACAAACCGACAAGCTCACTCCTATATACCCCCCCAAACTTTGTTTTGTGGGGGTATAAAAATACTGCTCTATATTTCTAACATATATAGCGATTTAAAAAGTAAAGTTATAAATGTTTTTGGTACAAATAAAGGTCATTTCTGCCGGTAAGATATCTTTCTTGGTAAAATAAGAGCTACTTGTACATTTGGTCCTTGAACATAAACATTTTTTTACATTTACAGTTATAAATCAACTTCATACAGTAAAACTTTGATAACTTGAAGTGGCACAACTTCATACAGTAAAACTTTGATAACTTGAAGTGGCACAGGCCCGAATAAAATGCTTGAGATATTGAAGGTCTGGAATTCCGGGCACTTACAAGCCTTAGGGAATATATGTCGTACTGTAGGTCTTACTTTAATTATAATGCATTGATTTCTCCACACATTATGGCCAGCAATGTTGTCCTTAATCTTAGATATGCATCAGTTTTATTAATGACTATGTCATGACATGCACTGTCATGATGAATTTATTTAAAGAAAACCAAATCCAGGTTTAATTCAATGGTACCATAGACTCATTATAATATAACGCTTGTGACATTTTCAAAGAAAACGTTTTACAAACGTCAGCTACTATACACGTTTCATGACGTACAGTTAAACTTCGATTGCTCGAACTTCATTCGCTCGAAACTTCATGTCCCTACAGATCAATTTCACTGTCATTCATTTACATCCTTTTGCTCAAACAATAAAAGGTGTCAGTCTCAATTATCGGGCAAACAATTGTACTTTTGATCAGACCAACAGGTGTTGTTAAACGGTATAGGTTTTTAACACCTCGGTAAATGACGATTAAAAGTTATCTAAATTTCTTTTACAATGTTGATAAATATTAAGTTTAACTGTAATTTATTCCAGTCATTAAAACAAAACAAAAAAATTATATTTCAAAATGCTTTCTTCACGCAACTCATGAAGCTCAACTGATTTTATCTTTATTTTCGTCTTATTGAATCAAAATAATAAGTGGCTTTTAAGTTGGAGACAATTAAAAGTTGAAAATGATTTTATACAGTTGAGTCACCAAATGGACAAATAATCGGTATTAAACAAACACTCAATAATAATTAACAATAGAATATTTCTTGCGATGTGTCAAAAAAAGATAGATAAGCTGGTGAAGGTGTGATCAGTGACTGAGTTGCTGCAGGTAAATTATTCAGAAAACTACCGGCTGGACTGCAGGTGTTCCTTGAGTTATAGAGTTACAGATGCTAAAGTTATCCATGGTGATGTGCTGATAAAACTTATAGGACATATAGCCGGGACCAACAAGAAATCTCCACTCCCGAGGCCTCAAGTTGCTCGAGTTAACGAAGTTTTACTGTAATTTCAAGAAAGACATTTATATTTTAGCACTGATTTCTTAGAAAAACCATACATTATCCAAGTAACAACTAAACTATAAGTATGAATCTGTCTAACAGTATCAAGTTAATTACTGAAACTCAACCTACTGTAAACTTCGTAATATTTGCGATGATTTAGTTTTCGCTATTTTCGCGAATTTCCCCACTTCACTAATTTTAAAATTTTGCTTAAGATTCATTTCACATATATGTGACTGAGACTGAGAAAATGGGTCAAGATGAGCATTAATTATTATTGAGCAAATGTAAAATGACAAATAATTAATTTTCACCAAATTGCGTCTAGGCGTAACCAATTAAATCAAAGGACTGAAAGTGCTGGAGGGTCAATTGTCTCTGAACAACACAGACTGTACACATACATGTGTAAATATCAGGACAACCCATGCATGAGTTAAGTTATCAACAAACTGGAGACACAGATGTCCACAGAGTTTGACCTTTAACCATACGTGTAAACTTTACTTTTGATAGGAACCCATGTGCTTACCTTTTGCATTCAGTGACTACATGTATGTTCAACTACCCTATAAAGTATCATAGCTGTGAATGGTAACTGAGAAGTGGACTTTTACAAACCTGAACGGAAAATTCAAAGTTTGCACAACTTTTAATGTCATTCAAAAGTTATGGGATTTGCCCATAGGGTTGATTGTATTGTGTCAATAATACAAAATAAATTCCTATCCTAAATTGTAGGCAAAAACTGAACAATGAGCAAGATCAAAGAAGACACAGAGTAAATTAATAACTGAACAAGAAAAACAGTGATACAAAGTATCACAGCGGGCCCACAAACAAAACTGACATGTAAATATTCTAGAAATTGGTGATGATTGATGTTGAGGCATGGCCCCAAAAGAACCCAAGGAAACCAGAATTGGTTGTACAAGCAAAAAATGACACAACTACTGACTGAACTTTACTGTTATCGAATAATGTGTATACAGTATGTCTTATTAACATTATCCTTACAAGTTTGACATGAATGAAGTTTTCTATGATTATTTGCTGTAAAACATTTAAAATGGTTTAAAGTCTTAAAATTATAAGTAAAACAGAAGAAAAATGTAAAAAAAAAACTGTATTAGATGGGTTTCGAGCTCGCGTCCACCGCAGTAAGTCAGCGCTAATTCAATTTCCAGCATCTCTACCAACTGCTCTACATCAGCCGACTATAGAGTTATTGGTAAAAAACGAGTTGTTATAAATTTTTATGTCCAAGTCGTTCGTTCGCGCATTAATAGTATTTACGATTAATTACACATTTAAAGAACAATAACGAAATAATATTATTCTATTCTGAAATGTTTTTAAATTATTTAGATATGTTACTATATAATTTTGGAAACAGAAATCGCTATAATGCCTAACAACTGTTTATATGGAACTACTTGTTTGTATGTTGTGCGTTCGGCCGTAAGGCCGATATACTCTGTTAACATTGGCTCGATTTTAACAATCGACCCAAAAATGATGTTTATCGGAAATGACATCCACAAATATGCATGAAAATGATTCTATCAAGTCTTTTTCATAAAGTATATTACCATTCTAAGCAACCACTAATTCTGTCACATTCGAAAAAGTGAAAATTACGGCACAGTCAATCAAAATGAGGATTTATTGAAAAGTTGAGAAATTACAACAAAATTAAAAGAAGCGAAATATTTGACAATAAATTATGTGTTATCAGGTGAAATTTCAAGAAAATTTACATCCATAGGAATGTGTAACATGGCAATCTATAACGTCAAATATATTGACGTTAAAATTACTGTTTTGACGTTACAAAGTTTAACGTCATTATGAAGAATAACAATGTGTGTTATCTGAAAACAAGCATAACTTTAAAAGTAGTTGGTAGATTTACTTAAAATTTTCAATTCATATAGTCAACAGACTTCACACTTTTAGAAAACATGTAAAACAAAATGTGTGATTTTTACTCATTCTGGACCCATTTTCACAGTCACATATTTACTATTAGAGAAGTCTTCTTTAGTGAATGAAAAATTTTGAAATACATGTAAGTCTATCTGCTAAAAAATCATGAAATTTTCGTCTTGCAAAAAATTACCCCATTTACTACAGTATTTTGTAGGGTTTATTCCCAAACATACCGGTATCTGCTATTGAGATGTAACTCAATAAAAGTTATTGATTATAATAGTTATTTTCCTAAAGAATTTTCTTGTTTTTAAAATATTTTTCTTAACTCAGACACTTCAAGCCTTAAAATAGCCCATAACGCTGTATTATCGGCGTATTTGTGTTTTACTCAACACCAGTTTTCTTACGCCAGCAATTTATAAAATAAACAATTTACTCGACATGCAGCAACATCAAAGACATGTGTTACGACCAAAATACATAAGTTTTACAAAGTAGGTCAGACAAAACAAACTACCAACACACCTGAGTGATTTAGACTTCATCCAAGGGAAAGCACTCTATTATCGGCATAATCGAACTATGGATCACCTTATCCGCCTAAAATACGGAAGGCAATGATTTGCCCTGTAAAATTATCTGCTATGGTTGAAATGCTCCCAATATCCAAAGAATTAAGAAATATAAAACTCAATTTACAGAATATATTCCAACTTTAAGTGTGCAAGTGTGCAACAAGTTCAAACTGTTCACAAAATTCTAGTCAAAGTCTTTAAGTTTATAAAATATCCAAATTAAAACATTAAATCCAACAATAAATCAACTACCAAGAACAGAAATAAACACATTGTCAGTCATTATGTGATTCTTTTTCATAGTTAATGGCTTAATCCCATACTAGGAATTAAAGATATGCATTGATAAATATTGAAATAATTGATATTCTTAGAAAAAATCATTATTTCTAACTGACTTTAATTAGTATTTCACAAGCAAAAACAGACAGAACCGCCTTTCCATACCTTAAAAAAATCGGCCAGAGTGATGTCATAGCAGACGACAAAATGCTCATAAACTTATCCTGTAGTTATTATTCAATAAATAAACAGTACTTTAGGGGATATATCGTTGAATAACACCTGGAAAGGTGTAAAAGTAAGTAAGTAGCTTTTGCAAATGAACACAAACTTTCAACTAAACGTGACATTTCTAGAAAAAAATGAGGTGCTTGATCAAGCGTGAACTTCCGGTCACAAATTTGCATATGATATTCACCAATAGAGGGCGCGATTACTCGGAAATACCCGAAAGTATGATTACGCCGATAATAGGAATGCGCCAATAATATGGAGTTCGAGTATAATTCCAAGAAATGACATCCAAACAACTGAAATTTGATCAAACAGTTAATCTTAATAAAGAGAGTGGTAATTATGTAATATTTCAGAATGTTCCACGCTCCTGAGTTCTATCACAATGTCTCCCTGCAACTGTCTGGGGTGCTCAGTGACATCGGTGTGACTGAGAGGATGGTGAGGAGGAGAAGAAGATCACACTTACTGAGTGAGACTATGCATACATTTTACACAAAATTATCAGGTTCACAAAAGTCTGTATATATATTAGGGAGTCAGTGTGAAGGCACTACAACAAGAGGATTACACTCTGACTTAGATTTACTGGCCTGTATCAATAGTATCAGTGTGATACAGGACTTGGCGGAATGGTCTCCTGGTAAATCCAATCTATTGATGATCCAGGATGATACTACTCCACCTGGATATTGTTACCTACAGTGCATTCGACGTGATGTTCCACTTCCTATCACTGAGGAATATGGGAACCACTATAAAAAAGACACACAAGGAAGGGTATTGATAAAAAACACATTTATTGACGACTTACAACTACCAGGATACCAGAGACAAGGACCCTCAATGGCAAGTCAAGGAATACAAGGTGCAATGGACCTAGATCGCATTGTTGCATTTCCTTTTAAATCCTTGCCACAGTCAGTCCGACATTGGTTAGCTCATGAGCATTCAAGGTGGCCTAATGCAGGAATGAAGAAATATGCAGCAACATCTGACTGCTTTGTTGTTCCCACAGGAAGCAGTGTAAGCGAAAACAGAGACTTCCAGTGGAGAATTTCTACCTCAGTAGCTGAAAGATGTTTCATGTTTAATCTAAATATCACCCAGATACGTTGCTACATCCTGTTAAAGATGATTCTTAAAACATTTGTCAACCTTCATGGACAAAAAACCATTACAAGTTATATGTGCAAAACAGTTTTACTGTACTGTATTAGGAGTAAACCTTCACATGTTTGGAAGGAAAGTAATATTCTAAACTGTTTAACATACTGTTTGTCTACACTTCATCAATGTATATTATGTGGTCACTGCCCTCATTTCATTATACCTGGAAATAATTTGATGGCTGGTAAAATTTCAGCTGAAAACAAGCATCAATTACTTGAAAGGATGTCCAACCTGATACGCCATACTGCTGGTTCTCTCCTTAGGATTCAGATTGATGACCTTGGACAAAGACTGCTGTTGAAGTTAAACATTATACATGGTGCAAATTACAATGCCACATACTCCGCTGAAAATACTAAAATATCTCTTCTAAATGCAGGACAGTCATTGAGTCTTACTGCTTATTGGATTATTTCTTTTGATAAAGAATATTTTAACTGGTTGAAAACCAAAAGTTTAGAAACACAGATTCATCTTCTGATACAGACTGTTGTTACTTTAGTCAGGTATCACAATGAGGGAAACTTGTTTGTACAGACAGCATGCAGACTTCTGTCACCTCGATTCTGTACCACACTAGGATCTCTGTTGGCATCCTACAACATTCAGCATAACAACCGTGTTTCTCCTAGAGCACTTGAATGGTTGGCAGCAGGAATTATCTCAGATGTCTCATCCGGCAGGCTGAAGTTTGCTTCTGTGTTTTATTGCACAAGAGATATGGAAAGAGCAGCATTTCTTCTGAGAGACACTGAGGGACTATACAACACTCAATTTGTTCAGCCTATGTGTGGATGTAATTTCGATCCATGCAACAAGCTTATGATACTAGGATTCGCCACAATGTCACTCCACTACAATGAAGAAGCCTTAAGGTACACGACAGCCTTTTGTGTCAAATTTCTGCGCTCAGAAATAAACTGTGTTCCAAAAGAACTACAGTATGAAATGTTCAGATCTACTGGTGACGAACTGTTACATAGAGGGAAAAATGATGACTGGATGGATTTGGCAGCTGTAGATTCCCTTCCTTACCTGTATTTTCTTCAGTACAAGACCTACGGCTACCTACAGAGGATATATGACCAACAGCGAGCATTAAATTATCTGGTCTTGGTAACTGTAAATGAAGAAATCCTTGCACACAGGGAAACAGCATGGAATTTGTTAGGGCAGTGTATGGAGCAAGAAAATAGACTTAATGATGCATTACAGTGTTACAGAAATTCACTTCATATCAGGCAAACAAATAATGTTGCAAGAATTCATATCTGTAAGCTCCTGGCCAGACAAATAGCTCTTGCTAGGGAAAATAACTTGTAACTCCATTACAGATCAATCTGAATATGTTAAAACCTGTCGTAAACAGCCAATCCAAGGCACTGAAGGAAATGGCTGTGTCACACAGGTGTATTTATTTCAGCTCCTTACTCCAGGTGTCTCCTTTTAGGGGTTCAACTGTACAGAAATATGGGGGTTAGTGCAAACAGTAACTACATGTGTCGAAGTAAAACAAGCTACAAGATGCTTTTTCCATACCACAATGGTGAATGTACTGATACATTAAGAGTATATGGATTACAATAATATCACATGGATTACAATAAGATCACATGGATTACAATAATATCACATGGATTACAATAAGATCACATGGATTACAATAAGATCACACAGATTACATTACGTTCACAAGCAGAAGGATATCATTTAGATCACTGGATTACTTTAAGATCAATTACATTAAGATCACATGGGTTGTAGATTTGGCGCGACGTCATGTAACATTGCTTTTGCACAGAATTTTATAACATAATGTCACTTCCAATGCTATTCTTGTTTTGTAAGAGACATAATAAAGGAAACAAACTGAGCACAACACAAGAAAATACCAACTACTCATCATCAACAGATGCATCTTCGCACAACCACGACAAGAATACAGATTTGCTTCCGTCTGACCAGCAGAACAACAGTATCAACAGAACCAGCATACCATCTACAACTACAGCATACCACAAGTTACCAAAGCTTTCCCTTCCGACATTCACAGGCAATCTACTAACATATCAGACATTTTGGGACTCATTTTAATCCAAGGTTCACAACAACCCTGGTTAACCGACATACAGAAATTTAGTTATTTAAAATCTTTACTAGAAGGCGACACAGAAACACCTAACAAAGGTATTGAAACTACAGTCAAGCATTGGGTTTACTGAAAGAGCGGTACAGACAGAAGCAGAAAATTATCTCCGCATACATGCAGGCTTGTTACAGCTACTGCATGCCCACAGATGACATACAAGACATTTTTACAATACACTAGAAACCAACATTATGAGGTTTGAATCGTTAGGCGATCTTCAAGATACCTATGGCAACTTATTAATCCTGATAATCCTTGAGAGGCTCATACTGGAAACCAGACACCATCTTGCCAGGGAACATGGAACCGGAAAGTGGACACTTCCTGTTTTACACAAACCATTGAATAGAGAGATTGAAATCATGGAGGCAGGAGACTCACAAAACTCTCATCAGCAGAACAAACACATACCAACAGGGTCCTTCTACACAGGAGAACAAAATAGAGATAACAGGAAGTTGACACAGACAGTGGTATACAGGAGAAATTGCCTTTTTCTGTGATAAAGTTCACCATAGAGATTGCCAGAAAGTAAGTGATATTCAATCACGTATTGCTATCGTAAAGACTAAGTATTTGTGTTTTAACTGCCTCCGTAAAAAACACCAAGTTTCTAAATGTCCATCAAAATCCCGTTGCCTCCAGTGCCATGGTAAACACCATACCAGTACCTGCAGCTAGTTGCAAACGACTATTCCCCTGTGACCTACAGAAGAGCCTGTCCTGGAATTTAGTAACAGACAACAGAGTGATGATCACCATTGAAGTTCTAATCCCTTGATTGCCAAGCCCATCAGCAACGGATACCGAAATTGTATTCGATCTTCCAAGCACATCAACCAGTTACCAAGACTTCCTGTGATTGCCAAGCCCATCAACAACAGTTACTGTAAATACTTCCCGTGATTGCCAAGCCATAGCAAAAGATACCATAAATACTTCCCGTGATTGCAACCCAATCAACAGTTACCGAAATACTTCCCTGGATTGCCAAGACAATCAGCAACAGATACCGTAAATAGTTCACCTGATTGCCAAGCCCATCAACAACCTAGATACAGTAACTACTTCCTGTAATTGCCTAGCCCATCAACAACAGATACCATAAATACTTCCCGTGATTGCCAAGCCCATCATCACCAGATACCGTAAATATTCCCGTGATTGCCAAGCCCATCAGCAACAGATACCGTAAATACTTCCCGTGATTGCCAAGCCCATCAACAACAGTTACGATACGCATAAAAAATCTGAAGTATCTGAAAGGACTCAACCTAGTGCATCCCGTTACCAAGGACACCACACTCGAGATTTCACTGTTGGTTGGTGCTGACTTTTACTGGCAGATTGTTGGCAACAAAATCATCAGAGACAGCAGACCCACTGCTATGAGTTCCTGTATCGGCTACTTCCTGCTGGCCCACTTCTGGTTTAGAACATAAACCCAATCTCCAATGTTATGGATGTCATAGCAACCCACTTATCAGAGAGTACGGACCTCACACGGATTTTGGGATATAGAATCCATGGGTACTTCAACAGTAGACAGTGAAGACAACTACACTTCTTCCTACCTGTTGTAAATGTAACGTCATTTGCCGCGCAGCGCAATTGTATCATGTTGCGTTAATGACGTCAATGTCATGTTGTTATTGTTTTGTTGTACTTGAAACCCCCATGTTGAGTTTGACTTATTCACCATCGGCAATAATAAAGACACTCGATGGAAACCTGTACACAACGACATGAGATATTTGGCAAGCCCATGTTTACAAAATTGGTGCCATGCTAAAGAAGAATAAATCTTCAGAAATTACAAACACAAAGAGAGGGTCACCGACGTTTTGTTGACAAATACTTGGAAAAAATGGAGCAAGCAAAAGAGAATGGATCCATGTTTGGAGTTTGACGCTATTCTAGAGTCCATCGAAGCCAAGATGAAAATTATAGAGACACTCGATGAGAAAATCCTGTCGCAAATGGAAGTAGATGGAACAGAAGAGAAAATTTGGCAAGCAGATGACTACTCATTGCAATAATTATTGGAGATAAAGCTGCGCAGTGAACTGGAAATACAGGAGTTCGAGGCTTCAGTGTCATTCCTCACTGGAACAAGACCCAAGAAAAGTGGAACCGGAAGTTAATTTCGTACAGCCGAGATCAAGTGTGCATTTTGTGAAGGCGGACATAAGACAAGTGAGTGCAAGACTTAAAATTGTGAAACAGAAACACTTTAAAGTTTTAACTGTTAAGGCAAACATCCAGTTGCTAATTGCAGTTCTAGTAAAAGATGTCAAACTTGTACCCCCCCCCCCCCCCCCCCCCCCCCCCCCCCCCCCCCCCCCCCCCCCCCCCCCCCCCCCCCCCCCCCCCCCCCCCCCCCCCCCCCCCCCCCCCCCCCCCAGCGGAAGCACCATAAACAATTTGCAGCAGCCGACGAGGAGGCATGCAGATGACATATATTCAAGCATTATCGAGACCCCATCACTGCTACAGATCACATGTTCAACGTAACGTCGTCACACATGCGGATGGACGTATTAGAACGTTTTTGGAACCTAAAAAGCATTGGAATTACACAGAGTACCTATGAAAAAGACAAGACAGACTACTTCATAGATTATCAACAGACGTCCACGGAGTTCAAGAATGCAAGTTACTTAGCCAAGTTACCTTTGAAACTAGAACATCTGCCACTCCCTAGCAACTATGACGTATCCAAGAAAAGAACAGAATGCATGATAAGATAACTGCAAAAAGAGCCACACTTACTCAAAAACTACGATGAAATTGTAGCTGAACAGGAGCGCAGGGGATTCATAGACTGAGAAGGTCGACAGTGATACCCCATCTACTAGACAAGTCCATACATATCCCACCACCCAGTTAATAAAAGACTCAGTGACCACACCTATTCGGATAGTTTATGACTGCAGCTGTCGGAAATCACCCAACTTACCAAGGTTAAATGATTGCCTGGATTCGACCCCTCCAATACTGAATGATCTTACCAGTATATAAATGAGATTCCGTATCCATAGTTACACCACTACCACAGATATAGATAGAGAAAGCCTTTCTTTGCGTTGGTTTAGATAAAAAAGACAGAGATGTTTCCTGTGGTCAAGTGACATTAGAAATCCTTACAGTCCCTTATGTACCTACCGCTTCAAGTCCGTACTATTCCAAGCTACCTGCTTGCCTTTCATACTTAGTGCCACCATTTTGAAACACCTGGAACTCAACAAGCACATGTAAGCAGCCGATATCATTGAGAGAGAGAGAGATACATGTCAACAATGTTCTTTCAAGTTTCAAGAAAGAGTCGGATCTACTCACCTATTTCACAGATGTATATAGACACTGATTCCAGACTTAAAATTGTGAAACAGAAACACTTATCTTTTAACTGTTGAAGCAAACATCCAGTTGCTTAGTGCAGTTCAACTAAAAGACTTCAAACTTGTAAGCGGAAACACTATACCACAATTTGCAGCAGCCGACAAGGAGTATACAGATGACAATTTCGATCGTTAGCCAGACCACGTCACTGGAAGCAGTCGTTCTACATTTGTACACGAGTCTACCAGACAAGGGAGTGTTGTTGAAAACCGCTACAGCAACCGTGTCTTCTGCTGATATTCAAACAGAAGCAAATAATTGACGAAGGAGTGCAGAAGTTGTTTATTTATTACAGAACAGTTAGCGCAAGAACTTGAACTTACGAGAGATGGCACAGAGACAATTTACTTATCCTCATTCGGCAGCACAAGCAACAGAATACAGCAAAATAGATGTAACAACAGTATACGTTGTGACGAATAAACGCTTGCGGATACTGGTTCCAGTCCTGATAGTGCCTGTAATCTCAACGCCCATCAAAAATAGATTACAGCATACAGCATCAGAGTTAATATATCTTAAACTCACCCATCCAGTAACAGGAGACTGTATGTTTACTATTTCAATGCTGATTGGTGCAGACTTTTATTTGGACATCATAGAACACCATATAGTTCATGGCAACAGTCCTACAGTCATGAAGTCAAAGATAGGTACCTGTTATCCGGACCAGTTAATGCACAGAATTCACAAGCTACATATCACGTGTTCAACGTAATGTCGTCACAAATGCCGATGGACGTACTAGAATGTTTTTGGAATCTACTTAGCATGGGAATTACATACTTAGCGCCACCATTTTGAAACACCTAGAACTCAACAAGCACCTGCAAGCAGCCAATATCATTGAGAGAGATATATATGTCGACAATGTACTTTCAAGTTTCGAGAAAGAGTCGGATCTACTCACCTATTTCACAGAATCCAGAAGTCTGATGTCCAGCGCAGGTATGAATCTCCGGTCATAGACTTCAAACAGTGAGGCACTATGATCCCCTGCAGCAGCAGATGGAGTGCAGGATAGCGACAAAGTTGTTAAGATACTTGGAATGCGCTGGGACCCAATGAAAGATGAGATATCGTTTGCAGAGAGAAGAATCCTGAATATGACTTTGTTACAAAGAGAACAATACTCAAGTATTCATCACAGATCTCATAGGCCTACTTAGTTCCATTATTGTTAGTGCCAAGATCTTACTGCAAGACTCATGTAAAGATAAATACGGCTGGGACACACCATTACCTGAACATATACACGAGACCTGGAACCAGCTAGCAAGATCCCTGAACAGAGTTACAGACTTGCACAACTTGCTTCCCACCTACAAGATACAATAGCTACATCAAATGTGACATTTTGGTCAGATTATGAGTGAAATCGTACTTCACTGGTTTACAACATCAAATCCCCTGAAACCCTTTGTGAGAAATTGTGTAGAAGAGATCCACCAGCTGACAGACAGGTCGCTATTGAGATACATGTACTGCCTGACAAGCTGCTGACTTGCTCACACAAATACATACCTTGAGAACAGAGAACAATGGCCTATCTAGGAATTCAACCAATCAACTTTGCAGACGACACTTGAAGATCCAGTTGACAGTGCGAAGCAGACAATAAACGTTTCAAGTTTACAGTGCACCGAGACCTTTCAAGTCCATACAGTAGTCAATTTAGCAAAGTACAGTATGTATCTCAAATTACTTCGCATCATGGCATACGTATTGACAATCGACAATTGCAGAAAACATACAGCAAGCAGAGTTACAGACAGCTTATCAGCGAGTGAACTACATGAAGCAGAAGCTAAATGGTTGAAATCTTGCCAATTGACAAAATTCCAAGACAAGACAGAAAATTTGAAAACAAACAGTACCAGTTTACCACTTGTTAGACAACTCAGAGTGTACCTAGACCCACAAGGAATCATTCGTTGCGGAGGGAGAATTCACAACACGCCGTTTAGAGTATGCTGTGAAATTCCCATACCTTTTGCCAAAGAAACATAACTTACAAATTTAATTGTTTTCAACATCCACGAGAACCAACTTCATTCTGGAGTAAACGCTACCAATTTCGCCCAGCTCAGGCAGAAGTAACGGATACCTTCCATTCGTCAATGCGTCAAGTCGTTACTATGGACATGTGTGAAATGTACCAGAGTAATTGGTAGACCTTACCAAGCACCAGACCCGCCACCCCTCCCAAAGATCAGAGTTGAAGAAGCCTCGCCATTCAGTGTCACAGGTGTTGATTTTACAGGTGTGCTTTATGTAAAGAACGCTACCAGAAGTGAGACGAAATGTTAAATCCGCCTCTTTACATGCGCAACTACTAGAGCAATACATTTGGAAGTAGTCCCTGATTTAACTACATACTCATTTCTTCAAGCATTGTTGAGGTTTACACGTCGCAAGTCGTTACCCAAGGTGATGATCTCAGACAATGCCACAACCTTTATTTCTGCAGCAAACTACCTTAAGAAGCTATTCAACTCGCCTTCTGTGCAAGAAGAACTCAGCAGAAAGGGAACACAATGGAGATTTATTCCTAAACGCACCCAGTAGTATGGTGGATTTTTGGAACGTCTCATAGGACTTACTAAAACGTCTTTCAAGAAGATCCTAGAAAGATTCGTATCCATGGAAATGCTACCGACGATAGTAACTGAAATTGAACTGGTTATAAATGATAGACTGCTCACGCATGTATCATCAAACATAGAAGATTTGGAGCCGTAAATACCGTCACATCTACTTTACGGTCGTAAAATGACGTCACTTCCACATCACAAGCAGTTCACGGACAATGATTTAACATTAGTTAAAAGTGACCAGACGATACTAATCAACCAAGCAAAAAGGCATAAAAACATTATCAGTCAGTTCTGGAAATGTTGAAGGTCGGAATACCTAACCACATTACGAGAATATCACAAAACTACGGGATCGACAGAGGAATGTATTCGAGTGGGAGATGTCGTGCAGATTCACAATGACTGACCACTAATCCGAAGGAAACCTGCAGTAGTCCTGGAGCTGATCACCGGAAATGATGGTTCAGTTCGTAGCCCCAAAAAAAAAAAAAAAAGGGTCCCAACAAAAAAAAAAAACCCCCCCCTTATAATATAATTAAATAGTGAATATACATGTAGACTATGAGAAAGACTGTGAACCTAGCTTAAATGGAGATCATTTATATGAGATTTAGAGACTATTCACTTGTGATTAAAGTAAAACTAGAGACTGTTCATGAGAATTTCAGATAATTTACATGCAATTTAAAGAATGAGTTTAACATTTTACTTTTATCTTTTGTGCTTTCATACATTGATTTGTAATTCAGTCGAGCATTTACAGTAAGCTATATAGCTTATGTAAGAGTTTCATTATAACAGAGATTTAAGATTTTATGTAAGCATATCCTACATTTATTTTGTTAAATTCATACGACTTTTCGCGGCCCCCAGAATGTTGTAAATATAACGTCATTTACCTGCTTGGTCACATGATAACAAGAAGTGGCCAACCTGGGAACTAGCCATAACATCAAGTCTGCCTACCGTAACAGAACAAGACACCGAAATGGAAACAATATGTGCTGAAACATGTCACCCTGGTTTACACCAAATCATTGACATTAACAGATATAGCAGTTACTGGAAGTTACTACGCATCACAGTATATATGTTACATTTCACCAAAAATTGCAGAGACAACAATGACTGATCGTCAGACTGGACCGTTAACTATAGAAGAGCTGAAATATGCAGAGAAGATTAGTTCAAGACAGCCAACAACAGAATTACCCTGACATAATACAAGATCTTACATTCCAAAAGAGACGCAGTCTAATCATTATACAGCTGAAATTATACATAGACAGTGATGGTTGCATTGGTTGTGGTGGGAGAATACACAACACAGAGTTACCAGGAACAACCAGATGTCCGCTAAAGTCACGTGACAAAAGTGATCATCAAGGATGCTCAATTCGCAGAAGACCCGTTCTCAGTAAGAATGCCCCTTACCTACATTTCATCTTCAAGCAACAATCTCGTGCCCCTCACACCTTCATACTTACTACATGTGCGCAGACTGACAACTCTATCGTTCTCCTACATTGTGGTGACCAACGATACAACCGATTTCCATGACAACCGAAATGAAATCAGGCGACGTGTGAGACGGCAGGAGCAGTTAATTGACCACTACTGGCACCACTTAACACGAGTATTTAACGTCAATGAGGGAATACCAGCGGTCAAGTGGAATCAACCGCCAGATGATTCGAGTTGGCGATGTTGTCATAGTCCAGGACAACTTTACACCCCGATTACAGTGGAACTTTGCTGTAGTAGACAAACTCTTAACTACAAATGACTGCTTTTCGAGGGCCACAAATATACATACATCCGAGAGGCTTACCACACAACCAATCATCAAATTATACCCACTGGAAATTATGCAGACACCAGATGAAGAGACTTTGTGAATAGACACTTTGATTCAGTGCATTCATATTAAATTTGATAGTGTTATGTGATTGATATTAGAGAGACTTTATAGAAAGGCATGTTTATACATTACAACGTTCAATAAGTTTGACAGAGACTATTTGATGAGTGTTACACTATCAGTTTCTTATGTGAGCACGCGGTTCAGATGGAAATATCCGTCACTCTGCCGAGTTCCCGCGAAACAGTTACCCGAATTCCCGCGAAACAGTTACCTGAAGTGACAGATATTTCCATCTGAACCAAGTATCTCATGGTAGAAACTTTTTCTTGCATACCATCTTGCAATTTAAAATAGATATTTAAATACAAACTTATCGAAATTATGCATTTTAATATAACATCAAACGTTATTCAGATACTGTGTTTGGGAAAGTGACGTCACTTTGTTTATAACGTTACGTCACAAGTAATTCACGAGAGTCGTCTTACATAGGGGGGTGTAAGATGAGATTTTCCAGCACTGGTAAAAACTGCAGATATCCCCATCTGGTATGCAAGAAAATATACTTAAACTGTTTTCATTACTTTTAAAACAAAGCGGATCATTATGTGTTATTGTTTCTTGATTTAAATGTTTAATAAAAGTGATTATTTGAAGCATTTTGAAGCCCGTAGATTTGGCACGATGTCACGTAGCATCGCACCTTTGGGGGCATAATAAAAAGTGATTTGCCGTGTTTTAAATTTGTGCATGTAGAAATAGAAATAAAACCTTGAATCATTTCAGCTGTTTCAATGGCTTCCTGGTCTTTCCAATAGATCTTTTCTCAACTGTAATTGAGTGTTTGCTAATGCCGACCAAGTGTCAATTAAGTGGCTCAACTGTATAAAATATTATTTACACATTTTAATTGTCTCAAACTAAAGCCACTTATTATTTTGATTCAATTAGATAAAAATAAAGATACTAGAGGGCTACGACAGCCCTATATCATTCACATGTCTTAGCAATATCGCTCTTATAGACTCAAAGTCAGGTGAATCTCCCCTCCCCACTGTGTGCTGTCAATTTTCATCCAGGGGGGGGCATGAGCTGAAGAATCTTGGAAAAGATTTACTGGACCTAGCTACATGCCAACTATCTAAATCCTGGGTATTATGGTTTCAGACAAACAGATTTTTAAAGTTTGTCCTATATAAGAATATGCAAAATGAAGCTAAAATGTGCGAAAAAATATTTCATACAGTTCAGCCACTAACCGTACAATTTATTAACAAGTTATTGATGCTGAGTTTATGAAGTTTTACTGTATATATTTCTATGAAAAACATATCCCCATCCCCCTGGGCAGTGCCAATTTTGACCCTAGGGGTGTAATTTGAACAAGCAAATTCAGTCAATTTACATCGCCTGTCAAATGAAACAAATAACTGAAAAAGAACGACTGGAAAGTGTTTTGGTTTGTCTGTTTCAGAAAAAGCATTTCTAAAATTTCACCACCCCACTGGGGCCTTATCTCTGAAGGGATAAATTTTTTTTCTTCAAGTTACAATCAAGAATTCTTCAGTTTCTATACAGAAAAACTATGAAAGAAAAGCACTACATTCCCTTAAGAGCCTCATTTCTGTAAAATCCACTTTCTTATTTTCCATTGTTAGAGAATACAAAACTGATTATTCGCGCCAACAAAGTCTGAATTCTGAAATGCCTTTTCTCCTAAAAAAAGAAGCATTTTTAAAACTTCACCACCCAATTGCGACCTCATCTCCGAGTGGTAATTCTTTTTTCTGCATCTTACAGTCATACAGAACTTAATTGTGGAAGTCAAATTAAATAAGCACAGAAAGTTTCAGAAAACAGAAGTTCTAAAGTTTCTATATAGAATATTTAATAACAGCGCTACACCCCATCGTGGGACTCATTTCTAAACAAGAGGGCCAAGATGGCCCTATATCGCTCACCTTGGTACAAGTCCACTTGCCTGGTGGAAGATCACTAGATAATGTTATATACCAAATAAGTTTTCCTATATACGCCTTTGTAAAACAAATGATCCCCCCCCCCCGGCAAGGTCAATTTTGACCCCAGGGGCATAATTTGGACAAACTTTGAAGAGGTCTACTAGGCAATGCTACATGCCAAATATCTAAGCTCTAGGCCTTGTGGTTTCAGAGAAAATGATTTTTAAAGTTTTCCCTATATAAGCCTATGTAAAACTAAGTGACCCCCGGTGCGGGGTCAATTTTGACCTGGGGGTCATAATTTGAACAATCTTGGTAGAGGTCCACTAGCCAATGCTACATGCCAAATATCTAAGCTCTAGGCCTTGTGGTTTCAAAGAAGAAGATTTTTTAAGTTTTTCCTATATAAGCCTATGTAAAACTAAGTGACCCCCGGTGCGGGGTCAATTTTGATCCGGGGCTCATAATTTGAACAATCTTGGTAGAGGTCCACTAGACAATGCTACATGCCAAATATCTAAGCTCTAGGCCTTTTGGTTTCAGAGAAGATTTTTAAAGTTTTTCCTATATATTCCTATGCAAAACTAAGTGACCCCTGGTGCGGGGTCAATTTTGACCCGGGGGTCATAATTTGAACAATCTTGGTAGAGGTCCACTAGACAATGCTACATGCCAAATATCTTAGCTCTAGGCCTTGTGGTTTCAGAGAAGAAGATTTTTAAAGTTTTTCCTATATATTCCTATGCAAAAACTAAGTGCCCACCCCGCGGGTCAATTTTGACCCGGGGGTCATAATTTGAACAATCTTGGTAGAGGTCCACTAGACAATGCTACATGCCAAATATCTAAGCTCTAGGCCTTGTGGTTTCAGGGAAGAAGATTTTTAAAGTTTTTCCTATTTGTTGCCATAGCAACCAGAGTTCTGCATGGAATGGAATTCTTTGAACAACTTTGATAGAGCTTCATGCAAGGAACATCCCTGCAAAGTCTCATCAACATTGGCCCAGTGGTTTCAGAGGAGATGTCGTTTGAAGGAAATGGTGGACGGACGTACGACGGACGCCGGACGGAATGCGATCCTAATAGCTCACTCTGGCACTTTGTGCCAGGTGAGCTAAAAAAAAATCCTGAGCAGGATGTGGTTATTAGAAAGAGTGATCATTAAACTATTTGAGCCAATTACAATTAAATTATGATGGGCGATGAATGGTCACAATAGCTCACCCTGGCACTGTGTGCCAGATGAGCTAAATACAAAGGGCCATAACTCCATGAAAAATAACCCAAACAAAAGCTGTGGAGAGCATGCAGAACTTGGCTTGGTTCCAATCACTCCCATGAAGTTCCGTTCCATTCTGGCCTGGAGTTTTGACATGAAGCACGCTCAAGATTGTGTTGACAGTCTTAATCCAGTAAACCCTCCCCCCCCCCTTACAACTTTGTTGTTTGGGGGGTATAATTACTAATTTATCAGTAATGTAACTGGGTTTTTATTTCCGTCAATTCTTTATTTACCTTTAGATCCTTAACAACAAATATGAAAGCACTTTACCCGACTTCAAATGCAACATAATTACACTCTCAGTCAACAGCTTTATTTCTTAAAGTTTCAATTAAAAGCATTTTAATTAAAAGTTTCAATTAAAAGCATTTTAATTAAAAGCAATTTCAAAAACCTGCATTAAATTTTGTGGATTTCATTTTTCATAGAAAATGGTAATGTTGGGACAGTTTGCTTTGTTTGTTGAGATCTTAAGGTTACGGTATTAACCCGCTCTCAAAATCCATAAAAAATAGTTCTACATGAGCGTAAATGTTTTTACAGTATTTACCTATAACAACAAAAGATATAAGACTAGACAGGTTGTCAGGAAGCATGGTGGTTCCCTGGTTTACACTGGGTACGCTCGACAGTGTAAGAGCATATTGCACAAGTTCTGATATCTCATCACAGGCTTGGGTCAAATAATGAAGGTCTGAAATAAAGCACGAGAGATTATACAGCATTATATCGTATACCTATCATAAATACTTAATCCTGATTGGCCGAAAGCGATCATGTGCCTGGTCCGCAAATGTACATTTAGACCTCGAAAATAACGTGTAGATCTGCGCTGATTTCAAGATGTCATTCATTCAGACGAAAATGTTGACTGCTTTTTACCTGGTATACGATATAATAATTTTAGACTAATGTTTCAGTCAATAGTTTTGCGACCTGTGACAAAATGATATTGACCTCAGACTTTGTCCTCGGTCAACACCACTTTTTAACAGGTCTGTAAAACTATTAACCTCAACATTAAGTCTATAACTGTGTGAGACATAACTGATGATAACTTGATAAGTATACAGTTTTTGTTCTCTTAAAGCGCTTACATGTAAACAGATGTACGGCAAAGGTATTCCTAATAGAAGAATTTCTTCAAACTTGCTATATTGACCAAGAATCAAATCTGAAATAAGAATCATGTCACAGGCTTTGATATTGAAATAACTGTCCTTGAAAATAATACTGTGATACATAATTTATACAAAAACCTGTTCTATGTATTTCAGTGTTGTTTTCAAGAGCAGATAATTCAAAATCAAGGGGGGTAACCTATGATTTTTATTTCACATTTCTTTATCAGATTTGTTTCTCGGTCAATATAGCAAGTTTGAAGAAATTCTTCTATTAGGAATACTTTGCCGTACATCTATTTACATGTAAGCGCTTTAAGAAAAGAAATGGTAGTGAATGCCTTTTAGTAATATTAAGTTAAGATGTAACCAAAGGCACTGAATTTACAAATGTAGAAAGCATATATTTAGTTATGTAAATATTACAAAATATCTTGAAACAAGAGTGCCAAACTGTCACAAAATACGCCAGTCAGAGAAGCATAACTCAGTATCTGGCATTTCATAGGTTTTGTTAAACATGTTTGAACTATAGAGAGGACAAGGCTCACTCACCTGTTTGAACTATAGAGCGGACAAGGCTAATTTCATCATTTTTTGATAATTCAAAGGCCATAATCAAAAAGTGACTGGGGCGATTATGCCCTCAAATATTTTCAGAAAGTTTGAAGATCAGATGAAAACTGTTCGACTTAGAGAGCAGACATGGCTAATTTTGCCACTTTTGGCAAATTCAAAGGCCATAATCCAAAAGTGCCTAGAGCAATTTGGCTGGTTATCAAACTTAGCCCAGACATTATGTCAACAAATATTTTCAGGGAGTTTGGTAAAGACCAGATGAAAATGGTTCCACATAGAGAGAGGACAATATGTGTGGACGCCCCCTGCTTGTAATACATCCCTTAGGGCGTATAAAAATATCTCTTTAACGAGAGATATGTATGCCAATATAGGCCTTACTGGTTTTCCTTACGTGCATCACTTACCATCTTTGTGTGAGTTGGTTGGGGTGTCTTCATGCCTGGCATGCAAACACATCTGCTGACCTGGTAATACACATACTGAAAATAAAAAATTATGCTCATTTTGTTTTTGTATTTGTGACTTGGCCAGAATCTAGCTACAAAATATATCTAAGAAATAAAAGCTTTAAAAAAAGTGTTACTTTTCTCAAGTTTCATATCATGTTCTGATTAGCTAACCATGTTTCAAAATCTTGTTTACATATCAATATGTCAAGTCATGTGTACCTTACCATACATAAAGTCCTGTTGACCATACCATATGTCAAGCCCTGTGCACCTGACCATACATAAAGTCCTGTTGATCTTACCGTATGTAAAGTCCTGTGTACCATACTACATGTCAAGTCCTGTGTACCTTACAATATGTCAAGTCCTGTGTACCTTACCATATGTCAAGTCCTGTGTACCTTACCATATGTCAAGTCCTGTGTACCTTATCATATGTCAAGTCCTGTGTACCTTACCATATGTCAAATCCTGTGTACCTTACCATATGTCAAGTACTGCTTATGTTACCATATGTCAAGTCCTGCTACCTTACATTATCAAGTCCAGTGTACCTTACCATATGTCAAGTTCTGTGTACCTTACCATATGTCAAGTCCCGTGTACCTTAACATAATATGTCAAGTCCTGTGTACCTTACCACATGTCAAGTCCTGTGTACCTTACCACATGTCAAATCCTGTGTGCCTTACTATATGTCAAGTCCTGCTTACCATACCATATGTCAAGTCCTGTGTATTTTAACATATGTCAAGTCCTGTGTACCTTACCATATGTCAAGTCCTGTGTACCTTATCATATGTCAAGTCCTGTGTACCTTACCATATGTCAAATCCTGTGTACCTTACCATATGTCAAGTACTGCTTATGTTACCATATGTCAAGTCCTGCTTACCTTATCATTATCAAGTCCAGTGTACCTTACCATATGTCAAGTTCTGTGTACCTTACCATATGTCAAGTCCCGTGTACCTTAACATAATATGTCAAGTCCTGTGTACCTTACCATATGTCAAGTCCTGTGTACCTTACCATATGTCAAGTCCTGTGTACCTTACCACAAGTCATACTGATACCATAATCATACATAATTCAGTACAAATCCTAAACATTTAATAATTTAAGGACACATGTTACAAGCTTACAGATCTGTTAAGAGTTCATGAAAACTACAGAGCAAAATACATTAGTACAGAAAATGTAATAATGAAATTGTCACTTAGTTTGTGAGTATATACATTAAATAGAATGGTAAATCAATTTGTATATAAGAATCTTACACGCAGACACTATCTGATGCACAGTTTTGGTTATTGAGCACACCCAGGTCATATGACCAGTTTGTCCAATCAGAGAGCAGAGCTGTGGATTCTGCAGGACTGTTCTCACACACTGTAGACTGACACTGAGTTGTTGTGCCATTGGCATGTTGTTACTGCATAGCAACCAACTGACGCACTGAAAATAGAAATGGATTCCATTCCCTGTAACATGCTGGCCATGTACAGAAGCTGTTTTTCACTAAGACTTTTTCTGTCATGATCACACCAATGTATACTATACTTCCTATTTAACACATATACGTATTCTAGGCCATACAAAAACATCTGTGTGTCCGGTCTCATTGTCAAAAAATTAAATGTCAGTCGGCAGGGGTTTTTTGGAAGGGCCTTTTTGTTCTGAAACAATTAAAAATTGTTCTTTTCATTTTCTCATAAAAATATTGAGGTCGGCAGTAAAAATTTCAAGGTCGGTCAGGAGACAGGAAACACATATACTATTTTTTTGGCCTAAGCAAAACAAACAAAGTTATATCAGACAGATAAAGCTTCACTGTATAAAGTAACTTGAATACACAAAAAGCACTCACCTCCATACAAAATGTACAAAATCTACAAACATCATTCTGAGATTCTGTTGGCACTTTCGGTTTCCATGGAAACACAGATATGGACACTAAATATTGTAACAAAGATGAAGTCAAGGTGAACACTATATCTAAAGATGAGCTGTCTGAAAAAAAGTCTTCTAATTTTTCTAAATATTTCGACTGATGTGCATCTTTCGTATCACGGAAGTTCACAATTTCATGAGGAACTGGTAACATGTTAACTATGTTGTTTATATGCCTCATCAGGGTTAACTGAGAAGCTTGAAAAAGTGGATCAAGCATCCACTCATCTGACTGGTTCCCAGTTGAAGGAATGTCTGCCTCTCTGCTGTATTTCTGAAGTGTGCGCTGAGTACCAATTGAAATAGACTCTTCCATTACACTCAAATTGAATTCCTGAAAGCAAAATACAGTTTGTCTTTACTGACGGTTAGCATCGATAAGTTGAAAAGAGAACAAGAGGCCTAAAAGGGCCATTATGGCTCTACTAGTTTGACTGAACTGTTCTAAGTAAATTTGTGAAAATCTTTTTGAATGTTATCAAGGAAAAGCTTACAGAGGTGACTGTGACCTTGACCCACTGACCCAAAAAAAGAAGGGGTCATTTACTCAGTAAGACCAATCATCCTATGAAGTTTGAAGACTTTGGGTGATATAGATCTAAAAACAAGAGCTGTCCCTAGTATGTGACAAATGCCCCCAAAAGAGGTATCTCCGTCTGTCCTCTCCATGTTCTTAACAATTGTGCCATGTAATTACATTACCTTTAAACTCTAATTATGACCTTGACTCTTGAGGTAGGGACGTGGGTCTTGCAGGCAACACATCGTCTTCATGTGCTGGACATCTGTGCCAGGTTATTTTAAGATCCTTCAATGCGTGACAAAGTTACAGTCTGGACACGAATGTGTGCATTTATAAAGGATCCCATTCCCTTTAAACTCAGTGTGACCTTGACATTTGAGGTAGGGATGTGGGTCTTGTATACAACACGTCATCTTAATGTGCTGAACACTTGTGCCAAGTTATTTTAAAATCCTTCAATGTATGACAAAGTTACAGTCCAGACACGAAAAAATGTAAGGACTGACACACGGACGGACGGTGCAATTTTAATATGCCCACCTTTGGGGGCATAAAAATGAATAGAAACGATTTTCAAATTTCTGGTCATTGTGACCTTGACAGTTGACCAAAAGACCCAAAAAACAATTGGGATCATCTACAGGTTGCAGGCAACCTTCTGAGCAAGTCTCATGAGTGTCAAATGAGAAGTGAGCCCTGTAGAGTGTTATCAAGGGGAAGTTAATTGGAGTGATCACAGATAAACTCCATGGCATAAGCTCTACTGGACTGGACTTCATCCAGCATTGACAAAAATTCAACTTTAAGACACAAAACTATCAAGAAATACCTTGAGAGAAGTCATTCAACTCACTAATAATGCATCTCTAAAAACTGAAGGAAAATTTAAATGCAATTTTGTGGTTTAGCTTACAGGTATCATTTGTTCATTATTATAAATTAGCATGACAGTCTGGTTTGCTTATTAGAACAATTAAATGTAAAATCGCAATTTATAGTAAATTAAGAATTCTACCATCCATGTAATATACCCCTGCCTAAAAATGCAGAAATAGTAAGAAAAGTATTAAGGTGGAGCCACTATGGTGCAGTGGTTGAGAGTCTGCCTTAGAATCAGACATCCTTAGAACTAGAGATCTCAAATTCGATTCTCACCAGTGCCATGGTGGAAGAGTCCTTAGGCAAGACACTTTATTCTAAACTACCTCCTATCTGTTCAAGGTTGATTCCATTTTGAATGATGCTGAAGAACAATTACTGTCAATCAGGTAATATTTGCGATGATTTGATTTTTGCTATTTTCATGAATTTCTCAGTTTGCTTATTAAAAAATCCCGCGACATATTCATTTCACCTAGATTTGCTATTAGAATTCTTCTTTCATGAATATAAAAATCGTGAATAAGTCTGTCTGCTCACAAATCACGAAATTTTCATCACACGAAAATTACCCAATTTACAGTAATTTAAAAATTAGTATATAAATATATATATACAGTGTATAGACCTAGGCGACCCTAGAATTTCTTCTTGAGTGAAACTGCCAAGACTAAAAAATTAGTATAAGTATGTTTACATACCTTTGTCATCATCACAGAGAGCATGTCAGCGTAGTCAAGGTACTGTAGAAGATTGGCACATTCTCTACTACTGCTGCCATTCTGTGAGAAACATTGCTCACGCACAATACTCATGTATCCATCCTGCAAAACCATATAACCAGCTTACATGTATGAAAGTCATGTTTCGTACCATGCAAATACTTTCCGTTATCCATTTACAGTTAACTCCGAATATAACGACTCCGTATATAACGACTCCGTATATAACGACTCCGAATATAACGACTCCGTAACTCCCCCCATATAACGCCCAATAACGGCTCGGATATAACGGAACAAATTTGCTGGCTCCCGTATATCGGCTCAATACGGCTCCGTATAACCCGCTCCGAAACCCCCCTATCTCCCCCCCTCTCCCCCCCCCCCCCCCCCCCCCCCCCCCCCCCCCCCCCCCCCCCCCCCCCCCCCCCCGAATATAACGCTCCGTATTACGGCTCCGAATATCGAGCTATTCCCCGGATATAACGCCCCCCCATACGGCCCGTATAACGGCTCCGATATACGCTCCGCAAACGAATTTACGATCCGAATAACGACCAAATAACGAAATTCCGGATGTATGGAACAAATCTGCTGGGCCCCAAGTTAGCTCCTTCTTATATATATAACAATGCTATATGGATATAACATACTCCGGATATAAGAAACCAATTTAAACGGACCCTAGGTGTTTGTTATACACAGAGTTTCCTGTACTACTTAGTTTCTAGAATGGATTTGTCCCTCTTTAAATATCGACAGCACTATTTGTTATTCAAGGGGAACTTAGTGAAAATTTAGGAACCAAATAGCAAACAGTGCATGGATGTGTAGGCTGATCATGATCTGCACTGGTCGTAGAGGCAGGCTCACTTACCGTAACTTGGACAGGGTAACGGTTAAACAGTCAATTTGACAAAAAGTTAATAAAACTTCTTAACTCGGCACCCTGAAGGCAATTCAAGTTCACAAAGTTTCTTTAATGATTATTTGTCTGAATGTAGTTTTTTGCAAATGTCTTTCACAATTTCAAATCCCTTAAGATTAACGGATTACTGCAACACCAATTCTGTTTTTTCCCCTTAATACTGACTAACTACTACATCTTTAGCATAGAGCTTATCTTGTCTAAATTTATCAGAAACACCGTCTTGGAAAGCTCTCGTAATAAGATACTTTCTGCAACTGCAAAAGCACTGCTACACAAACTTACCTTCTCCATCTGAAGATCAGCTGTCAAGGGAGACAACAACTTCAGTGGGTGTGACAACTCAGCTGGTATAGGAGACTTCGTATCATCAGCAATAGACTCACGGAATTTTCCAAGTAATGACAGCAGTCGAGCATGTCTACAGGATTATACAACATATAAATGTCTAAATTAATAAAGTATACTGTAAAAGTCACTATATTCGTGAGCTGTTTATTTCGCGATTTTCCAATGTTTCTTTTTTATTGTTGAGTTTTTTAATTCATGAGCGAGCACTATTTTATATACATAATGATCAAAGTTTATTTGCTATTTTAGCAAGTTCAATTAATTCACAAAGTGCTTCATTCGCGAAAATAAAAACTGCAAAAAAGCTTCTTTTACAGAAGTCTCCCTATTCTGGTGACTGAAGTGTTGCTTCTCTTCCTTTTATTTATAATTTGTAAGACTAAAAATGACATTTTAGATACCTGAACCTTTTCCCTACTGAAATATTGATACTCCTTCAAAGTTTTCTGTACATCATTTTTACACTATAAAACATATCCTGTAAATCATGAAATATTCGCGAGAACTTTATTTTGGCGTGTTTTTTTTCGCAAGAGCACTCTTTTGCAAATTCATCATTTCGCTAATTCAAAGATGTCCAGAAATGATTAGTATTGTTAAAACAGTGTGAACCAGCGGGATCACTTGTTAACAAATTTATGGTCTCAAGAATTGACCTAGAGATAAAAAAGACCTTGTGTCTCATGAATTCAAAGTGATTTACAGCAACTTACTTTGCAACAATTGTGTGTTTGCTAATAAACCAAGAACTTGTCCAGGTCATCAAGGTGTATTATTGCAAAAACATCTTGGATTAATTCTGCTAACTCAATTACAGTTTAAACTAGTTCAAAGTTCAGACAGTGCATAAAAAAGTCAATATCTATAACAATACATTTAATTTTTGGTAATTTAATTGTTTGACAACAAAATTTATCCCTGCCAACACTATTGCAAGGAAAGGCCTTTGAATAACTACCATAATTGCTCTACCTTTGATACCTGTGCATGGGACTCTGCTTTACTACTGTAAACTTTACCAAATTTGTCAAAGTCAGACAAGGGCCTTAATTTCGCACTAAATTAAAACGAGAGTTATCTTTCTTGAACTGTGTGACACCTTTTCAAGACAATTTAAAAAGTTTCAAGTGGCAATATCATAAGTGGTAAATACTTAGATAATGTGCATGATAGTACCCAATCAGGCAAATCTCTACTTTTCAAGCCAAATTTTCAATAGGTATCAGACAAAGGGCCATAGGATTTGTAAAAACTATTTTCAAGAGTTATCTGCCTTGATTGTATAACACCCCTACTCAAGACAAGAACAATGTTTCAAGTCCCTATATCATAGGTGGTGGGTACTGAGATATGTGCATGATAGTACCTAGCAGGCAAAACTTTAACCAAATTTTCAAAAGTGAAACAAGGGCCATAATTTGTATCTAAATTTTTCCAAGAGTTCCTAACTCCTTGATTGTACGTACATCCTCCAAAACATGAACAAAGTTTAAAGCCAATATCATAAGTGGTTACTGAGAATGTGCATGATAGTACCTAGCAGACAAAATGTTTTAACCAAATTTCCATAATCAAACAAGGGCAATAATTTGTACTACAACTTATTTTAAGAGTTATCAGCCTAATCAGATTGGATGATCACCCCTAAAGACATGAGACAAAGTTCAAGTCAATATCATAAGTGGAATTATCTGAGTATGTGCAATGACACTACTTACGCTACTTGGGCAAAACTGGTGGGGATCAAACCCAGGACCATCCGACCTGAGTGCAAATAATCCACTCGATATAAGTTGAGAGAGCTGTAAAAAATGGCAGAATTCAATTTTAACTTGAATTTCAAGAGTGACGAATTATACCCCCAGCAACTACAACTTTGTCAACAAGCTTGTTGTTTCTCATGAACACTAAGAGTTTGTCCAGGTCATCAAGGGGCAGCTGCTGGGCTCTCTCCTACAATAACACATCTTGGATTACACTCAGACATTGCTGAATTACAGATTGAAACTTGTTCATTGTTCTACTGTAATTTGGGTAACCTTGCCTTGACCATAGTGACTTGTGACCAGACAGACCTATTTTTGACTTATAACAATTTAAAAACTAAAAATTCTCAAATAAAAATCTATTTTTGTAACAGTGAATCTTGACCAAAAGGTTTTAATTAACACAGTGACAAAATTTTTTTGCTGAAAATACTGGCTAAAAATTAAAAATACATATTACCCAATTTATAGTAACATCTGACCTATTCTTTGACCCTAGATGACCTTGACCCTCAGTGACCCAAATCTCTCCTCTCCAGGCAAGCTATCCTATCACATGCCCTGGACACAGCTAGGTGGTGGGTCCTAAGGAACTATGTCAATGAGCAATGGCAACCAAAGCTCCTCTCTGTGGAAATAATGGTCTATAACATTTCAGTGTTTCCCTTAACCATTGATGACCTAGTTACCCCAAATGCCATCTATTGCCTGTATAAACAGGCTACTGGCATACAGAGTTCCGATTGCATCGTCACTCAAAACTAGAGATTGAGTGGAAACCATTATAATACTAATTTTTAGTAACAGTCTTGATTGACCTAGTGACCAAAGTTGTCAACAACGCTTATATTAAGTTGCATTAAGACTCAGTTTCTGAAATCGGTCAAGCCTTTCAGAGTTATCATCAGAAAGACAGTAGAGGCAATGTGGCCTTGATCTTTGCCTATGCCCCAAAGTCGCTTGACCTGTATTTCAAACTTGGGCACTGGTGGGGACCAAAAATTACTCAAAGGGACCATCCGATCCTGAGGCAAATGATCCATCACAGCACCAAAGCAGCGCCGACGATATAAGTTGAGACAGCATGTTAAAGAAATCAGTATTCAATTTTAAAAATTGCGGATGCTTAAAATTTCCTGCTATTTATAATAATTCATCATTTTCACATTTACCCAATAAAATCCTGCACAGGTGCCTCTTCTGAGAGTTCTATCAAGTCCCTGACGTGGTTGATGAGGACCCAGGTCATGTGCTCTGAGTCATTCAGATTCTCACACTGGAAACAAACAAGAAACATTTCAAGGATTGACTACAAATCTGTCGCAGCTTGTATAAAATAAAGGATTTGACAGTTTTGCCGTCAACCCTCCATTTTCTGAATGTCTGTAAAATTGTTTCACTTCATCTTATAACCCAAACAATGAATTACAAGTTACATCATTCTATGTATTATCAAATTATCTTATGCAGTTAGCCACGGGATGCATAGACAAATGGCCACTTAAAAGCATGTGGCTTCTTAAACAGAGTGCCATAATGGCCGTAAATTGCTCACCTGAATGAAAAGAGAAAACATGCAATACGTGTTCATTGTTCAGATCTGAATTATTCCTGATAATAAAGAAAACAATTATTGTGCTCTGGAGCAGAACTCTGAGAGCAATTTTGGATTTGATCACCAAAGCAACGATCTTGTGAAGTTTGGTTGACAGTGGAGAAACTAAGTGACCATAACGCCTAAACAACCAACTTAGGTGGTCCGCTATATGTGTACTTACAGCATAATCACAGAAGAGAACGAGACCTCCCCTTCTCAGTATCTCGTCATTACAACATCGCTGACCACGTGCCGACTGCTCGTCTACGTCTTCAGATGATTTCTCTTCCACTGTACTGTCAAAGAAACGAAATACAAACTCAGAATTTGGATCAGTGCACTATTGCAACATTCTTTATGCAATATCTTGTAAGTATTGTCTTAAATTTTCCTTTGGAGTAGAGTAACAATTGTGAGTAGTCATAACAAAGTCCTTCAATTGAAGATAACGACAAAATTGTATTTAGCAGTTTTTAAATCCCAAGTGTGAGCCCTACCGGTAACTTTGACCTTGGCCGGTTGTTGTACATGACATACCCTTGTGGTATTGGTGAAGTTATACTCCAAATGGATTCATGCATGTGGAAGATACAGACCAGACAGACAGAAGGACGAACGGATTCTTTGTGTCCTTCCATACACCACCCCAAAACCACAGGCACCACCAGCCACTTACCCACACTTTGACAGAACAGATGGACAGAACAGTGCAAACCTACAGTCTCTATATGTAAACTTCTGCTATGAAGACAATCCGCGATATTATGACCAGACATTTCAAAACCAAATGTTCAATTTCAAAGTAAAAAGGTCTCGCTAATAAGACCGATTCATTAATAAGACCACTTTTTACCGGTCCGAAGGGTGGTAGCAATACAGGAACCTTACGGTACTTACATGTATCTAAAACCTTTCCCTATTATAGCCATTGCCCATTTTCCTTAGATGGTTATCGCTATTTCAATGACTTTCCTAACATAGCTACTACTCATGTTATCTTTATTCCAAACATGGTCATTGCATGTAGTACTTCTTGTTTCTATTCCTTTCCCAGCTCAACCATTAATCGTTACATTCTTTTCACAACAAAAACTAGCGTAGCGTCAAAAGCAAAACTCAAAGACAATACTTCTCTGCTTTGAGTAAACCTTAAGTTGTTGTCTTACGAGTTTTACGCTCGTTCCAACCCTATTTTAGTCATTGTAACAGGCGGGCAGTTTACCTAACCATCTTTCCTTGGAAGAACCCGTAAGGAACTGCCAACTTTCTTACATAAAGAGACATGGTCGGTAGCAGGACTTGAACCCATGGCCCTCAATCTATGAGAGGTTACAATGATTTCAAGTCAACGGCTCCAACCACTTGACAACGGAAGCTGACGCAAACAGCAAGTTTATACCGCCCATCATGTGTTGAGTAGTTACCTTGATGATGCCATGATGTATTTCTTCGGTGTTTTCACAACCTCACTCCAGAAACTTTGGTCGCTAAAGTTCAGCAGGATGAGAACGTTACACCACTGTAAGGTCAAGGTCGGATAAGCTACACCAAGCAGCAGGAAGTCATGGTTGATTGCTTTGATGTCATAGTAACACGACAGTGACCGCTGCCTTGTCTGTTGGACAGATGCAGTGGCTACCCTTCGAAATGATCCTAAAATATAGAAAAATCTTGAGTCAGAATAAATCAAGATAATACATGTACTTTGTGAAACCAGTTAATCGAGAATATACAATGTAAAACCATTTCTTTTCATTGGAAATTAATATTTGTAGATTTTATGGGTAGCCTATCCACTGATATTTTGAGAAATAGTGCGCACAAACATCTTTTTAATTTTATTATACACTCCATGTATGAAAATATCAAAGGGCACTAACTCCAGGAAAAATTATCTGAGCAACACATGCTGAGAATACGCATAAATAAGGTTGGTACTTGACACTTCTGTGAGGTTTCATTAAATTCCAACTTTGTGGTTGCCAAGAAATAGCCCGGACAAAATTTGTCTTCAGACTGACTGAAGGACCTATGTCTCAGAAATAGAGAACTTTATGTCTAGGGAATTAAGTGATTTACAGTATCTAACAATACATGTTGGTACAAACCTGACTGGAACATGTGGGTTATATACATGAGCAAATGTGACAGCTGTTGACACAGGAAGTCACATGACCTATCACCTGACCCTGATTGCAACACCTCCTTGTTTATCATTGAAACACAATGTCCTATAATCTGTAGGAAAAACCTGAAAAATTAAAGTCAACAAATCACAACTCTATAAATACAACATATAAACATCACATTTACATACATGTCTGTCATTAATAGCATTCATGTTTCTTTCTTTGTTTCTTGAGGCTTGTCGCTCCTTTCATCCGTATTTCAGTCTATTATACAGCCGGGCAGTTTACCTAATCATCATTTCTGAGAAGGACCAGTGCTAGAATCATATCCTCCATAAGAAACTGTCAACTTTCTCACACATAAAGAGACATGGTCAGTAGTAGGGCTCTAACCCATGACCTTCAATCATGTTGAATCAGGTAAATTCAATGACTTTGACATAATTCAGTTAAAAATTTACCTTGCCATGATCTCTTCAGGTGTCAGACCATCAACCACCTCCCTCTCCCTCTCTGTCACGTCTCTCTCTCTGTCACCCCCGTCTCTACAGTCCTAAACAGGTGCATTCTGAGGCCAAGCTCGTGAATCCTCGACAGGACAACCTCCTCCTTGGTCTGTGCCATCAGAACTCTCAGCACAGACAAGACCAGGCACATCAAACGTACCAAACCTTTACACGAGCTCTGAAAAATGCACACGAAGGTTATTTAATGCCATTTATTAATCCGCTGCAGCATTTATTGCATAATGGATATTGTAAATTAGGTAATTTTTGCGTGACAAAACTTTTGCGGTTTGTGAGCAGACGGACTTATTCACAAAATTTAAATTGGCGAAAGGAGAAATCTCTAATAGTAAATCTATCTGAAATGAATCTTTTACGTTTTTAAAATTAGCGAAGTTTTAAATTCGCAAAGACATTGTGTATATTACTCAATTTAAGGTAATAAAGACATACTCCAAATGTTACAGAAGTTATGGCTGCATATTCAAATTTATATAAAATGTCAAAGAACAATAACTCCTGTCTCAACAGAGCCAAAAAGAATTTAAAAAGTTCCATATAGTGGGAATAGTTTACAAATACATTTCTATGAACAACTGTTGATATAATTAATAACTGACAAAGCATTCGATCATTTGATACCAGGCAAGATAAGTGTAAGAAATGCGTAAAATTTGTTCAGGTAGTCAGAGCTCTCTACATTTGGACCTTGCTGGAAACTTTTACGAAAAGTACGAAAACACACAAGATTTCACATTCAACTGGTTTTGACACACTTGCAATACTGTAGGTCAATTTATGGACCCTGAAACAGGTTTGGTGACAAAACAGTCTTGTTTATCTTCTTGTTTATCTTCTTGTTTATCATCTTGTTTATTATCTTCTTGTTTATCTTCTTGTTTGTCTTCTTGTTTATCTTTTGTTTGTCTTCTTGTTTATTCTTGTTTGTCTTCTTGTTTATCTTTTGTTTATTATCTTCTTGTTTATCTTCTTGTTTGTCTTCTTGTTTATCTTTTTGTTTGTCTTCTTGTTTATCTTCTTGTTTGTCTTCTTGTTTATCATCTTGTTTATTATCTTCTTGTTTATCTTTTTGTTTATCTTCTTGTTTATATTTTTGTTTGTCTTCTTGTTTATCTTCTTGTTTATCTTCCTACTGACTGTTAGTGACCAAGCAACTTTTTGGAAACTAAGATACACGGTTCTGGTCTATGCTTCTCTCTTTCCTCGTTTCCTTCTTTATTTGACGCAAATCAAAATGTCTTGTACATGTATTCCAATAGTATTTGCGACAAATGGTCATATTTTGAGTCAAAATTTAGCCTGCGCTTAGCTTAACACTGGCTAGAGTTTGGAAAAACTAGGTTCTGGTTGCAAGTGGGAGCCTATGCTTAATAGTGTTGGGGAATTTTTTTTCATATTTTACATGACAATAATGAATTCATGGCATCTACAGCTGACTTACAATATTTGCTGGTTTCATGAGGAGAGTTTTCAACAAGATATCCACAGGTCGGAACACTATAGGAGCTACAGATTCAAATAATCTGTGTACGACATCAAGTGCTACCTGGCTGTTTAATTCAATCTGCAAATATACATGTCGAAATATATACAAATTCTGCATATTCATTACACAGCATATTCATTACACAGTAAAGGTCAGCTATTAAGACCTCCCTCGATATCAAGACCACATGTTTTGAAAGCAAATGGCTAATTTTATTGTACAAATACCATTAACATATTAAGACCACTTTATGCCAGTCTGATGGGTGGTCTTATTGCAGAAACTTTACAGTATTTGGCGGTGTTTTTATTTTGGCTACACTGACAGTCAGGCTTACAGCATCAAAACATAACTTCCGCCAATATCTGTCCTTTGTGTCATGCTAAGAACTGTAATATCCAACATCTTATCGTCAGTTTTACTAGTGGAGATTACAAGAAAGAGGGTAGAACAGAAAAACTCTGTTATAATTTTGATTAAAATAAAAAAACAGCATCACTGGAGAATCTCTAATTTGTGTACCTGTTGTTTAGCTAAGGCAGGGAGAACGGTATCGGTGACTTGTCGGGATAATCGTTTCCATCTCTCCTCACTCTCTCTATGGCACTGTTGTAAAACTATCACAAACATTTCTATTGCCTGAAAAGTATGAACATTTTTATTTTTTTATATTTTTTTAATTGTACTAATTTATTTAAGCTCTATTGTGAAACAAGTTCTTACAACTTATATTTGACGCTCTCGAGACTCACAACAGATGGAATCAATCTCGAAGAGAGAGAGACAGTGTGGACTTATTCGCAAAATTCTAAATTTGTGAAAGGAGAATTCTTTGATAGTAAATCTATGCAAAATTAATCTTTTGCGAGATTTGTAAATAAGAGGGAAGTTCACGAAACTTAAATCCTTGCAATTATTACTCATAAATAATTAACAGTATGTGCAACTTCAAATGCCATGGTAAGTCACTTCAAATGCCATGGTAAGTCACTTCAAATGCCATGGTAAGTCACTTCAAATGCCATGGTAAGTCACTTTATTTCTCCTTAGGATTTTTCAAAAGTATTGCAATTGGTTACAGGGAGGCAGTTTTCCCTGAGTTGTGTGTCACTACCATGTTTATCATGAACTAAGGTAACACTTGCAAGATCATTTCTGGTGCAAGATTATATATGCATCAACTTCAAAGGATCAAATTTTATATACAGAACTTTATGAAGAGTCTTCACAGTTAGACTAAAATCCAGACCGGACCGGCCTATGCCGATCGCAAAGCACACTGACCCATCAGCTAGATGATCTGTTTAAGAAAGATTATCGAAAACAAGATTCTACATAATCTCCAATATAAACATGCGAGAGATGAGATTACCTGATGGTACTGTATAAGTCGGAGAAGCATCGACACAATGACCTCCCTCTGTGTCTCCAGCTCCTTACTGATGTCAGACTTGCTGGCTCCCCGTAGCAGGAACAGGTCATGTACAATAGGCTGTAAGGCTGGTATAGCTGCAGAGAACCAGACAAAACAATCTAGTAAACTCCATATATAACTACTACTGATATAGCGAAATTCCGGATATAAGGAACATCATTTCTGGACTTCAATTATTTTTCCTTCTTTATTTAATATAGCAATGCTATATGGATATACCATATTACAGATATAAGGAACAAATTTAGATGGTCCCAAGGAGTTTGTAAGAAGTTTACTGTAATGTAAACATGAACAGACATTCTGTGTTCAATTCATGAAACTCTTAATCATAAAACAATGTCTTGATGAACATTGAGATGACACAAATAAGAAAACAGTCATGTAAATAAATTACTTTACAAGATGGATGCTAACTCCAGCTGACTACTAAATAAGAGTGATCACAAAAGCAGATTGAATTGTATTTATACAGCTATTTGTTAATCATTTGAGGTTGATACCAAGACACATGTGTGCATTTGTCAAGGTCACTTAATGAGAGGAAGGGTAAATGACATTGACCATAGGTTAAGGTCAAAAACCCAAGTGTGGTAGGGTCAAGGCCACTGGCCATAGGTTAAGGTCACTTACCATGTGTGGTACGGTCAAGGTCACTTACCATGTGTGAATGGGTTAATGCCACTGATCATAGGTAAACGTCAAATACCATCTGTGTGTACGGTCAAAGCCACTGGCCATAGGTCAATAACCATGCACGGTATTGTAAATGCCACTTACCAAATATTAGGTCACTTACCATGTGTGGTAGGGTCAAGGCCACTGGCCATGATGCCATCACAAAGCTGTATTATCTTTGGCATAGTGATCACTGGCTTACTGTGGAATTTCTCATAGGATAACATAACTAGGAAGTTAAAGATATTGGGTACCAGAGTGTTTGACTTCCTGCAAAACAAAATACACTTGATTATACATAAACAACCATTTATCAATAAGCCCTGCAAGCATTTACCTGTATCTGTTCCTGAAAAACTCATCAGGGAGCTGAGAGACCAATCAGTTCTACTGTAAATTGGGTAGTATTCGCAATGATTTATTTTTTGCTATTTTTGTGAATTTACCACTTCACTAATTTAAAAATCTCATGAAAGATTCATTTCACATAGATTTACTATTAGAGAACTTTAAAATTTGCGGAAGAAGTCCGTCTGCTAGCAAAGCCCTAAATTTTTGTCACACACAAAAATTACCCAATTTACATTGTGTCATATAGTCTGAAACTTGAAACCACACTTAAATTAAAATGCATGGCAAATCGTTGTTTTGTTAATTTATTTACCTAATAAACAAGGTAATTATTTTCAGACAATAACTACGACTATTCCTCATATACATATATCTATGGAAAAAAATGTTTCCAATTAAATGCCCGTAACGCTATATTATCGTCGCACTTGTTGTCTACCTATCACAAGTTTTCTTACGTCATTTATCTATCAAATATACAATTTACTCAAATTGCAGCAACATCTAGTAGGACATGCGTTACAACCAAATTACAAAAGTTTTACAAAGTAGGTCAAACATAACAAAACTCCCTACACACCGGAGTCATTTAGACTTCCTCCCAAGGGAAAGCACTCTGATACACTGATGATATAAAGTTCAAGTGTAATTCAACAATGAAAACTAAACAATACATCAACATTACCTGATTTGTCCTTCCTCGATGTACTCAAACTGTTTGATCACAAATCCAATAAAGACCTGGTCCGAGTCGAGCAGACAGTAGTTAACCCGTAGCTGCACAAGCTGTGCCAGGAGGTCGAGGACCTGTTGTTGCAGAGGCAGGGAGCTTGTTACCGTGTACTGCTTCAATGCTTTTATCACTAGTGGCTCAAACAGACGGATGTATGCTGCTATGGCATTCTGAAAACATTCAACAAAATATAAACTAAAGTAGGTACACAATCACCTAAGTAATTAATCAATTAAGTATACAATCAACTTAGGTACACAATCACCTAAGTATACAACCAACCTAGGTACACAATCACCTAAGTATACAACCAACTTAGGTACACAATCACCTAAGTATACAACCAACTTAGGTACACAATCACCTAAGGTACACAATCAACTAAGTAATTAATCAATTAAGTAAACAATCAACTTAGTATACAATCAACTTAGGTACACAATCACCTAAGGTACACAATCAACTAAGTAATTAATCAATTAAGTAAACAATCAACTTAGTATACAATCGTCCAAGCATGGAATCTTCTAAGTATACAATCAACTACGTATACAATCATGCAAGTATTCATATTTTTCTAAGCAAGTTCATTTTCAAGAGTCAAGTCTGTTCTTCTGTTTTGAGCATGTCATAATCTTCAACCTGTAGTTCAGTTGTTAAGAATAAGCTTTGCTGACAATCTGATACCACAAGCTTCTCTTAGTCTGTCCTAAGTGTATCCCTGTCTTACATATTTGCCGACTTCCCTAAGACAGTCACAGAACACAGTCTAAACGGTGTATAAAAGCTTGAAATCTATCTATACAACCAGCAGGATGAAAGTTACAATGTAGTTTGTAAAACAGTGTGTTATTATTAATGTACAGTCAAACCTGTGTTAAATACAACCTCCGAATAAAGACCACCCTATGAATAAGGACCACCCTATGAATAAAGACCACCATGGGAATAAAGACCACCCTGGGAATAAAGACCACCCTGGGATTAAATACCAACTCCAAACAAAGAGGGCAAGGATGGCCCTATATTGCTCACCTGAGACCTACTTATGACAATATGTGACCAAACTTTAACCCTCAACTATATATCATAAACATAAACATCCAGTTTGACCGTGACAAGACATACCTGACCAATTTACATGATGATTGGCTATAAAATGAAACCCCTAAGTACCAACAGGGTTTTCCTCGGAATTAACATGGTGACCTAGTTTTTAATCCCAGGTGATCCACACAAACATTTTCATGATGATTTGGTTGTAAATGTTACCTGTATGGCATACACAAGGCTTTTAACTGGGTGACCTAGTTTTTAACCACAGATGACCGATTTTCGAACTTGACCTATATAATAACCTACAAACTTCATGAAGACAAAAAAAAAACAACATTTGTGCACAAGGCCCCCCCCCCCCCCCCCCCCCCCCCCCTTTTTCCCCCCCCCCCCCCCCCCCCCCCCCCCCCCCCCCGTTTTTGACCTACAATAATATTGACCAAATTTCATGAAGGTCCAATGAAAAATGCAACCTATACTGCGTACACAAGGTTTTCTTATGATTTGACCCCGTGACTTAGTTTTTGACCACAGATGATCCATATGCAAACACGATCTAGTTTCACCAAGATAATCATTCTGACCAAGTTTCATGAAGATTAAATGAAAAATGCAACCTCTATTGCATACACAAGGGTTTCATATGATTTGATCCCATGACCTGGTTTTTGACCCCAGATGACCCATATACAAACTTGATCAAGATTTTATCAAGGCTGTCATTCTGACCAAGTTTCATGAAGATCCAATGAAAAATGCAACCTCTATTGCATACACAAGGTTTTTCTTTTTTAAATCACCGTGACCTTGTTTTTGACCACAGATGACCCATATTCAAACTTTATTTAGATTTCATCAAGGTAGTCATTCAGACCAAGTTTCATGAAGATCCAATGAAAAATGCAACCACTATTGCATACACAATTTTTTTCTATGATTTGACCAGGCGACCTTGTTTTTGACCCCAAATGACCCATATTAGAACTTGACCTAGATTTCATTAAGGCAATCTTTCCGATTAAGTTTCATGAAGATCCAAAGAAAAATGAAACCTCTATTGCATACACAAGGTTTTTCTTTGATTTGACCCCGTCAACCTAGATTTCTTCAAGGCAGTCATTCTGACCAAGTTCCATAAATATCCAGTGAAAAATGCAGCCTCTATTGCATACAAGTGTGGACAGACAGACGACTGACACCAGGCCATCACAATAACTCACCTGGAGCTAATAAAGACCATCCTGTAAAAAAAAATCCAGCAGGTAGAAAACTATACACTTTTCAAATATTGGCAAGACACCTGCGAATAAAGACCACTTTCCAACAAAGAACACTTTATCTTCTTCTCAAGAGTGGCCACTGCTCACAAGTTTGACTGTGATTTCAATTCCATGAAGATTTGTAAGAAAATTGCCACTAAATACCTTGTCTGCTTTGCTGCTGGGTTTAAGTATTGCTGGAACTTTCCTCTCTACACATTTCTTCAACCAAGTTAACACTCTATAAAACAAAGTGCTTGCTTTATGTGATGGTATAACTTTATATCTATTTTATTGAAATTACTTCATGTGCAAGCATTTTCTGAGAATGCATTTTTATTTGTGGGCACGATTTCTTTTGCATTTTTAATTAGATGCCATTTAATTAAGACTTGAATTTGTTGATTTCAGTCTAAATGGTGTGGAAGCCGATATCTAGAAACATTCACTTGCATCACATAAAATTATATATGCACTTATAAAATCTCTGTTAGAGCACATCCTGGTTCTTAAGAATACAAATTGTGTTGGTTCCACACAACACACCCTTGTTCCATAGAATACAGCCTGGTTCCTCAGAACACAACATGGTCTCTTAAAACACATGCTGGTTCCTCAGAACACCCTGGTTCATTGGAACCCATGCTGGTCCCTTAGAACACATGCTGGTTCCTCAGAACACCCTGGTTCATTGGAACCCATGCTGGTCCCTTAGAACACATGCTGGTTCCAAAGAACATACCCTGGTTCCTTAGAAATCATGCTGGTTCCTTACCCTGTGGTGTCCTCATAATCTGGGCTGACTGCCTTGATGGTAGCTGCAGCTAGAGTCTGTGTAAACTGTGAATAAGGCTGTGTAAATGTACACTGATACAGGCCATCTTTGTTGCCGGACAGCCGAGTCGTCTTTCCTTGTTTACGGGGCAGATTTTGCGCTTGCTGTTCTTCCCACTGGCTACACAGGTTGGTACCAAATAAGGCTTTCAGTAACTGTAAAACAACATCACAATTAAATCTATTCAGTAAAAACCATAACTTTATGTGGCTCAAATTTACAATACACCATACAATCAAATCTCAAATGAAACAATTCATTAAAATCTATCATAATAGTACACTCATAGAACACAAACATGTATATCAAAATTGATATCTCTAGATTATTAGATCTTGTACATAATATTTCGTAACATGCGTTTTTACTGTACAGCATGGGGGATTACAAATATGTAAATGTTTGTACCACATCATTCTTAATTCCAATTAAAGAATTACATATTCCAATCTTAAAGATAAATATAACTGTTCACTAGTGTAGTTTGGATACTGAAAATTGGGTAATTTTTGCGGTGATTGAATTTTCGCTGTTTTTGCACATTTTCCATTTCGCTAATTTAAAAATCTCACAAAAGATTCATTTCACATAGATTTACTATTAGAGGATACTCCTTGACTGTGTGAATTAAAAATTCGCGAACAAGTCTGTCTACTCACAAATCGCGAAATTTTCTTCACACGAAAATTACCCAATTTTCAGTATGTAACCATGTTTGATACGTACCTGCTGTACACACAGGACAGTATCCGTGGGCTCCATAGATATTGTGGATTTCAAATAGTTAAGGAATTCTTCAGCATATTTGCCGATGTCTGTAAGCGTGGCAACTTCAAGTATCTGGGACAACACATACAAACTGGTCTTCAGCATAGCACAGAACTTGTCAGTGACTGATAAATCTAAGGAAATCTGTAAGACGAAAAATCATGCTCTTGGAAAGTGCTGTAAGATGGTTAATCAAAAGCTGCATGTACATGAATGTTTAAAGTTCTTATACTTAGTAATCTTGGCAGTGACAAAATCCTAGAGCTTCCAGAATAACACTTGAGTACGACTAACGGGATAAACTAGGATTTGTTCTCAGGAGAGATCTATTCATAACCTTCAGTCAGGTCCAAGCACATAACCCTCTACCTGAATGATAAAGGGGCTACCCTCTACCTGAATGATAAAGGGGCTACCCCCTCATGCACACACCCCCATCCATACCTGTTGTAACTCCTGAAACTGTAAGTGTGACCTTAACCTTCAAGGTAGCTCCCTGGGTGTGGTGCAAGACACACTCACCTGTTCTGGACAACAACTGTGTGAAGGTATCTGAAAATCAGTCCATGCGTCTAGAGGTTACAGTTCTGACATGTAGCGACGGGCGGACTGACGGACAGAACCAAGCAAACATAAAGTGCCCAACAGATCATAGATCGAATAACCATGACAAAATAATTATAAGACACATACAATTTACTTAGGCTATTCCAGCCTAAACTTTTTCTGCAATACAGTCCCTTTTCTTCCGCCATATGCATGACACAATTCTTCAGAGAAACAACAGGCTAACAAATTATACCTTGTAGTTGGAGTAAGCTCCTTTCAACACTTCGTAGAACTTGACGTAATGAGGTAGTGTATAGAAAGTTCCGAGTCCATCTTTCTTACTACGCTCCTTCTCAGCATCTTTGTCTTTCTCTGAAACAATGACAACAAACAGTAAGGCCAAACAGAAAAATGTGTTTCTTTGCCATTTTTTTTTATTTTGCCTTTTCGCTCTGAAACACTTGAAAATTGGTCTTTTTAATTATTTTCACATCACAAAAGTTTGATGTCCACAGTAAAAGGTTAAAGTCCCAGGACCACAATTACAAGTAGCTCTTATTTTACCAAGAAAGATGTCTTACTGGCGGAAATGATCTTTATTTGTACCAAAGTCATTCCTAACTTTGCTTTTAAAATTGATATAGTATGGGTGAAGTATTTTTTCAATGATATTGCAAAATATAAGAAAGGCTTTCTGGCAACTTTGATGGCAAAATGGATTCAAAATTTCAAAAAAGAGATCTGTATGTTCATTTTTGTTCTCTAAAATCGTAAAAATACAGGGGTGCAGCCAATAGAGTGAAACAGACTATTGTCCAGAAATTGCAGTACTTAACTCTACCCAATGCCAGTAACTTCGTGTATTTAGAATCTGAGCCCGTCACTGACAAGCTCATATGTTACAGAGAGACAAAATCAGTAACAGAAATTCACCAGCCATCTTGACCGAAAGGCATGCATGCCACTCCCTGCGTAAGAGGTCAAGCTAAAGTTCTTACCTGTACTGTGTCGCCTAAACAGAAACACATGGCAATTTTAAAAAAAATCATACAAATTAAGTTTCAAATTACCTTTTGGTGTTGACTTGGCAGTATTTTTAGTGTCCTGATTCGGGGTGTTGGGAGTTGAACCTGTTTCTTTTTCTCCCTTAGCTTTGCGTTTGATAGGGCTCAGACTTGGGGCTGTAGGAAGTGATGGAAGAGCTGTCTTCAGCTGGGGCGGCCCTGGTTGCTGTTCGTCTATCACATGGGCAAAGGCATTCAGAATTCTATGTAATGAAAAAAGTACATAGACATTAACATGTAAGAATATGTTTAAATAACAAAACTGTTGTTTTTCTTTAGAGAGGGGTGGGGGGGGGGGCTATTAAGCTGAAAAAAGTTCTCCCCCCCCTACACCCGCTCCCCATCCTGCCCCATTTACCAACATGAACTTAACACATTCGCTGACTTACAATGCATAGAAATGGACTATCAAATAATCAGAGCACCCCATTTTCCTGTACTATACAGGTTTGGGAGCTTTTCAAAATGGAGAACATAACTTCTATTCAAAATTCTGCTTATAGAAATATAATAGTACAAACTACAAAGTTAAATGTATAACAAAATGATTCCTCTGTACAAAAGTGAGTTTGTTCTGATTCCATGGTTATGTCTGATTCCATGGCTAGTTCTGATTCCATAGTTATTTCTCATTCCATGGTTAGTTAGCTCTGATCCAATGGTTAGGTCTCATTCCATGGCTCGTTCTGATTCAATGTTTAGTTAGTTCTCATTCCATGGTTATTTCTCATTCTATGGGTCCTGAACATGAATTAATCCTGTGAAATCTAACTTTGTAACAGTCTCACAATCAGGCTGAAGCCATGTCAAATATGGAGGTGTTGCTGCGTTAGTCTAACAAGCAATCAGTTACAGTTAGTTACCTTGCTACATGAGTAAGGAGATGGTCAATCAATGGCACTAAAAGACGATTGGATAACGCTGACCACAACCCCTCTTCTGATTGGTTGTCGGATTTCTGATGGTCAAAATCATGATTCTTAAGACATCTATAGGCACTTCCTGTGATAATGTAAAAAATCAACGCAAACATCAATTCTAACAGCCCAGGCAAGGTCTCATGTGTCCATTTTTACTTGCGTAATTTATACAATACGCAATGAAAAGATCTTGAGAAGCCGCTATGACACAGTGGTAGCACGTCTTTGGGATTGGATAGTCCCGGACTCAATCCCCACTAGGCCAGCATTTTTTTATTTTCTGTTTTACGGGAATTTTTTCAAAAAATTTGAGTAGGGGGGGAGAAATAAAAATAAAAACTAGAATTGTGTCCAAAGGACACGGATGCCCCCACTGTGCAGATGTGCTCATAAACAAGAGCAAGCATATCTGTATGTAAGATTTTTATGTGGAACTTTTTCATTCCACTGTTTCATTTCTGTACATATACCTAAAATGATCTACAGGTAACCTTATGTACTGTTAAATTAAATTACAAATGTAAAATTTATATGTTCAATTATTTATATGGTATATAGTGAAAAAATCAACAAAGGGCCATAATTCTGTTAAATTTGGTCGCAACAAATTTTATGGTATATAGTGAAAAAATCAACAAAGGGCCATAATTCTGTTAAATTTGGTCGCAACAAAAATTTCTTCCTTTACTACCATCTACACATTAAAGCTGTTCATCCCTGGAAGTTTAGCAAAATCTGCCATCCGGTTTAAGAGGAGTTGCGTTCACAATATTTCTATATGGTATTAGTGAAAAACTTAACAAGGGCCATAATTCTGTTAAATTTGGTCGCAACAAAAATTCCTTCCTTTACTACCATCTACCATTAAGGTTGTTCATCCCTGGAAGTTTAAGCAAAATCTGCCAACCAGTTTAAGAGGAGTTGCGTTCACAAAATTTCTATATGGTATATAGTGAAAAATCAACAAAGGGCCATAATTCTGTTAAATTTGGCCGCAGCAAAAATTCCTTCCTTTTACGCCATCTACACATTAAGGTTGTTCATCCCTGGAAGTTTAAGCAAAATCTGCCATCCGGTTTAAGAGGAGTTGCTTCACAAAATTTCTACATAGTATATAGTGAAAAAATCAACAAAGGGCCATAATTCTGTTAAATTTGGTCGCAGCAAAATTCCTTTCTTTTACTACCATCTACACATTAAGGTTGTTCATCCCTGGAAGTTTAAGCAAAATCTGCCATCCGGTTTAAGAGGAGTTGCGTTCACAAGATATATAGTGAAAAATCAACAAAGGGCCTATTCTGTTAAATTTGGTCGCCGCGAAAATTCCTTCCTTTACTACCATCTACTTAAGGTTGTTCATCCCTGGAAGTTTAAGCAAAATCTGCCATCCGGTTTAAGAGGAGTTGCGTTCACAAGATTTCGGGGACGGACGGACGGACGGACGCGGACTGCGGACTGAAGACTGACGGACTGCGGACTGACGGACTGCGGCGGACGGACGGACAAGGTGCGCATGCACCCCACTTGTGGGGGTAATAAAACCCAGAATTTTTAGCAGTCGACAAGAAAAATAAAAAAAAAGTGCAAAAAAGGCTCATTTTTTTTTATTTTTGTAAACAATAGAAAATGAAAGATTCTAACCTTAAATGGACTTTTCTTCACTACCGGTATTTTGCACAATATCTCTTTAATGTTGTTGCTTTTATATTTAAATTATGACAATAACTTTCATATTATTATGACAAATGTGGCGCCCAATATTGAGAATTTCTTTGCCGAACACTTGGTATGGGTTACATGCATGTAAATACAAAGTTTTCAGGGGGGAAGCAAGCAATAGAACTAACTTGTTCTTAGTAGAGAGAATTTACAAATGCCAATATCAAAAGCTCAATGACTGGAAAGCTGTAACTCACTCACCACTCTTTTGACGTATCCAGGCTTTGCACCGTTATTTTAAATATCAATTAGATAACAAGTACCAGGAACTGGTGAACTGAGAGTATGTGTCTATGACTACATTAGAAGAAATTCCTCTACCATACCGTACAGGGCTTTTTCATCAAAATTGTGATTAGACTCCCTAGCCTATACATTTGTGAAAAAAATAGCATGAAGGGACCCAAATTGTGAAAAAATATAGCGTCTTATCATTTGACAGTTGTGAAATTTAAGTTGTGTTACTATCTTACAAAATGTATGAAAGGCATTATCCCCGTTTCTCATATTCTCAGGGTTTCTCATATTCTTGTTTTTTATATTACAGGTGTCAAATTGGCAACTCTTTGTTATCATTTACAGAGATATCATACAAAACTGGCACTGAAAATGCTGAAATTTCCTTATTTTTTTGTGGTGGGGTTAGTAAAAGTGCCCATATTGTTTTATTCTGCTCAGTCTATCACTATTATTTTTAGGTTATTTGTAACATATTATGCCAAGCTATGCGCATTGGCATTTATAAGTTTTTTTGTTCTACAATGTGGCAATGCCCGAGACTGGAACATAAATCCCTGAGAATACGAGAAACATATAAGTAACAAATTTACAAGCTTAGCCCCCCGAGAATACGAGAAAACAGGATAGATAAAAAAAAAAAGGAATTGTTACACTCAAACACAACTGACATGTTGACACAACTGAATCATGAATGGTGATTGAGCAAGTGGCTAATTCTGTTTATGATCATGTACCTGTACTTAACAGTTTGCCTTTCTGTCCATTGAAGTTTGTTTTAAGTCATAAATCTACCTTGTTTCTTTCAGATTTTGTTAAAACAGTCTCTTGTTTATTTTTTGGAAAGCGATTCTTGGAACATTGTTCTAACAAACAGGTACTCCTTGCCGCAGTTACTTCCCTTTTAGCTACCTACGTATGTGTAAGGGGAAGTAACAACAACTGGGAGTTTAATTTGATTAAATCATGTGAATTTTTAGGCCTTCAATCGTGAAAAAATAAAATATTTCCAATGAACATCGGCCTCTCTGCTAAAGAAGGCAAAAAGCCTTGCCATAAAAGTTTATTTTTGGAGTTAGCTAGGATACGGATCGGCGGGTAAATTGAAATAAAAATGCCGAAATTCAATTTTATTTTTATTTGGTTTTATCAAAAACTACAGTCGGCGCTCCCGTAAAACAGAAAATAAAAAACTTCTGGCCCTAGTGCCATGGTGGTTGTGCCCTCAGCCAAGACACAATAATTCCACATTCTCTCTCTCTCTCTCTTCAAAGCTGGTTTCATTTGGAGTGAGTCTGGAAACTGATTAATGTAAGTTGCATGATACTGTTTCGCAATCGAGAATAAATATATTGGTATAAATCACTGATCTTTATAAATGTTATCACCAACAGTTCCATCTGTAAATGTTTACATCTTTAATTATTAATTTAACACAGAATTTCCTGTGCCACAAAAAAACTATCAATGCAAACAGATGATACAGAAACACACCCCTCTTCAGGGTAGATCAAGTTCACTCAAAACAATATTCTACTGTTTTCCAAGTTCACTTACCCGACACTAGATTTCCCGCTAACTGCAGTACAGTTTGATGAGTGGATAGATCAAAGGTTACAGTGGTGCTAGTTAACAGGGACAGAATCAAAGGTAATGGCCCTCCACCAGTACTGCTCGTCAGCTCATCCAGACTGAAAGTACTAAAAATAGAAATCACAGAAAATTCAAGAACGCCCAACTGTCATGAAATATGCCTGTCAAGTGTGTGGTAAATGCAGTGATAATCAAAACACGAGCAAATATATTATGCCTGTTGGCATTGTGGCCAGGTCTGGTGAAACTTGGGCATTTTTCCAAGAGAGAGAGGGGGGAAATTACTGATTTGGTAAAATGGTGTTCATTTAAAGGGCTATAACTCCAGAGTGCCCTAGATGATCTGGCTGTTTAGCAAACTGGGTCCAGATATTCAGTCAAGTGGCTAGGTTAGGTTATGTTTGCACAGGTGATATCCAAGAGAGAGAGAGAGAGTTGATACTGCGAACTTCGCTAAATTTGTGCAACTGAAAAGCTATAGCTCAGAATTTACTTAGATATTGTGACCTTTGTAAGCATGTTGAGATGAACATTTGACTCAAGTCTAATGAAAACCCTTCAAAGGGTTAACCATTAAAGAGATTTAGTCTGGTGACCCTTTAACTGTTTAAGTGTGACCATGACCTTGACCAAAGCATGATTCTGCACATCCTCTCCATGAGATTAATATCTACCCAAAGTTTCAAGAAAATTATTCTTAAGGTTTGGGAGATAATATATAAACATGATCTTTGACCCTAAATAAGACCTTCACCTTGAGCTGGCTTGGTTGAAAATTGGATTCTGTATATTGTCTCTATGAGGTAAACATTTGATCAAAGTTTCAAAAATTCATCCTGGTGTTGAGGAGATATATTCTTATGACCTTTGACCCTGAAGTGTGTGTGACCTTGACCTTGAGCAGGCAAGGAATGGCCAAAAGACTATCGGAAGTTATTTCAAAAGTAGCCTGTATGTAGGAGTTATAGCAAGGCCACAAAATCGGAACATAACCCTTAACTACAACTTTCAGCTCTGCCAATAACATTCAGTTATTCCATACAGGTATAAAACTTAGAAAGAAGTCACTAAAGATGGTTAACTTAAAACTATAGTCCAGTGAAAACATTTTGTCAGATCCTATAAATAGCTTTACACTTGACACAACTACAAACTTGATTACCTACTGTAAATAATGAATCATTGTTACAACAGGGTGAACCAGCGGGATTGCCTATTCATGGTGTCATGAATTGATCCGCAGATCAAAAATCATGAATTTTTGTCTCGCAAATTCAAAGTGATTTACAGTATACTGAATAAAGAAAGTTTGTATGTACACATGACTTTGTGTAGTCAAAACCTACCTCGATCCACTCAGTGACCTGGTTGGGGGTCTCCTGTACTTGCTGGTTGGTTCTTTAGGAAGCAAAGGAACAGGGACAGCACAGCCCCAGGCATGGGCATAACGGCTGGTCTGGTATACCTCAGATAGCATACTTAATGCCTGACAACATCCAGCCTAATAGGAAAACTTACATGTGTAAATATCTTATGTCAAAAAATTGTTTGCAAGGTTCTGCATAAACATTTTAATGACACATTAGTTATTTTAATGATTTAAGGCACTCTCATGAAAATACAATAAATAAGTTAATTTTTGTGTGACGAAAATTTCACTATTTGTGAGCAGACGGACTTATTTGCAAATTCTAAAGTCACAAAAGGAGAATCCCTAATTAAAGTTAATCTATTTGAAATGAATCTGTCATGAGATATTTAAATCAGTGTAGTGGGAAATTCATGCAAATTGTGAAAATTAGAATTTAATAATTGCAAATATAACCCCATTTACATTATTACAACACCTTACAGAACAAACGCATATACATGTAAATCAAATAAACTGTTGTCTATTTTAATGATTATAGCGCGATTCTTTTGGCTTACAACAAACTGTCTTATGAAATCAATTAGTTCTAGTTACTTACTATTAAATATTTTGACTTTGCCATGTTGAGCTTTTCCATCAGTGACAGTACCAATCTAGACAGAATGCTTTCCACATTAGACTGAATAACCAGTCTAGGTGTCACATGATATGGCCTGACCAATCCCTGAACAGGAGGTGGAGGCTGTTGACACCAGTCATGCATTATGGGAAACAGAAAGTTGTCCACATTATCCTTTGCAACAGCAATTATACAATCCTGATGGGGGTAATCCACTGGAAAGAATAGCTGTTTCACCAATCTAAAATTAGAGAACGATTGACAGACTTTGTAGAAGTTTTACTCTGCTTTTGAAAATGGACATGTCCATTTTTTAGTTTAAATCAGTAGAGTTGTTAAATGGGGTGCTTACTGAAAATGTATTGACTGAATAGGAGAGTGTCGATCATGACCAGACAACAAGGAATGCACACAAAATGGTGCTTGAATCATTGTGCAGAAACCGTTATGTCTACAAACTGATGGACACATGGACCAACAAACTGAATGACCTCGGGTTTGATCCTCACAAGTTCCCAAGCAGTGGTAGTGTCCTAGGCAAGTCACAGATAATTCCGAATTACCTCTCTCCCTTTTTTAAGGTTGACTGCATCTGGAGGGAGTCTCAAAGGTGATTACTATAAGCTGTAAGAACTTGCGATGCAACGAGAGTAAATAAATTAGTATACTAACTGACTGACTGATCGCAGCAAACCAGCTGACCACTCCTAACTTGAATGGGTGAGGGGATAAAAATAGATTACCTGACAAGTGTATGTGCTGCAGCTTTCCTTACCCTACCATCTTCATCTCCAATATAGACCAGCACTACTTCCTCTAAAAAGTGGTCTTGTAAACATAATGGTCCTAAGAACTGTTTGTGCCCGAACTTTGCAGAGCAGGAAGTATTCTCGATGTGCTTGATTACTTTGAAGTCTAGGTTACGAACAAGTTCCATTATTTCAACCTACACAAAAAAAAGAAGATTTTGCACTATCCTTATCTCTCATTAATTTCATTTATAAACTTATCTGACAACATGTAACAAGAGGGACAGGATGGCTCTACATTGCTCACCTGAGTACAAAGTAGGGTTTCTCTATCATTTGACTGGTGACCTACTTTTTGCCCAACTTGCCCCAGTTTTGAACTTCACCTTGAGTTCATAAAGAAAAACCTTCTGATCAATTTTCATTAGTTACATACTGTGGCTTCCAGAGTGTGCTCAAGGTTTTTCTGTGATCTTACTGGATAACCTTGTTTCTGACCCCATGGGACCCAGTTTCAAACTTGACCTAGAGTTCATCAAGACAAAAATCCTGCCTAGTTTTCATGATGATTGATTACAAAATGCGGCTTCTAGAATGTTCACAACTTTTTGTATGACATGGTGATCTAGTGACAACAACAGACAACCTTCTTGCTCATGTGAGCTAAAAATGTGGAAAATGACACTCACAGACAGACGAAGAAAGCACTTACTAAATGCCTAACATTAGGGGCATAAACTTGATATTCAGTTCTACAACACAATCCCCACAAACCAGTCCATGCATGAGGCCATATGACCAAGTTTCACATAGAAACTCCATCGCTGGAAACAACATTTTGGAACAACCTTTGACCTCAGATCTTTGAGTGTGACCTTGACCTTGAACCCAATAACCTCTATAACATAATCTTTGAGACAAATGCCTCTGGAATATAATTACTTATATATTTGCAAGCTGACTGCATCACTGTAACACAAAGTACTCTGTACTATTAATGCCCGATGGCCTTCTTGGGTATCAAAGAAATAGAGATTTTAATAGATATTTCTTTACCTTGACAAGCCAGTAGGAGTTGTTCTTCACTTGCAGGAGTTTGAGTAATGCTTTAATAGCTAGCTGGCCGTGGTTGCTATGCAGAAGTTTTGGTAGACACGCCCCTAGGGCGGTGACAGCCAGTCTGGCAGCGACAGATGACGAGTCCTCTGTTATAAACAGAAGTGTATCCACCAAACGTGACAAACACAGGGTCCCTGAAGTGTTAATTATAAACATTATATATTGTGAACACTGTATAATGTATATATAAACGTGTGTGTATACAGATACCAGAATGCTACTAGGAAGTCTATATACTCAAAATTGTTTTCGAGAAAAATGTGGGGAGACATAATAATTGTAGACACAGTTCAGTTTCTTATTCACACAAGTTCCATAATGGCTGCTTTAAATTTATTGATCTTTTTCCAGTGTGTTCAAACATTAACCTTTTAAAAGAAATTATTACTTTCATGCCAGATTATACCAGAACAAAAACAAACTAAGTTTACATGTAACAAATGGCCAACTTTAAGACATTGTTATAAATATTTCATTGATGTCAATTCTGTAAATATCTAACCTGAATCATGAGCATTCTGTTTGACCCATTTCTCAAAGTTTCCTCTCCCCTCTGTAAGTATGGCAGACACTAGATTTCCAATGATCAGACTGCAGTTTCCCTTCAACTGAGGGTCAGGATGACTTGCATACAGTAAAATGTCACGTACTATTGCACTTTCTTCTTCTGACTCTGAAATATGATAAACAAATGTTGAAACTTTGTATTCTAGGGTAGATCCAGCAGATACCAAGATTATTATAGGCTACAGAAACTATTATAAATCTGACAATTTTTCGCGATGATTTAATTTCCACTATTTTCACAAATTTCCATCTTTGCTATCTTAAAAACCTTTTGAAAGATTCATTTCACATAGAATTACTATTACAGAATTCTCCTTTCGTGACTGTAAAATATGTGAATAAGTCTGTCCACTCTTAGATCGCAAAGTTTTCGTCACACGGGAATTACCAAATTTAAAGTAACATAACTATGATGAGATTATTGAAAAAGAATGGACCTTTGGTCTGGAAAGAGCCAGATTTTTATTGGACCACAGCTGTGAGCATATAGGCAGGTTTTTTCAATTTCCTTGGCATTTAATGCCCATTTCAACAAAATTTCTGTAATTTACATAAAGCCAGTGTACTGGACCATCGTTCATGGGAAAGCTAAGTGCTACATTCACATACTCTGTTAGAAATCGACAACTTGCGCAGGCAAAGAGTCAGACCAGCGATGGGGCTCACCGTTTAGAGATTTCAAGACAGTGACCATCACCTGGTTAATCATCCCCATTTTTTGTTTATAGTATCAGAATAATAATATACTAATAAATAAGATGCTAATATTTGAGCAAATACAAGTCAGGCCTGACAATTCTAAGAGTCAAATTCTCAATGACATGCAGGACTATCTAATTTAGGTAATCTAGGACTACTATTTAAAAGCTTACCTTGGCTGCAGTTTTTCTGTAATTTCTGCAGGAACAGGTATGGTGCCAGTCTTACAGCAAAAGCCAGATTTCCCAGAGCAAGACTTTTTACACTGACCCTCACCCTTCTGTCTGGCATTAACTCCCCTGGCTTCCCTGACAGCAAGAACCTGGCACATATCACTCTCATACAGTACACCAGAGGCACACCATCCGTCTCTGAACCAATCTTTTCTAAAATATCTGTTTCACTTTTCACTGGTATTGCAGGTTCAGAAATATCAGTTTCTACTATCTCTGGGTTACCGTTCATATCTTGTCCGATTATCTCTAACCTGCCTTCAATTTTATGAGTTGGACTCAGGCTTTTGATACTAAGAAGAGTTTCTTGACTTCCTGTTTGAGCCTGTGACAAACCGGACTGTTCCGACTTATCATCCTGAAGGTCTCCTATTTCAACATTAGAATACTCAGCATCACAGTTTATCACAACTCCTAAGTCACTCTCTGACTCCGCTGTCTCTAGTCTCTCTCTGACTGTTTCTGCATCCCCAGAGCTCATGTCCTCTGACCTCATCTCTGATTGGTCCATTTCTGAGGCATATGCAGATGAGCCAGTATCTGACACTCCTGATTGGCTCTTGATATCACATGACTCAGACTCTTCGTCCAATCCTGTATCTTCTGATGCTACAGACAACTGACTAGTTGAGGGCACCTCTGCCAAAACTAAAAACAGTTAAAAGAAGTAGAACTAACACTATGGTCAGATCAACAAACCATTCAAAACAAACCGCAAGGACAAAGGTGTAAGACATGGTGCCAATGAAACTTAACATCAATTTTAAATTTTAAACAGAAACTTGTAACTTATCAAGGGACTGTCAGACAAATGGACAAAACAAAACAATATCTAAGGATATTAGCCTACTGAATGGGTAAACTTTTATGGCCTTTACTCTGTTCTATAATTCAAAAGTCAGATATAAATGCAAAGCACTGATTTTTTACGGTTACAAACACAATAAATAGTTTGTTCTTTAAATCAAAGTTAAGAGAGCAGTTAGAAGAATCTGGCAGCATCATACATGGAGAGTCCTCTATCATTGTACAAAATCACTTGGATCATTAAGTAAAGTAATTGTTATAAACATTTACTATAACAAAATATTCTGTGCAACATATTTTAAAGATTTTTCATTTATAATTTGCAGTAATATGGTCCGCACCATCGGTTTGTGTTTTCAAGTCCTTTTTGTATATGAACGTTTCTTTAATTCCTCCATCGACCGTCAGCACTGACTTCAGACTGGCGGGTGGGGTACGCAACAACTGCTGCAAGGCTTCCAAACAGGAATTCACAACATTATGATCTGTGTGACCAAGATGATGTATCAGCAGCTGGTATACCTGAAAAAATAATTACTCTATAATATTTGGTTCAATCGTTTTAAGCTGGTGTCAAAATGTCACAATACATGCATCTTGTGAGATTCTTTTATTTAAAGTTTAACTGCCTATTAAAATTAAATAAAAAATCAAGTACTATAAAAGTCTTTATATTTGCGAGTTGTTTATTTCGGGATATTCCAATTCTCTATTTATTTGCGAATTTTTGAATTTGCAAGCAAGCACTCTTTTACATATAACTATATTTTGCTATTTCAGCTTGCTGATGAATTCGCAAAGTGCTGCATTCACGAAAATTTGCAAATTCTTTTTAGACTCTTCCATGTGAGTATATTCTCAAATCTCAAGTTTTTAGACTCTTCCATGTAAGTAAGTATACATGTATTCTCAAATCTTCCACACACATTTCTTTACCCATTATTGAAAATTAGGATCAGCTACAAGACAAGTGGTACATGTATCTATTAGTTTAGTACTGTGTGCAGAAACCTTGCTGACTTTCTGAAATGGACTTGTCCACTTATAATTTTGGATGATACCATTATTTAGTCTAAGGGAAAACTTTCAGAATTAAAAAAGAGCAATGCCATTCAAGGCAAGACTACAAAGATCTGCAGTTTGATCATGATCTGCACAGGTTGCAAAGACGTAAATGTTGCTGCAGCTGAGTAAGGGTAAATATCATATAGATTTTATAAAAGCATACGGTAATAATTTGTTCCGGCGACACAGTCTCTGCCTTCTGCTGCTTGGTTTCGCCAAAACTTCCCTTCATTCCCTGCGCCTCGAGACTGAGCTCCGAAAACAGCGGGATCAGGTTACGCATACACATGATAACCCCAACCAACACTGCTCCATCTATATCTTGCTCAACTGGTAATACTATTTCTAAAATATAAAACCATACCTACTGTCTGAACTTTTGTGATTTTTGTGAAATTCTTGCCAACCTAAAATATATTGCTTTGATAACAGGCGCTCATTCCTTTCAAATCCCTTAGCAAATACTTACAGTACAGCACTAAAATCTGTCACACATCATGTTTAGTTGCACAGTCTACACCTTCATCCTGGTCATGGAAATGAGGGTAATCAGTCTGTTTTAGGTCCGCCTTCCTCGTGTTTTAGGTCTGCCTTCCTCATGTTTTAAGTCCGCCTTCCTCGTAACAAACTTCCCCATTCAAATTTACAGGAACACAAAGAAAATATCAACCCTTGCTCATATGATACAGTAAAGTCTGTCTTATCCAACCTTGGTTTAGTAATAGAAAATTCCCTAATAAGGCAATGCCTCTTGGACCCGGTAACATAAAAAGTGGAATGGAAAACCAATTTTTAACAAGCAATCTTCTCCAACTAGTTAACACTAATTTATTTATTCTCGATTGCGAAACTAGTTCTTACATCTCAGATTAATCGCTTTTGAGACTCATTCCAGATGAAATCAATGTCAACAAGAGAGAGGCGACGTAGAAATATCTGTGTCTTGCCTAGAGACAAAACCACCGTTGCACTGCTGGGGACCGAACCCAAAACCCTAGCGGACTTTAGGTGCACAAAGGGTGCTAGATTAGACAGGTTTAACTGTATTATTCATAAACTGTATTATTCATAAACTGTATTATTCATAAACTGAATTATTCATAAACTTACCTAAAAGGCTGACGAGGAGAAATTCAATGAACGTTGGAGGGTTTCTCGAGTACTGGCAGACCAGGGTCAGACATGAAGCAGCGGTTCTTCTACACGAGGCCGAAATTGACTTCAGATTTGGTAGGAAGGCTTTGATTAACATCTAATAAATACAACAGAAGTTTTGAGTGTAAAGTAAAATGCTGGTGCTGTTTTTAACAGCTGTTTCACTGGTTGTAAAGTTGCTTAAAGAAAGTGTGAACCTTGTTTGTGCCATCTAAATACAAAACTGTGAACCTTTTTTGCATTATTTAAATTCAAAATTGTGAACCTTGTTTGTTTCATCTAAAAGAATATAACCATTTTTTCATAACTTTATGTAAACACGAGTGGATAAAACTACCTTTTAAATATCTTACCCTCTGAATTGTTCTGTCAATTTACATGTGAAACCCATGGCAAAATACTGTCAGAACACAGCTATCACTTAATTAATTTTCACTTTTTTCATAAATTTCCCATTCAACACAATTGGAATCAGTGGACTTTGACAATCTAGACCCATTTGTTATACAAGTAATAATCCTTTCCACTCATCACCCCCCCCCCCCTTCATTTTCAGCCTGCAAGGCACTGTAGTGACAAAACATGCAGATGGGTCTCATTTTTACGCAGATATATTTCAACATTAAATATCAGTTAAAATAACATCTGCACTGAGAGAAAACAGAAAGCACGTTTAACTATCACTGTACTTTTTAAATACAGATCAAATGTTTCTCTTTAAATTACAAGCATTGTATTGTGTGGTAACAGTCTTAAAGATAACTATGACTAAGGTATAGCGAACGAGCAAAAACATTCAATATCTGACCTTGACCTCCGTATCAGTGGCAAATGCCATCAGAGCAGGACATATCTTTATCATGGTCCCCATTAACGTCTCTTGTATGCCCTCGTCTTCACGCCTACATATCCTTGCTATACATGGCAACAGATTCACTATGTATGGTCTGAAAGTAGAAATGAAAGATTCATTATATACTGTAAATGTGGGTAACATTCGTGATGATTTAATTTTCACTACTTCCGCATATTTCCCACTTTATCGATTTTAAAATCTCGCGAAAGATTCATTTCACATAGATTTACTATTAGAAAATTCTCTTTTGGCGAATTTAAAATTTGCTGCTCGCAAATCGCGAAATTTTCGTCATGCAAAAATTACCCAGTTTACAGTAAAGAAACTTGAAGGAGGGATAGTTAGTAACCCACTAGTCTCTGTTTCGCTAAAATTTGTGAACTTCAGTCTTTTTTTAATGTTTGACCTGCATTTCGACCTTATCTACAAATACTTTTCCCTAACTTACGCATAAAGCATGACTCATATGATTTTGTATTTACATAGAAACAGTTTATGGCAAATAGATGGGCATAGTGTGACTTACCCAGTTGACAGTATTAAACAATTTATATAAAACTAAATTAATTAAAAGCTGTACTACTTTCTTAATTTAACCTAAAGTTCAAGTGAGCATAAAATTTTAACTGACATCAAGTACCTGCCTGCATGGTAAAATAGTTTAGGTCGCTAACATAAATCACTAACCTTCTTGCTAACCGGGGGTCTTGGGTTCAAGCCAAGCTACAAACCTAAATCTTTATGAGACAATGGTGACAGTTTCATATGGACCATGAAAGTTCAGCACTTGTCCTTCACAGGTGCAATTGTCAGAAAAACTGCTAACCTTAAAAGACTTAAGTTATCAAATACTGTTTAAAGGGACATTAAAAAAGAGAAAACAAGAGCTGTCCCTCACAAGTGACGAATGCCCCCGAAAGAGGTGCCTCACAGTCTGTGTCCTCTCCATGTGCTCAATAAATGTGCTATGTAATTTTAAAATCCTTCCATGCATGACAGAGTAATCATGCATACAGTATTCCATTACTTTAAACACTAAGTGTGACCTTGACCTTTGAGGTAGGGACTTGGGTATTGCACGCGACACATCCGCTTGATGTGCTAGACATTTGTGCCAAGTTATTTTAAAATCCTTCAAAGCATAATAAAGTTATAGTCCGGACACAAATGTATGCATATATACAGGATTCCATTACCTATAAACTCTAAGTGTGACCTTGACCTTTGTGGTAGGGATGTGGGTCTTGCACGCGACACGTCGTCTTGATGTGCTAGACATTTGTGCCAAATTATTTTAAAATCCTTCAAGGCATGACAAAGTTACAGTCCGGACACGAATGTGTGCATATATGCATATATAGAGGAATCCATTACCTTCAAACTCTAAGTGTGACCTTGACCTTTGAGCTAGGGACGTGGGTCTTGCACGCGACACGTCGTCTTGATGTGCTAGACATTTGTGCCAAGTTATTTTAAAATCATTCAATGCATGACAAAGTTACAGTCTTGACACGAATGTGTGCATATATGCATATATAGAGGAATCCATTACCTTCAAACTCTAAGTATGACCTTGACCTTTGAACTAGGGACGTGGGTCTTGCACGCGACACGTCGTCTTGATGTGCTAGACATGTGTGTCTAGTTATTTGAAAATCCTTCAATGCATGACAAAGTTACAGTCCGGACACGAATGTGTGCATATATAGAGGATTCCATAACCTTCATACTCCAAGTGTGACCTTCACCTTTGAGGTAGGGATGTGGGTCTTGCACGCGACACGTCGTCTTGATGTGCTAGACATGTGTGCCAAGTTATTTTAAAATCCTTCAATGCATGACAAAGTTACAGTCCGGACACGAATTTGTAAGTGGGGACGCACGGACGGACGGACAGACGGTCAGACGGTGCGATTTTAATATGCCACCCTTCGGGGGCATAAAAAGATGCAGACTTCACATCACTAGTATTCATAATGGCAAATATTGCACACTTTTTAAACTACCAGAGAGTAGTTTACCTGCATTTCTGTGGTCTTATAAGATGAGCCATCTCTGAAAATCTCCAGAGTGCACCACGGAGACATCGTGCAGACCCGTTCTTCTTGATCTCCTTATAAAGCTCCACTTGTAACCGTCCCAGGTTTGTCTCCAACAATGTCTGTTAGAAATTAAAATCAAGTTTACAAGTAGTTACCAACAGTGCTCTCGAGTGTTAAAGGTGGTCAATTACTTTTAAGCAACATTTTATGACAATTTTTACTTTTTGTTTATTCTGTTAGAGATTAATTTAATGAACAAAAAGGCTAGATCCCTATCATAAATTTACATTTTATTAACTTTTATGAAATTTTGTTATTACTCCCCTTTAATATGAAAGTATTTAAAACATTGAGTATTTCTTTTTTATTTCAATATAATTTCTACTTTTACATTTGAATTGGATAGATTTACCAATATCTTAACATTCTGAACTAAAATGCAAGTTTAAAACCTACATGTAGCTTCTGAATTGATTTATTTCCAACCTATCTTGGGTGCGCACCCAAGATAGGTAAAGGGAGGTAATAATATCTTTTCAAACTTGAATTTCTAATGAATTCCATCTAAATATATAATATTTAATGCAAATATTTCACAAATATAATATAATAGGTCTTATATTTATATCTTTCTGCAGGCAAAGTATGTGTATCAAATTTTTACTTATGATAAAATAACTCTATCTTGGTTGGGCAACCAGGATAGGGAAATCAAATTTTAAAAATACCTCCAGTGAAAATCTTACTTGAATTAAGCGCTAAGTGAACATAAATAAGTGTAAATGATCAGATGTTAAAGTTTCAAACAAATCTATTACATGGCCAAATTCCAATTATAAACCTTTAAAGCATAAGCGAAAACTGTGTCTTGTCTACAGTTACAGATTTGTGTGTGGTACACAAATAACCGTTTGTTTCTGTTCCCAAGTTTACCAGGAAAGTTTCTGACAATATTTTGACTATACTACTGTTTTATATATTTTTTGTATATAGCAATACATACCTTTATAGATTTGTTTAAACATTCCTCGGACGCTATGCGTATATCTGACTCTGGATCGTCACAAAGTGTCAGAAAAGTTTCTATAGCAATCCCAAGAAACTTTGGAAAATCTGTCACTGATCTGTAATAAGCAGTACTCCAGCTGTATTTTTCATTAATTTATCAACATCTTGATTAAATCAAAAAGAAAAGTAAGTGTGGTGCAATGACCATATGAATCTACATGTAAACCATCTCAACATGTTAAGATAACAAGAAAATTCAGCAAATCCATTTCCTAATTTTCCATTTTTAGAGACTACAAAGTTGATTCGACTTGTGCCAAACAGAATAAGATTCTGACAAAAACATTAGTCAAGATGATTTACTTACCTCATATTACTTGCACAAATACAATCAGCTATGAGATTACAGTTGAGAATCTTCTCCTTCTTACTCAGAGGCTGATCTTTCTTTCTAAAATGAAAAAGCACATAAATTTTCCACAAGCAAAATTTAACACTATGGCATGTTGACAAACACGGATTTTGACAATAAAGAACTAATTCCTGATTCTGGTGTAGTACTCAAATGCATATTTATAGATGCAAATCTGGGGTGTTAACAAGTTTCAAGAACTTCAGAGTTTACAATCAATATACATGTACATGTACAATAGACTTGTATAGACTAAAACAAACAAAATTTGTTCTTAACTTTGTACTGCTATGCACCCCATAACATTACATGTAGACATTCAAAACTATTACAGATCTGACCAAAAAAATGTACTTACTTTACAACAACTTCTTCAACCCCTGACGTTGCAGGCTGGAAAACTCTCAGAGCTTCAAAAGCCTTGATTAACTTCTCAATAGTAGCCATTGTCAGAAATGATTGTCTCGAGGTATTCTTGTTTATGTCATGACTATTATCACTTAAGCTTCTTCAACTATTTCCATGTTCACATGATGCACTAATTTAAAATTTCCTATAAAAAAAATCGGAAAAAATGTTCATCCTTTCAGTCAGTTTGTTATCTTAAGTTCCTCATTCAACTTATCAAAATGAACTTTCTTTTATCAACAAATGCAGCACAGAAATGGTTCTTGGCAAGTTCACCAGGGGAGAAATCCCACGGGCATCATGGGAATATAAACAATCTAAAACACGCAGCAAAGAAATTCAATCAAAATATTAACGACGTATCAATGTAACTCTTAGTAAACATTAGAATATGCAATTGTGGTCTCACCTAACTGTGATCATATAAAATCGTATTATAAACCTCACAAAATATTAAAACTGGTGATTGCATAGATCTAACAACTGCAATATTTTACCAAATTTTCTTCCTGAAAGCTTAGTATCATTATAGTAAAATGTTCATCAAAATATAACAGCATGTATTTAACTTAATTCAAAGGTAATATTTATGAATGCATTTAAGCCACAACAACTAGAGGTTGCTATAAACCTGATAACTGTAGAGATAATTAGTGAGTAGAGTGTCCAATCTATGTGCGGGCTGTTGTACATGTAGGTGCGATCCCGGCATTCAGTGTCAGGGAGAGAAGCATCGTGCTTCTGGGAAAGGGTAAACACTTGTAACTGGATACCCAGTTGTCACAAAATAGCCTTGCTGCTCACGCTGTCTGTTGATTATATGCGACGTTAAGTAGGTCTTCTTTATCCGAAAACTTTTTATCCGAATTTCATTTTTCATATATTATAATATATGCGATCTTTCATGGGAGTTTGAGCAGAATTTAGATATATGAAAGGTATTACTAATGCAATATGCCTATATAGATAATTTGACATGTATTTCTTCGTGTCATAACATGGAAAAATAACGAAAATTACATTTTTTTCTCCGGATCCAGCATACCGGAAGTCACGTGAGGATGGTGCCCACAAAGTTAAACTGCGGGTTTCATACCACTATACTGCGGACCGAACATAAAAAGATGGATTATCAAAAGGTAACAATCAACGTCAGCTGAGATCTTTTTTGAATTCTGCTTGCCAAATTATCATTAATGTAGCTTCAAAAACAAGACTGTATGTAAAAAGGTAACGGTCAGTCAAAGCTGGGTCCCGGGTCAAAGGCATTTACATTGATGTATGGAATGCCAGTTGAGCCATGTCACTTGCTTGCCAAATACTAAATGCTTACATGTTAATATAAAGTGCTTGCAAGTTAATGCCAAATGTGTGTTGCTATTTTTCAATTGATTAGTGTCAGTTGCCAATTGTTTAATGCCTTTTGCCAGCTGATTGTTGCTATTTGTTTTGCATTTGGCAAAATAACTAAAAGCAGAAAGCAAAAAGGCAATAATCATGTCCCAAACCGGTTCTTCTTTTTATTTGACGGTTTTCATGCTTAAGAAAAAAAAGAAAGAAACACAAGGAGATATAGAATAGAAGACAAAAAAAAGATTGAGGGCCGGTAGACAGAAAAAGTGAAAAATATATGCTGACTACATTTTACCTCTCAAGAACAGACCTCTCCGGTTACAGTGGCAGCGTAGAAAAAGTGGCAACCGGCACAGCTCCGTCAGCCATTTAAAGCTACTGGTAATCGGCATGCTGCATACTTATAGATGATGGTGGAGTCTAACTCTGTCTTGAAACATACCATTCCACAGGAATGGGCACCACCTCCATTACAGCCGTCTCTTCTGCTTGAAGTCCAAACTCAAATCAGTACACATGCACCGAATATAACCACCGTATCTTTAAACCAGAATATTAACCAAGCTTTTCTATTAGTTGATCTGGTGACTTGTTTTTTTTTACCCTACATGACCCAGTTTCGAATTCGATGTAAAGTTTCACAAGACAAGCATTTTTTCAACTTGCATAGCGGAGATGGGAACATAATATGGTATCGGGTTTCCGTTATTTGTCCTGGTTTTTGACCTCATATGTCCCAGTTTCGAAACCAATCTGGAATTGATCAGGATGAATATTCAAGGAGACTTTTATGATGATTGGGAACATTATGTGACATCAAGAGCGTTCACAGTGTTTTCTATGAATTTTCCCGGTGACCTAGTTTTTGACCTAAATGACCTAGTTTCGAAGTCAACGTAGAGAATGTAAATACATTTTGCCCAACTGTCATGGAGATTGCGAGCATCGTGTGGTTTCTAAGGTGTTCACAAGGTTTTTCTATGACTTCTTTTAGTAACCTAGTTTTTGGCCCCACGTGTCCCAGTTTTATACTTGACCTAGAGTTTATCAAGACGAATGCACGATAATTTGGAACAAAATACGGCCTCTATAGAGTATTAAAAAGGTATTTATATGAGTTAACGTGGTGATATAGTTTTGACCCTATGTGATCCAATTTCAAACCCGATCTAGAGTGTATCAAGATAAACATTTAGTTCAGCATCATGAAGATTTGGAACATCTTGTGGTTTCTAGAGTGTTTACTAGATGTTTTTTTTTGTCCGGGTAATCTGATTTTCCCGACCCATCCTGCCTAAATTTCGAACTCGACCTAGACTTTATCAGGACAAACATTTTGACTAATCTTCAAGATGATAAGGAACAAAATGTTGCCTGGTGTTCACATGGGTTTCTACTATTTCTCCTGGTGACCTAGTTTTTGGCCCGCACGATCCAGTTTCGAAATCGACCTAGATTTTTTTTATCAAGATAAACATTCTGGCAAAGTTTCATGATTATTGCTTATTGTTTGCACTTTGATCAATGAGGTCCAATTCGATAATGCTGCAACTTAAGATCTTTAGGACAGTATACAACTTAACGGAATATTATTTTAGAACTTTCTTTTAAAAATAGGATCAAGTTTAATAGTTATGCTGTCAAAAGGCGCCAATGTCACAGGGTGAGAAAGGGTGCGCAACGTGACCGGGAGGCGTACCCAGGTGCCTTCGCTTACAGGGCTTTAAGAGCGAATGCTCTCCCAACACCTTAACTGTGATTAAATCTGTACCGTGACATGTGCATCTAATCAGGAAAACAAACTTAATCCTTGTTTTTCTTATCAAATATGTGTTGAGAAAGTATAATATTACGCTACACCAGGGATCGTATATACAGGGATATGAAACGCGCTATAGAGCAGACGAATTTATTGGTTTTTCTGTGCCGTAGGTAAGACAGCGCTGTCCGATAATTTTCGATCCGTTAGCGTAGATAAAACTACTTGTCTTTGATTATCGACGGTCGCTTTTCTCTAATTAATTGCTAACTGGTTATTAAAAATATAGAGGCACGGACCTATGTTTGTATTTAGGTCCGTGTTAATATAATAAATCCTGGCTACACATATACATTTTAATCAACATTAATTTTGTTTGGCGGTAACAACATAATAATTATGTTGATAGATATGAAGTTGTTACGTACTGATCTGATCAAGGGTGATATTCGATTTTTTAAGGCTATTTTTTACATGCGCAGTAGTGCCATTTTTTCTTTTCAGTTTCTTACTCTTGTTTCATTCTATGGCAGTTTTTAGTTTATGATTAGCAATGGTTACCTGACTTTTACACTGTATAAATAGTCTTAATACATAAAGTGCTGTGATACTTCTTACAGTGGAAGTAAAATCAGTTCTTCTGTTGTACTATGTAAATAATAATATAAATTAAAAATATATTAATATAACTTATGAATTTTTAATTGTAATTTAAAGGTGCAATATGTCATTGTATATTAATTTATCTGTGATAGTCTCTTATAATTCTGTATAGAGTGGTCATTTACAAATGTGTTAGTCATATAATATATATGATTTTTATGATAAAATTTGTAATGTAAATGAAAGAGACTTTAATAAAATATTTGAATTGAATTGAATTGAATACTAAAATTATAACACAATCGAGAAACACTGAAAACGGAAGAGTATTTAATTGACTTTTTCATTCGATTATATCCAATTAAAAGGTGCCTTACAGAGTAAATTTCTCAATTCAAAAGATGTTATACAAATGTACATTCTACTTGTTCGGTTAACAGCAATCGAGCTTAATACGACTGAGCCGAAAAACATCATGCATGACAATTGCAAATGGGTATAAATGTAAAGGTTCACATGTTGTTACAATGTACATTGTATGTTAGATAAGCGTGTGGTTGTTATTTAAATCAAGGTATTATCACAGAATGGGTAAGTTTGCTTATACGTCAAAAATCATACATTACTTGTGCTAAGATTTTGCAGGCTAAATACATCTACATGTCTCCTACGAAAATAATTTCAATGTTCATGTGCATTTTCGTTCTGTGAAAGAAAGGCACTATCTTATCTGGGAATCTATACAAAGAAATTTCCAGACACTCGTGTCACTGATCTATATCGAAATTAAAGTCCCAAGATCACTGTTTACTCTAAAACAATGTTAAAATTATATGCTTTTGTTTCGTATTCAAGTCGTTTCTTCACGAAATAAAGCCTATAACATTACGCTCATCCGAAGATTTCTTGCCCTTAGGTGTTCGTTATTTGAATAAATGGTAAAATACAAATCCCGTTTTTGAGTTTTTTTATGGTATCATAGACCAACATAATTATAGACATACAGACGGGAAGACATACAAAAATACGTAAGAAGACAGACATAAAAGCTTGAAGATGGATAAGAGATATACAGACGGACAGACAGACATACAGAAAAGCATACATACATGCAGAAAGACATTCATACGAACAGATGTACACAGACAAACGCACAATATATTTGAACATACATGTAAATATATTTTATACGCCCGAAGTAACGATAAATAGGAACACCTGCTCCGAGAGGCTTTCGCACATGTTGCCCGTTCTCTATGTTTCAGTTTCTATCCAGTCAATATGTGTTTCTATCCAGTCAATATGTGTAGGCATATATCACGCCATTTGCCTCCCGTTTTTTCTGATCACACCAATTGCAAAACTTCAAGAGGTCACACTTAATGACTTAATTTTTAAGAAAACCAGATTTGCCTCCCTTTCTTTTGTTCATGTCATTTGCAAATTATTCATGGGAGGCCATTCTTACTGCCTTAGTTTTTAGGCAAAAGGAAACTCAAGTTGCCACCAGTTTTTTTCTGATCACACTATTTGCAAGCTATTTAAGGGAGATCACTCTTTCTGGCTTACTTTTTACAAAAACGAAAGTTATCTATCTTTTTCTGTTCATACCATGATCAAGGGAGGTCACACTTACCGATTTAACTTTTAGGAAAACCAGACTTGACTCCCTTTTTTCTGATCATGACATTTGAGTCAGTAGGACAGCGTGCTCGACTTTTTTAGTGCTTGCCAATAAAACAAAACTTTGACAGTTAAGGGCACACAAGACTTTAACTAGGAATTTCTAAGTACAAATCAAGAAACATTTTCACAGAGTTATCTTCTCTTGCTTACAGATAGGTCTCATGATGGTACATAAGTACTCCAACTTTCAAAGTAATATCTCAAATGGTTGTCAACAAGTGGACAAGAATGAAAATTTTAACTGAGTTTCTAAGTCAAAAAGGGCCATAATTCATATAAAATCCTTGACAGAATTACCTTCTCCTGCCCATGTTTTGGGATCATGATGGTAAACAAGTATTCCAACTTTCAAAGTAATATCTCGAACAGTTTAGTCAAAAAGTGGACTGGTACCAAAAACTTAACCAAGATTCTAAGTCGATAAAGGGCCTTAATTTTTAAAAAAATCCCTGACAGAGTTACCTTCTCTTGCCTACAGATGGGGGTAATGATGTAAACAAGCATTCAAAGTTTCAAAGCAATATCTCAAAGGGTTAAGGCAATAAGTGGATTTTACCCATATTCAATGTATTTTCTAAGTAAAAAAGGGGCATAATTCTGTTCAAAACCTTGACAGAGTTATGTACTCTTGTCTGTTGATGTAGGTCATGATGGTAAACAAGTATGGTTAGTTTCAAAGCAATACCTCCAATGGTTTTGAAATAAAGTGAGGTGGTACGAAAAACTTAACCAAGCTCAATACACTTTCTAAGTCAAAAAGGGCCATAATTCTGTCAAAAACCTTGACAGAGTTATGTACTCTTGTCTGTAGATGGAGGTTATGATGGTAAACAAGTATAATAAGTTACACAGCCATACCTCTAATACTTTTGAAATAAAGTGGGGTGGTACGAAAAACTTAACCAAGGTGTGACACCAACGCCGGGGCGAGTAGGATAGCTCCCCTTTTCATAGAAAAGTCGAGCTAAAAAACTTAAGGGATGGCACTCTTACTGACATACTTTTAAGGAAAACTAGAGTTACCTCCCTTCTTTCTAATCATGCCTTTGCAAAAATTTCAATGTAGGTAAATCTTACTCTCTTTTGGACATGAGTTTTTGGACACTTGGACAACATCAAGACAAGAGGGCAAAGATGGCCACTTATCGTTCACCTAGCTACCATTGGCTATAATAGAAGATCATCAATAGCAGAAAGGGTCAATTTTGACCTTGGGCTCATGATTTTCCTCTATGTAAGCCTAAGTTAAATCAGGGTCAATTTTGACCCGGGGTCATGATTTGACCAGTTTTGGTAGAGGGTCACAAGGTAATGCCACATGATAATTATCTAAGTTTTGTGGTTTGCGAGAAGAAGATATTTAAAATGTTTTCTAAATAAGCCTATATAAAAACAAGTGACCCCAGGGTGGGGTCAATTTTAACCCAGGTCATATTTTGAACAATCTTGGTAGAGGTCCACTAGGTAATGCCACATGCTAAATATCTAAGCTCTAAGCCTTGTGATTTCAGAGAATAAGATTTTTAAAGTTTTTCCTACATTAAGCCTACTAGTATGTAAAAACAAGTGACCCCAGTGCTGAGTCAATTTTGACCCTGGGGTCATAATTTGAACAATCTTGGTAGAGGTCCACCAGGTTATGCCACATGCTAAATATCTAAGCTCTAGGCTTTGTGGTTTCAGAGAAGAAGATTTTTAAAGTTTTTCCTATATAAGCCTATGGACAAGAGGGCCAAGATGGCCCTATATCGCTCACCATGCCTGGTGGAAGATCACTAGATAATGTTATATACCAAATAAGTTTTCCTATATACGCCTTTGTAAAACAAATGATCCCCCCCCCCCGGGCAAGGTCAGTTTTGACCCCAGGGGCATAATTTGAACAAATTTGGTAGAGGTCCACTAGGTAATGCCATATGCCAAATATCTTAGCTCTAGGCCTTCCTGTTCTTGAGAAGATTGTTTAAGTTTTTTCCTTTCTGTTGCCATGGTAACCAGAGATCTGCATGGAATGGAATTATTTGAACAACAATGAAAGGGCTTCATGCAAAGACCAGCCCTGCCAATTTATATCATCATTGGCCTATTGGTTTCAAAGATGTCGTTTGAAGGAAAATATTAATGGATGTTCGATGTACGCCAGATGGAATGTGATCCTAATAACTCACTCTGGCACTTTGTGCCAGGTGAGCTAAAAAACATTCTGGCCAAACAAAAACTCCAGAGGGCTCTCAATGTACTGTTAATTTTTGTGATGATGCACTATGGGATACATCAAACTCGCTAAAACAGCAAACAAACTCATGAAAAAATTGAAAATTGGAAAATCAAGAAATAACTCGCGAGTATAAAGACTTTTACTGTTATTACAGTTAATAAGGATAGAACAGACATTAAGCAATCATACCAGTTCAGTTCACCTTGAGTTATGGCCAATTTCTTTTCTCTGGCTTGGGGCTTAATCTAGGTTTCAAGCCAACTGACGGATTTCTTTTCTACAATCTCGGCTTGGTCTTGAGCCTTGGACAGTGTCCAAGCCAGCTTTCAATGACCGATTTCTTTTCTCTAATCCAGGATTGGAAATGCGCTCGTGGCCATTGTATTTTCAAACCACCTATAGGGTAGGCTTGAACGATTATTTATCTACTATGAAAACACGAATAACTGCACCGTTATACTGTACTGTATATGCACCTGAGTACATGTAAATCAGGTGTATGTGAACTATACAAAATTAAACTTCTTTTTGCATATAGAGAATAATGGCCGCAAGATATCTTGAAATTTTGAAACTTTAGAAAGTGAACGCGAAGAACAACGCCCGAGAAAGGACGGATCCTTTTTGGTATCGTGGCGATGATGTTGATTTTTTATGCAGATTCCGTTTAATGCGAACGCTTGTACTTGAATTTAATGGACGAAATTGGTATGCATTGCTTCTAATAGTAAAAGATAATATTTTATTTCCAAAAGTGTAGATTCTATATCTTGTAATACAAATATGTACATGTAATACATCAGTTACACATTGCTATGTCGGTTTGTATGCAGAAACAAGAGCTGTAATGCCAACACGTTCAACTTAAAAAATTAAATGACTCTATGATAATTTCTTTTCTCCCCCCCCTTGTTATCAACTTTAATGACTCTATAATAATTTCTTGTTATTAAGTTGTCTTCAGGATCAAATTATTTGTCCCTTATCTTCCCCCTCACAACCCACACTCCCCCCCCCTCACCCCTACACCCCCGCACCCCGCCCCCCCCCCCCCCCATCCCCCACACCCTGCGCTCTGTGTACCGCTCTCTGTTTCGCAACTTCCTATTCTTACGAAAAAGGTGATGATAACTTTATTTTGAATAGTTACTTTTTCTCTGTAGTTGTACAGTACACAAATGTCAGAACTGTCATGTTTGCTGCTTATTATTTCTGAAAACTGTAAGAAATATCGAATGTTTCCATGAAAGCATATCAACAGTGATGTTGAGTTCTTTGCAAGACTCTTCTGACCAATATAACAGTTGCCTGTTGCCAAATGTGTAAATATTTAACTCACGAATGTTTCAAAATTGAAGTAACAACGCCACTACTACAGAGCGTCGATCCTAATTGGTTACGCCATGTAACTTTGCGACTATTAAATAAATTGTCAACTCATTTGTAATTTTGATATTTGCGACTGTCTTTACGGTTTTTAATGTTAACCAATATATTGAACGGCTTCTTTTCTTTTTACAGGTAGTGTTCTAAAAATTTAGGAAAAACATTTACTAAAGTTGCGTATGAAATCGCATTGATTTTGAACACTTTTTATCGAGTCTGGGTTTCTCGGAAGCGGCATCTTTATACTAATTTGGTGGTGTTTAATATTTCATTATGATGATGAAAATGATAAAATTTAAAATAAGATGTGTATTTTTCCTAAGTCACACTTTCGCACCCCTTTCTGTTACGCTTACAATTTATCAAAAAGAAGGCCTGTTATTCAGCCGTCCGTCTGTCCCCCAATCTCTATATATCATTTACACTTATGCATTTTTATGTAATTAGTGAGTTGGTTTGGAAAGATAAAAAGATAAGTGATACCTTTGTCTGTGTAGTCCTGAATAAATTAAAAATTATGGAAACAAATTAATATTTATGTGTGTTTATTGTTCGTAACAATGTTACATTAATAGGAAACAAATCCCTGAGTTACGGAAAATAACTTTTATGTACCTTTCCCCTATCTTTTCTCCACCACCTCTCATTTTCCTGCCTGCCTGCATCATTATACCTTCCTTATTCGCTCGTTCTTTCCGTTTCCCGTCCGGCCCTCACTCACTCCCACGTTATATTTTATCGTCTCTATAAATTCATTCATTATTTATTATGAGACTTTAGCGCATCGGGTTTTTATTTGCCTAGTTTTTGATAATTTCATAGACTTTTATTAATTAACATATATTCCGTCAGTCCTGCGTTTTTTAAATGAACGACTATCACAGTGCCGTTAAGTCCTGCATGTTTCACGTAATACCCGCGCAATTTTCCCCAAACTAGGATTGAAATCAGTACAAAAGACGGACAGAGGTTTGCCAAGACAGAGAAAAAAATCCGCATGCTTGGATTCAATCCTGGATTGAAACTAGGCTTGTTCAATCTAGGTTTCAAACCAGGTTTCAAGCCACAGAAAAGAAATTGGCCATTAAGGTAATCTATAACGAGACAGAAAACAGTACAAAAAGCTCAACTTTTTATTGCATAAATATTCAATAAGCACTGATGACAAACATGTAAACAATAATAGTGATCACACATATTAACAACTGTGATCACACACACAAACAATTGTGATCTACACAAAGATATGACACAGTAGCAATCATTTACATCAATTTTAGGATTAGAGGCAGTGTTTTCTCTCTCCCATGAGAGAGAACTACATGTACATAAAATGTTCATGCCCTATTAGTATGACAATTACCGAAACAAACATAGAACAGAAAAGTTACTTTTCAGCATTTTGTCGGATGATGGCTAGGCATTTTCTCCTGTGAAATTTAAATATCACTGAACAGAAAACAAAAATGAGGAAAATATTTATTGTAAAAACACATTCAAATACATGTACTACAAAAATATTTGAACAATCCATGGGAGGCAATACAGACATCACCTCTCGGTGCAACACATGATGCAAGTCAAACTATAATTCACCTTTATAACTTGCTCGTTGACAATAGAACCGAAGTATGCATGATCACTGTAAAAACCTGTTGATTCAAAATTACCTATGTGGTGCCAGCTTTCTCACATAAAAGAGACATGGTCAATAGCAGGACTTGAACCCATGACCCTCAGCGGTCGAGAGGTTACAGTGATTTCAAGCCACTCGACCACAGAGGCAGACACAAAATTACCCACATGCATTAAGCATATAGACAAAAATTTCATTTGTGTTTTATGATTTTCACCTCTGATTATTCAAGATAAATTGCTAAACGAAAGCACATGACTACTTTCATATGACAGATTAATATAGCAACATAAAACAAGAGGGCCAAGATGGCCCTATATCGCTCACCTTGGTACAAGTCCACTTGCCTGGTGGAAGATCACTAGATAATGTTATATACCAAATAAGTTTTCCTATATACGCCTTTGTAAAACAAATGATCCCCCCCCGGGCAAGGTCAATTTTGACCCCAGGGCATAATTTGAACAAACTTTAAAGAGGTCTACTAGGCAATGCTACATGCCAAATATCTAAGCTCTAGGTCTTGTGGTTTCAGAGAAGAAGATTTTTAAAGTTTTTACTATATATTCCTATGCAAAACTAAGTGACCCCCAGCAGGGGTCAATTTTGACCTGGGGGTCATAATTTGAACAATATTGGTAGAGGTCCACTAGCCAATGCTACATGCCAAATATCTAAGCTCTAGGCCTTGTGGTTTCAGAGAAAAAGATTTTTAAAGTTTTTACTATATAAGCCTATGTAAAACTAAGTGACCCCCGGTGCGGGGTCAATTTTGATCCGGGGCTCATAATTTGAACAATCTTGGTAGAGGTCCACTAGCCAATGCTACATGCCAAATATCTAAGCTCTAGGCCTTGTGGTTTCAGAGAAGAAGATTTTTTAAGTTTTTCCTATATATTCCTATGCAAAACTAAGTGACCCCCGGAGCGGGGTCAATTTTGACCCGGGGCTCATAATTTGAACACTATTGGTAGAGGTCCACTAGCCAATGCTACATGCCAAATATCTAAGTTCTAGGCCTTGTGGTTTCAGAGAAGAAGATTTTTTAAGTTTTTCCTATATATTCCTATGCAAAACTAAGTGACCTCGGTGCGGGGTCAATTTTGACCCGGGGGTCATAATTTGAACAATCTTGGTAGAGGTCTACTAGACAATGCTACATGCCAAATATCTTAGCTCTAGGCTTTGTGGTTTCAGAGAAGAAGATTTTTAAAGTTTTCCCTATATATTCCTATGCAAAAACTAAGGGCCCCCGGGCACATTTGACCCGGGGCTCAAATTTGAACAATCTTGGTGGGTCCACAGACAGCACAGCCAAATATTAAGCTTTGGCCTTTTGGTTTCAGAGAAGAAGATTTTTAAAGTTTTTCCTATTTGTTGCCATAGCAACCAGAGTTCTGCATGGAATGGAATTCTTTGAACAATTTTGGTAGAGCTTCATGCAAGGAACATTCCTGCATAGTTTTATCAACATTGGCCTAGAGGTTTCAGAGGAGATGTCATTTGAATCAAAATGTTGACGGACGACGGACGGACGACGGACAATCATCGATCAGAAAAGCTCACCCTGGCATAGCCAGGTGAGCTAAAAATGGTACATACAAAAAAACATACTTGTGTTAGTTGTGTATAAACATAGTCATCTGTTAATTTAACATTAAAACAAAGAAAACTATAGTACATTTTAACTTCAGTCCTGTATCACTTTCAGATCTGAAGTGATTTGAATCAACGTTGGGCGGTCGAAACCAACCCCAGTTTTAACCGCTGGTTTGAACCAGTTAAAACCACCCCGGTCAATACTCCAAAAGTGGTCAATACCAGTCAATACTGGTCGACTGGTGGACAATTGAATGTTTTCTGATAATTTTTAGCAAATAATGAATTAATACTTCATATTGATGATAAAGATGACAGTCAGCTTAATCCACTGGTCAATACCTCCAAAGTGGTCATTCAATATAAGTTAATATTGGCTGTTAGGTTTATTGTGGCCAATACTAGTCAATTGGTCATTCATGGAGGTCAATTGATTATTTTCTTGAAGTGCCTAGGTAAAATATCCAATTCAGAAGTCAAGTAAATAAAATATAAGAATTCAAATAAATAATTAAAGGTATTTCTCTGTTAAATGCTTCTGTCCCATACCTCCGTAGTGAAGTAAATATGTGCTGTTTGGTCACTACTGGTCAATTGATACAAAACACTCTTTGAACTGAGTGCTGTTTCTTGATGATGTTACTTAAACTGTATACATACTGTTGACATTGTCTTACTGGAATTACACAAGTGTGAAGTGTGGCAGGTTAATTGCTACCAGGGCAGCTTAGGTGTGAATAACACCTCTGCAAAGTAGTCCAACTGTTTTGATAGCAAATATACCATTCCTCCTGACAGTTAATCAGTCTCTAAGACCTATAATTTTGAATTGACCACAGTACAATTCATTTGGATTCAATGAAAAACATTCTCAACAAAATATTAAATGGTCAATATAATTATTTTTTGTTTAAACTAACATGGATAAGCTATAAAGTTATTATGAAAGTTTAGATAGTAACCTAAGGAAGATTTAAGTGATAATAGACATAATTTTTCAACTGACCAGTATTGACCGGTTTTAACCAGTATTGACCGCCGGCCCGGTCAATATGAGTATTGACCGGTCGATTGCCAACATTGATTTGAATATTTCATACTGATATGAATCTGTGCAGTTCTTCTTAATGAACAAAAATGTTGCATTTATACATTTTTTTGTATCCATACGCTTTAAATTTACGTATTTACTAGTGCTACACAAAATACGCCATAGTTTATACCACGTAAATACAGATCCTGAACATGAAATTTGTTTTTCACACACCCTGTCATAACATTGGTTAGCATATCCTTTATAGCAGGGGAAAATGTTCCAGTTACTCAGAGACACTCAGAAGTCCAATCATACCAGACAAAACCAGATTTTTCTGCCTTTCGCTTGTGTTCAAATATGACTCCAGTTGCATTCATACCCACAACCTCTTGATTGAATGCCTAACAACTTATCCTCTAAACAATTGCACACACAAACACATTACATGTTAACAGATGTTCATCTCCTAATTATAACATGTTATGATGCAAATGAACAGCTTGAAAGTAGATGAAAAAGTGCTTTCAGCAAGTGTTAGTAAAATAGATTCTGTAAAAAAACAAAACAAAAACAAATGTAAAATTCATATCTTTATCACGGTGTATAAGCTGGGGGAGGGGTTGAGAGATTCAACGGCGGTGGTTCATGTAAAGGGGGAGGTAACACATCCATTCCTTCATAGTCATCTAAGAGTGACTCCCCTTGACTGTCATCATACACTGGGTGGCGTTTTAAGCAGTTAAACGCGGTAGCAAGAACACTAAGTCCACCAGCAGCAGTAACAAGATAAAAACTAATGTCAAAGTCAATGATAACTTTACTGCCAGGATGGTGCTTAGTCTCCTTCTGCAGGGTCTCTACTTCTGTTGTCAGCCAATAGCAAAACAAGTTTATCACCACACTCAATATCACTGAAAAAAAGAACAATAAAGAAACAGTACTTATTAATTCTAATAAGAAATAAGATAAAGGCAGCTGCTTTGAGCCATTTTTCCATGTGGCACTGTTTGCCTAACACACCAAGTGACTAACGATATTATTTCTTTAAAAGTTGTAGCCAAATTCACTTCTTTTGAGCCAATTTTGGCACTAGCTTATGGTAAAGGGCCTTGAAAAGGCCGATTATTAACATGAAGGCAAATGTTGATGAGAGTCTTTCACTTTGGTTTTCAGACATTAGCAAATAATCTATACATCAAAACTACATTGTAGTTTGTACAAGTTAATTAAGGTTTACTTGAAATATATATGATCTTGCAACTTAATCTTTATTTAACATTTCAATAATTATCTCTTTTTACACTCAACTGACTTGACAAACAGAAACACCTTACCAGTTACGATACTTGGAATAGCATTTCTCTGCAGAAGTTTGCATGGTCTGTTCTTTAGTGACGTAAGATCAAGTATGAAGGCCACGAGGCTTGAAATTATGGCAAGAAAACAGAATGCTATCACTGTCTTCATAAGTAATGCAGCCTTGTATGTAACACAGTTATCCATCTCTGAAAATAAAGAAGAGACATGCACATTGCAGGTGCTGCAAACATGTTAACACACAAACAGAAAGCTTGCACTACTGAAATAAAATTGAATGCAAAAAATAGAAATAAAATTGATTGCAAATAGAAAACTTGTTTTCCTTGATGATAATGACAAAGTCTATCGGCAAAGGATTAGCAGTATAATATTCCTGTTTTCTTTCTCTGGGGAGGGGGTTGGGTATTCCTGTTAGGCGGGAGGGGACCGATTATTACATTCAGGACATGATACTGATTGCTTATATAAATGCTGTATAATTACGGGTTCTTGGTAGGATTTTGAAAGTAGGAGTCCAAGACTCCTTTGTCAGAAAAAATAGGAGTCCCATCCAAAACAGTTGCAGTCCCATGTTTTAAGTTCCGCGATTTACCATGACATATGAACATCAAGACTGGACACCCTAATTAAGGTGACAGGTGTTCTAACTTGTCCTTTTGGTTACCAAGTTTGAGTGAGCACGATGGCTCAACATAGCGGTGATGGGTGTAAATTGGAAAAAAAACGTGTTAATTGTTAACTTGACAAAAAGAGAAGTTTTATTAACTCAAACACAAAGTGTCATACAATGTACTAACTGTCTTTTACGTTGGGTCCAAACTGATATACCACATGTGTTATCGAGTCATCTGCGAAGTCACGTTCCTGGGATATGAATTTTCCTGGAAAGAAGAACTGGTATGTTCCAAGATGGTGCAGAGGTTCATTCTCGACCATACATCCTCCACCATGTAGATTTATCCATTTAGGTTCCGCTAAAGACGTACATACCAAAACAATGGAAAGCATGTTACAAACTCCTGATGCAAAATTTTTCTCTCCATGTTTTACTCGCGCACGGCTCCTCGACCTGTGATGGCGGTGGTGTTCCCTATGACGGCTTCTGTTACGCCTGGATCTACTTCTTCTAGAACTTGGTTCCCTTCCTTCACTTCTTGACGGCATATCGCCGTAATTTATGCACGAATATCCAAGTTATTGTTTGTTTTATTTTTGTCCTATTAGGTATGAGACGCCTAAATACATTTCCATAGACTTAAAATAAAAAGTTTTTTTTTCGGGCCACCCCCAAAAAAACCCCCCCCCCAAAAAAAAAAAAATTTTTTTTATAAAAAAAACCCCCCAAAAAAAAAAAAAAAAAAAAAAAAAAAAAAAAAAAAAAAAAAAAAAAAAAAAAAAAAAAAAAAAAAAAAAACCCCCCCCAAAAAATTAAAAAAAAAAAAAAAAAAAAAAAAAAAAAAAAAAAAAAAAAAAAAAAAAAAAAAAAAAAAAAAAAAAAAAAAAAATTTTTTTTTTTTTTTTTTTTATATAAAAAAAAAAAAAAAAAAAAAAAAAAAAAAAAAAAAAAAAAAAAAAAAAAAAAAAAAAAAAAAAAAAAAAAAAAAAAAAAAAAAAAAAAAAAAAAAAAAAAAAAAAAAAAAAAAAACACCCCCCCCCCCCAAAAAAAAAAAAAAAATTCACTTCCTGTTTCTTCTCCCGGAAATTTTAATTGAGCATGCGCATACTTTTTTTTGGCAATTACTAAAACCCGTACCAGTACCGTTTAATACTTGCCGCAACTTCCTGCAGCGGTTACTTCCCCTTACAGTAGTTGGTTGGATGAATTTTCACAAAATACAAATTCGTTTGTTTACGTAAGTTTTTTATACTGCCTTTGTAATGAAATATAATCGAGAAGTCAATACAGAAAGTTAACTTTAGCTATTGATTCTAAAATGAATGTTTTCACGCCTTCACATGACATATTTTCCGTCATCACAAGATTCAAGATTAATCACATCAAGTCAAGTCAAGTTATATTTATTTATAAAGTCGGGTTTAGATATAACATTGGTTCATAGTACACAAATAGAACACTATCTTGAAGAGCTTTTAAAGCCTACTTAAATACATATTGCAAATTTACATACATACTGAAAAAGAAATTATTTAGTAAGACATAGTATTGCAGTATTAGCCTATATCACATGACCATAGCAAATATCATAAGTATTATAACCCGTATTAATTAGTAAAACTTACATGTATTAAATCACAGGTAGCACATCTCTATCACATATCACATATCACAAAGCACAAATTGAAAGACTAGGTTTAAAAAAGAGCTGTCCCTCACAAGTGACGAATGCCCCCGAAAGAGGTGCCTCACAGTCTGTGTCCTCTCCATGTGCTCAATAAATGTGCTATGTGATTTTAAAATCCTTCCATGCATGGCAGAGTAATCATGCATACAGTATTCCATTACTTTAAACACTAAGTGTGACCTTGACGTTTGAAGTAGGGACTTGGGTCTTTCACGCGACACATCCGCTTGATGTGCTAGACATTTGTGCCAAGTTATTTTAAAATCCTTCAAAGCATAATAAAGTTATAGTCCGGACACAAATGTATGCATATATACAGGATTCCATTACCTATAAACTCTAAGTGTGACCTTGACCTTTGTGGTAGGGATGTGGGTCTTGCACGCGACACGTCGTCTTGATGTGCTAGACATTTGTGCCAAATTATTTTAAAATCCTTCAAGGCACGACAAAGTTACAGTCCGGACACGAATGTGTGCATATATGCATATATACAGGATTCCATTACCTTCAAACTCTAAGTGTGACCTTGACCTTTGAGCTAGGGACGTGGGTCTTGCACGCGACACGTCGTCTTGATGTGCTAGACATTTGTGCCAAGTTATTTTAAAATCCTTCAATGCATGACAAAGTTACAGTCCGGACACGAATGTGTGCATATATGCATATATAGAGGAATCCATTACCTTCAAACTCTAAGTGTGACCTTGACCTTTGAGCTAGGGACGTGGGTCTTGTACGCGACACGTCGTCTTGATGTGCTAGACATGTGTGCCTAGTTATTTTAAAATCCTTCAATGCATGACAAAGTTACAGTCCGGACACGAATGTGTGCATATATAGAGGATTCCATAACCTTCATACTCCAAGTGTGACCTTCACCTTTGAGGTAGGGATGTGGGTCTTGCACGCGACACGTCGTCTTGATGTGCTAGACATGTGTGCCAAGTTATTTTAAAATCCTTCAATGCATGACAGAGTTACAGTCCGGACACGAATTTGTAAGTGGGGACGCACAGACGGACGGACGGTGCGATTTTAATATGCCACCCTTCGGGGGCATAAAAAAGAAAAAAGAAAAGAAGCACAATAAAATAGTTGGTAATTTAAAAGCTGTGTGAAAGCTGCTGATCCTGAGCTAAGTCTAAAAACTGCCATAAAGAACAAAAAAAGTATAATAAAACTCTGAGAAGGAAAAGAAACACAAAAGTGTGACCGCTAAAGATGTTTATCACCCCAAATCAGATTTGAAAGGAACTGATCAGCAGCTTCCTCACAAGAAATATATACATGGTTCATAAATAAAAGATTTTACACTATATAATATTAAACCAATAGAGCTAAAAAGCAACTAAAGAACTAAAGCTGCCGAAAAGCAAGGGAGCCAGAAATAAATAAATATGGAAAAAGAGATCATTAATCATTTATGCGTAAATGAACTGTAACCTCGCATAGATTTAGATGTTCATTGTTCAATGAACACGGTGAGCACTACTCACATGATGTTTCGAGGCTCCACTGTACTGTTGCTATGCTTGGATCAAGGAGTCTATTTGACAAATGCCAGGGTAGCGAAGCAAAAAGCCCGTCATCATATTTCTGTATCTTTCAAATACCTTCAAACTTCACTTTCGTTGTCCTCTACTGGTGTCATTACGGAGGTACGGTTGTGACCCCAGTGGGACTCGAACCCGCGACCACCAAGATGAACGTCAGATACATTAACCTCTACACAACCGCTCCCATCAGTGGGTTTTTTCAAATGTAAATTATCTGAAATAAATTTATGAAAAACAAAACAGGGGAAGCATAGGTTATCAAGTTTGAAATTGTTTCACGTTTTGTTTGAATACAGGAAGCCATTTGTGATGCATGTCACATTTTCGCCAACATTTCCCAAGAATAATTCTAGAAATATTCAATTAAACACAAAGCTTTTTAAGGTACTGATCATTGCTGAGTGAGTCAGTACTCACAATGAGCATTGTTCAGTAAGCGCTACTCACGGTAAATATTGTTCAGTGAGCATTACTCATAGTGAACACTGTTCAGTGAGCACTACTTTTGGTGAGCATTGCTCAATGAGCACTTCTAACAATGATCATTGTTCCGCGAGCACTTATCACAGTGAGCATTGTTCAAAGATCACTACTCACGATAAGCATTGTTCACTAAAAAAACAAAAATAATATCAAACAGGGAATGCCACGTACCAAAAACGCAGCCTCCCCAAAAGACTACTCACAGTGAACATTGATCAGAGTGAGCATTGTTGAGAACTGCTAACAATGAGCATTGTTCAGTGAGCACTACTCACAATTTAATGAGCATTATGCACTGAACACTTCTCAGGGTTAGCATTGTTCACTGAGAACTACCCACAATGAGCATTGTCTAGTGAGCACTACTCACAGTGAGCATTGTTCACTGAGCACTTTACCCACAGTTAACATTGATAAGTGAGCACTTTTCACAGCGAGCGTTGTTCAGTCAGCATTACTCACAATGAGCATTGTATAGTGAGCATTACTCACAATGAGCATTGTATAGTGAGCATTACTCACAATGAGCATTGTTGTTAACTCGTCTTTATCGAGCACTTCTAACAGTAAACATTGTTAAGTGAGCACTACTCACAGTGATCATTGTTCACTGAGCACTTTACTCACAGCGAACATTGCTGGCAGTGATCATTGTTCAGTGAGCATTTTACTCACAATGAACATTGTTCAGTGAGCATTACTCACAATGAACATTGTTCACAATGAGCATTGTTCGGTGAGCATTACTCACGATGAGCATTGTAGTGAGCATGTACACTGGTAGTTCTGGCTTCCATAACTACACGGACCTATATACACATATATGTGTATATAGGTCCGTGATAACTAAATTGGTATTTTTATTGTGTCAGTTGACCAAATGAGAAATAGAAATTATAGCGTCAAAGACCTTGGGCTAGTACACCGGTAGTTCTGGCTCCCATAACTAAATTGGTATTTTTATTGTGTCAGTTGACCAAATGAGAAATAGGGATAATAGCGTCAAAAACCTTGGGCTAGTACACCGGGAGACCAATATTGGACTATTTAACGGTGCCTACTAAACGACGGTATCGATCAAGAAACGCCGGTATCCGCCGGTATCGCAAATCCCGGTATCCGAAATGCTTGAATGAATGTTGCAAGTTGTTGAAGAAAGAGGCGTTGATCGAGAAAGAAACTGCTAGTTGTGTACTTATGTACAGTAAATATAATTATGCAGTTATAGAAGATGAATATTTAATAACTGCGACCTGCAAATACCAAAATAGTAGCAGAACTGCATATGAAGACTTATATTTATTTGATCATTTCAGTAATAAATTTAGCACAAGATTAAGATGATTCAAGTAAGCTTTTGTTAATATGGCTATTTAGGTAGTTATGTTCAGAACAAATACTTGCAGATTTTATAATATTTACTAAAATCACATACGAGTCATAGTTTGAATATTTCCATTCACGATAATATGATGCTTTCATGCCTAATGACATTGCATACAAATCTCTTTTTCATATACCTTTTACAGTCGCTGTGAAAAAGACGGCAATTAGAGTAAAATATGCTTTTGTAATAAATCCTTTGTCCCGCTTGAAAAATATCAAATGTATGTATCACATACATGTTAACATATTTGCAGTTACTTGCTGAGGTGGGTTATAAAATATCTTTAAATATTTATCTCTGATTCTTCCACTCCTACTAACTGCAGGGTGTAGTACTGTTAGATAGGCCTATTAAAGCATTCATTTATTCAACTTTAACAGAAATACCTCTTGTTTCTTGGTCATTATTTAGTATATCTTTGACAAGCTTAATTGTCAACATGTCCCACAATTGTATTTATTTGTTTCGTTCATTTTATCTTTTCAGTTCTATGTTTCTTAGAGTATAACATCGCTAAGTTTATAAAATTTTAGGTGACTTTAATTACAGTAATATTCATGTTTACTATTTATTCATTACATCTAATTTATTTGATTTACACATTTGCAATCTAGACATGCATACTTCTTATTTGAAGGATGGACAATTAGGCAAAATATATTATGCAGTCACGTATTGAAGCTCAATAAATGATTTCAACTACATGTAAGTGTGAATAGCACTGATGTGGTTTCATAAAGAGACGGCCGAGTTTAGTCCTTTAACCAACTATATAGCATCTTAATTTGTACATTATGGCCTCATATTTAATTATTTTAAGTAACACATACATCAAATATCCCCAAAACAAGTAATATCTTTAAAAAAAAGATGGTCGACGTAGGTGACGTAATAAACACATTTTGTGTTTCAGAAGGCTCCCGGGCAGTACACTGCTTATTCCGGTACCGAAACGCTAGCCAATAATCAATGACGCTAGATGTCCGGCCCCGGACAACACCTCGTTGAATACAAAAGTTGATCTTCGTACTGTCCAGAAACCTTGACATAACGTGTTCTTTTTTTCTTTTTTTGCAACATGATTTATTATAAATAACTATAATATAAAAAAATATACACATTTTGTGTTTCAGAAGGCTCCCGGGCAGTACACTGCTTATTCCGGTACCGAAACGCTAGCCAATAATTTGCAGATTCTGATTGGTCACATTATAACGAAGTTGGTTAGCAACGCGTCCATACCAACGGAAGTTCAAATCAAAAGTATACGACTACGTCGAAAAAAGTTTATGCTTTATAAGTGTTAAACACACGACACTCTCAATTATCGATTATTTAAAAGGATTAACAGTCTGTCGAATGTGTTAAAAATCAATAATAGGCGATACCGGTCGTTTAGTAGGCACCCTATTTAACACTGCAAAAGTTAGCTCCCCTTTACATAAGTCCGCCATTTGCACAGTTAAAAAAACCAAGCTAAATTGTTCTACTCTTTGATTAGTTTTTATCATCTCAGCGTGAACATTTTGTTTACAAAAGTCTTAAAATCGCGAGATTGACTATTTGCTCATCGCGTTAAATATCGATTTGTCCTAATTTTTCACTGGAAAGGTAATGGAATGGTCCTCTAATCTGTCAGAAAGCATGGTTACAGTAGTTTGGGCAATTTCTGTGTATATGTTGGAGAGGAAACATAGTCACTGATAGTCATTGATGCCTTATGTAATATTATGTAGTGATTTTAAGAAATGTCTGTGAAACGAAACGACAAGTTAAAGGGGCACTCCCTATCGTAGGTGGCCCTGTTTCGGTGATGCCCCAGTTTCAGTGACCTTTTGAAAGTATGCAGTCTTTTTTAATTGCAATATTTTGGATAACTAATTATACCTGGGTTGTGAACTATAACATTTAAGCTTTCTTCAGATTGGAAGAAAATGTGCTGACAGAGACAGTATAATCATTGGGTTGTTATTTTCAGGGTAACCCCACTTTTGAGGCCTTTTTCTTATTACTTTTTTACTCTTTCAAGTTGAGGTGTGGCTCTGTGGTCGAAAACATTAGTTCAACTAATTTTCTTTTTTTCCCCAAGTGACTGTTGTATTGTTTTCTTTCTGCTGGTATGGATATATAGCTAACCTATAAGAACTTCTTGATAAAAGCTGGAGCAATAATATTAACGATAGTATATATTCGTCCCAGATAAAAGTTATGTTCAAAACATATGATCTGCTTATAGATTTAAATGGAAAAATGGCTGGTCTGAGAAGTGTTGACTAACTTTCAGATCTGATTTTATTGAAATAAGTTGTAAATGTCTTCATATTTTTATGAGATATGGTAAACAGATTCTTATTGCATATGACAATTAAATAACATTTTTAAGTAAAAAAAATCATTTTTTGCCCACTCTTTGAACCCCACCCCTTGTGCTTCATAGTATTTATAATACGGTGTAACCATCAAATTGAATGTGCTCTGTATCTCAATATAAACAAGTCTCACGCTGGTTATTAATTATTTTTTGTTCAGTTTGTGATAGTAAACTTCCAGCAACTGCAAATTACCAGATATTGTCACTAGCTTTCAAATGAAGTAGGGGTCACTGAAATAGGGCCGGCTGAGTATCTGTAGTGCAAAACAGGGGTGTCTTTGATAAACAGCACAATATAATTTTGTTGGAGTATTTTCCACTTTTTTTATACATCACACAAGTTAAGGACTTATAACACAATAGTAATTCATAAAGATAATAGGTTTGGTAATTCTGCCTGAAGTATTCTTAGGGTCACTGAAACTGGTCCTTCGAGGATAGTGAACGTAAAATGATAAATAAATACAATTTCAAAGAAGAACCTATGGCGAAAAATGCCTCAATTTACCACAATTATTAAATGTAGAGGTTTTCTATAATAAATCGCATCCACCCATTTATTGTACAACAAGTTGAACAACAAGTCTACATAGATTATTGAATGGTTTACGGTACTGCAGTGTATTTTAAACCGTTGATTATCGATAATGACTGGGAATGCATAGCTGAAACTTTTAGGTTAAGTTGTACATGTAATACTTCCAAAGATTCTATTATTTATTTTTTAGAGGTTATTTAGTTCGACATCAGTTATAGGGTATGACTCTTTAAATGAAGCTGTGTATTTCAGTAAAGATGTATGACAGCGATGATGATGATGATGTTCCAGCACTGTCAGCAGACACCTTGGCAGCTCTTAATGAATTTTATTCAGAACAGACAGAGGAACAAAAAAAACTAGAAGCTGCAGTTCAGTCAGGTCAACTTACAGATATCAGTCTGCAGGAAGATTGGGTAACAAAAATAAATTAGTTGTAACTGTTTCTAAAACCCAGTTGTATTATTATAAGTACTGGTACTCGTGTATATTCCCTTATGTTAACACAGTCAATTTATTGATCGGAAGTATGAAACTTGCAAAGTCTCAGTGTATTATGAATACAGTCGATAATACTTGCTGTAGGAGTTTAACACCCGTTCTTACCGTGCTTTTTGGTCTTTTTAACAGGTTGGCATTTTACCTAACAGTCATTCCTGGGTAGAACCAGTACTAGACTCCTATCTTCCATAAGAAACTGCCAAGTGTCTCACATAAAGATACATGGTGGGTAGCAGTGTGAACCCATGGCCCTAAATCTATGAGAGGTTACAGTGATTTCGACCATTAAAAATCTCACATTGACTTTTGAAAATTTAATTTTGACCCTTAAAAATTTAGGCTGAAGAGTCAATGACCCTTGAGTTTTAAAGCCTACTGGACACCCTGTTTCACTTAATAGACTGCTTCACTATGATAAACAGGAGATGGGCATATTACCAGCATGTTCCAGTGTATTGCTTTTTCATGGAGTTATTGCCCTTTGGTTACTTTTTCATATACTATTTCTAAGCAACCACAGTCTGGAATTCAACAACTCTTTAATATGGGAAGTTTTCTTAACAAGATGAGTTACTCCTATTGCAAGCTTGGTCCAGTTCGATGAATTTTTACACTTAATTACGGCCCTTCCATTGTATGTGCATATAATATTGTCATGTATATAGCACTTTTTTGCCTGAGCTATTTCTAAGGAATTAATGAAATTTGATAGAAAGCTTTACTACCAAGAGGAGATGCACATACTATCTTTGTTTAGGTTCTATGATTGTTTAGGTTCTATGATTTTAACACAGAGTTATGGCCCTTTGATAACTTTTCCATATACTTTCAAGTTCACACTGTTTATTGACAACCAAAGACTGGAATTCAACAAGTCTTCTTGAAAGCTTCAATAACAAGAGGAAATGCACATGTTACCAGCATGTTATGGTTCAATGATTTTTAATTAAGTTTAGACCTTTTCGTATGGCATCCTTTCATACAAAAAATATTGCTTTTGCAGGGATTGACAGTGTCCAACATGGCTCTTGGCAGCATCTTACCAAACTAAAATATTAATCTTTAAGGCCCATATTATTACAGTGTACACTTGATGTAGCTGAGTAGAGAAATGACTTTGAAATTAATGCTAAAATGTTTGAACCTTTATGTCTCTTGTTCTTCAACTTTGACTTGCAAAAAAAAAGTGCTAATATCAGGTAATTGAAATAAAGTGTTGATAGAATAAAATATGACTACTGATGTATCACAAAGTTCAAAAGTTTTTTTTGAAGGTTGATTGTTAGAAGGAAAGGGGAAGAACTCAACATTTGAATTTGTCTCAAGGAATAAAATGTTTATGATATTTTGATTGGACAAAATAAGATTTTTAAACATTGGAAAATTTGTGTGTGGTAACAGAGGCATAAGCAAATGTGTAACTCGAGTCAAATTTTTTTTGGATTGTGTAGATGGACTTTCAAGTCCTTTCATATAATTGTAATTTACTCTTTATTTATTCTAATTTACTCTTGACTTTATTTCAACATCTTGTCATCTTCTGCAGCAACTGAGTCAGTTTTGGTACACAGACGACACTGCACAGAGACTAGCAGAAGAAGCATTATCTGTTGCCGGGGAACAGGGGAGGTAACTCATACATGTTTATCTTTCATTTAAAAGGAAGACAGCTTACCTGTAGCAGAAAAAGATTATCAAGGGTGGTGCGGTGTAAGAGTGGTTAACACACTGCACTACCATTATTGAGGTGCCCAGTTTGAATCCCGAGTAGGGCACTGGAAATTTCAGAATAGAGATGAACTTGTTAGAAACCCAGAAGTAGTCTCACATGTATCAGGCTATACACTGGGCACGTTCAAGAACCAAGGGGTTTGTTTGTAAGGAGCTAGGGTCTGGTACCCAGATTTCTGGTACCCAGATTCACTTAAAATTGGTCTTTTTGATCATTGTTTGAGGTCGGCAGTAAACGTGAAGGTGGGTCAGGAGACCAGAAACACAAATTTACTTTTTGCCTAAGCAAATTGAGTTTGACAAGTTTAATTTTAATTGAAGCTAGATGCTATTTCCATTGCCCTTCCTTTGAAATGAATTTAGCGATAGTAGATGTGTTAGAAATCATTTGAAAAGCTGATATCAGTATGAATATTCAAATAGGAAAATGGCCAGTCATTGGTATCCGTAGCTCAGGAATACTCTATAGACCGTTCCTGGTAGCTGTAACAAGTCTTCTTTCATTTTCAGAATAGCATGTATCAGTGCACCAACTGCTTATAGGAAAATTAAAGAAATTAAACCTGCTACGTGTACGGTAAAATGTCTGGAGTTTGATAAACGGTTTGAGATGTATGGCGAAGACTTCCAGTTTTACGACTATAAAGAACCTCTAAATCTGCCGCTAGATTGGAAGCAGAGCTTTGATCTTGTGATAGCAGACCCACCGTTTTTATCCGAGGAGTGCCTTTGCAAAACAGCGGTGACAGCAAAGTTTTTGACCAAGGATAAAATAATGTTATGTACAGGTAGGCAGCATACTGTAAATCATGAAATATTTGTGAGAACTTTATAGCCACATCTTTTCGCTTTCCCGAATTCATTTGTGAATTTATCATTTTGCTAATTCAATGTTCTCTGGGAATGAAGAATATTAGGAAACATACGGGATTGGTTATTCGTGAATTCATAGTTTCGTTAATTGATCTGGAGATAAAAAATCGTGATCTTTCTGTCTCACGAATTTGAAGTGATTTACAGTATTAGGCAGACAGGGTCATCTAATGTATAAAGCTCTCCAAGATTTAATCAGATTGGACAGATTTAATCAGATTGTCACTGTTTATCGGCATAATATTTTTAGCCAAAGGACGCTTGGGAAGTACTTGGGTAATTAAAATTGAACGGCCAAAAAACCGTAATAAATTTGCAGTTACAACCCCAGAGTATTATGGAGTACAGTGGTACTACACAATACTATAGAGTACTTCACTACTTAACAGCAGCTGATTTACAGCTGAACTTGGACCTCCTTTTTTAAGTTTCATGAAATTCTATCCATTGGTTGCTTAGCTTTCTGATGGACGGATGGACAAACAGATGGACAACAACAAAACAGTTTCCCATCGCCTTCTGCAAAAAATAATAATTCACTATACTATTTGAGTAGAGTATGGAAAATCAAAATCGAGAAAATAGTAATTTTGCTGAACATACCGGCGACTGCTTTATTGAAAGTGCATACATTTCGCCAAAACATGCTTTGACTAAAGTAATAATTATACCAGTTATTGTAGATGTGTTTGTTACATGAAATGCTGCACATTTTCTCTTTCAGGAGCTATAATGGAAAAGACAGCTGCCAAGTTACTCGATGCTCAACCATGCTCGTTTTTACCAAAACATACCAATCAATTACAGAATGAATTTAAATGTTTTACAAACTATCCCAGTATATTATTAAACAAATCCTGATAGAAAGAATATCTTAAGTGCTTTTCAGCCATAGCATTTGTAATAAAATAATCCAAGAAAATAATCAACTGAGTCCAGAAATGTTTGATTGACCTTCCTGTTTGAAGTTTGTTAAAGGTTCACATGAAGTAGGTAAACAGACATTATCCCTTAGAACATTATTTTGGTAGCTCAATTTTACACAGAAGGATATTAGCCCTTTTATGATTTTGCAAAACTGGACATTGGCCCCTTCATCAAATTATCTTTCTAAATGCCCCTGTATAATAATAATCTCAATATTCTTTGACAAAATGAATAAATCTAACAAAAAAAAACATCTTCAATTTCAACTTTATTATGATGATTTTAAATCAAATTTTAAACTGGAGTGAAGGGGATAATGTCCTAATTTGCAAAATTATGAAAGGGTTGATGTCCTCCTGTGCAAAATTATTTAAAGGTTGATGTCCTCCTGTGCAAAATAATGAAGGGGCTAATGTCCTCCTGTGCAAAATTGAGCTAAGGGGATAATGTGCTAGGGGATAATGATCCAACAGTCATTGAAGTGCTACTGTGATGGTTGAGGGTGTATTTTACGGTAGATGTTGAAGTATATTTAGATCTATGGAATCGGTAGAACTGATACAAAAACTTGAAACTTCGTAAGATGATTGTTCTCACTGAACTGATGATCCCTATTCTTTTTTAGGGTTAGTGAGTCATGTCCAAGGTCACAGTGTCCTATGTTAGCTTTTCTTGGATATCATACAAAAAGATTTTCACAAAACTTACTCAGAACAGTCCAGTAGAGGGATACTGGCCCTTTTGGGCCTCTTGTTAGCTCACCAGGCACAAATTGTGACTTATTGTGACCGTATTGTACATCATCCGTTCACCATTTCCTTTAAATAACATCTCTTCTGAAACCATCAGGCCAATTTTGATGAAACTTGGCAGATATATTCCTTGTAGGATGCTCTATTAAAGAATTCCATTCCATACAGAACTCTGGTTTCCATGGCAATAAATAAAAAGAACTTTAATTTTCTATTTCTCCAAAACTACATGGCCCAGACCTTAGATATATGGTGTTTGGCAATGTATAGTGGACCTCTTTTAAGATTGGTCAAATAATGCCTCTGTGGTCAAATTTAGGGATGTAATTGAATAAAATTTTAAATGTTGATTTCCTTGTCCGGAGCATACTTGAAATAGTTGGAATTCAATACAACTTCATACAATGGTCAAGCACATTGAGAGGAGTGCAGGCACGAACTATAATCATCTTGAATTACAGGTTATTGCCCTTTGTTACTTTTCCTTGTCCGAAAAGTCACTTGAAACTACAATACATTCATACAACGGTCAATGGCTCTTGAGGGAGAACTTTAACTCCATCTTGTACTAATAACAGAGTATGGTTCTAGTCTGATATAACTTATATATGGTCAACCCTGAGAGGAAGTGCAGTGCACCCTTGACTAATTACAGATTTTTGCCCTTTTTACCTTGTCCGAGCATAACGAAACACTAGTTGGATTTCATTACAATTCAACAAGATCAAGCACCTCAGAGGAGTCGTTAAAGAAATAACATACTTGGTATTTACTGAGTTATTGCCCTTTGTTTGTTTCCTGTGAAGAAATTGAAAACTACAAGTTGGAATTCAATACAATTCATACAATGGTCAAGCACATTGAGAGGAAGTGCGGCACGAACTATAACTCCATCTTGACTAATTACAGAGTTATTGCCTTTGTTACTTTTCCTTGTCCGGAGCATAACTTGAAAAAAGTTGGAATTCAATACAACTTCATACAATGATAAGCACACTAGAGAAAGTGCAGTGTACAAGAATATAATTATCTTGAGTATTTACTGAGTTATTGCCCTTTGTTACTTTTTCCTTGTCCGAAGCATAACTTGAAAACTAATATTTGGAATTCAGTACAACCTCATACAATGGTCAAGTACATTTAGAGGAAGTGCAGTGCACAGGAACCATAACTCCATCTTGACTCATTACAGAGTTATTACCCTTTGTTACTTTTCCTTGTCCGGAGCATAACTTGAAAACTTCTGGTTGGAATTCAATACAATTCAACAATGGTCAAGCACGTGAGAGGGAGTGCAGTGCACAGGAACCATATCTCCATCTTGACTAATTACAGGTTATTGCCCTTTTGTTACTTTTCCCTGTCTGGAGCATTTTTAAAAAAGTTGGAATTCAATACAACTTCCTAGTGGTCAAGCACAATGAGAGGAACTGCTTAGACTATCTCTTTTTGGTTTGTTTGCAGGGTTTATGTTACTCAACTCTTCAGTTTATAAACCATCCTTTTAAAGCAATCCTTTTGGGGGTATTAATCACATTTAGTGATAGCTCTAGTTTATATAGACTTAATAATTAGGAACTATAAAAAAAGATCTTGTCCAAAATAATTTAGCCAAGAGCTAAGAAATTTGGTTTGTAGCATCACCTAGTTGTCTTCCACCATGCAGTTTGAATTATGTCACTGGGGTTAAAATTGACAGCACCCTAGGGGTTATCATTTTATATACAAAGGAAAATATTTGAAAATATATTCCATAAGTGCAAGGTAACCATTTTCTTGATTTTGATAAATCTAAGTAGGAAGCATAAGTATGAAGTCTAGAGTCACTACATCAAAGGTCAACGTCACAGGGGTCTGTTTAAAGAAAATCATGCCTGTGCATCAACTCCTAAACCACGGGCTGGATTCTGATTAAATGTAGCAGTCAGCATCAATATTGATAGAGTCTAGTGGTGTCTATTGTAATAGAGGTCATTAGGTCACAGATGCTTACTGAGATAAAATATTTTCCACACTTTATCTCTTAAACATTTGCTTGATTTTGAGAAGATTTGGCCGGAGGCATCAGTATGATGTCTAGTGCTTATTATAATACGGGGTACCTACATAGGAGGTCAAGTTAACAAGTGTCTGTCAACAGAAAATTTTGTCTGCGCTTCATTTTTTAAAACCCTGTGACAGACTGTTACTAAATGGGACAGAAAGCATCGGCATAAAGTGTAGTTTTGCTTGTTATAAATTTGGGGCCACCATGTGAAAGGTCAAGATCATGGTGGCCTCGTTAGCTCAGTGGTTAGGCTGTTCGCCTCCGGAACGGGAGGTCCCGGGTTCGAATCCTAGCTGGAACACGAGGTGTGTCCTTGGGCAAAGACACTGAAACCACACATATCTCAGTCTACCCAGCTGTAAATGGGTAGCAGCAATGAAATACTCGCTGCCTTTCTCTCGCAAATGTGATGACATCTAGAATGAGTGTTCGGGAGCGTTTAAATAAGCTACAGAGCTTTCTTCGTAATCGAACTAAAATAAATTTGTATAAACTAAACTAAAAAAAATTGTTCATACTTCATCTCCTGTACCCCTTGTTAGCTCACCTGAGCACGAAATGCTCAAGAGTGAGCTATTGTGATCAACGATTGTCCGGCGTCTGTCTGTCAATAATGTCTTGTAAGCACTCTAGAGACCACGATTTTAGTCCAATCTTAATGCAACTTTGTGACAATATTCACAGTGGAGTTCGATACTGGGTCATCTAGTGTCAAAAACTAGGTAACTAGGTCAAATTATAGAGACACTTTGTAAGCACTTATAGAGGACACATTTTCTACCTAATCTACATGAAACTTGATCAAAATGTTTGTCATTATGAAATCTAGGCCAAATTTGAAATGGTCAAAATGTAGGTCACCAGGTCAAATTGTAGAAAAAAACTTGTGAGCCACATTTAGTATCCAATCATGAAAATTGGTCAGAATGTTTGTCTCAATAATTCTAAGGTCACGTTCGAATCTGGATCATCTTGTGTCAAAAACTAGGTCACATGGCATTTCAAAGAAAAACCTTGTTAACACTGAAAATTGGTCCGATTATTTGTTTCAATGATTTGAATCTTGGTCACACGGTCAAATCAAAGAAAAACCATGTTAACATTCCAGAGGCCATATTTATTACCCAGTAATTATGAAAATTGATAAGAATGATTGTCTTTATGATTTATATGTCAGATTCGAATTTTGGTCACCTGGGATCAAAAACTAGGTCACAGGGTCAAATCAAAGAAAGTGTGCAGTGACAACCATAACTGTAGCGAACTCCATTTTTAGCTCACCTGAGCACAAAGTGCTATAGGTGAGCTATTGTATTTTTTGGTGTTCATCGTTTGTCATCTGTCTGTCTACACTTACCCTTGTGTATGCAATAGAGGCTGCATTTTTCACTGGATCTTCATAAAATTTGGTCATAATGACTGCCTTGATGAAATCTAGGTTGAGTTTGATTATGGGTCATCTTGAGTTAAAAACTGGGTCACAAGGTGGATTGAGGTTGCATTTTTCATTGGATCACAATGAAAGTTCATCAGAATGATTGCCTTGATAAAATCCAGGTTGAGTTTGAATATGGGTCATCTGAGGTCAAATCAAAGAAAAACCTTGTGTGTGCAATGGAGTCTGCATTTTTCACTGGAACTTCATAAAATTTAGTCAGAATAGCTGTCTTGATAAAATATAGGTCGAGTTTGAATATGGGTTATATTGGGCAAAAAACTATGTCAGCTGGTCAAATCATAGAAAAACTAGTAAATACTCTAAAGGCCACATTTAACATCAAATCTTCATGAACATCAGTCAGAAAGTTTGTCTCAGTGATTTCTAGATCACTTGAATCTGGGTCATTTTGGGTTAAAATCAAGGTCACACAGTCAAATCAAAGGAAAACCTTGTTAACACTCTAGAGGCCAAGTTTAATATCCAGAATGTTTATCCCAATGATTTCTAGGTCAAGTTTGAAATTGGGTCACTTGGAGTCAAAAACTAGGTCACTAGAGCAGATCAAAATAAAACCTTGTTAACACTTGGGATACCACAATTTAAAACCAATTGTCATGCAATTGATCAGAGTGTTTGTCTTCATGATTTTCAGGTAAAGATTGAATGTGGGTCACCTTGGATTAAAAACTAGGTCACCAGGTCAAATCCAAGAAAAACCTTGTTTATACTCTAGTAGTCACATTTTATAGCCAATCATCATGTGAACTGGTCAGAATGTTTCCCTTCTCAAGGTCAAACAGAACGATTGTGTTTATAATAAATAGTTTAGGTTGAATTTCAGTCAAATAGGGTCATAAGTAGGTCATGTACTCAGGTGTACTCTCGTGTTGGACTTTGATGAGACTCATCTGGAAGCATCAGTATGATACCCAGTTGTGTATTTTGTATTTGGGGACACTATGTCAATGTCGAAGTCACAGGTCTGTGTACTCTGGTTGCTATGGCAACACTTTTTTAGCTCTACTGGACGAAGTCCAGCGGAGCTTATGCCATGGTGGTTTGTCCTTTTGTCCGTAACCTTTTCCTTGATAACGCTGTACATGTCACAATAATCATTTGACTTTGATGAAACTTGCTGATAAGGATCCCTGCAACTTGTAGATGTTCCCTGTTGTTTTTGGGGTCAAAGGTCAAGGTCATTGACCTCCGATAGCAATTCCTTGATAACACTCCAGAGGTCACAATCTTCATTCAACTTTCATCGAACTTGCTCAGAAGGTTCCCTGCAATATGTAGATAATCCCTATTGTTTTCGGGGTCAGTGTGTCAAGGGTCAAGGTTACAGTGACCTCCGTTAGATTTTCCTTGATAACGCTCTACAGGTCGTAGTTTTCATTCAACTTTCATCAAACTTGCTCAGAAGGTTCCCTGCAATATGTAGATAATCCCTATTGTTTTCGGGGTCAGTGTGTCAAAGGTCAAGGTCACAGTGACCTCCGTTAGATTTTCCTTGATAACGCTCTAAAGGTCACAGTTTTCTGTCAACTTTCATCAAACTTGCTCAGAAGGTTCCCTGTAATATGTAGATGATCCCTATTTTTTTTTGGGGGGGGGGGTCAGTGGGTCAAAGGTCAAGGTCACAGTGACTTCCGTTAGATATTCCTAGATAACGCTCTACGGGTCACAATTTTCATTCAACTTTCATCAGACTTGCTCAGAAGATTCCCTGTGACATGTAGATGATCCCTATCGATTTTTGGGTTAGTTGGTGAAAGGTCAAGGTCACAGTGACCCGAACAGTTGAGATCTATTTGACCAACAGTCTTCAAACTTCATAGGATAATTGGTCTTACTGAGTAGATGATCCTAATCGTTTTTTGGTCAGTGGATCAAAGGTCAAGTTCACAGTGACCCGAACTTTGAAAGTCTAGATATTTGGTATGTGACAGTGTCTAGTGAACCTCTATAAGATTATTCAAATTATGCCCCGGAGTCAAAATTAGCCCCATTTGGGGGTCATATATTTTACAAAAAGTCTTCCTGTCAGAAACTGTAAGGCCTAGAGCTTAGATATCCTCTATCAAGCCCTTGGGGGTCAAAACCTAGTGGTCCTCTACCAAGAATGCCCATGGGGTCAAAAATAGCCCTGCCTAGGATGGGGTCATATTTTACATGGAAATATATGGTAAAACTTAAAAAATCTTTTTTAGCTCACCTTAAACTCATACTTAAAAAAGATCGTGCTTTCACTTTTTTTTTCTACGACCCTGTTGTTGACCTTGTGTAACGGTAAATTGGACCCAGTTGAGCAATAAAGGGCCAATGTTGATGAAACTTTACAGGAATGTTCCTTGCATGAAACTCTGTAAAAGTTGTTCAAAGAATTCCATTCCATGTAGAACTCTTATTTCTATGGCAATAAATAGGAAACAATTTAAAAATCTTCTCCTCTGAAACCACAAGGCATAGAGCTTAGATATTTTGAATGTAGCATTGTCTAGTGAACCTCTACCAAGAGTTTTCAAATTATGACCCCCGGGTCAAAATTGATACCGCCCAGGGGGTCACTTGATTTTACATATGCTTATATAGGATTTTTTTTTAATCTTCCTTTTTTTAACCACAAGGTCTAGAGCTTAGATATTTGGCATGCAGCATTGCCTAGTGGACCTCTAACAAAATTATTATCCCCGGGTCAAAATTGACACCTCTAGGGGGTCACTCGATTTTACATCTATGCTTATATAGGAAAATCTTTAAAAATCTTCTCTGAAACCACAAGGCCTAGAACTGAGATATATACCATGTAACATTGCCTTATGAACCTCTACCATTATCGTTCAAATGATGACCCCTGGGTCAAAACTGACGCTGCCCGGGGTTCACTTGATTTTACATAGGAAAAACTTCAAAAATCGTCTTGTCTGAAACCACAAGGCATAGAGCTTAGATATTTAGCATGTATCATTTCCTTGTGGACGTTTGCCAAGATTGTTTAAATCATGACTCCAGGGTCAAAATGAACCCTTCCCGGGAGGGTGGGGAGGTCACTTGATTTCACATAGGTTTATATAGGGAAAATTAAAAAAAAACAAGGCCAACAGGCAGAGCTTAGATATTTAGAATGTTACTAAGCATTGTATAGTTGACCTCTACGAATTATTTTAAAATCATGGCCCTTGTATTATATCCAATGGTAGTCAGGTGAGCGATATAGGGCCATCTTGGCCCTCTTATTTCTATGATTTGACCTAGTGACCTAGTTTTTGACCAAACGTGACCCAGTTTCAAACCCGACGTAGAGTTCATCAATACATGCTGACCAACTTTTAAAATGATTGGATAGAAAATGTGGCTTCTAAACTGTTAAAAAGGTTTTTCAATTATATTACCTGGTGACCTTGTTTTGACCTCATGTGACCTAGTTTTAAACTTGGTCTAGAGATCATGGAGACACACATTCTGACCAATTATCATGATCATTGGGGATCATATGTGGCATGTAGAGTGTTAACAATATTTTTATTTTTTGACATAGTGACCTAGTTTTTTACCCCATGTGGCCCAGTTTCGAACTCGTCGGAGATCTTGTTGCCATACATCTTTGGTGCAAGTTTGGTCAATACTGTACAAGAAATGTGACCTCCAGAGTGTAAACGAGCTAATTGGTCCCAGTCTCTAATTGAATTCAATACCTCTATAAATTAATTTGTAGCGAGCTATAAAACAATTAGAGGTGTCTTCAAATCAATTAGAGACCTCTTCAATCCAATAACAGAGCTCTTAAAAACAGCTGAATTACACTTTAATTTTTGATATCTTCAATTGAATTGGATAGGTCTACAATTAATTAATTGATTTTTGATATCAAAAATTGACTTAGAGAGCTCTCCAAATATTTGAAGACCTCTCTATTACAATTATTTGCGCCGTAATTATTTGGAGATATCTCTAACTGAAATTGAGATCTCTAAAATTATTTGAAGACCTCTTCAAATATTTGAGTATATGTAGATTTGGCGTTCCATACGAGTAACTCCCATAGCGATGCGCTCGCGTTGTAGCCTAATTCGTTCGGCTGAACGATTTCATTTTATAGATCTGATTTTTTACTGTCAAACCGTCAGGGTGAACAACTACAAAATATCAGCCTGTACAACCGGTTTGCTTTCGGAGTCGAAATAGTTAGACAAATCGCGTTGTTGACCATTATATTATATATGATGCAGTGATGGGATATTTTTTTCAACGGAATAACGTAGCTGCCTCGGATACAGTGGCTAAAGGTACTTAAACTTTTTAAGTACTGCCGATTATATCGTGCCGAATAGCACTTAAAACAAACACTATACATAGTAGATAAACATGTTTTGGACATAAAATATGCCTATTAAAGATTAATATAGAACTGTACCAGTGCCTGTGTTTATTACCTGCTGTATGGTTAAAAGGGACAGGGAAACACTTATTAAACATAAATGCCGTACTGGACCTACACCCTTAAGTGCCCTCTTTAGTACCAAAATGGATGGGAAGGTAGAAAACTAAATCGGCAAAATGCAGTTCAATAAAACTTTGCACAAATAAATGTTATTAAAGTATCTTTATTTTACATATATTAAGAAATGTTAGGACAGTTTACATTTCCTTTGCCACTTATTTTCGCGACCAGGAAACTCAAGGTCAAACACAATTTTACAAATATCTCATTTTTTATACATGTGTTTGACAAAAGGTTGTTTTATGACTCGTGTTTTTTTTTTGGTTAGACTGTTGTAAATGTGGTGTTTACTTATTATGATTTCCTAATGTACCGCGGTAGCGGCAGGGCCATCCTATTTGGCTTTTCCTGTTGATATGTAGCACCTATATAGTTATATTAATAATAATAAATTCTTAATTTATAGAAGGTAACATGTACAGAAATATGTGACGAATATTCATATACCTCAGTTAAAACATGGCCTTTTGAAAAAAATACATAAGATAAAAGCACACTATAAAGAAAACTATACACTGGGTCCTAATATAATAAAATAGGACCCAGCTATACACGACTTCAGTTATACACCATACAGTAGGACAATCACTCAATAATTATAGCAAACATTTAAAACTTTCCGAATGAACGGCATATACAGTCAAACCTATGTTAGAGACAGCTGGTAGTATCAAGAAATGTCTTTTAAAAAGATAAACGGCATTGAGCCGAGTTACCGCAAAAAACAGTTACCCGAGATTCGCACCTGCAACTCGTACCTAAGTTAACTCGTACCTGAATTAATCAACTCGTACCTTATGAAAACAGCATAGGACATTCCATGTGTACGTCAATTTTCTAAAATTAACCAGACTTTTGAATTGATAATACACATTACTAGCATTATTTGTGAAAATTATGCCGATATTTTCGTTTCTTTGTCATTATTTTACTATAAAAGGCGCAAAATAGGCAAGGAAAAATAAACGATTTACATTATTTAAAATTTGTTGCATTTTGAGTTCTGATTAAGTGCCTTATGTAAGACAAAGTATATAAACAATGTAAAAAATTCTATACTAATTTTCAAAGATTAGTTATGAAACAGGTACGATCGAGTTGACTTGGGTACGAGTTGACCCGGAAGCTTTTTATCAATGAATGTGTAAACTCATACTACTACAGATTATTTTAAGAATACGATTTATCAATGACGCAATCATCGCGCTTCCATTCGTAACATTTGATTGGTAAAAAGCCAACTTATTCAGCTAACGCCGAAAAATCTACTACTCTAAGAATAAAGACAATCAGGAGGGAAAGAGAAAATGTGAGTTAAGAACTAATGTAAATAAAGTCAAGGGGATAACGATGACCTCATACATGTAAATCTATTTCCGGTGAGTGACATTTGCTCGCAAGTTTGACTGTATATATATGTAACATTATTCTTGTTCACTGTATCAGATTTCGGTTACACGGAAATACAGCGGCAAAATGAAATATGGTAGTACAAGGGGAAAAGTAAGAGATTTGTCGTTTGAGGAGGCGTTGTTCACCGGATATGCAAGTGATGGGGGCGTATTAGTACCGCAATTCATTCCTTCGGTCGCGTCAGATACCCTGCAAACCTGGAAAGACCTTAGCTTTGTTGAACTAGCAAAAAAGATTGTTCCCTACTTTGTGGCAGAGGAAGAAATTCCAGCATCGGATCTTAATGGTAAGTATTATCGGTATTTTTAAACCTCCATCAAACAAAAATTGTGGAGGCTCTATGAAATGACGTTGTTTCGTCCATGTCCCGTCCCGTCGTGTTCTGCCCCTTCCTTTTTCTTCTATGTGTCTTTATAATTTTAGGCAGGAGTGGGTTAATTATATATAGGCAGCTCATACAAAGGTTTGATATGCTTTTGAGGACAATTGGGCGAAGGTCAAGGTCATACTTTGGGGTCATTTTTCAGTCCGCCTACTTGTCTAAACTCTTGAAGGAATTATGACACATGGTAAAATATTCATCTGATCGAGTGGTACTCCTGTTCCGACCATGCCGGTTCAAAGTCAATGTCACTCTTAGGGGTCAATGTTTTTTCTAGTCCTCTCCATATCTTTGAACCTCTGGAAGAGTTTTCATGAATATTCATGTTCATCTCATCGAGATGGCGTGCTCTGTGCTCCAATCGCGCCGTCTCAAGGTCAGTGTCACACATTAGGCAATGATAAGGGGTCAAAGGTCATGAGATATATATCGTAAAGTAATTGAAGTACTTTCATTATACTTTGGTAAAATCCTACCAAGACAACGCGCAGAATACATGTTTAACCAACTTTATGGGTCAAAGGTCACGAGATAATGTTACTGACACGTTTTGAAGGACTTTTTGAATCTTTGGTCAAATGTTCATCTCTGAAGATTGATCGATGTCAGGTTCTTTTTTAGGGATAATTGGACTCAAATAGTTACTGCACATGCGCCTTTAAAATTCATATCTGGAAAAAAAATTATGAACTCTTCGCTGTGTTTATAGATTTTAGAAATGTAGAAACATATTTTTCAAATCAGTCGCAAATTTAGATACGGCGATATTCGCTTTAAAGTTGGGAACTCTTTCTTGTAGACTAGGTGGTAGGTTTCGTGAGCAAGATGCGTTTTAAAAAGCCTTTACCAACAAAACTATGAGAATATGTTGATAAATATATGTATTTAAAACTGATGGAGCATTAGATTACAATGACGGTGTTTTATAACACACCTTATTCATAAGTGCTAAGAAACAAACATTATAAGTTTACCTTTGTTACTTGTTGATGTTCTTAAAAATGATTTGACCTCAACAGCTTGTTCGGAAATGCTTGGGTAAAAACACTACCGTAGGCACTGTTGAACGAAGTACGCCTTACTGACAAGAACGCATTTCTAATGAAATGCAAATTTATATTTGATATGTCTACAGGCTCAGCTTTTTAATTTAAAAAAATATTTTCCAGATCAAATGCATTATAATATTTTGCAATGTAAAATGTTTAAAAAAAAGCACTTATCTAACCATGTAACTAGATTTCATTTGTTCACGCAACATGTTTTTGAGATTTTTCATAATACTTCGGACACGTTCCAGAAAAGTAAAAGGTCTCTCTCTCTCTCTCTCCCTCTCTCTCTCTCTCTCTCTCTCTCTCTCTCTCTCTCTCTCTCTCTCTCTCTTTTATAAGATGCAGTATTTCGTCATTTCCATTTCCGTAGGTTTATTTTTACATTTCTTTTTTCTCCACAGATTTACTTGAGAAAGCATTTTCTACATTCTCTTGTCCAGAGATAGCACCTGTTGCGCATCTCAAGGATGACGTCACCATACTTGAACTATTTCATGGCAAAACATGGGCTTTTAAAGACCTAGCTCTGTCCTGTGTTGGACAATTCATCAACTATTTCTGTTCAAAGAGTAAAACACATTACACAATCATTGTAGGTAAGGTTTGTCTAATTTTGTCAGACAAATTATGGCGTCTTCGAGCATATCTTTGACGTCCGCGCATGCGCAGTAGCATGGATAGGCCAAATATATAACATGAGCATAATGTCTGTTATACAATTCAATTCAATTCTGTTCCATTAGGTTGTTAAATTAACAGGGAAAAAAGAGAGTATATTCTGTTAGAATATTTATATGATTTTGTTAAATGTCCGTGATTGAAAAGCGTTTATGTAAGCAGAATACTGCATATTTGAAATTTTTTTATTTGTTCAATTCCATTTGTGACAAAAATGGCAACCCCTCCATTAGAATGAAATATTAAAATTGGTCCATTTTTATGACAAAGATCGGAAACTCAATAAAACTATTATTTAAATGTTTATAATGATATTTAAATAATATGCAATTAACAGTCTGTGAATACTCCTTAGGTACCTCTGGTGATACGGGAAGCGCTGCAATCGAAGCAGTGCGGGGTCTGAAATGGGTAGACATTGTTGTGTTGTTTCCCCGTGGGAGAACCTCCTTTGTACAAGAGAAACAGATGACCACCGTGATAGAGGATAACGTGCACGTGTACAGAGGTAATGCACGAAAGAGTGGAATTCACCCGCCCCGAGCCGTATAGCTTAGGAATCCTTTCTATGGTGCTGATCACTGATAATTCTTGTTTTTCGTGTTTCGAAGGCACAAAGATACGAATCGTGTCTGCATGTCTTCGCTCCGATTTGAGATTGAGCAGAAAATTAGCCATCAAACTTTCTAGTATTTAATTTTATCACACTTTTTTTGCTGAAAATATATATAAGCACTTCTGATAACATAAAAGCAAGCAGTGTCTGAATGAGTACTGTTCTTTATATTTATATGTTTCACTAAGCGTTCTCCAATTAAACTGCAAGTTATGATGATTCAATATTTCTATTAAAAAGTACATGTGCTTTCAATGGCATCCGGTTTTGAATCTCTTGTCTGTAATATCGAAACTGTCCACAAGCTTGTATAAATGCCATCTGAAACTTGTATTCATATCGTTGTACAGTTGACGGCACATCAGATGACATTGACCCGGTAATAAGGCCATGTTTCCTTGACGACGAGTTTTGCAGCAAGTACCATCTAACCAGCATAAACTCTATCAACTGGTCACGGATTATGATTCAGATTGTGCACCATTTCTATGCTTATCTTAAGGTGCGTATTCTTATCCAGTGAAAGTTGGAGGTAGCTGGCAGTAGCTAGCAAAAGAAGTAGCAAACAATGAAGCTAGCAGTAGCAGTAGATGTCATTAGCAGATCCAAAATAGTTCGTAATCTCCAGCATATTTTTTCATGAATTAGTTCATTAGGAAAAGATCTGTACGGATTTTAATGAAGTATATACGAGAGGTTTAGTATGATGATTTCTCTGTCTAATGATCTAAAATATGAAAGGCTAAAGGTGCCATTTGAAAAAAGTAAAGGTTAAAACATGAAAAAATGAATGTGTAACATTTAGCAAAAGAAATTGGTCGGTACAATCTAGATCTATTTTGTGTGTAAAGTGCACATTTTATGTCCAATCTGTATGAAATTTCGTCATTAACGTCCATTGGTGTAGTTACCCCATTTCCGTTAGGAAGAATAAGAAACGAGTAAAACACGTTTTTCGCGTGGGTAAGCTGTGTATCGTTGAAAATTGCATGTTTTAATGGGTTTTTGTGTTCAAATTCAGTTGTACTAATTTAAAAGCTTCATCATTCTGATATTTTAATAGACGAGTTTCGCCTTAACTAGGTCACCTGATGGCATAGTTTTGAAAAATACATTTTGTTGCCTTACTTGCCTAATTACCGCTTAGAGCGAGTTCTTAAAATTGTCCAGTTTTTACAAAATTCTAGCGAAAATGGACGCCAGTCTATGTGATTTCCTTCAACAAGGGTATATTAATTTCTTTTGTTGAGCAGTGTAAGTGTAAATGTCGCACAAATTTAGCTTTAAAATTATTGCTTATTTATTAAGTTAGCACAAAATTACGAACAACTCTTACTGGTGAGCGAGTTCTTATAAATGTCCAGTTTAAAAAGTGACGTCAAAATTACGTTTCATCAAATAATTACAACGTTGTACACTCGGTATAATTGTATCAATGCTCAATAAGGCACATGTACCCTCAAGTCACCAGTTTTCGTGGTATTAAGGAATCATCGACAATCCATGAAACAAAAATTAATATCAACTGAAAAACAGTTTTCACTATAAACACTAACAATTCAACTTATCTCCTTTAATCCAAATCAATAGAAACGAATAAATTGTATAGACATTCGTAATTATTCAAGTTTTAAATAACGGTTAATTTTTGTTCTTTTTGTGACTTTTTAAGTTTTGTATATTACCAAATGTGCATCCAGACTGTGTTTGAATTTATGTGCGTGAGCACTTGTGCATCTGTATGTGTGTGCATTCTTGAGAATTATGTGTAAGTATTTATGGAAGGCCACATGTATACGATAAAGTATAAATGTCTATGTGTGTTACCTTCTTGAAATAAAGATTTCATTATTATTATTATTATTATTATTATTATTATTATAACGAGACTTGCAAATATTGTACATATATTTTTATCAGATGTGCGGCGACAGTGGTAGTCCTGTAGAAATTGTAGTTCCGACGGGAGGGTGTGGAAATGCAACTTGTACGCAAGTCTCTTATCACAATTTTTCATATCTCGAATAATTTTTTTCTTTTAAGTGATTAATGTAGGGTTAACGCACGTTTTTTCGTGTTATAACATCTGCAGAATCCCGAGGGATGGTTGGTGCCCGAGCCCGTTAGGGCGAGGGCCAACATATCCGAGGGTTTCTGCAGGTGATGCAACACCAAAACGTTCGTTGCTTCTATTCTAGCATAAATAACATAAAAAATCATAAAAAAAAATGAAACGCTCTTACTGGTACGACGTTCAATAAAGCGCGGGACAACGTCCGTGTTGTTTGCGTCATATTTATGACGTCACCAGCGGTTTTTAAGCCCGGCACTGTTGACGCCGTACATGATGTAAGACTTGGGAGGCAGGTCCATTCTAGCATAAAATGTGCTGTTTTTGCCCATTTTGCCGGTGTTTTAACAGGAGAAAAAACGTGTGTTAACGGGGAGATTCTCGCGCTCACGTGCCGTTATAACCCGTTTTTAATTATGCACGTTACAGGGCCAATGTAAATAATGGACGCCGTGTACATTCCTCTTTCAAGCAATTTCGGCCATTATCTGTAGAATCACCATATCACATAATTGTTTATCCTTTCAGTTGTTTTATCCGGATATAATCCTTGAAACTGTAGATTAAATATTTTAACCGCACAAGATTCAACATGGCGGATCAGGTCAAATATTGTAAGGCCCCGGACACGCATAATTAAAACACGTATCCATAACGACACGAGAGTCGGCTTCGTTTGCTTCCACCTATGATACATTTAAAAAACAACTCTAGTGACTAGTCTATTTAAAAAGTTGATTTTTCTGCAGGTGTTATAACACGAAAAAAACGTTCGTTAGCGCTATTCTAGCATAAATAGCATTAAAAAATCATAAAAATAAAAATGAAACGCTCTTACTGGTACGACGTTCAATAATGCGCGGGACAACGTCCGTGTTGTTTACGTCATATTTATGACGTCACCAGCGGTTTTTAAGCCCGGCAGTGTTGACGCTGTACATGATGTAAGACTTGGGAGACAGGTCCATTTTTTACAATGACCCTGTACTGCGCATAAATGAAAACGGGTTATAACGGCGCGTGAATCTCCCCGTTAACACACGTTTTTTCTCCTGTTAAAACACCGGCAAAATGGGCAAAAACAGCACATTTTATGCTTACATAACAATGATCACTATTAAAATGAAGTTACGTGCACGATTATAATTTTCCTCCCGCTCAGCTCGACTGCATTGAAACAGCTGTAGCAGAAATAAAAAATATCTGTGTTTCGGGTCTCCTCGCCAAATAGTTAATGTCGGTCTGACGGCTGACGGCAGGATTTTTGTCCTATGTTCTTTTTAATTTTACCTTTTTGGCTCTAAAACAATTGAAAATTGATTTTTTTGATCATTTTCTTATGAACATGTTTGAGGTCAGCAGTAAAAAGTTAAGGTTGGTCGGGAGATACGAAAAACACACATATTTTGGTTTTGGCCTTAACCGATATTGTTGCTCATCATATAATAAAAACAAAGAGTTGGAGTAATGGTGCTGTTGTTGTTGTTGTTGTTGTGTGGGTTTAACACCCGTTGCATCCGTATGTCAGTCATTGGTACAGGCGGGCAGTTTACCTAACCATCGTTCCTGGAAAGGACCAGTACTAGAACCATATCCCCCGTAAGAAGCTGTCGACTTTCTCACATAAAGCCAGTCATGGTCGGTAGCAGGACTCGGACTTTTGACCCTCAATCAATGAGAGGTTACAGTGATTTCAAGTCAGCGACTCTAATCACTCGACCAGGGAGGTGGTCTGGGTAATCATGTGCAGTGAAGGCCTTGGTCTGAGTGTTTTGTTACTGAGCACCAGAACAACAAGATGTTTATTAGGCGATAAACAACGCTTAGCGAATATTTTTTCGATTTTAACATTGGCCAGATATTACTGCAAAAAGTACCATAAATGTCTACGCAAACATTTACTTTCCATCAGGCGTCACTCTGTCCGTTATTTTTGACTTCATAATTTTGTCTTACCGATCCGTGTGTCAACACGTTGTTTATTGCATAATTTACATAGTATGTTATTTTTCGTTGATTAACTGAAGTACAGATCGAGCAATATTAGAATATATCGTAATGGTTAATATAAATCTATTTTCAGCGGGTTGTATTGCTGCTAAAATGGGTCTTCCAATCAGATTGGTTTGTGCTGTTACTTGCAATGATATTGTGTCACGTGCAATTTCCAGGGGTGAATTCAGCATGACGCAAGACGTGACGCCAACATTGGCACCTGCCATGGATACACAGGTTTAAGCTCGAGTTATTTTCCCAAATGAAAGCAGATGCCTAACAACCTGTTGTTACTTCTGTTCGGTCTAGTTACTCTTCAAAATGTTGATGTAATTTTCGTTTACAATAAAAACTTTCAGTGCAGGAGCTAAATGCCGTAATGTCGTACAAGCCGGTACTCTTATCATTATCATGATTTGAATAAGAATCAGTTCGATTTTTGTCACAAATTTGCGCCTGGATTTTCAGGTCCCATACAACATGGAACGTATGTGGTACATTTTCAGTGAGGGGGATACAACTCTTGTTTCAACTATGATGACCGAGTTCGAAAAGAACGGTTGCGTAAAAGTTCCAGAGAGTCTTTCCAGAAAGGTATGTATACTAACCAAAACTTCTAACGCACCACCTGCCCTTTTCCTTCTTTATTTAATCATCAACCCTTCAAATATCTACCAGCCTTTTTTTAACTATCAATGCATGAAAGCTATCATGTCTTGCATTATGAAGACATCGGGTAGATACTTCCGTTACATGAATTTCAAAATGATCGAGTTGTACACATTTCATATGGAAGAGAATTTTAAGAGTGGGTTTCCTGAAAAGCATCAATGCAATAACCCATGTTAAGTCTGCAGAGGTTTAAACGTCAGATTAAAATTCTCTACTATCTGTTTGTACCACTGGATCATTTTAAAATTCATGTAACGGAAGTGTCTACACAGTGTTTTCATAAATGCAAGACTTGATATCTTTCGTGCAACGATAGCTAAAAATAAGCTGGCAGATACTGAACGAGTTGATAATTAAATAAAGAAGGAAAAAGGCACAGGTGGTGCGTTAGAAGTTTTGATTAGTGTATTTTAAGTGAGTTACACATTTATGGCAAAGCCATAACAAAAGTGTATCAACATAGATAGAAAATATTTTATGACATGAAAAGTCTCTCTCTCTCATCATAAGGCCGAATAATGCTCCGAATGGAGTGAGATCTACATCAAAATTAAACAGTAAAACTGTTTTACCGAGCAACAGTCATTTGGTAAATAAACAAGCCTGTATCAGAAAGCTGTGCAGAAAACAAATGTCATGGTTGTTTCTGTCAGGGTCTGTCATATTTTACAGATATCTGGTGTTATTGTTGATACGTTCGTAGCCACAGATGATGTTGTCAAGGAAACAATGATGAAGATATGGAAAGATAACTTTTATCAAGTCTGTCCTCATACATCGATAGCTGTAGCCTACCACCTTGCTCAAAGGTAACTGTACATGTACTGTAAATTGGGTAATATTCGCGATGAATTTATTTTCGCCATTTTCGCGAATTTTCCACTTTTCAAAAATCTCGCGAAAGATTCATTTCACATAGATTTACTTTTAGAGAATTATACTTTCGCGAACTTAAAATTCGCAAATAAGTCTGTCTGCACACAAACTGCGAAATTTTCGTCACGCAAAAAGTACACAATTTACAGTAGGTAACAAATAACAGTAGTAACCCACAGCTGTATAGTTGGTACGGGGTGCCGACCCCGGTAAGGCTACTTGGTGTGTATCTTTGGACAAGACACCTGATGGGATAAGCCACCCTGTAAATGGGCAGAAATAATAAAAAATACTTTACTTTAACCGTAAAATATCCGTTACCCCTAGCATGATTTGAACAAGGAACCTTCATTTCGTTAAACGGACACTCTGGCAAGTGACCTCTACTACATTTCCCTGGCTTAGTCGGCGGGATATTCCGAATTGATGAGAAAAAGGGATTTAGTAAATCTTTTTGTGTTGTTTCGTCATTTACCTAATATAAAATTTGTTAAGATGAATATTTAGATTGACAATGGAAGACCATTGAAAATGGAAAGGAGGACGGGAGTCGGTCCATTGGGGCCCATGTAGATGTTCATTTGAAATAAGCGTGTATTTTCCATATCCACGGTATATTGTGGGTTATGCTGATTGTTGAGCAACTCTGCTTTTTACATTGTCTCGTACGTGCATGTGTTTACCGTTCCTTTAGCATACTCTAGATATTTTTCAATATTTCAATTTTCTGCTCAAGTGTTCACCGTGTTGCGTATGATAAAATGCATTGTCGAATATATGATTCAATTACAGAAATAAAAATGCAACAAAAATCACTCGCATTTGTATAGCAACGGCGTCTGTTGCTAAGTTTCAAGAAGCAGCGAAGGCAGCAGGGGTTCCGGTTCAAGAAGACGCTAGAGTTACCGCCCTTGAGATAATGGAAACAAAATCCGAAGATATGGAAAAAGGACAGGACTGGGAAAATATTCTAAGAAAAAAGATAATTGACATAAATGCTTGATGTGTGATACAGTAAACAGATGGTATAAGACTTTATTCATCATAATAAACAACGATGTTACGTGTATAATATGAAAAATTAGAAGTATTTACCAGTGTTATAATGTATAAAGTCCATTTTGAATGTAATAGTTTGTATTTAGTGATGTTACAAAGTTAATCACATGTCTTTTGAAACTCTTGCGGTACAAAAAGGCAATATGCACGTGTGATCTAATAGGCACGCTATCCACGCGCCTCAATGTATACAGGATTCTATAACTTTTAAACTCTAAATGTGACCTTGACCTTTTAGATAGGGTTGTAGGTCATGCAAGTGACATTGTCTTGATGTGCTGAACATCTGTGCCAAGTTGTTTTAAAATCCTTCAATGCTTGACAAAGTTGCAGTCCTGAAACGAATGTGTGCATATATACAGGATTCCTTAATATTTAAACCCTGAGTGTGACCTTGACCTTAGGTCTTGCCCGCAACACGTCATCTTGATGTGCTGAACATTTGTGCTAAGTTCTTATAAAACCCTTTAATGCATGACAAAACGAATGTAGGAACAAGCAACTTCCTTAACAACCATTGACTTCCTTAACAACTTAGTCCCCTAGCAACCAGTGAGTTCCCCTAGCAACCAGTTACTTCCTTAGCAATCTTTAGCACCCTCATAGTACCAGTGACTTCCTTAGCTACAATTGACTGTTCCTAGCAGGTGGTGGCCTTTATCGACCAGTGACTTATTTACTACCTGCGACTTTCCCTGGCAACATGTGACATCCTAAACAACTATTGACTCTCTTTAACAACAAATGACTTCCTTTGGTAAGTGAACTAGGACTTGACTATCTTTTTTTTTAAAAAAAAATAAAAAAAAAAAAAAAAAAAAAAAAAAAAAAAAAAAAAAAAAAAAAAAAAAAAAAAAAAAAAAAAAAAAAAAAAAAAAAAAAAAAAAAAAAAAAAAAAAAAAAAAAAAAAAAAAAAAAAAAAAAAAAAAAAAAAAAAAAAAAAAAAAAAAAAAAAAAAAAAAAAAAAAAAAAAAAAAAAAAAAAAAAAAAAAAAAAAAAAAAAAAAAAAAAAAAAAAAAAAAAAAAAAAAAAAAAAAAAAAAAAAAAAAAAAAAAAAAAAAAAAAAAAAAAAAAAAAAAAAAAAAAAAAAAAAAAAAAAAAAAAAAAAAAAAAAAAAAAAAAAAAAAAAAAAAAAAAAACCAAAAAAAAAAAAAAAAAAAAAAAAAAAAAAAAAAAAAAAAAAAAAAAAAAAAAAAAAAAAAAAAAAAAAAAAAAAAAAAAAAAAAAAAAAAAAAAAAAAAAAAAAAAAAAAAAAAAAAAAAAAAAAAAAAAAAAAAAAAAAAAAAAAAAAAAAAAAAAAAAAAAAAAAAAAAAAAAAAAAAAAAAAAAAAAAAAAAAAAAAAAAAAAAAAAAAAAAAAAAAAAAAAAAAAAAAAAAAAAAAAAAAAAAAAAAAAAAAAAAAAAAAAAAAAAAAAAAAAAAAAAAAAAAAAAAAAAAAAAAAAAAAAAAAAAAAAAAAAAAAAAAAAAAAAAAAAAAAAAAAAAAAAAAAAAAAAAAAAAAAAAAAAAAAAAAAAAAAAAAAAAAAAAAAAAAAAAAAAAAAAAAAAAAAAAAAAAAAAAAAAAAAAAAAAAAAAAAAAAAAAAAAAAAAAAAAAAAAAAAAAAAAAAAAAAAAAAAAAAAAAAAAAAAAAAAAAAAAAAAAAAAAACAAAAAAAAAAAAAAAAAAAAAAAAAAAAAAAAAAAAAAAAAAAAACACCCCCAACAAAAAAAAAAAAAAAAAAAAAAAAAAAAAAAAAAAAAAAAAAAAAAAAAAAAAAAAAAAAAAAAAAAAAAAAAAAAAAAAAAAAAAAAAAAAAAAAAAAAAAAAAAAAAAAAAAAAAAAAAAAAAAAAAAAAAAAAAAAAAAAAAAAAAAAAAAAAAAAAAAAAAAAAAAAAAAAAAAAAAAAAAAAAAAAAAAAAAAAAAAAAAAAAAAAAAAAAAAAAAAAAAAAAAAAAAAAAAAAAAAAAAAAAAAAAAAAAAAAAAAAAAAAAAAAAAAAAAAAAAAAAAAAAAAAAAAAAAAAAAAAAAAAAAAAAAAAAAAAAAAAAAAAAAAAAAAAAAAAAAAAAAAAAAAAAAAAAAAAAAAAAAAAAAAAAAAAAAAAAAAAAAAAAAAAAAAAAAAAAAAAAAAAAAAAAAAAAAAAAAAAAAAAAAAAAAAAAAAAAAAAAAAAAAAAAAAAAAAAAAAAAAAAAAAAAAAAAAAAAAAAAAAAAAAAAAAAAAAAAAAAAAAAAAAAAAAAAAAAAAAAAAAAAAAAAAAAAAAAAAAAAAAAAAAAAAAAAAAAAAAAAAAAAAAAAAAAAAAAAAAAAAAAAAAAAAAAAAAAAAAAAAAAAAAAAAAAAAAAAAAAAAAAAAAAAAAAAAAAAAAAAAAAAAAAAAAAAAAAAAAAAAAAAAAAAAAAAAAAAAAAAAAAAAACAAAAAAAAAAAAAAAAAAAAAAAAAAAAAAAAAAAAAAAAAAAAAAATCATGACCCTCTTGTTCATTAGTCTTCGTGAAACTGTGTCAGAATAAGTACATGTCTTAATAAAATCTAGGTCAAGTTCAAATATTGGTCATCTCAGGGAAAAAAACTAAGTCATCAGATCAAATCATTGAAAAACGTGTATGCGATAGAGGCTGCATTTTTTATTGGATCATCATGAAACTTTGTCAGAATGGGTGTATTGATGAAATCTAGGTCGAGTATGAAAATGTGTCATATCGGGTCAAAAACTAGATCACCTTAGCAAATCAAAGAAAAACCTTGTTAACACTAGGAGCCACATTTGACACACAGTCATCATGAAATTGTATGATAACCTCTTGGTCAGGTTCGTAACTGGGTCACATTGGGTCAAAAACTAGGACATAAGGTAAAATCATAGGTAAACCTTTTTAAAACTGGAGGCCACATTTAATACCAAATTTGCATGAACATTGGTCAGAATGTTTGTCTTGATGTTTTGAATCTGGGTCACCTGTGGTCAGTAACTAGGTCACTATTGCAAATAATAAAAACAAGAACTATCTCGGCGCAATTTTGAGTAATATGAGCGATTGACAGCTATATTTTATAGTAAAAAATCTTGTCAAGTTTTATGCAGTCAGAAGGCGCTAAATTTCACAAAGTGAGACAAACTGCACCCTGACCGGGATGCGAACTCATGCCCTTCGCCTACAGGGATGTAAAGGCGAATGCTCTCCTGACTGAGCCAACCGACCGCTCGCATATTTTCTCCCCAAATTTGATTACATCTGTACCGTGACGTGTGCATCAGGAAAACAAACTTAAGGAGGGTCGATACTTCAAATTTGGTAATCCTTCCGATTTTGTTGAAACACTATACAATATTGTGAAAAACTGAAGAAGTAAAGTTCCCTTTTTTATTTGACTTTTCCCTTGAAAATTGATTACTTTTGCTGAAAATAAATTATTTAGCGGGCCTGTAGTTTTTTAAAGATGTCTTTTTTTGCCCGTGTTTGCCGATTTTTCCCCCCCCCCCCCCCCCCCTGTTTTTTAAAATTTTATATCCGAAAAAGCATGGGCTGCTCACTGAAATGATAAATGCCCGTTGTAATGTAGCGCGTTATCACCGAAAAATACGCTAGTCCTTATATAAATTAAATAAAGTTTAAAATTGTGAAATTTCGCTGATTTTGTATTGAGACTAGACTTTTTAGAAGACTCACCAAGGCGATTTTATGGCATTTTGGCGCTCTAAGTTGCGACGTTCGTGACGTCATCACTTATAACGTACTGTTGCTAAGACGACACAAAAATAAACAAGAATCATAGTACTATACTTGGACCAAGTTTCAACAAAATCGGAAGGATTACCTAATTTGAAGTCTAAGGTATCGACTCTCCTTAATCCTTGTTTTCCTTATCAAATAAGTTACTCGAAATATTGACCGTTATTCACTGGTCCAGTAAGAATAGTTATTCTACACTGATTGTTAGCATTAGTTTGGCGGTAACAATTTATTATGTTGATAAATATGAACTATTTATGTACTAATTTATAAAACCATTCAAGAAAGACTGAAAACGCAAAAGTATTTCATTGACCGTTTTCATTCGGTATTATCCAATTAAAAGGTGCCTTATAGAGTAAATTTCTCAATTAAAAATTTGTTACACATTCTACTTGTCATTTTATTGGCGGTGAAAAGTTACCAACTTTCGGCCAAAGCCGAGCTTAATACGGCTGCGCTGAAAAAGCTTTTAAACACAATTAAGGCCATCATCATATGTATCGGAAAAGTGTTATTGATGAGCAATATGTCACTTCGATGAACGATATAGGGCCATTATTGCCCTCTTGTCTAGAGCTATCTCTGTTCTGTAACTGATAGCTCTTTTTCTAAAGAGATGTCTTTCTTTGTCAGAGATAGAAGCATTCGACAAAGATATAGTAGACAGTCTTACAGTGAGAGCTCTATTTGTTACACAGTTAGCTAAAAAAAAAATAAAGATGATAGCTTTATAACTTACTGAGATATCTCTATAAAAATATGTCATGTAGTCACCTAGATTGAAAAACGATACCCATTACTGTAAGGGCAAGTATTTGACAACGACATAGAATAGTATTCGACACATATACTTGAACAATGACATAGAATAGTGGATATTTAAGCTGTAGGTGAGTGTGTTGATATATTTTACCAGTACATGTACAACATATAAAACAGAGATATCGCTATTTAAAGTTATTGGTGAATTGTCGCAGCTGTTAGATTGCAAAATATACCATCTCCAATCAATATCGTAAGTGATATCATATCGGCTACATGCCCGACATAATTATTTAATAAGCTGTTGTTTCAGATCGTAAACGCACTACGTGTTGTTTTAGATGCACCTAAATAGATCAATACGAATTACACATCTTGGAGACGCTGATAGAGTAGCGTTTGCGAGAATAGTTACGTTATTACGAGTATGCGTAGCCTCCGAGAAATGACGTTATTACGAGTAGTAATAATT
>JAFMSR010000014.1:30225491-30696915 GCA_022818135.1 Saxidomus purpurata
TCAGTCGAACATTTAGATACGATTGTTCGCTTTGATGGAAACTCTTTCTTTTAGATTTTTTATTACCTCAATATGAAAATATATAGGATGGAGTAGAAAACTATTCGCTTTTTTTATTAAATCTCTCTTGACAAATTTCAATTACATCTAGATAACAATATTTAATTCAATACATAAATTAGATCTGTACAATATGTTGTCAGTTAATTAGACACTGTTTATGAGTTGTCATAGTATAAGAACTGTTCTTTTAGACTTGTTGATACGTTTTCAAAAGCCTTTACCAACATAAATATTGAAATAAATTGATAAAAATATATACTTAATGCTCATGTAGCATTAGAATGTAGTGACAGTGTACTTGTAGACACTATTTATTCAATAATTAGTGCTTAAGTTAAGATTTAATCTCAACAACTTGTTCGAAAATGCTTGGGTTAAAAAGTCATATAGCCAGCGCTTGTTGACTCGTCTATGGAAATGTTGAGCTCGTCTCTCTATTATCTTGTATGTAAATGTTGAGCTCGTTTTTCAGTTAACTTGTATTTGAATGTTGAGCTCATAAATTATCCTGTATATATAAGTTGGGCTCGTCTCTCGATTTTCTTGCATGTATATGTTAAGCTCGTCTCTCGATTATCTTGAGCTTGCCTCTCGATTATCTTGTATGTAAATGTTGAGCTTGTCTCTCTATTATCTTGTATCTAAATGTTGAGCTCGTCTCTCAATTATCCTGCATGTATATGTTGGGCTAGTCTCTGGGTTTTCTTGTATGGAAATATTGAGCTCGTCTCTCAATTATCCTGGTGGGCCCCCCCCGGGGGTGGGGGGTGGGGCCCCCCCGGGGGCGCCCCCCCCCCTCCCCCCCAATCGACCAGACTGGTTTTTCCAAACCTCGAGGGTCGATAAGCCACAGGCCCTTTCTTCAAAATAAATTAGTATAAACAACAACCTTGAGCCGTCTCCCGATAATCTTTTATGTAAAAGCTCTATTACCTTGTATTTAAATGCTGTCTTCTCGGTTATCTTGTTGTAAAGTTGGGCCTCTCCGTGGTGGTTCATGGCCCTTTTATGTAAATGCTCTATTACCTTGTATCTGAATGTTGAGATCGTATCTCGGTTATCTTGTATGTAAATGTTGGGCTCGTCTCTCAATTATTATGAGATGGTCTGTCAATTATCTTGTATGCAAATGTTGAGCTCGTTTCAAATGTCTTGTATTTAAATGTTGAGATCGTCTCTCAATTATCTTGTATGTAAATGTTGAGATCGTCTGTCAATTATCTTGTATGTAAATGTTGAGATCGTCTCTCAATTATCTTGTATGCAAATGTTGAGCTTGTTTCAAATGTATTGTATTAAATGTTGAGATCGTCTCTCAATTATCTTGTATGCAAATGTTGAGATCGTCTCTCAATTATCTTGTATGTATATGTTGAGCTCGTTTCAAATGTCTCATATTAAATGTTGAGCTCGTCTCTCGATTATCTTGTATTCAATTGTAGAGACTGTTTCTTTGTTATTTTGTGTGTAAATGGCACTACTTTAGGCACTGTTGAACGACGTTCGCCACTGACAACAACGCATTTCTAATGCATTTCTAATTTATACTAAATATGACTTTTTGTCTTCAGGCACAGCTTTTCAGCTTTATATTGTTTTTAGATCAAATGCATTCTAATATTTTGCAATGTAAAAATGTTTAAAAAACACTTATCAGCAAGATGTTTTTTATTATATTTTGATATTTAAATTCTATGGACACGTTACAGAAAAGTGAATTATTACCTTTTTTGTAAGATGCAGTATTTCATCATTTCCATTCCCATAGGTTTATTATTACATTTCTTTTTTCTCCACAGATTTACTCGAGGAAGCATTTTCTACATTCTCTTGTCCGGAGATAGCTCCTGTTGCGCGACTCAAGGATGACGTCACCATACTTGAACTATTTCATGGCAAAACATGGGCTTTTAAAGACTTGGCTCTGTCCTGTGTTGGACAATTCATCAACTATTTCTGTTCAAAGAGTAAAACACATTACACAATAATTGTAGGTAAGGTTTGTGTATTATAATATGTTGTAGGAGTTTAACGCCCGTTCCACGGTTCCAACCGTATTTTGGTCATAGTTTACCTAACTATCGTTCCTGGAAAGAACCAGTACTGGACTCCTATCTTCCGTAAGAAAATGCCAACTTTCTCACATAAAAAGGCATGGTCGGTTATAGGGCTGGAACCTCTGACTCTCAATCTATGAAAGGTTGCAGTGATTCTAACAACTCGACAACGGAGGCAGACGTGACGATACATGGGTCTATGACGTTGATTTACAATTTAGTTCAATTTAGTACTGTTCTATTCAATTGTTAAACTTTGATTAACAGGGATAAAATATTATATTCTGTCAGAATTTTTAAAGTTTTATTATGATACATCAATAAATATGCAATTTGCAGTCTGTGAATATTCCATAGGTACCTCTGGTGATACGGGAAGCGCTGCAATCGAGGCAGTGCGGGGTCTGAAATGGGTAGACATTGTTGTGTTGTTACCCCGTGGGAGAACCTCCTTTGCACAGGAGAAACAGATGACCACCGTGATAGAAGATAACGTGCACGTGTTCAGAGGTAATGCACGAAAGAGTGGACTTCACTGGACTTATAGCTTAGCAGGTCTTTCTATGGTGGCTGATCTCCGATATTACTGACTCGTGTTTTCGCCCCAAACACACGAAGGCACAAGATACCAAAGGTCGACAGACATGTAATTTGTCGTACATTCGTGTCTTCGCTCTCATTTGAGAATCAGTGGCAGAAAAAATCAGCCACCAAACTTTTGAAGTCTTTAATTTTACGGAATTTATGTGTCACACTTTTTTTCTGATAATATGTTTAAGCAGTAATAAGCACCGTCTGATTGAGTTCTATTCTTTAAATGAGTGTTTATCCAATTAAACTGCAAGTTAAAATCAATCTATAAACAATTCAACGAATAGAAAAAATACTTGAAATACATGTACAGAGGAAAACAAATTCGAAATTAAAAGTACATGTATATGTGTTTTCAATGATATCATTTTGAACCTCGATCGTGTCTGTTATATCGAAACTGTACAAATGCCATCTGAAACTATTCATATCGTTGTACAGTTGACGGAACATCAGATGACCTTGACCTTGTAATAAAGCCATGTTTCCTTGACGACGAGTTTCGCAGCAAGTACCATCTAACCAGCATAAACTCTATCAACTGGTCACGGATTATGTTTCAGATTGTGCACTACTTCTATGCTTATCTCAAGGTGAGTTTTCTTGTCGTAGCTCACAACTGTAACATTTAGAATGTTGATTATAATGGAAAAAAATAGTAGCTAATCGTGAAGTTTGTCGGCGCAGAGACAGGTAAATACAGTAGCAAATCGTGAAAAATCGTGAAATTTGTCGGCGCAGAGACGGATAAATGCATTAGCAAATCGTGAAAAATCGTGAAGTTTGTCGGAGCAGAGGTGGTAAATACAGTAGCAAATCGTGAAGTTTGTCGGCGCAGAGGCATGTAAATGCATTAGCAAATCGTGAAGTTTGTCGGAGTAAATCGTGAAGTTTGTCGGAGCAGAGGCGGGTAAATGCAGTAGCAAATCGTGAAGTTTATCGGCACAGAGACAGGTAAATGCAGAGGCAAATCGTGAAGTTTGTCGGCGCAGAGGCGGGTAAATGCACTAGCAAATCGTGAAGTTTATCGGCGCAGAGACAGGTAAATGCACTAGCAAATCGTGAAGTTTGTCGGCGTAGATGCAGAAGCAAATCGTGAAGTTTGTCGGAGCAGAGACGGGTAAATGCAGTAGCAAATCGTAAAGTTTGTCGGAGCAGAGGCGGATAAATGCACTAGCAAATCGTGAAGTTTGTCGGAGCAGAGACGGGTAAATGCAGTACCAAATCGTGAAGTTTGTCGGAGCAGAAACGGGTAAATGCAGTAGCAAATCGTGAAGTTTATCTGATCAGACGCGGGTTAATGCAGTAGCAAATCGTGAAGTTTGTCTGATCAGACGCGGGTTAATGCAGTAGCAAATCGTGAAGTTTGTCGGAGCAGACGCGGGTTAATGCAGTAGCAAATCGTGAAGTTTATCGGAGCAGAGGCGGGTAAATGCAGTAGCAAATCGTAAAGTTTGTCGGAGCAGAGGCGGATAAATGCACTAGCAAATCGTGAAGTTTGTCGGAGCAGAGACGGGTAAATGCAGTACCAAATCGTGAAGTTTGTCGGAGCAGACGCGGGTTAATGCAGTAGCAAATCGTGAAGTTTGTCTGATCAGACGCGGGTTAATGCAGTAGCAAATCGTGAAGTTTGTCGGAGCAGACGCGGGTGTAATGTGTCTGTAGCAAATCGTGAAGTACATTGTCGGACGGCAGACACGGGTCCTAATCGCAGCAGTAGCACACATAACAACTCGCAAATTGTACATGAGAGTAGTATTAGCAAAATATAAAACTGTTATGCAGTTACTTATGGTAGCTGACAGTATGGGCCAATAAGAATCGCATCTATTGTACATGTTGTTTTTCAGCTTTTTGCGGCCTGCCTGAAACTAATTCCGACAGTAGCATATAAAGTTATGTACGCAAGCTTATATGGTAACATGTAAGAACAAATTGGCTAAGTGTTAACATACATACCAGTTATCGTATGCATGTTATTTTTTTCAGATGTGCAGGCGACAGTGGTAGCAGAATCCATCCTTTGTTGAATTATAATTATCGTACCGAAAGATATTTCTTTGAGAAGAACTAGTACTATTTTTTTTGTGCTCAAGAACAGTGTGGGAATGTACCCTGAGTGTATGCCGTTTGCTAAATAAAAAAAAAAAAAATACTTGTAAGTAGTAGCCAATCAAACTTTGAAAATATTGCGTTTCGGATCTTTAAAGCGTTCCGCGTGTTATATCTTTTTTTTTTTTCCTTTGCCTAACAATTCTATTATACTTCTTAAAAAGACTTGGGATCATCAGTAAAAAGTTAAGGTTTGGGGGCTCTAAAACCACCCGTCATGCCTTAAACATACATTGTGTATACCAAATGATCAACTTCTAATGCTAGGAACAACGCTAGAATTACATTTCTTATAGCAATTTGTAATATAATTCAAATCCCGTGTATATTGTTGTTGTTGCTGTTGGATGGGTTTAATGTCCGTTGCAACCGTATTTCAGTCATTTGTACTGGCAGGTAGTTTACCTAAACAGGACCAGTACTAGAACCCTATCCTATGTCAGAAACTACCAACAACATCCAGAACAAAAATTGTTTATTAGGCGATAAACAACGCTTAGCAAATAATTTTTCGATTTTCGATCTTAACATGACCAAACCATAAACGTCGACGCAGACACTTACGTTCCACTAGGCGGCACTCTTAACCGTTATTTTGACTTCATAATATTTTCTTACCTATCCGAGTGTCAACACGTTGTTTAGCAATACGTCGTATATTATCATTCTTTGATTAAATGAAATACAGATCGAAACATGTAATGGTTATTACAGTTTGCCCTACTTTCGATCCAATAATGCCCCTATTTCATTCGCTAATTGTATTTCTATTACTCATATCCCCAATGTGACAATACGTTGTACTTTTTCCATAGTGAGACTATGACGTCGTATATTATCATTCTTTGATTGAATGAAATACAGATCGAAACATGTAATGGTTAATTTCAGTTTATATCGTAATGGTTAATATCAGTCTTATTTCAGCGGGTTGTATTGCTGCTAAAATGGGTCTTCCAATCCGACTGGTGTGTGCTGTCACGTGCAATGATATTGTGTCTCGTGCAGTTTCCAAGGGTGACTTCAGCATGACGCCAGACGTGACGCCAACATTGGCACCTGCCATGGATATACAGGTTTTAACTAAAGTTATTTTCCCAAATGAAAGCAGATGTCTAACAACCTGTTGTCACCTCTGTTCGTTTAAATTGTGCTTAAAAAATTTGATGTAAATTTGGTTTTACAATAAAAACTTTCAGTGCTGGAGCTAAATGCCGTAATGTCGCACAAGCCGGAACTCTTATCATTATTATGATTGCAACAATAATCAGTTCGTTTTTTTTAAAAATAAATTTGCGCCTGGATTTTCAGATCCCATACAACATGGAACGTATATGGTACATTTTCAGTGAGGGGGATACAACTCTTGTTTCAACTTTGATGACCGAGTTTGAAAAGAACGGTTGCGTAAAAGTTCCTGAGAATCTTTCAAGTAAGGTATGTAGTTAAAGTAAGGTATCGTGGTCACATTACTCTCATCGATTTATTTTAATGTGGTAATATTTACCTAATCTGTTTCATGGGACATCGCTCTTAGCAACTTGTTTTAGATGACAAGATTTACGTTCCCAGTTTCAGGGGTCATTACTCTTACCTCCCAAATTTTAGTTGCAAGATTTGCTTCCCCTGTTTCAAGGGACATCACTCTTACCTACTATTTGAACATGACTAGATTTACTTCCGCTGTTTGGACCACCCAAATATCGCAAGGTTTGTTTCCCCTGTTTCAGGGGAACATTGCTCTTCCACTATTTACGCAATGTTTATTTAGATATGGCAAGATTTATTTCCTCCCTTGTGTCAGGGACGCCCTCTTAACGACTTATTAGATTAGGTTCACTCCCCTTTTGGATCACTGTTACAATTTATTTAAGTTTGCAAAATTAGTTCCCCTGTGCCAGGGCCCCCCCCCCTACCTATTTCTTCCCTGTTTCAAGGGTCATCACTCTTACCGATTTATTTTGATATGGCAGGATTTACCTTCCCTGTTTAAAGGTACATTACTCTTACTGCCAATTTTAAGATGCAAGATTCACTTCCCTTGTTTCAGGTGAAATTAATCTTACCTCCCTACTTTTAAGTTGCATAAATTACTTCCCCTGTTTCAAGTAACATCACTGTTACATCCTAATTTTAAGTCGCACGATTTGCTTCCCCTGTTTCATGGGACATCACTGTTACCGACTTAATTTAAACTGCAAGATTAACCTCCCCTGTTTCAGGTGACATCACTCCGAACAACTTATTTCTAAGATGGCAAGATTGACCTCCCCTGTTTTAGAGGACATCGCTGTTACCCATTTATGTAAAGATGGTAAGATTCACTTCATCTGTGTCAGTGAAGCTCACTCTTACTCACTTATTCTAAGATTGCAGGTTTTACCTTCCCTGTTTCAGGGGGCATCACTCTTACCGATTTATTTAGATATGGCAAGATTTACTTTTCATGTTTAAGATGACATTACTCGTACCGTTCTTATTTCAAGATGCAAGATTTACTTCCCCTGTTTCAGAGGACATGACTCTTACGAGCTTTTTTAAGTTGCACGATTTGCTTCCCTTGTTTCAAGGCACATCGCCCTTTAATGTATCTTAAGATGACAAGATTTACTTCCCCTGTTTCAGGGGACATTACTTTTACTGCCCTCATTTTGAATCACAAGATTTACTTCCCCTGTTTCAAGGGACATTACTCTTACATACTATTTTAACATGACAAGATTAACTTCCTCTGTATCAGGGGACATTTCTTTTACTGCCCTAATTTTAAATCACCAGTTTTACATCCCTTGTGTAAGGGGAAATCACTCTAACTGACTTATCTTAAGATGACAAGATTAACTTCCTTTGTTTCAGGGGACATTACTCTTATATCTTATTTCAAGTGGCAAGATCTGCTTCCCCTGTTTCATGGGACATCACTCTTACTGACTTATTTTAGATATCAAGATTTACGTTCTCTGTTTCAGGGGACATTACTTTTACATCCCTAATTTTAAATGCAAGATTTGCTTCCCTGTTTCAAAGGACATTACTCTTACCGACTTATTTTAAGATAACACGATCTACCTTCCCTGTTGCAGGGGACATTACTCTTATTGAGTTATTTTAATGTTTTAATATTTTACCCATTCTTACTCTCTACAATTTTTTTAGATCGCCAAAATGTCTTCCCTTTCGTTATTACAAAATATTTTATAAACCGTAGGGCAGATTTGGAGAAAACGCGTGCGACTGTGCGACCTCATATACGCATCGCAACTAAACCCTTGATTTCAAACGAAACAAGGAAACAATTGCCAATTCTTATGGTAGCCAGATGGGTTTCTCCGAAGGGGATTTGCAATCAAGTTACACATTCAACTGTATATATATACTCTTTTGAAAACAGTTCGACTGGAAAGTAGATTCGATAAATCAACATATTAAAGTTTGGCCATGATTGCGACTTAAATTATTTAACAAAATTGACAACTTTTATTTTAAATATGTAAAACAAAGACCTTAAATGGTTAGATTCATAGCTTTCTATAGTAGTAGTATTGCATACGTTATCCTGTATGGAACAATCACACCTTTTTTCAATGTATACAATACATGTTTAACTTAAACGATACAACATGTGTATTTATAAGGATCCGAAGGGAATAACTGTAAATTGGGTAATTAAGCGTAACTAAAATTTCGCAATTTGTGAGCTGACATACATTTACGCGAATTAAAGGAGAATTTTTTTAATATATACTGACCGGCAACAGAAACGCAGCTTTACTATGGCGTGCTTGATTAGACCGAGGTAGTAAGAGATGGCCATTACAACACAAATTAAAAACAGTTTTATTAGTTCATGGTTATTTTATGCAGATCTAGCCTTGTATGGAACTTTACCATGTGCACGATTTCTGAATAAATGGGATTTAACCTTTTCTACGATTTAAAATAAATTGAAAAAAAAGTTGCGTTTCTTTTGCCTGTGAGTATAGTAAATGAATATGAACGAATCTTGCGTGAGATTTCTTAATTAGCGAATTGGGAATTTCGCGAAAATAGCGAAAATTAAATCCTCGCGAGTAATACCCAATTTACACATATACATGTATATACATTACAATGTTTTACCGGCCGACAGTCATTTGTTTAAACAAACAAGCCTGTACCAGAAGGCTGTGCAGAGAACAAATGTCATGGATATTTCTATCGGGATCTGTCATATTTTACAGATATCTGGTGTTATTGTTGATACATTCGTAGCCACAGATAATGTTGTCAAGGAAACCATGCTGAAGATATGGAAAGATAACTCTTATCAAGTCTGTCCTCATACATCGATAGCTGTAGCTTACCACCTTGCTGAAAGGTTTGTATGTAAATAGTGCAACCTCCCAGGAGCGGACACACTTGGGGACACAGAAATGAGTTTGTTGTAGAGAGATGTTGTTTTTGAGAGGTCGATTCATTATAAAATGGAAGCGACGGGAAAGAAAATGCGTGTCTTTTTAGGGAGGTTGTTGCTCTACGGAGGTGTCTTTCGGGGAGAGTTGGGCTGTATTAAAACTGTACATGTATGTAATAAAGAAGAATAGTAGTCCATTGTCGTGTGAGATAAAGGGATTATTTTATCTTTCTTGTTAATCCGTCATTTACCTAATGTAAAAATTGTTAAGATGAATTTTTAAATGGACAATTGACGTGACAGGAAAGAAAATGTGTGTCTTTTTAGGGGGTGGGGGAGGGGGTGTTGTTCCAGGGAGTGGTCGTGGGGAGGGTATGTACTTGAAAACTGTACACGTATGTAACAAATAACAATAGTAGTCCACACCGTGGTGGTGACGACCCCGTTAAGGCTCTGAGGTGTTTCTTTGGACAAGACTCCCATGTCAGACGTTCCTTAATATAAGACACCTCTAAATGGACAGTTGGTTCTTTCTTTAGCCGTGAAATATCCGTTGTCCCGAGCAGGATTTGAACTAAGGACCTTCATTTCGCTAAGCGACATTCCCGTTAAACGGTCATATCTAAATCACAAGTTGACCAAACTACATTAATCTTGCTAATTCCAATTGATAGAAAAAGGGGACAAGTAATCTTTGTATTAATTCCGTCATTTACCGAATATAAAACTTGTTAATTTTATAATAAAAAATGGCAGACAACCTGACTAAACGAAAAGAGAAAGGACGCAGAAACAATTCTTAAATCTTGTTAAAAATTTAGGAATATCAACATGTATATTGTGGGCTAAGCTGATAGTTAATCAACTCTGCCATTTACAATGTCTCGTACGTACATGTGTTTAGTGTTCCTTTATGATAATCTTTTCAATATGTCAAATTGTCTGCGTAAGTGTTTATGATATAAAATCATTGTCGCATATACGTTTCAATTACAGAAATAAGGGTGGAACAAAAGTATCTCGCATTTGTATAGCAACGGCGTCTGTTGCTAAGTTTCAAGAAGCAGTGAAGGCAGCAGGGGTTCCGGTTCAAGAAGACGCTAGAGTTACCGCCCTTGAGAAGATGGAAACAAAATACGAAGATATGGAAAAGGGACAGGACTGGGAAAATATTTTAAGGAAAAAGATCATTGATATAAATGCTTGATGTGTGATACAATAGACATATGGTATAAGATTTTATTAATCATAGTTAACAACGATGTTACGTGTAAAATGTAAACAATTAGCAGTGTTTAGCAGTACTATAATGTATGAAGTCCATTTTGAATGTAATAATTTAGATGTTTGTGACTTTAGTGATGTTACAAAGTTGATTTATACACCTTTTCAGTGAAACAATTTCGGTACAAAAAGGCAATAGGTACATACGATCTACTAGGCACGTGCAATTCGCGTGCCACAATGATTGCACAGGGGTTTTTTTAAAGCTAAAATAGCCATTAGTTTTCAAAGCAAGATCTTTTATTTCTGAAATATTAAATCAATTAATCTTTTCACATGCATTAAAAACTTTCTGCTATCTATGAAAACTCCGAATTACTTCTGTCAGTTTCAAAACTGATACTATCCATGAGCCACTAGTAAAAATAAGGGACACAAACATGAATGTTTATTATATACATGCATTTATATGCTTGTTATTAATAAATATGGAGTAATGTACTACCATGTTTTTGGATATTTGTTAAAGCAGCTTCATAAACATGTACCTAGGTGTGTTACGTCATCTTTAATGTAGAAATTATAAGAAAATGTTAGGAATTAGTACAGTGCAATATTCTTTGTATGCAAAGGTCAATTATATAATGCTATATATTTTAACCGGTCATTGCAATACACATGTATCACCGGTTTATTTTACAAAAGATGTATTTGCACCTGCTATAACGTGTAATCGTGCTCACAATTTTCACATATTATAATTCATTTGTGTTAGTTTTAGACTGTACTTTGTGATTCTTGCATCACAGTTTAGCAATTCTTGACCCGCATTTACACGATGTAGAATTGTCCGTTTGTTTTGTTCATAAAGATATGCTCATCTCTTACAATATGTGACCGAATAACATGTTCTGGACGATTTGTTTTCACATGCCGAACTGTAACAGGATTGTAACAGTCACGTTCTTTTGTTTTCAGTCCCTCAAAGATTTCAGTTAGCATGAAGTCATTGACTTTAGTGGCAGAAATTCTTTTTGTATTTTTGAACTCACATGGTTTAGGCTTCTTTTCAAACCAATGCGTGAACCCTGGGACATCTACAAGTTCGGCATTTAGAAACGTTCGCACAATTCCGGTAACAAATACATCTTCTATATTTAAAAAGGGCAGTAATCCAGCAGTGTAATAAATATGAGCCGCCATCTTTCCGGATATGACGTAGGTATTGCCACAAGTGTATGTCGGGTAAACACTAAGCGGAAATGCTCGTTCTGAGACAGCCCAACGTCCTTCTCTGAACACATCTGATTTAATCAAAGCATGACCGAATATGACACCGTGTTTTTTCTTCTCTCGTTTTGATAGGAAAGTGATTAAGTTATGCACATGAACGAAAACATCTTCATCCGCTTTGAGGATATATTTAGCATCTGGACAGAATTCTGCCACCCATCGAATACCGGTTACAGTCTTATAGGTTAGATTAAAGTATGAATCCACAAAATCGGCTTGAACAACGTCACCATACATTTTGCTTTCTTCCTTAACTATGTTATTTCCTAGTTCATTACTCGCCATTCCAAACAAGAAAACAAGCTTTACCTTTTGCTTTAAGTTTCCAACTTTTGGCCAGACACCGGGGTTGGCAGCTCGACCCCATGTGTTCCGAATAGTTGAACGGGTATCAATGTGTGTGTGAACAGACAATACCATTATTACAAGGAATGGATCACTTTGTGTTTTACAGACGTCACTTCCGTTTATGATGTAAGGAAAATCATAAATGTCTGATCTAGTTTCACTTAATGTATAGTTAGAACCAAATGCAGTTTTATTCAATGGAATTTCTGACACTTTTATATTATCCAGGAAAAGGTTTTTATTTGCATTAGAATAAGTTTGCTGGTGGACTTTAAAACTGCTTTGATATGCTGGAACGATCTCGGGAATGTATTGTCTCGTGTTAAAAACTTCCTTTCTGAAAACTCGATCATTTCGATAAGAAATGTTTCCCGAATACTGAAAAAAAGCTTCCAAAATGCCTCCATTCTCACTGTCATGCTCCAAAGCTAATTTTCGGTGTGTGTTCGGTACAGGGTACACCATTTCCGCGTACTGACTCTCTGGGGGTGATAATACGATGAAGAACAACGTGCAAACCATGGCACAACTCGCTGCAAGCAGCCCAGGAAGACGATTGCCATAGCATGCCTTCGCTGAAATATTGCTTCGGGTAAAGCGGGTGCACCTGATGACGTGTCGTCTGCAAACAATGACAAAACATGTCAATACTGGATACAACTGATGATTATCTTGGCATATTTGGCAAGGAGTGGCAGACATATGTAAACACTGACAGATATCTTGTGAGAAATAAATTTAAGAACGTTGTTTTTCAAACCACGAGTCAAAATATCTATTCGTGAAAAGGTTCTAATTGAGCTGAAAATGTATTGAACTTGACACTACCGGCAACAAGTGTAGATCATAATCGACATGCACGTCCATGCAGTGTGATCATGATCTGCACTGTTATAAATTCAATCTGTTTATATTTAGTGAACACCCCTTTTAACAGCTAATAGAACTGTCCGAATTGAAAGATGGACCATGAAGCAGGGTTAAGATGGTATAAAAGAAGGAATGTACATAGTTGTCCATGTTCAATCATTTAGTCTCCAAAGATCTTATCGGAAAACAATGGTATAAACAGAAACGTAGATTTTTGCATCATTTAAATAATCGGCTATATTTTCTAAATGTCTACAGATTACAAAATTTACAATACGCTAATCAACCAAAATAAATCTCAAAACCATATGCGAACCAACAAAAGTTGATGATGTTGTATAACTGTATTACAAAATGACGCACCTTGGTCAAGTATATGGTGTCTGATTTCTGCCATGTCGTGTTTTCGATACGGCGAGGCAAAAACACGAAAAATTCGACAGGCAGTTATTTTGTCGTGTTTTCGACTTAGCGGAAAACACGACAGAGAGCGAAAATACAAGGTTTTTACGTCGAGTTTTCGAGTTGGCGAACTTTATAACGTCGTGTTTTCGTCCTTTATTTGTGGTAAAATCAGCCACCATAGTTTAAACATAAGGAATGCATTGAATGCAATTAACAAACAAGCTATACCGAGCTACTTCTGTTATTGATACATAGTCTAAATGTGAAAAAATAAAATAAAATAAACTAGGTGGTCTTCATTTTTCGGCTACATAGTCAAACAAGATCTATATTATTTTACACGATATTCAAAAGGAATAAAACTTTAGTACATATTCACATTGTTTGGTTGTAGGTTTGGCAATATCTTTCAAAAATTAAAAATTTATGATGTTAATTGTCATTCTTTTGTTGGTTAGCTTGAACAGTAAGTTAACTTTAAAGTTCGTCCTTTATTTAGCTTTGATGCTCATTCCCGGTTTTAGATATTTTCAATCGTTCTTTACAAGTAAATCCTGCAGGGAACCAGAATACCGAGTGTCTTTTCTAAACTCTGCTGATGTAAATAGCATAAAACTTATTCATCCGAATGCGTTAAATTCTTTGTCTTGTTTTGTTTATCTATTTCACACGTTGATATACGTACGTGTACAAGCAGTTAATACCAAACGTTAATAATCCGGTAGTTTTATTAAGTTTAAGTAAATGATATACATGTAAAACGGTACTTACCTATTCGGCATAATTTATTTTAACATCTCATTTTCGTACTTTCCACATTTTTAAATGCACGAAAAAATTGCCATTTTTGTTTATAGTACATTCCTTATATACTAATATTTTAATTCAGTTTGATACCCACTGCATTAATCGAAGGCCATTGTGAACTATTGAACAAAAATAATGCGCTTATTGAACAGATCAGATGGTATTTCAGAAAACAAAAGATCGATATGGCAGACTTTGTCAATAATCTATTTATTGTTTTGTGGGCTGGGATGGGTACTGTTATAATTATTGTGCCTAATGACAAAATGATGATACATGATAAATAATATAAATAGTATCAGGAAGATAAAAATGCCATCAGGGTCAAGAAGGTATGTGAAAACGTGCAATTATTGTTTGTTTTCGTGAACAGATCCTTCTAGGTGTGTCGAGATATGCATCAGTTAATTAATCACTCCCCCCGCCACACACACATGCACGCACGCACGCACGAACAGCCGCCGGTCGTCTTCACACTCTCATATACTTTTACAAGAAAGTTTGAAAGTAAGCTATTTACTCCGCTGCATAAAGAAATGTTAAAGAAATTAATAATGACACGAAATGCAAGGCTCGAACCTTTGGTCCAACTTTCATGAACAATTGTTCGGAGTTTAAATATAGTTATAAAACACATAAAAAGTGTTATACGGTCGGACGGAGACCATTCCAGTGCCCCTCTCTCGATGAGAAGAACATTGAACACACGTTCCTTGAAAATGTGTTCAGGAGATACTAGTGAAGCGGAGATAAAAGGTAACGACAGAAACTTTTACCTTTAGTCGTGACCTTGACCTTGTGGCGGTACAGGGTACCGTGCTTTATAATACGCACCCAGAGCTAAATCATCCATTATTTTTATAATATAGGACTTAATAATTATAAACATTGGAATCCAATTAACGAAAACCTAGAAAGGTCAAACAACAATCAAAAAATAAAAATAAACAGAAAAGGGGAAAGTACGATACGACAATAAAACGAATATGTACGAGAAAAAACCCGTGCGTTCGACAATAAAACGCGTACGTTCGAGTTCAAACGCGTATGTTCGAAAATTAAACTGGTTTCACGAGATTAAGAATATAAAACGCGATATTTTACTGATCAAACAGATTGAATTGTCCATTTTTTTTTACTGACAAGTAAAATCCAAAAACGGATATTTTCAATCATAGTGGCTTTATTCCCCAGTGAAACCTAAAATGGATATTTTACTGAATCAAACAAATCCTACCATCATTACTGATATAGCAACAAAAGTAGAATATAAATTTTATTTCAGATAAAAGTATTTAAAAAGTGATATGTATACCTACCATCAAATGAAACTGAAACATCAATTTATAAGATATAAATTGAAACAATTGTTAAATAAACAAGTCTGCACTTCGTCACACCAGTAATACTCAATCAGCAAAAAAAACAGTGAAAATAAAAATGGTAGTCCACTGTTTCAAAACTGTGGAATATCACTTTTATTTCACTGAGAAAACTCTATAATTCACTGGAAAACATAAAATAAAAGAGAATTAAACCCTTACTTACGAGCTTACGTATGGAAATTATTCGCGTATGTTACAGAATTAAACGTTTGCATACGAGAATGATACACGATCATACGAGAAATGAACGCATACGTACGAGAATTAACGCGTACGTACGATAAGAAAATAAAACGAGAACGGTACACACGAGAATAATTTACGCGCACATTCGATGAATTTAAAACAGGGATGGAGAACTATAAATCGGCGGCCATTTTGAATTTGTTATCTGAAAATGCTCTAATTAAATATTCACGCAGATTTTTGAAGTTTCACAAATATGTTAAAACATGATAACCTACATAACACTTATAATGGACACCTTACCGAATGGTTCAATGTAAATAATGGATTGCGTCAAGGTTATCCTTTATCAACGGTTCTGTTTAAAACATCTTCATAAATGATTTTATATGTTTGGTCAAGAATTCACATACATGTAAAGGTGTTAATATTGGAAATGAAAATGTATGTATACTTTTTTTTATATGCAGATGATATTGTGCTCATTGCTGAAAGTGAAAATGATTTGTTAGCATTATTGAATGACTGGTGTAAGTCAAATGGTATGTTTATAAATGCAAGTAAAGGTAATGTTGTTCATTTCCGACCAGTCTATGCGTCGATCTGAATTTGTTTTTAAATGAGTTCAGTCTGTCGTAGAGTATGTCAACAGTGTATTTACATGTAGGTGTTATATTAACGGAACACCTTGTCTTTAGTATTACCGCTAAAATAGTTGCTAAGAGTGCAGGTCGTGCCCTAGGACTTCTCATTGCAAAATATAAAAATTGTGGTGGTTTACCATATGAGGTATATACAAAATTATATAGTTCTTATGTTGTTCCCATAATATCTTATGGGGCGGCAGTATGGGGAATCAAATCCTACTCTTGTATTAATGCAGTACACAACAGAGCAATGAGATTTTACTTGGGTACAGACAAGTACACTCCAAAAAACAGCGAATTATAGAAGAACAATGGAAAGCTGTCTGTAACCATTGGTATAGATGTCTGAATTATGATAATGCAAGAATCAATAGGAAAATATTTAATTGGTCTTTAGGTAAAGGAAATAATAGATGTAAAAATTGGTTCTTTAGTGTAAAGGACAAATTAAGTTTGCTTGGATTAGATAAATATATATGTATGCCTTTCTCTTGTAAACAATTTTTGAATGATGTGTCTGATAAAATGATGCAAATTCACATTATGAGCTGGAGTAATGATCTTGAAAGGGTATCTGCAGCAAATGGAAGGTGAGGTAACAAACTAAGAAATTATAGGCTCTTCAAGACCACATACACGGTTGAATCTTATTGTAAAATGAACTTGCCATATTTACATAGGTCTTCGTTGGCAAAATTTAGATGTGGTGTTGCCCCATTGAGAATAGAAACAGGACGTTATGAAAACTTGCCTGTAAGTGACAGAAAGTGTCCCTTTTGTTGTAACGTAGTAGAAACGGAAATGCACGTCTTGCTAGATTGTCCAGTGTATACAGGTTACAGACAATCTCATTTTGAGAAAGCCAACACTCTGTGTGATAAATTTCATACTATAGCAGATACTGATAAGTTAGTTTTTTTTGTTCACCCACCCAGGCATGATAAGGATTTTAGCAAAAACCTGTTTTAGTATTTTAAGGGATATGAATAATAAGTTGTATAGTAAAAACTTGCAGTCTTTTTTATTAGTTCTACTCAATTGTGAGTCTTCTTTATGTCATGTAATATACTTTTGCTAATCAAACTGCAGATGATCTGGTCATTTGTAGGTCTTCATTTCACACTCATTTCTTATTTGCTGTGCATTAGTACGTCTTTACAGTTTCAGTATTTTATTCTTTTCTCTTAGAGCAGATATTAAAATATGGATTAGCAAAGGTACTTTACTTCTTACCTGTACAAATATAAATACCAGTATTACTAGATGCATTATAGGTAAATTCCTAATAATGAAGCTTTTATACTGTATGTATGCTAAAACAATGATTAGACCTTAATCATGAATTATGATGCTTTCTTGTGTGAAAGTATGCAAAATATTAACTGTGATATTTTTCCTGATCTCAATATCTTCATGTGATAAGTTGATGATTCTAATATTTATTGTTGATTGAATTTGTAGCTGATAATATATGAATCGTGATAAGTCTCTTGTAATTCTATTTAAGAATGGCCATTTACTATTATAGTATGTTTGTATGCATGTGTTTGATTATCATATTATGTAAATGGATGAGACAGAAATAAAAAAAAATATAATCAATATTACAATTTTAGATGAAAAACAATCAGGAAAAAAATGAGTGAATGGGGTTTAAAATTAAGTTGTGTAAAAGGGGCGTGTCTTATAGTATGTCTAATTTGCATATATTTGCACATTAACTAAATGTTAGATTTATCGTAACTCTTCTAGTTTTTAACCAATTTAAAAAGTTCTTTTAACAGTGCACTCAATAATGTTATTCGCAGTTAAAATCTGACTTGCGCCAGGAAATAAATATAAAAAAGAAAAAGTAATGATTTTTTTTTCAAATTCTCTTATATTAAGCATCTTTTAATAAACAGTTTCCTCTGATCTGATTATTTCCTAGTACATAGTTTTAGTAATTCTTTGTTTCTTTGCCGCCCGCTTTGGCGATGATGCTTCGGGTTTCACCCATGTAGGTTTCAAAATGATAAGAATTCAAGTCTTGCAAGACTATCCTTATTTTGAAGATCTATCCATATACAAACACAGGATGTTAACCATGTTGCAAGGAAGCCCGATCATGTAACTGGTATCTCAGCTGGTACGTCTGCAAGAATACACCTACTTACTTTCGTTTCAACTGACACTTTAGATTTAGTCATACAGACCTGTAATATAGATTAAAATTACCTGCAATGATTCCATTTTAATATATTGCAGACATTCTTGCAATAAAATGCATTGACAGTTTTTATTTACAGTGAACACATTTAACAATGCTTGTTGAAAATAAAAACTTCACCATTGCATTTTTTTGTGTGTGTGCAAAGTTGAGGATAATTATTTTTTAATCCTTATTTACACTTTATTCGCAATAAAAGCAACAGCAGATTTTCACTAACCAGCATTGTATTTATAATGAATAATATAAAAAAACAAATGTATAGTACGAAACCACAAATATCTGTCCATATTTTCAAAACTAAATTTATTAACGGTTACTTTGTTTCTTATTCAATTAGTGGTGTGCATCCTGTGGAGGTATGTCTAAACTGATATGATATGTTTCCCTTAACTTCCGAAGGTACAGGCATCGCTTTTAAAAAAAGTTATTGAAGGGCGACTGACAACCGTCTGTATTCTGTTGGAAACAAAACCGTTAATTCTTAGCACAAAATGTAAAAATAAAATGTCCTATATATATTTTCGTTTGAATCATGTTTGATAAACAGAAAGACACATTTGTATGCTGAAAGTAGAAGAACAGCTGCTTGCAAATTATGGAAAATGAAATGTCATTTTTTAACTCTTCTCAAAGATCGCAAGGGAGAGAGCTTAGATATTAAGACTGTAGCATTTTATAGTTGACCTCTACCAATTTTTTAAAATATTGTTCATGGTTTCATTTGATTTTTTATATGTTTAAAAATCCCACAAAGCATAGAGCTTAGATATTTGGTATGTAGCATTGTCTGGTGGACATCTAACAAGTTTGTGCCAGTGTTGCCGCTGAATCAATATTGGCCCTGCCCGGTGGGTCACTTGTTTGACATACACTTTCATTGCAAAATCTTTAAAAATCTTCTACTCCAAAACCACACGGCCAAGAGCATAGATATTTAGTATTTAGCGTTGTCTAGTGGACTTCTATCAAGTTTGCCCATGTCATGCCCCTGGGGTAAAAATTAACCACACCCTGGGATCCCTTGTCTGTATATAGAGTTACAGGAAAACCCTAGCTTCTAATGGGTTCCTGTAGCAACCAATGACTAACCTAGCAGGCACTAACTTGGACTAATGACCAGTGACCTCGTTAGCAACCTCTCCCCTAGCAGGCAGTGACTTCCTTAACAGCCAATGACTTCCTTAGCAATAAGTGACTTTCACTAGCAACCAGTGCCGTCCTTAGCAACCAGTGACTTCCCCTAGGAACAAGTGATCTCTTCCTTAGCAACCATCGACTTCTTTAACAACACCTTAGTCCCTAGCAACAAGTGAGTTTTCCAGCGACTAACTTAGCAAAAAGTGGATTCTGCTAGAACAAGCGACTCCCTTAGCAACCATTGACTACCTTAGCAACAACTTAGTCCCCTTGCAAGTATTATGTTTCCCCAGCAATCAGTGACTTCCTTAGCAACTTTTAGCATCCTCTTGCCACCTGTGACTGCCTTATGAACCATAGACGTCCTTAGCAACTAGCAACATTTGCGTTCTTTGGCAATCCCCAATTGACCAATGACTGCCACTGGCAGCCGGTGACTTAAGCGACCAGTGACTTTTTAAGCAACTAGTGCTTTTCCGTGGCAACCAGTGACTACCTTAGCAACTACTGGCTCCCTTTAGCAACAGGTGACTTCCTATGGTAATTGCACTGGTATACTGGTGTAGGGCCATCTTTTTTGCAGTGCAAAGTAGTAATACCAGATTTTTAGGATATCCACTTATTTTAACTGCCCAGCTGTACAAAGTGCAGGATGAAAAGCAGTAATAAAAGATGACTTATCTGCGTTTACAAGCTTACAGCCCAATGCTCGCTGTGAATTTAACGGGAAAGAATTATGAATTTACTGCTGGAATAATGACAGAACAATGTTTTCTCTACTCTAAAACAATGTTCACGTATTGCCATGTTGTTTCTCCATACAAAAATATGATAAAGAAACGTGTTTCTTATTTTCGCAGACATATTGCCCTGTGTTTATCAAGAACTTCTTTGTATACTTTGATATTTTTGAAAGGTTAACACACAATCTTTATGTTCCAGTATAGCAGATAGAGAGTTGAAGAAGTTGCTTATACAGTTGTTTAAGCTATGGAGAGAAAATCTTAAAACACCAATCCAGATTTTAACATGCACTTGGGTGATATCAGGGACCAAACTTCGGCTTTGCTCCGTTGGTCGATGTTCTTCCCGGGAGAATCATAAGTAAGTCAGCAGAATTAAAATTCTTGAAATGGGAAATATTTTACAAAAAATATATTTATGACTTACTGGTATAAGATATGTTTGGTCTTTATACCTAAAGTTTGATAAACGATGCACAAATAAATTCATCAAGAAAAACAAGTTTATTATTCTATAATTGGCACATATCTTTTTATCATTTTATAGACATTGGGAGTTGGAGGCAAGGGAAGGTTGGTACGTGGGGTCCAGTCCCACTTAAAACCTACCGTTTCTGAAAATTACCAAGTGCACTGGTTTTCAATTTTCTTTGTTAATTCTGCTTGTATAGTTTATTCATTATCATATAACCAAACACTGTGTAGCTAATGTCAAACTATTGAAGGTTATATGACTTTTCAAGGGTAGTAACCACTACCACTTGTTCAAACTAATGCTTCAATATTTGTCTATTTATGTCTATGATGTTTAACTGCTTATTTCTTTCTTCAAGTGTGTTTTATCCATTCATTACATGTGTATCGACTTATTCAATTGTGGTTTTTAAGATTCCTGCATACCCTGGGAAGATTCATGTCTTGCCGCCAGTATCGCATGTGTTAAAGACAATAGGGTTATTAGTATAGTAACGTGATCCAGGATGCCGGATTTGCTCGAGTAGTGCGTCGGATCTTACGAGCATCGAGCCTGAGTAAAGTTTCGTGTATCCTGTTTGTTACTCAAACAGCCTACGACCTTGACATTCAATAAGGGTTCAAGGAAAAATAATAGTTATGTCTGTAAAATGTTTAAGATAAATTGCTAATGAAACTGTTAGAAAGGAAAAAACATTAAGATGTTCCACAGTATTGCAAAATAATGCATTGCGTAATGGTAAAATTACAAATGTAATCCTATTTCTCATATACAGGGTTTGACATTGACCTTGAAAAAACAAAGTTCCGCCACTGAAACTATTAGGAACGTTGTTGTTTCTGAAACAACGGTTATTGGTGATACTGAAAATACGTGTTTCATTTCTGTCCAATCCCCCCCCCGCCCCCCACACACACTTCGGCATATTTTTAAGCTAAGATGACTGCTCTGTTAAGCATGTGATTGAGCACGATCGCCTGGTTGAGTGCATCTTTTCTTGTTACTTCCCTTCATAAACCAAGTTCAGTTTTGGTCGCGATCACACACTCCTCGCAGCGGTTACTCCCTCCTACGGTATACAGATGGCACTGCCATCACAGACTGATGTTTGTTAAAATTAAAGCGTTATTTTTGTTTAGTACAGCTTTGCGGGAAGTTTAATTTCATTAATATTTCATTGTCAAGAGGTCCAATTGGAAAGGTTAATTAAAAATCGTGATTATAATGGTTATTGTTTACATACCATCGCTTGACATTTACACACATCGCGTGGTATCTCGTTAGGGTTTTGACACCCAATCAAAGTTAATTGAAAGTTACTGTAGTGATTTTAATGGAAATTGTTTACCATCGCTTGACATTTACACTCATCGCGTGTGAGGGTAGTGACCACCCAATTAAAGTTAGTTGAAAATAGTGATTTTAATGGTAATCGTTTACAATCGCTTTTACATCGACATTTACACTTATCGCGTGGTATCTCGTGAAGGTAGTGATCACCCAATCAAATCGCTGCGATCAAGTACTGTACTCTAGCGCTAAAATTACACTAAATGTCTATGAAAAGGAATTTCCTTTGGCCTACTTTCAATACTAAATAAGATATTTCATTTACAATTAAAAATTTCACATTTTCCACATTTTAAAAATTTACATGCAAGGTGTAAGCATGGTAAATGGTTTTCAGCTGATGCAAGTTCCTAGCATTTTATACCACGATGTTGAAAGTTACGTCATTAGATTTACGGATCAACAGACCAAATCAGATTAAACTGTTTAAACTAAGTTGTTGTTTGTTGTTGTTGTTTTGTCATCTAATTACAAAGTCATTTTGAAAATATGATTTTATATAGAATTTCTATAGAAATGTCGTAACATGTAATTTCCCAAAATAAAGAAATTTAATATTATTATTACATTGTAATAGCAGTAGCAGTAGCAGTAGTAGCAGCAGAAGTTGTATTACAGACAGTTTTCAAGTAAAAATCAACTAAATGCGCTTGTTACCTCGCATCCTCGAATATCTTAACTCCATTTTATTCAGGATTTACTCTTTAGGATTTTTTTTGTAAGCAGCTAGTTAGTTTTAGCCAATGCAGTGTCCAGGTACATTGTAATACCGCTTCGAGTATACCATACTGGAACCAGTGCTCATGTACCTAAGAAGTAACATGTATAACATTTATGGGAGTCAGGTGTATACTAAAGTAATTAGTCTTATCGAAAGCTACAACAATAATCTAAATTTCAAAATTTCAATACTGCTGGGTATTGATCACGTGATTAATGATCCTTCTATAGGGATTCCATATTGATCAGCCATTGTTGTCCTATATTAAGTGGTTATTGAGACTAATTACTTGTCGTTGTTACAAGCCGCGGTAGATCATCGTCATAGATTTTTCTATAAATATGTATGTGTGGTTTGCTTACCGGAGCTTCAGTTATAGAATAATTTGTCTGGTTGATTCACAGTAATGGAGTGGTGATAACAGCTGCGGGGAAAACAAGTAAATTCAAAGTGTTTGGATTTAATACGGCTATGGCTGTTTGTAGGATAATTTACACAACGGATAAGTGCATAGATTTTCTTTTCAGACACATCTTAACTTAAGTGAATGTAATGCATTGTAAGTGCGCGATTTTGGATTTAAATATGTAACAGATGGTAACGACTTTTTGTAGTCGCGCTTTAATAACATCTGGAAAGGTATGTTGTTGTTTATTTGCTCATGTTTGCTCACAGTAGGAGTGTCGCTTTTAATATTTTGATAATTTGCATAATCCCATTTATTTCATTTTGTGTTTAGACGTTTTTCTCAGTATTATGTTTTCAAAATGCAAAATGGTCACATTGTTTTATAGTTGAGAATGATGCCCAAAACACAGTCGATGGTTTAAAACATATAAGAAATAAGTTTTACAATGTTATCTCTGTTATAGATGAATACAAATTCAGATAGATATAACCAAAAAGGTGGATTTTTTATTTTTGACTGAAGTCATAAATATTTTTACATATTTCCTCTATATTCAATGTGAATGAAACTGTTATGCAGATCATTATTTTTGGGTTGTAACTATAGAAATGATTATTATTCTAGGTGTATAAATCACCGGTTAATGTTTCATTTAAAATTTTGATGGTCATTTTGAACGGTAATATCACTTTAAAGCGAAAAATTACAATTTTAACAAATGTGACGTCATTTGAACATAAAAAACTTTATCGTCATTGGTCTTACATTAGAATCTACTTGAGTTTCACAGCTTGGATTTTAAAGTCTTAGGATCTTTTTGAATTTACTGATATTGTTATACAAATTATAATAGGATAATGATAGAACCATAATGTTCAAGTCGCTTTTCACGAAAAAGAGTTGCCAGAAAGCATTATCGATTTTTTTGCAATATCATTGAAAAAATACAGCTCTGTATTTCTAACATGTACATCGATTTAAAAAGTAAAGTTATAAATGTTTTGTTGTTTTTTTTTGGTACAAAAAGGTCATTTCCGTCGGTAAGTCATTCTTGTTAAAATAAGAGCTACTTGTAAATGTGATCCTGGGACTTTAATCAGCCTACATACCACCAAGTTTCATTGCAATTGGTTACTCCCAAGCAGAAACCATGTTTCTATTTTAGTAACGTGACCACAGCCAATGTGGTTTCCATGCGCTTTGCACGTGTCAGCATGGTGAAGATTTGTGATTATTTTAAACCTTACAAGGGGTCAAAAATGGTGGGCCGAGATAATCTGCTGACCTCTAACTTCCTTGAAGCGGAAGTGTCCAGTTCAGCACAATTGAATATCGTACCCAAGTTTAATGAAAATCGTAAGGGGTTTAGTAGATATGGAGCGGACAAGAAATACAAGGCTAAAATTTACTTAAGCTGTGACTTTGATCGGCGTGGTTGGTTCATCGTTCTGCACATCTCTAGTTGAGGTGAACATTTGACCCAACTTTCATGATCCTTCCAGGGTTTAGAGATAGAGCCTAAACTTTTCCCGGCAGAAATGACAAAATCAATTTATGCTAAGATATAATTCTCATGTACATCGGATTATAATAGGACGAAATTGTCGATTAGGAAACCTGTATATGCGATTCCGTTAACAGTGCGTGATACATGCATGTCGTTCGTCCAATTGTCATGCGTTGTTTAGCTTAGATTCATTATGCCTATGTCATATAAACTATATCTGGTCTATATTACTTGGCTAATATGTTAAAAGCTAAAACATACATTTCAAGTCTAAATGGCAGTTATTAAGAAATACATCGATCAATAATAAATAATGTTATGATGAGGGAAATGACAAACAAAAAAGTAATTGCAACTTAATTTGGTTTACACAATCGCTTTATTGTTCAGTGATTAGCAAGTACAACACATATATGAATGTAGTAATACTAGAACTATAAAAAAACATGTAAATGTTAACAAATACACAGTAACAATGCAAGATGGGATGTCAGAAGGCTCTAGAATGTTGCATCAAAATTGGTCATTAATTACTGAAGCATCCGCCTTTTCTCCGTAAAAAACTGCACACCTTCTCACAAAAAGACATGGTGGATCTCGGACTCATGAAAGGTTACAGTGACTACACTATGTTGCAAGTGTGCACTTACGTTTTCAGTTTCGAAATGTATACAAATTTATGCTTGATTTCATGTGCATATTGTTTTGGAGTTGTCAGTCCGGCCATAACTTAGAACCAATTGATGGAACTTTATGAAACTTAAAATAGATAAACAAAAGCATAATGCGGCGTTGCACGCGCAACTCCTTCTATTCTTATCTACCATAGTGTTTGCACCAGAATTGGATTGTGCCCAACAACAACCATTGGAACCTTTTTCCTACGCTAATCAATATAGTGCGATAAAACACAACGTAAAATCTTCGTAACACTCTTTTCATGTACAATTAGTTTGATGTAAAACTTTAATTCTGACAATTTATTTTCAAACTAATGTAAATTAATTAAACAAACAATATAACAAATAGCTACTTTGTGCGCACTTGCGTATTAATCAGCTGAGAAAAATGTTATGGTCTTATTTTCGGAAAATCAGCTTGAAGGTCATGTACTAAAAATGAAACGGAATTTTCGAAGTCGGTCTATATTTAGACCTTGATGTGATATAGGGTCAGAATAAAATACTAATGATTTAGTACCGGAATTTAATTCATGACATTATTTTTATCGTTTCCTTAATGTATATCATGTGTGAACGACAAGTACACTCAGTATTTACAGTATATAAACGAAACTTGAAAGTAAATGTGTAAAATGACGATACAGTTTTGAAATTAATTTTACCTAAATATTTAATGAATTAATTTGATTTTTATCACCTCCCATTAGTATTTGAATACTTTGATTTTATATATATATAATCATTTTTTTTCCCAAAAAAAAAAAAAAAAAAAAAAAAAAAAAAAAAAAAAAAAAAAAAAAACCTCCCCAACCCCCCCCCCCCCCCCCCCCCCCCCCCCCCCCCCCCCCCCCCCCCTATATATATAAAATCTTTTTTCCCCCAACCCGAATCACAAAAAAAAAAAAAAAAAAAAAAAAAAAAAAAACCCGCCCCCCACACCCCCCCCCCCCCCCCCCCCCCCCCCCCCCCCCCCCTGAATATATATTCCTCTTTTTTTTCCCCCCCCCCCCCCCCACCAACCACTAATCCAAACAAACCCCCCCCACCCCCCCCCCCCCCCCCCCCCCCCCCCCCCCCCCCCCCCCCCCCCCCCCCCCCCCTTTAAAATGCTGGAACTCTGGAAAGGCTTTCAGAATTTTATTATTTTTTGCAAAAGTAATACACTACGTACTCTAACAATGTAAATGTTAGCAAATAGATTTTTGTAGAAATGAGGCCTTTAAGGTGATGTAGCTCTTTTCTTACATATTCTATATATTATAGAAACTCAAGATTTTGGGTAATTTTACTTACAACAGTTTAAGATGCTTATGACTGTAACATACAGTTTATGACTGTGACTTGCAATGAAAAAGATACCCTAAGAGACGAGGCCCTGATTGGTGGTGAAATTCTAAAAATGCTTCTCTTTTTTGAAAAGGCTTGTCAGATCATGTTCGGCGAAATAAATCAACATTGTCGTCTCTAGCAATGGAAAATTAAGTAAATGGTTTTGTAATGTTATGCTTATGATAAAAGAGGAAATAGTTTTAATTATATTTGTACAACATCACCTGCGCACACTCTTTCAGAGATGATTATCTTTATTGAGCTTCAACATGTTCTACATTGTTACAGTTCACTTAGGAAGCTTCTGATTTATTCATCGTGAATACTTCAACTGTTGAACTGTAAAACACTGTGCACAATATAGAATTAGCGAGTTAAAAGCTAGCTTTATCAATGACAAAAACACCATATATTATTGTTTCCTTATCCACCTCGTTCCCTACACAAAACTTTAATTACAAAATTACATTGTACTATGAAAATGCTATCAGCAACGTCACTCTTTATCTCCATTTTTATCTGAAAAGTCTAATTAAATGAAAAATTCTTTCAATCTCGAAGGGCTGTTGATGTGGCACTGACCTTATTAAGCTGTTAAGTCGATACTACTTTCTCATTCGCACCACAGGTAGAAGGAACGCATCTGGGATCCAAAGAATGCATCTTACTTAAAAATTAAATAGCTTTATGACTATATGTCATTAAAGGCCCATTATCACTTTAAGTACTCGTATATAGAATGATAACAATGATTGTCGCCGCACTGAAGTGCGGCGTACTGTCTGAAATGGGATTTTTTTGTACGTGGAGGGGCACGTGACTTAATTTTTTTCCAAGATTATTCAATGCAAGATAATTTTACCCACTGACAATAGAGTTTTACAGAAAAAAGTATTTGTTATATTCTTTTATTGTTTAATTCATTCTTTTTTTAAATCTTTTAATTTATTCCCTCATGTGGTGCACGATTTCAAATGGTCAAGGTCTATTTTGAGTGATAAAATATTTGAAACCAGTCTACCGAAAGAGAAGTTGAAAATAGTTCTCACGTGATGTAAACAATAAAGCTATCCACTCCGTATATTCAAAATTAGCTATGACTCAGCTGTTGTAACGCAAGGTCAATGAACAAAGTATCAACTTGGAGCAGTCTTCTGAAACTGTTATTCGAAAAGTCTTCTTACAACGGTACGATCTGTGTATGTTATACTCGCGATGTTTTCACAAAACTTTGATTCAGCTGGATCATTTTCAAGAAAACAGAAACAGAAAATAAAAACTAAACTATTTTAGTTGTCGGTGTAATACTTTTGGATATATATTTCTTAAATATTACGCAACTGTATTTTACGAAAATTGAAATGAATCACGTCTTGAAGTGGTCATATTTTGAAAGGTGAACTTATTTATTATATATTCTTTATTACAATCTTTGTAACATGTTAATGCTCAAACACAATCTAACAGTATTATTATTTTTGTAATTCTGTTACAAATAAAAAAAATCTACATTTCCTTTGCCCTTGTTCAATTCTTTAGCGGCGACCTTTGATGCTATGCATCAATGGTTTTCTTGTATATTTATTTATTTTAGAACAATGTTGACGAATGCCTTTCTTTCATTGTTTTGTCGCATATTCACGAAACAGTATGGTAGCAAATACCGTGCGTATATTATGCGTTTTTATCTTGGTTTGGGAAAATATACTTCTTCTGTCGGTCTTGTATGGTGAACTTGGTTGGCAGTCACCACAGGTGGAGCAATGGGTATCGGTAGCTAGGCAATGGCATATAATTCATAAAATAGAGCTAGACTAAATTTATTGTCATGCTAAATCAAACACTAGGTGCTAAAACTGGCAATACAGCTTTGTACAAAATTTAAACTATATAAATCTACCTCAATTAATTAATAATGTACAGATTTATTATCTAGAAATTGCTGTGATATGGTTGGACAGAATAGCATGGATCAGTATATTAATGACTGGAAGCTATGTATATCTATTCCAAATGGGGTCTTATCTAACGGTAATATGAGAAACAAATTACGCACATGTAAGTTATTTGAGTTTGTGACGGAACCGTATGTATATTTTCCAATGTCTGCAAATCATAGATCAGCATTAGCTTAAGAGTTGTGGGTTGTATACCCCATCCTCTTCTTTGAAACAGGAAGATATGAAAATATAGCTGTAAATGACAGGGTGTGTCCTATTTGTAAACAAGATGTTGAGACGGAAAGAAATGCACGTGTTAACTAAATGTCCGGCCTACCAATGACTTAGAAATGTTTTATTTGATAGAGCTAACGATATCAATGATGATTTTATTAACATGGATAATGAACAAATAAGTATGTTTGTACTCCCTTGTTGAACTTGAAACTACGGCAAGATATGTATAAAATTTTTCTTTTTTTTTGTATTATTAAGGGTTACTTTACACAAATGAGCTATGTTTTTATTTTTAGCATTGTATTCAAACACTGAATTGCTTTTAATGTACATAAGATTAAGCTTCGATTTTTTTAAAGATATTACTATCAGGTTTGTAAAAATCAAATGTAGATAATCACTACTAATCAGTCCACCTCTGATCTGATCAGGGTTGATGTATGACCTTTTAATCATTTTTTATCATGCGCATTAGTGCCACCTCTTTTTTGCTTCATTTTCAGTATCCAGCTCTTGCGGCAGCACTATCGCTGGCATCAGATTCGTTTCTATTAATAGAAGTAGCAATTGAGCTTATTCAGTTTATAAGTTCAGTGCGCTGCCTTTGATAGCGAGGACAATTAAAGAATCAAAGAACTCAAAGTGCTGATAGCAAGTGGCTCACAGATGATTCTAAGTATATGAGTCATGCCCAAAAAGCTTTTTCTGTTACACTCACCCGTTACATTTACTTTAAGCCTCAAAGAACACCCAAAGGTCGAGGTCAAGTTTTGAGCCGGAACATTATAAAAATTATATTTTTAGCGGAATGATTGTTTTCAGTGAAGCTACTTTATAACGCCGGAGCGGAGTACTTCTTACTTATAGAACAAATTTAAAAACATAATGTTCAAATGTTAATGTTAATAGTTCTTACTATTAAATATAACAAAACCCTGCTCGAGCCCTGAAGGACATCAGCTGAAATGGAAACCGTATCAGAAGAAACACTCAAGATAAAACAACTTTTGTTTTCTGTCTGAGAGATATTCAGTAAACCATATTGTCTGTAATTGTGCTTATTAGGTCCACTTTTCTCTAAAGAAGCTATAATCGGTACGACCCGAATCAATAAACCAGTCAATGAGATGCCAATTTATACCCGTTACCCCCAATTTATGGAATAGTCCACGATGCCAGAAACGATCAAAGGCCTTTGTTATATAGCAGAAAATAGCACGCACATCTTTGCCTTCCCCTAAAGCCTCACAGTTTGTATGGAAAAGTGGAAAAGTTGATGCGATAATTCCTGCGAGAGCCCCTGAATGATTTGATTGTTGATCATATTTGGACCTGGGGCTTTATTGGCTGATGTGATTGACTTTAGAACTGAATTGACCTCATCTGGTGTTGTTTGAATTATGTTCAGTCTGGGTTTATCAGGATTACTATTTATCTATGGAAGCTGTTTGTTATTGTCATTAAGTCGTGTTTGAAATTGAAATTAGTTATTTGAATGATTAGCTTTTTCTTTATCTGATGCAATTTGATGATGTAGTTGAGATGAATTGTTTAGTGTTTGGCAGAACTCTGCTGGGTTCGACAGTGATATCTGATATTTACATCCAGAAAAGGTCCACAAACTCAAGATGTAACTACAAGATGAGGAAACAATATACAGATCTATGAGATATTTTGATGTTTCTGTAAAATGTGTAGGTTCACAAATTGTTGGAGTCATATTATACTCAGTATAATAGTACGACTGTGAAGTAAGAATAGAAGTTGTGGAACGTATTTGGGGCTTAAGCATGTTCCTGCATATCACATCCTAGCAAGAGGCCATGACCCAACTTTTGATAAAGTAACTTCTTGGTGTCTGTGTGATTTTATTTCTTTGATCTGGATGTCATTCATTGTAAGAGGGAGTGGATTATATACTTCCAAATAATAACCTGAATACTATTTAAGGGTTAAGCTCCTTTCATTTTCATTTGAATGGAATGGCACAATCCCACTCTAGCCTGTATGTACTACCTCTATATCTATTATCATTATATGATAGCTACAGGGTGAGAAATACAAAGACCCAATGTAACCGAAGGGATAAGAATGAAGAGGTAACAGGAGAAAAAATAGGAAGACGGTTAAGTTATATTACTCCCTTACTGATTTTTACAAAGAGAGCTGTACACCAGGGTTTGGTCTTCTTTGTCCGTATCCAGAAAACCCACACAATTATATTGTTCCATAGAAGTATACTGCCTATGTGCTTCGCTGAAAAATGTATACAAAGATTGGAAATAGTAAAAAATAATTATAATAAAAGTAATAATTATAATAATAATATAATCTCTTTAGTATTAACAGGTGGCTCATTAAGTGTAAAATACAATACGTTAATTGGTGGTATATCTTATTTACAATGAGGCTTTCTTAAACGATTCAAAACATATTAAACTTAAATAAATATGAACAACACAATGTGAGTAAACTGCATACAATATGTCGCATACTAGTGTACATTGTTATGACTAGAATCTCATAAAAAAGTTGAGATTTCGCTTACAGTATAAGACTTAGTGTAGACTGACATAAGTCGTTTTCTCATTTCCTGATGTCTTTTCTGGGCATTTTTATAACATCTTCACAATTTCTACTTCCTTTGACTCTTTTGTTGAGATGAGCTTTGATTGAGATAAATTTTTTGACAGAGAACCTTTTTAAAAAGAAAAAAGACTTGAAGAGAAAAAAGACCTTCTTAATCTCAATAGACTTTTATAAGTCTATATAAGACTGTATGGCGACCTAAAACTGCGGTGTTTTCAAGATGTCGGCCAGGAAATGTTGAGAAGGTACCGTCGTTTGTTTCCTGACATAGGACCTATGTTGTAATTTTGTTTTTATGTATATTATGTAGATTGTAATTACAACATGACATTGCACAAATAAATCTATATATCTATGTCTTCTGCAATGATAATTATATGAAAATAGAGCTTTGAATGGCATCTTTGATTACACGTATTGTCCGGCTGAAACAGTGACGTTTTTAAGGGCGTATATATATAGAGTTCACGTGTGGCAAAAAGTAATTACACTTGGTCAGTGTTAAGCAAATATGCTTTTAAGTTATATATAAATCTATATTGACATTTGATAATAGTCTTATATCAACAGGTATTTGCTTTCAGGCTGTCATACTATAGTAACTAAAAGTATTCTGTGAGATAGGGTTATGCTTTTATACAGGACTTTTATCAGATGTCAATGCGTTCAAATATAGCTAAAAAGCATTTCTGATTAAGACTGGCAAATTGTAACTACTTTTTTTACAACTTACTTCAACTATTGAAAGTGAAATATGATCTTTCATGTGTCATTGTTTCTCCAATTTAATGTAAACTGTATTACTAGTATGCATGGTACGATAGTCTTACTCAAACTTGTGTGAATTCGTTTTAAAAATTGTTTTAAGAAGGCCTGATTTTAGATAAGATTTACTACCCATTAATGTTACTGTACTTGATATATGTGTCGTCTTAATGAGACACCTTCTGAAAATAAAGAGATTATTATTTTTATCATGATTTTTGTGTGTGATATCCGTAATTCATAGAATCATAAGAATATGATGATAACGCTGATAGGGAAGGGATTTATGAAATATTTGACCAGTAAAATATTTCATCTACTGGGGAATATAAGCAATTTAAGGTTACTGAATATCTCTTACGACTGTGTATTTTTCTTTACATTTGGTAATTTTATCTAAACCTGTCGCATGTAAAGCCTAGGTGTTTATATACTTATCAAGACATCTAACACAACACCTTCCCTTTCCCTAGCTTCTAACGCAACATCTGCCTTTTCCCTAGCTTCTAACGCAACACCTGCCTTTTCCCTAGCTTCTAACACAACATCTGCCTTTTCCCAAGCTTCTAACGCAACACCTGCCTTTTCCCTAGCTTCTAGTACAACACCTGCCTTTTCCCTAGCTTCTAACGCAACACCTGCCTTTTCCCTAGTTTCCTTATTTATCTATCAACCTTTACCAAATATTTGCCACCTTATTTTAAGCTATCGATGCATGAAAGTTAACATGTCTCTGTCTTGCATTTTTATACTTCCGTTATACGAATTTCGAAATAATCGATTGGTACAAATCAGAAAAGAGAAATTTTATTTTAATGTTTAAACCTCCATAGACTTAACACGGATTATTGCCTTGACGATTTCTCTTTGGGAACCCCAGTCTTAAAACTATCTGCCATATGAATTTGTACCACTCAGTCTTTTTGAAATTCGCGTGACGGAAGTATCTACCCAATGTCTTCATAAATGTAAGACATGATAGCTTTCGTGCTAAACAGCACTCTTTTCATATAGCTATGTATACTAGCGACTGTAACAGTTAAAATACAAAATGTAACACAGCTTGGATATTTTTACCCTTTGGCGAAAAAATTGACACATGCATTTTAGCGCAAATTGGAAGCTTTAGAAAGTTATTTAAGGTCAAAGAGGTAGAAGTAACCAACCATAATTCAATGCAACATCAGAAAACACTTCTCTTTCCTGTACACGCATCATTTAACTTTGCGGGAAAAATAAAAGGCTGTGTTTTACATAACCTATATAGACTGACATATCACTTTGTTCATCACAAAAGCTCATATTGTTGTATTACAATTAATTATTCAAAAGCGCCTGTGAGCGTTTGTTTTCATTCTGCGGTTTAGTGCTACTGTTTCCATGTATAGCATCGTGCTAGACAGATTTTCAATTACGGTTTTCATTTGAATAATTCATGTTTTGTTTTCAGTCAGTGTGACGAACAAACAGCAAGATGGCAGAAATCCGGTTTTTACCACTCGTTCTTGTTTTCTCATGGACCGGTTCGGTAACTGTTAACAGTTCACAAATAGGTAAGCTTTAACTTTCATTAAAGATAGAAGTGAAACCTAGTAAAATAGCTAAGTATATAATTAGGTTCAGCTTTGCAACCAGGCCCAAGTCGCTGGAAACTTTAATTGGGTATAAAGCTAACACGCACGTTTTCGTAAATCAAGATGCGCCAACACACCAGAACGAAATGACAGAAAACAGCCACCATATATAAGAATATTGGTCTTTACAAACGGTTAGTGTTCTAGGGACAGGGTTGTCTTGGAATTTATGTCTAACTTCCAAATTTCTACATAGATTATTTTCAGCTAATATGGTTTAAATGAATAGTACTCTGCGAACTAGTGGTACCCCCGTAATGATGAAGAATGTATGGTGTAAGTTTTGTTTGCCACCGTGATGACACATGGAATTTGACTTAATTCCCTTGATTTTTGTGATATCGGTCGTGGTCATATATGTTGGCCATGCGTATGGGCGTAATATATAACAGAGCCTCGTTACCGCCGATATAGATATTTTGTTGCAACGGTAATTAGTTTTTCGAATACAAGATATTGATGCTATAGTACTGTTTTACTTAACGCGAAAATACTGATTTCAAAGGTTGGTCTCGGATAAAATAACAGCATTGACTCTGGTTTCACAAATGCTGAATTGGTGTTCTCTGACTCACTAATGTATCGATTAAAATAAAGTCATAATCCTGGCACTGATTTGAGAATTTCATCTTGTTACACACGTAGGTATGGCGACTGATTTCTGTCAGTTCTTGTGTTCATGTCTTCGCCTTTACATACGAAACCAAGAATGTCAAACTTTTTTTTTTTTGGGGACCTCATGCCGCCGCCTTCTAGGGACAAAGATATGAGAGCAACGAGACTTCTGGTGTGAACACATGAAGTATTAATATTCTACTAGCAAAGTTTCGTGGCGCCAAATATTTAAATGTCGTGTCGATGCCCTTCACTTTTCCTGTTATCGTGTGATCAAGGCACACAAACATATTCAGGGGACACAAAACTGCTGCTTCGAGCGTTCATGGCAAAGATACGAACATATTCAAGGTCGCAAATCTATTTCTTCGTGCGTTCAGGGCAAAGAACGAACGTTAAAAAAATGGTACTTCGTGTGTTCAGGACAAAGACACAACGTTAAAAATATTTACTTCTTACGTTCAGTGCAACTGTTCAGGGCTAAGACAGACACGACAGGTTTAAACATTATGATTTGTCTTGTGTCTTGGTCCAGACATAAGTGACAGCACGAAGACACAAGACAAATTAAAACTATGCAGGCTGTTCGGGTCTTCGGTCGAAAACGTTATAACAAGAAAACCCATACTAGCGGATGCAGAATGTCTTTCCCAGCAGCGGCCATGGCATATGCTGTACATAATACAAAAAGTTTCATCTGAGGATTATGTATTGCTAACGTCGTACCATTGAAGCTGCTTTTTTGCTATTTCCTATTTTTCCTTTTAATTAGGCTGTGCAATATGTGTATGAAATGTAACCTCCATTATATGTTGAAAACATTTTAAAGGCATACCGGGAACGCCGCTGAATGTTTCCGGATACATTATAGTTGTCCATGAGATAAGATCGATTATATAAATAAAGTTGTGGTGTAACCAACACGGCTGTCTAATGATTTTCAGTGCTCCATATCCCAATAGTAAAGAACAATAACCGTAAACATGTCATAAACAGCGGGGTCGCTTTTAATTCTTTCCTTTTTTATTAGAAAATTGGAAAGTCTATTGACGTCGCTAATCAAATATCAGTGCTTCTCTGATCTTCCATTAAGTATTTCAAAAAACCTGGTAAATAAGCCTGATATAGTACATGCCTTTATATTCTATTTCATTTATAGACAAATTACTGTATTGATCGTCTTACTATATAATTATAAATGTAATTTCATCTGGATATTACATTTTATTGTATTGAACATTCATTTGACAGCAAGTACTTACAAGTCAGCGAACTTACAAAAAATATGATTGTACCTTAACCAATCGACCTTACAAAAACATGGTTCTTAACTAGTCGACTAATTGACCTTACAGAAACATGTACCTTAACAAATTGACCTTACAAAAAGCATGTACCTTACCCATCGACCTTACAAAAAGCATGTACCTTAACAAATTGACCTTACATAAAACATGTACCTTAACCAATTGACCTTACAAAAAGCATGTACCGTAACCAGTTGACCTTACAAAAAGCATGTACCTTTAACCAACTGACCTTACAAAGCATGTACCTTGACCAATCGACCTTACAAAAAGCATGTACCTTAACCAACCGACCTTACAAAAAGCATGTACCTTAACCGATTGGCCTTACAAAAAGCATGTACCTTAACCAATAGACCTTATAAAAGGCGTGTACCTTAACAAATCGACCTAACAAAAAGCACGTACATGTACCTTAAACAATCCATCGCAAAAGCGGCTCAGAGAAAATTATAGAAATAGGAATCAGGTGTTTTATTTAAACAAATATCTGAAGAAACTTTTATTTATTCTGTCTTTATTGGTGCAAGTTTCATCAAAATACTACAGAAATAACCATCTACATAAAATTTACAGTGCCTTTTCACATTGTGAAATCGCTTTTGACCCAAAACTGTACATGTGGTCATTAGGACTCGTCAGAAATGACGGCTTAAAGTACTTGACTATTATGATTGGAGCGACTACTTGTACTTCAGTTGACTAATGAATGCAAGTTTACCGGAAATGCACGTTACCTTTCATCATGATGCTGTTTAATAGAAGCGTATCGGTTACATGTGAAGTAGATTCCTTTATAAATTATAGCTGAGCACTCATCATGCATAACTTGCTCCAGTTTTACAAAAGACACGGAGATAGAGTTTCTAATGGAGCTCCATTTTCATACGGTGTTGAGAAAAATTAATGCTTGTAAAAACCGTTTAATGTATTGACACAGTTCCATGATGCCAGATTCTACATATTATTGTCAGTATTCACAATATTTGAGATATGCACGTCGGCGTTTACAAAGATGAAGAGATAAACACTGTCTGGTACTTACGCAAAGTGGGTTGGTTCTGGATGTTTTGTCAATAATGTTGACAAGCGATTGTGATCACAAAAAAGCTAACAAAACTATTACTATATTGAAAATACCGTTCATTATTGTGTCTTCAGGCAATATATTGATTCCGTCCGCAGGAATTCCAGGTTGTTTCAAACGATTATGTTAAGCGAATGACGGTTTAGTACAGTCATCCTTGCTCAAAAATATGCTCAAGTAGATAAAAGTTCAGTATCACCAACATCTGCAGTTTCAGAAACAACAAAGTTCCTTAAAGTTACGTCCACCAATTTGTTTTGTTTTTTTCAAGGTCAAGGTCAAGCCGTTTAAAACTGTTAAATATGATTAGTTTTACCATTACGTATTGCATCTTTTGCAATATTGTGGTATGTTTAAATGGTTTTTGCGTTATTTCATACATTTTGATAAGCATATCTTCTAAAAAATATTTTACAGACTTTTTTTACACATGACCCCTAACTGAAGGTCAAGGTCAAATGGTTGTTATAAGTAACATATACGTTATTTAACCTTGTATTAGAACCTACATGGTCATTTGTCTAATTTCAATTTTCACCTTATTCTTCTTTTATTGAACTTTTATCAAACTTATAAACCTTTGCACAGAAAAACACTTACAGTGATAAATAATGAAAAATATAAGCTGATTACTGTATATGTTATAAACCGGTTTATTGGATCACCGTAAAGAACCAGTACAAGCCTCCCAGCTTCGGTCTTGAACTTCTAACTTTGTCATATAAAATGTCAGGCCGGTATCGGGCTCGATGCTATAACCCTCAACCCAAAAGCGTGAAGTTATCTTAAGTCAGAAATTTACTATGGATGCTAGTCATGATGTTGCAGAAACAAGACACGAAAGAAATCAAAGCGCTGAAGGGACTTGAGTATTTCGAGAATGCAGAATGTTAGAAATAGTTGTTTATGGGCGGAGTTAATGTCTATTTGATTACTTATTCATATACCTTCGTGTATATCTCTAGGCAACCATTGGTTGGAATTCAACCAATCACCATCGGGTGTATCACTAACAAGAGGAGATGCGCATACTACCAGCATGTTCCTCCCCTTCCGGGTGATAAATTGTATCGTACACTGCACATAAACTTGAGGTAATAATAATAATAAAAGCTTTATTTACCGAAGGTTACACATTTAGACATATGAAAACATATATTCTAATTTTCAATATGGCCTTCAAAGTAAAGAAACAAAAGTAAAAGCATTATACTTAAAAATAAATCACCTGTTAAAGTTAAAACTAGAAAGACACATTTACATATAAGACTATTAAACATTGTGTTAATAAATGCATTCATACATAAACATTGACTGACAGACACTCAAAGGACATGAATATAAATTAAACATATGAATATGTTAAAGAAAATGTAGATTTACTTATCATTCACACAATAGATAATGTTTATAATTTCCTTTGAACGTTTTAAGAGTTTTCAAAGTACATATATTTAAAGGAATTATTTATTTGTCATTCCATATATTTTTGCTATAATTGCACAGTGGTATTTGCATCGGTCTGAAAAACTCAGCCATTTTAATTCTTCGAATAGCTCTGCCGATGGTGTTCGCATCGGTGTATTAAGTATTATTTTTGCAATTCGTTTCTGTAGTATATTTATCTTATTCACATAATTACTTGTTCCTTTGCCCTAGACCGTACAACAGTAGTCAAATATGGGCAATATATATGTGTTAAAAACAGGACTTTCTTTTCAGGTGTGAGGTAATATATTATGTTCTTTAACAGAGTAATTGTGTTATTCATTTTTTTACAGACATTGTCAATTTGATTGTGCCAGGTTAGTTTATTGTCAACATATACTCCAAGTAACTTATGACAAGTAACGTTTTCTAGACGTATGTCATTGATAAATAGTTGTATTTCGAGTGGATTTTAATTTATAAGCAGACCCAATTATCATGCATTTAGTTTTTGTTGGATGCAATGCCATATTATTTAATTGACACCATTTATCTACATAGTCAAGACTATCCTGGAGTTTATTTTGAATTGTTGATATATGATTCCCCGATTCATATAAGGTTGAGTCATCTGCATATAAATCCATGTTAAGATCAGGATACATAAACGTGATATCATTTATCTAAAGAATAAAAAGCAATGGCCCTAATATGGACCCCTGGGGCACCCCAGATGTGATGGGGAGTATCTCAGATTGTAAATTGCCAGCTTTTACAATTTGTGTCCTGTTTTCAAGATATGATTTAAACATTTTTAATGTACAACTTGAAAAATGGTATAATTTTAATTTGTGGAGAAGTATTTCGTGATCTACAAGATCAATCTAAAAATATTGTTTTTACGAAATGTATTTCGCTATTACGAAATTTAAAAAATGTATCACATGCCACTTCATGGCCACCGTACAAATCAACATTTATTGAATGTAAGGTATGGTCGGTTCTGTCCTTGACTATAGTGCTGAGGTCTGGGGCTATTATGACAGTAAAGATATTGAACTTGTTCATTGTAAATTATTAAGAAAAGTTTTGTGTGTAAGAAAAACTACCAATCTAGATGGTCTGTACGGTGAGTTAGGAAGATATCCGATGAAAATCAAACGTAAAATTACCATTATACATGTAAAGTATTATATCAAACTCTTAAATTTGACTGAAAACACCTTAGTTAAAAAGATTTTTAAAATGTTAAAAGAAAATGCTGACAATAGTTGTATGCATGGAGGATATAACTGGGCATTTCATGTAAAAAACATTTTGAACGAAATAGGTATGTCAAACTATTGGGACAACCCCAACACCAATATGATAAGCTTTCAATCAGTCAAACAAAGAATTTTAGATATATACAAACAATCTTGGTATTCGAATATAAACAATTCAAATAGACTTTCATCATATTCATTTTACAAACACAACTTCAATATGGAAAAATATCTGAACTGCATACATGTAAATAAATATAGAATAAGTTTGTCTAAATTCCGACTATCAGCCCACAATCTAGCCATTGAAAACGGAAGACATACGAATATCCCACGGAATGATAGAACCTGTGTACAGTGCAACATGAATACTATTGAAACAGAATACCATTTTCTCCTAGTTTGTCCAAAATACTCAGAATTACGTAAACGATTTTTCCAACCTTACTACTGCCATTGGCCAACATTACAAAAAGTTGAATCCATTATGTCATCTAATTCTAATAAAATTATAAACAATTTAGCTAAATTCTCATACATTGCCTTCCAAAGAAGACAGGTTACTTAATGCAATTTTATCGAGTCTTTGAAACTAGTTTAATACACAACGTAGTTTTAGGTTTTCAGGAAAATTACTAATTGGTTTAAACAAGAATATATATTTTAGGTCCTCATGAAAATATGTCATTACTTTTTGCATGCGTTATTATACTGTATATGTAAATGTATTATTAGGCTATAAATTTGCTATGTGCTGCTTTATGCCAATAAAGATATGTTATGTTATGTTATGTTATGTTATGTTATGTTATGTTATGTTATGTTATGTTATGTTATGTTATGTTATAACTATCATGGAATTCTGAATAAAAGTAATTATTGAAAATTTAAATGTTTGACACGCCGAAGGGCTTTATCGGATTCAATTATACTAACCCGGAAATATAGATCATTTAACATCCTGCGCAATTTCGCTAAATATTCATATGCGTTTATAAATAATACATGTACAATGTCTATCATTAGTGCAGATCAGCTAAATAAATATGTTCTTGTATTTTATCAGTTTTAAGAATCAGGAGTTTCCGATCAATAAATTGTTGTCGTTGTGGTTTGCTTGGCATTGTCGTCTGCCTGTTATTAATTTAATGCTTTAGTTTACACCTTCTTCAATTGAGTCTTAATAAACTGGAAGGTGCGAGGAGAGGGAGGGGGACGTGGGTGGTCTACTGACTGTGATGGGCCTTCCGGACATCCGCTATACTGATATATCGTAAAACATGAGCGCAGTTGTTGAATATTAGTATGAGTGTTGTCGTTGAATTTAAGTGAATATACGTGTGAATGTAGTCATTCGATATTTGTGACTATTAGTATGAACGTCGTAATTGAATATAAGAATGAACCGTTCAAATGTGACCTTCAAAATTTTAAATAAAACATTAATCAGTGATTTATACTCCTAGAATAATAGATATTGCCATATTTACAACCCAAAAATAACGATCTGTATATCAGTTTCATTCACATTGAATATAGAGGAAATCTGTAAAAATCTTTTTTGACTAAACAAAAAAAAAAATCCACCCTTTCGGTTATTTGTATCTTAATTTGTAGTTGTCAATAACAGATATAATTTGTTAAAACTTATTTATTATATGTTTTAAAGCATCAACTGTGTTTTGAGCATAATTCTTAACTTAAACCAATATGACCATTTTGAAGGGTACTATAACTTTAAGAATTATTATTTCATAATGTATTCATATTTTGAAATAATTCATGATTCTGTTTCATGATGCTGTGATGTTGGTGTTTATTTCTTTTAATTTGACATCAGTCTAATTGAAACGCAACGAGCAATTACAAATTGAAATTAAGAATAAATGAATCAAATTAATGAATAAATGAAAAATGAAATCATGAATGCAATCATGAAAGGATGAATGAACGAACGATGAATGAATGAATGGATTACATTTACAAATGCAAATTTATTCATGATAAAAATGTTTATGTTTATCCATGATCAATATTTGTGTAATGTTGTACTCATTTTATACCCGTCTAGATTATGCATGAAAATACTGCTAAAAATGTAGCCATTCGATCCTGAAATATACCCTGGAACGATCCGAAACGCATCCTCAAATAAAAAAAATTCAGGGGGAGCTTGCCCCCGCACCCCCTAGGATCTCCCGTCCTACATATACTTTGGCCCTACCACTCTTAAAATGCCGATGACGTGCCTGCAGTCGTTGAAAATTTACAAATATGAACGAAGTCGTTGAATATTAATACTTCAACAACATTCAGTTCCTATAATGGATCATTTCTAACCTCAACGATTGTACCTGTTTGATTTTGATGAAAAAACTATATACACTAAACCTCCTCCATGCGCACTGCACCTGTTCTGACGTCATATTTGATTGGAAAGGACAAATGCAAAGTACATGTTATTGGATTGATTTGTTAAGACATGGATATATAATCTGAAAATCCATTTCATTGAGTGAACACAGTTTACTTTCAAAGAAGATATATGACAGCTATACGCATTATGTTTATTGTTCTGCCAATCTCTGTATATCACGTCTGCACATGTGTGTTTTAATGGATTCCAGTATGCACCATATTGTCAACAAACATGTTCTGTTTATCTTTATTTTGCAGCTGTCTCCTTTGAAATAACTTCATGACAGTTTATAGAATTGCTGAAAGGATCTTACGTAATTTGTATCAATGTAAATAATAAATACAGTAAACTCCGTGTAACGAACTCCTCGGGACCATTTTAAATATGTTCCTTATATCCTTTGTATGGTATAACCATACAGTGCATTTTCACATAAAATAAAGAAGGAAATAAAATCGGCCCAGAAAATGTTTTCGTCATATCCGAAATTTCGCTGTATTCGGAGACGTTATATACGGAGTTTACTGTATGTAGGAAAAGCTGGTGTCCAACTATCTTTGCTTTAATCATACGTACATTCTTTAGGTTCAACTAAATTTATTTTTCAAATGCATGTAAAAGCATTGTGGGTTCAAAGATAATCAAACATTTTATATTGTCAGTAAGTTTCTACTGTCGTTGCCAGAATTCACAAAGCATTTTATCAAAATACTCCCTTGATTATCTACGATTCGTGCCTAGTTGGGTCGACTAATGACCGTTGTCTGTCTAATCTATGACGGGAAAAAATAAACGAGGTAGAATCATCAAAAACTTTCATTGTCATTATTTTTGTAGATTTGTGCGAACTTCTACCATTATTTATTATGTATCAAATGCTTAAGGTTGGCGGCCTAACGGATTGCGTTTCGTTAACTTATAAACCTGTTCATGTCTTTTCACAGTTACTGTTCTCGACCAGAGAGTGGCCAGTATTAACAGAAACCTGGAAAAACTGTTGTCAATTGATAGAACGCCCAGTATGACCTATGAGATTTCAACGGAAAATTCAACACTCAAGACATTTAAAGCAGGTTAGTTAGTTCTGTTTTTTCTTATTTTGCATATCACCAATCGAGATGGTAACCATTAAATTTGTTTTGTAATATATATTGCAACACTGATGCCTATCCACTTTTCGTTCGTTTAGATTGTTAATAGTTCCGACTGACCGTGAGATCACCCCTGGTGAACTTGCCAAGACTCTAGCCTTAATGTAGTAAAGTTTAGTAAGTAAAGACCCTTAAAGCAAGAAGTTACAAGCACATAACACTTAGCACACCACCTTTAACGCATTATATGCACCCATTGATTAAATAAAGTTGTTCATGGTTACATACAGTAAAGTTTAAAAAAGGATCATTCACATATACGAGATAAACGCATCAATTAATCAAAGCTGTCGTCTGCTTCATATGACGCTGGCCGCTAATGACCGCCGTTGCCCAAGACCGCCGCCTGCTAATGATCGCAATCGGCGACTGACCTGTGCTTATGCCTTTAGCTTCCAATGACCGTTCTCTGCTAATGACCGTTGTCTGCTAATGACCACTGTCTACAAATGACCGTTGTCTGCTAATGACCGTTGTCTGCTAATGGTCACTGTCTACTAATGGCCGTTGTCTGCTAATGGCCGTTGTGTACTAATTACCGTTGTCTGCTAATGGCCACTGTCTACTAATGACCGTTGTCTGCTAATGACCTTTGTCTGCTAATGGCCACTGTCTACTAATGACCGTTTTCTGCTAATGACCGTTGTCTGCTAATGCCTTTGACTGCTACTTTATAAGACCCCACTACAGTTCTCTTGTTATGCGTATTGAGTTTGTTGTTTAAATCAATATGCAATATATGTTAATACAAAAAGTGCTTTGAATGAGAAAACAACATTAACGAGATAGTTTTATGGAGTTCGTCTAAAATAATTGACTTTTATCGCTATGTTACATCTTAGTGAATATTATGACCAGTTCTGTTTCATAATTAGTAAATTTGCATTTTGCAGGACAACATTTTATGCATCAGTCGCTAAATTTTTCCAGCGATTTTTTGTTGTTTTTTTAGTATACATAGACATTGTTTGAATATGCAAATTATACAGATCGTTAATGGGTCTATCAATAAACCGGTAGAACATTTGCATAAATACACAAAAGACATGTCTGGATGTTTATTTTCTTTTCGACCAATCCCATGTGCATTTTATACATCAAACTTATGTATAGAACGCGAAGAAATCATGCAATTGTACCATTAATTTTAAGTTCAATTATATATTGATGATTATCTCTCAATTACAAAGTTCGATATTGGTATCCATGCATTGCACAAGTTAAGGGTGGCGCGAGTGGTTAACGATCTTAACTACCAATTCGAAGGTCCCCGGTTTGAATACAGGCCAGGGCACTTAAACTTTCCAAAATGATTTTTAATGTCTCCCACCCAGAGGTAGATCGCGTGTATCGGTGCTATACACCGGACACGTTAAAGAACCGAGGGATCTATTCGTACTGGTACCCGGATTCCCTTGTATCTGTGTTTGTCTCTGCAACATGTCTGCGCCTGAAGGTCCCTGGAGGAGAAATCCTATAGTCCGGCAAGGACTATAAACAATCTAAATCATCATTACAGGAAATTCCTAGGTCAAAAGTGTTTCCGCCATGTCAAAAGTTACTCTATATTTCAGATGAGAACGAAGTATAATAAAATTTTCAGAGGGTGGATTTTTGTTTATTGTAATTACATGACACTTACAACAACAAAAAATACACCACAACAAATCACAATTTTTCATATTTACAATTCACAATTTTGTCAGTTCTTGATCGGACAAAATCATTAGAAAATCCGTTTGAAATTATTGACGACGTCATGAAATATTTGACGTCACAATTTACTATATACATTATAGGACTACGGACTTACAGATGTGTATATCGAAGTTTCTATAGCAAAGGTTCTCTAATGATAAAACATAAAACTGTTCTGAGATGAAAAGATTATGTAAAGTTTCAAAAAGAGGACATGTAAAATAGTACACGTGAGCCCATTTTCAGTGGTAAATAATATAAGAAATTGATAAATCGGGCAATTGTCCAAACATGTTGCCAGTAAATTTACTTGCCAGTTCTGTTTGTTAATGGATCCATAGTAAAATCGACAGGCGACAATGTACTTTTATACTAAGATGTATTTGATTAGCAAATATTGTGTTAGGTTTGTTTACAGAATTCGACTTCCAGCCAAATTGAGAACATTTAAATGTTTAAGTTGACGACACTTATAAGTAAAACATATTATACAGTTATGCACTTGTTCGGCATTGGATATGATATGATATTCACCGTGTATAAGTTAGTGTTTTTATTAAGTCAAATTTTAACAATTAAGAAACCCTAAGGGAGCGAGCGGTAGCGACCGATCGGTGTTTCGAAATTGTTAAAATTTTACTTAATAAACTCTAACTTACTTAGTGTTTAACCGCATTTGACCTTTTGCATAGCCACTGACATGTATTGTCGGCGGAACTAAAGTTCTTTCTATTAAGAGCAAACTCTTAATAATTAAGTGATTTCAGTAGTTAGTTTTAATAAAAGAGAAAAACGTTTATTTGAAAATCTGAGCGATTCGATTGGTGGGCTAATAGGGTCAAACACTAAATGGAAGAAATATTGACCGAGGCGACGAACAGGGTCAATATTACTTCCATATGGTGAATATCACATGATTTTGAATGCCTAACAAGTCCATAAATGTTTATTATAATCTTACTGTAAATAACATAATAAATTCTCAGTTTTATTTTTTCCATTGGTCTTTGATAAAGATTAGGATAGAATGATTTTGCGAACCATCACTAAATTTCAACTGAAAAAGAGTTTTAATAAAAGACATTTGAATTTCTATGTAGTCATTAACTGTTCACTTGAATATTAGGTGTGACCTTGGCAATAAATGTATGATAACAAACTGCACGAATTGCACGAACCAAATGACTACATCACGTTATTCTAAATTAAGAATCACCCAGTAACGAATTTACGCGTTCATTTGACGTACACAGTAAACAAATGCATATAATGAACTCCTTGGGACCCTTTATCCGGAGTTCGTTATATCCATATAGCATTTTTTATATTAACTCGAGAAGAAATAAAATCGGGTCAAGAAAGAAAAATTGTTCCTTAAATCCAGGATCATAGCGAAATCCTGGATTTAAGGAGCAATTTTTCTTTTTGGACCGAAATCCTGGATTTAAGGAACAATTTTTCTTTCTGGACCCGTGATATATTCGGAGTCGTGATATACGGAGTTTACTGTAATTATATCACCGTTTTCCACAAACAGACTATATAATTATACTCTTTCATTGATTTCATTTCTTAGAATCACTGACGTACAACAGTGAAATGCATTATGTATGAACGTGCTTGATATATGTATTTATATCTTAAGTAGAAACGGATCTTTATATATAGAGTTACAGGTAGATGACAGTTTTCGTAATGATTTTATGAAATTTGTATCAATAACAACAGAGTAAATCACAATTTGAAAGGTCTTTATTTTACAAATTTATCAGTTGTGGGTCTTTTATGAATTCACTAATTCAAATATTGACGTCAATACACGTGAATGTTTTATTTTTATTTTTCTGATACAAAACTACCACGTGGGTTTTATACATTTAGCAAACGTAGGACACGAATAAATAATTCAATGGTAACGTTAAATTTTAAAGTAGCAGCATACATGTAGTTCCAAAAAAGGAATCATTTCCCCCTCACAAAGAGCAAAGCTCTGTATGAGCACATTTGTCTCGGAGCACATTTGTCTCACGAGGTGTGACCGATGTGCTCGTAAACATTCATATTTGCGACAAATTGGAAATGAGACAAATGTGTTCGACACACAATAGAAAGGACTCTCGAAGCACATTTGTCTCACATTCTTCCATAAAATTCTACTTAAAAGGAAAACTGTTTCTGCTTAGTACATTGTAATTGTCCGAAAAGGCGGATATAAAAATTAGCTGTCTGTCTGTCCACATTTACAACCTGAAAATTTTATGCGATAACAGACCTACTTAGAGATGTTTTATAAAAAACTTAATCCAATAGAGTCTTCACTTGAAGTCTACACGATTAAGAAACCGCTGTCAGTCGCTACCTCTCCTTCATATTCGGTTTATTATCATGCTAGTTTTATAGAATAATTCATTTTTCTTACCAATTCTTCATTTATTTATTCTTTTATTTTAGTAATCAATTTGTAAAAAGTACGTCGCCGATAGGAATGAGGGGGTACTTGAAAGTTCTTGTTCTTGTTCTTTCAGTCTTTCAAAAGGAAACACTGTATTTTTACAAGGGCACGATATTGTAACACGAGATCTCGCAATGTCGAAGTATCCCGTACCACGAGATTTCACGGTAGAATATCGTGCCTCGCTTCATGTTTTGCCGGAATTTCGCTTTTCGTGTCTCTCGGTAAAATATCGCGCATCGCTTCGTGTCTGTGCTTCTCAAAGGCCTGACTATGGTAAAGGAACCAGCGCGGGAGCCATCTGGCCTTGTCGCGTAATGGCGGACAGGTTATTGGACACTATTTTTTCACTCTGCATGGCCATAGACGTCTAAATTTAAGCTGTATTCTGTTTAAATTTCATCATGGATATGTTTTTGACATTTTGGTAGAAAAATGCGAGCAAAGGTTGTATTTGATAAAGTGAATTTCAATTTTAGTATTGGTGGTTCTTCCACGTCACAGCAGTGTGATTTTTTAAGTGATTTTACAGTAGCAAATGTGACGCTAGAAATTTTTCTTAGAAGATACATGACCCCTACTTTTCTCATCATTTTATATCAGTTTTATCATAACTCTTTAAAATGAGATAAGGATTTGTTCTCTAAAATGGGTCTAGCTATGTTCTGTAGCTCTTTGAAAAATGTCAGTTTTATATAGAATATAAAGGGAATACTATTTAGCGGTATATGGCCTCAAAGGATTTTCTTGTCTCGCGTCGACGTACGAGATGCGAAGCGAGACGCGAGATTCCGGCGAGATGCGAAACGAGTCACGATATTGTATCGTTCAAATATCGCCCGATTACGGTTGTTCCGTTTGGACATAAGTAACATTTTTTGTCTCCCTGAACCACGATGCACGATGGTACAATGGTGAAAGCGCGATGGTACGATGGTACGATGATGAAAACACGATGGCACGATGATGAAACAACGATGGCACGATGGTGAAATCACGATGATGCGATGACACGATGGTGAAAATAATATCGCGTTTTCATCATCATGCCATCGCTGTTTCATCATCGTACCATCGTATTTTCACCATCGTAACATCGTGTTTTCACCATCGTACCATCACGTTTTCATCATCGTGCCTTCGTTGTTTCACCATCGTACCATCGTTGTTTCACCATCGTACAATCGTTGTTTCACGTTCGTACCATCGTGTTTTCACCATCGTACCATCGCGTTTTCATCATCGTACCATCGCGCTTTCACCATTGTACCATCGTGAACGGGATTCCGTATGTTTCAGTGTACGCCTTCAGGTTCAGCCAATCAAATTTCTTGAATTAGAGATATTAGAATTAATAGTTCCACTGTAGTTTTTGATGATTACACTTGACATGAGGTAAAACGGCGAACCTCGATTCTAAAAAAAATTTCTGCCGTGGGAAAATATGTGACAAATAATTCATAAAAAATGACATGAGACAAATGTGCTTTCTTGTCCCTTAAAAAACATGAGACAAATGTGCTTTCTTGTCCCTTAAAAAACTTGATCGGAGCACATTTGTCACACAAATGTGTTTTTTTTTGGGTAGACATTTGAGGTCCCATTTGTCTCATGTGGGACAAATGCGACCGCATCGGTCTTACGTAAGACAAATGTGCTCCGAGACAAATGTGCTCCTACAAAGCTCTGTATCAAGTATCACAATCAAGTTACAATCGGATATAACTCACCCAAAACAACTTGAAAGTGGAAATCAATAAACAACTTTTCTGAGGAATAAAAGGAAACTTTGAATTATTTTTCAAGCACACGCTCAGGGAAAGTTTTCACATTTCACACGACGATGTTTCCATATGCAATATGTAGCAACATTTTACTTTTGATCAACCATTGTGTATAAACTTGAAATTTTAAACAGGAGAAAAACTTTTATCTGATTCTGTTTATGTGGCAGTGTGACTCGTGGCTCCCGTGGGTCGCCCGGGACCTAAAACAGTCTAATGAGTAATTATGACCACCGGGTCAACCCCGCCTGGGAGTCACTTAATTTTGCGTCGGCTTATAAAGGGAAAACTTCAAAAATCGTCTTGTCTATATCCAAAAGGCACATATCTTAGATATTTAGAATGTAGCATGGTGTAGTAGACATCACGATTATGCAAATCATTATCCCCAAGTCAAAACTGACCCTGACGCGGGTTACTGTTGTTTACATATTTATTTATTTGTTAAAGTCTCATCAGTGTACATTTTATCACAGTACAAAATACAATGCATACAATATCAGTAAAACAAAAGTACATTGCCACTCATAATTGAGTTACAGGAGACTGTTACTATAGCATACTCTGTACACAAATATCACAGTTTACATAAAATTCTAAAACCGACCAGCAGTTGTTATATGAATGTATAACATATATTAAATCTCATCATACATATTACAATATAATAGTAGACTACATTTGATACAATAAAACTATATTATATATTACCATCATTTTCTTAGAATGACATTATAACTGTTGTTTACATATGCTTACATAAATAACCTTTGAAAATCTTCTCTCCTATGATCCTCTTCCAAGAGTTCCCGCCCCACACCCCCACCCCAGTAACAATCTAGGGGCTCATTTCATTCTTTACATTGACATATATATATGAAAATATTTCAAAATCTTGTTGTCTCCGACCATAAGGCCCTAAACTTTGGCTTGTAGCATTGTAGCAGTGTTCATGTACCAAGATTGTTCGAATCATTCCTATTCGGTTCAAGTTGGCCCCTCTTCGGTGTCAGATTTTTTCACATTTGGCCTTGGCCGACATTTATCATACCACTTGATTCCAAGTTGGCCGCGTCACATTTTCAAACTTTGGTTTGTAGCATTGCTTAGTACCTTAGTATCCTTTGGACGAAAGTTGGCCCTTCCTCATGGTCACGTTTTCAAGTCAATTTTGACCGTGGCTCAAATCCTAGCTACAAAAGTATAACACCTGCACAGCAAAATAGAATCCGAGGGCAAAGACAGTCAGCAGTTATTGTTAAATGTACACTAACATATTCAAAATTCTAAATCGAATTCAATTTAAAATGAAAATGCTCAAGGTTCTGCCTATGTTATTCTATACCAACAATGCAATACTTTGAGCGGTTTCAATCTAGCAATGGGAAATTATTCTTTGGAGATGAATAAAACATATCAGATGGATACACAACGCTTTAAACCTATATTACCGTGACGTTAATGCAATTTGCTTTAAACAATACGTATTCTCAATAGTATTAAATATAAATACTACGAGGATTTTAACAAATTGATTATTTGCTCTTAATTATTCATAACGTTTCAACTTGCCAAGTGATCATGCTCTTTTTTTGTTTCAGTTTGTTATGGAGTCAACAACGGCGCTTCTATATTGCTGGATATGTCTTCGCCAACTGTAGGGCCTCTCTTACGATCGTTCGCACGTGCTCGCGGGCTTGTATTTATGACGATAATGGATGAGTCTCTCGTACTTGCTCCCGACGCAGCCGATAGGTATTTCATCCAGATAGAGCCACCGGGAGCCGTCATGTTAAAGATTATAGCTGATATTGTTAAGGATTACAATCTGACAAATATTGCCATCCTTTATGACAATAGCTTTAGTAAGTCAGTAAATGTTGTTGTTGTTGTTGTTGTTGTTGTTATGAAAAATGCTCCGGAACGGTGGAAGAAAAAGTAGTTGTTTACAAATTTTTGAGCCAGCGTCGCGGAATAATATAACAAATAGCGTACTCGTGACATCGGCATTAGATCTATGTTGTTCTAAAAAAAGATGAAATGAGATATAAGATAGGCCGATTCAAACGCTGTCAGTTTTTTTTAAATCAAACATAAAATTAAAAAAGATGTTTTGAAAAAAACGGGCTTTGGATAGTACTCTTTGAAAAGACCTGGAGTTTTGAAACGTACATTGTTTGATTTTTCAATCGACAAAAATCTGTTTCACTGGATCGTATTTTGCAGATCAAACAAATGAACAAACTGTCGCCCTAAATCAAAGCTGTTGTAATATGTCATTACTAGCAAGTAATTTTTTATTTATTTAATATCATTATTTCAAACACCGTACTGTATGTGTATTTGAATAAGCGAAGAAAAATTTTCACGGAACGGTCCATGTTTGGGAAGTTATATTATTTATGTACAAAATTATGAATTTGCAGAGTAGAAATCACCGTATACATTGTGTATAATGTTATGTAGAAATAGTCGTGGACATATGTAGATACTTATTTAGAAATATTGGCGACAACCATAAATTCGCGGACATATGTAGATTATATGTAGAAATATTCGCGACAACCAACTATTCGCCGCCATATGTAAATTATAAAAAAAAAATGTAAAAATATTCGCATCAACAATAATACATTGTGTATATGTAGAAATATTCCTATAACCATAAATCTGCGGACATTTATATGTAAAAATAATCGGGACAACCATAAATTCGTGGATATATATAGATATATATGCAGAAGTAATCGCGCGAACCATAAATTTCCGGACGCATTATCACTACGAATATCGCGGAAACCAGAAACTGGCGAATATTTCACCACATACAGTAGTTATATTGGTAGTGCCCAAAGAATGGCAACAGCTGCAGTCTGGCCTACTTCAACTTGCTAAGCCTGTCTCATTGCTATACAAATTATGGCATATTTTCTCTATTTTAATGGGCTGTGATTGCAAAATGTTACAGGGAAATAAACGATGAATGAAAATAAGAAATTGAAGGGAAAATTTGCAATAAGGGCATGTATGAAAGTCTGTAGGCTCGTAAAAAGATGGAATGTTAAAGATATGTTACAGTTCGAAGTGACCCTCAAAGTTTTTGAATAGACATTTATCACGTGATTTTACTCCAAAAGTATAATACTACCAAGCTGTCCTTCATAAGTGACGAATGCCCCCAAAATATGTGTCTCACAGTCTGTGTCATTGACCTTCAAAGTATGCCTGTACTTGCGCATGCCACTTTATCTATATTATATTAAAAAAGTTCAGTGTATAACGGGGTTACAATGCGGACATGAACATGTGTATATTTCCAGGACACTCAACTGTCTGACCTCATAGTGTGACCTTGACCTCCAAGTAAGAGCGCAGGACTTGCACATGACATGTCATCTCCATATGCTCAGTAATTAAGCCATGAAGTTTTTAAATTTCTTCCATGCATGACAGAGTTACCATGTATACAGGATTCTACTCTAAGTGTCACTTTGACCTTTGAGGTAGGATCGTGGGTGTTTTACGCGACACTTCGTCTTGATGTGCTGAGTATTTGTGCCAATATATTTTAAAATCAATCAATGCATGACAAAGTTACAGTCCGGACATAAATGTGTGCATAGGTCAAGGTCTCACTAAGATGGACACATGACACATTTTCAGTCACATCCTCATGCATCGAAAGATTTTGAATTGACTTGAGACAATAGTTCACCACACTAAGACAGCATGTCGCCTAGAAGACCCGATTCCCTTCAATCCATAACAGTAGGAGGGTTCGTGACTTTGCCTTAAAATATGCATATGCGTTCATATGAATACAATATGGCATACTACAAATATGTCTGTTAGCCTAACAGCATTTCAACGCAGCTCCAAAATACATATTAAGATCAAAACAACCTTAGGCTACTTTTACTAACTGACACAAAATTAATTACTTCTTTCAAGCTCGATTATTCGAAGAATAAGGAAAGTTGTTGCAGTCACTTTTGCGTCGATGTCGGCGTCAGCGTTGTAGCTGTGGTTAAAGTTATGTATGCAAGGTACTATCATGCACACATCTCAGTAAACCAACCACTTATGGGATTGAGCTAAAACTTCAATATAGTCTTCAAGGGTATAAAACAATCACATTTTTACCCTTGTTGAAGCTAGATACTTAGGTTACAGTTTTGCATGCAAGGTATCTCAGTAACCACTTATGGGAGTTATTTGAAATTTACCAATAGTGCTGAAGGGGTATCAAACAATAAAGTCAGATAACTCATGACTGAATTTACTATACATTACCTTGTTGAAGTCAGAATCTTTGGTCAGCTTTGCATGCAAGGTACTATCATGCACATACTTCAGTAACCACTTATGGGAGTTATTTGAAATTTACCAATAGTGCCTGAAGGGGTATCAAACAATGAAGTCAGATAACTCATGACTGAATTAATTATACATTACCTTGTTGAAGTCAGAATCTTTGGTCAGTTTTGCGTGCAAGGTTCTATCATGCACATACTTCAATAACCCTTAAGGTAGTTGTTGGAAACTGGGCATTAGTGTTCAGGGATGTCAGACAATTAAGTTACCATAGATAACTTTTGACTTTTTAATGATTACGTTTTTCTAGTTTATATAAGAGAGTCACCATAATAACATTTCTTAATTTACCGAGAAATGTTTTGTTTCATTGGCAAGCATTTACAATAGTCGAGTGTGCTGTCTTACGGACAGCTCTTGGTACTCTTGCACATTCATTGGCATTTCTGGTCCATATCGCCACAACTTTCATTATTTGTGTACAATTATTTCAGATTTTCAAAACATGTCCAATATTGATTCAAATGTACGCAACGTTAACAATTTTTTTACACACGATTGACATTTCATTTTCAGATTTACACACCATTATCAAAACTACATTGTATTTCAGATTTTCAAAACATGTCTAATATTAATTCAAATGAACGCATCGCTAACAATACTTTTTACATACAACTGACATTTCATTTTCAGATTAGCACACCATTATCAAAACTATTTCAGATTTTCAAAACATGTCCAATATTAATTCAAATGAACGGCATCGCTAACAATGTTTTTTACATACAACTGACATTTCATTTTCAGATTAGCACACCATTATGAAAACTATTTCAGATTTTCAAAACATGTCCAATATTAATTCAATTGAACGGCATCGCTAACAATGTTTTTTTACACACAGCTGACATTTCGTTTTCAGATTATAACAGCATTATCAAAACTATTTCAGATTTTCAAAACATGTCCAATATTGATTCAAATGTACGTATTGTTAACAAATATTTTACACACAACTGTCATTTCATTTTCAGATTTACACACTAACAATACTACTTCAGATTTAAACACTATCAACAATATGTTTTTCTCGTTTTTTACCATTTTTTCTTTCCTTTCAGTACATGTACATTCAAATATTTTGTTAACTATTCTTTATCTAATATTCAAATATACAAACAAGAATACCATTGATGCAAAGCATCAAAGGGCGCCGAAAATAGTTTCTATTTCAACATTTATTAGTTATACGGTTTTTGCATATCGCAATGTAGCCTGACAAAAACGTACAAAATTAATGCTTCTCAATTTTATACGTTCTCAAGTAATGTACATGTGTGGCGTTAAATAGCTAAAATTAGCTTTTTGATAAGCAATCATTATTAGTTTGATTTGAATGAAAAATTTTATGAATATTTGCAGAAAACATTTAAAATCATGGTGGTTTTAAAGCTGAAAAAAAAACGGAAGAAAAATTATTTTAAAAAATTGGGTTTGACCGGGATTTGAATCCACTCGTAAAATTAGGCGGTCATCAGCTTACCCACTACACCACGGAGACTGACTTTAAAGCACGAGGTAAACAAATAAGCCGATATTATAATTTTGCAAAACCGATAAGGGAGAAGTTGTTTTACGTTTTCGTATTTTTTCTAAAAGATATGAAAAGGAACATTACAATTAAACAATTACGTTTTAATGAAGGAAATATGTAATCAATATTTTAATGTCTATTTCGTATTATTTTAGCATACAGTTAAAACCATTTTTCTTCGCATTCTAATAACCGCTCCTACCATGTACTTCCGGAAAAACTATTCCATAATAGGCCGCCGCCGTCATCGGCGGCGCCAATAATCCATGGTAACTATTTACTATATTTAAACACCCGAAATGTCAGTTCACATACTTCAAGAATTTGTTTTATAATTGAAAAATATAAAGAGAAAGAAGAAAGAAAAAAAATGAAGTGAAAGAGAAGAGCTAAAAAAGCTTATATGTGTTTCTGTATTACACAGCATTAACGTTACCATTTCAGTTTACACAACATTAACAATATTATCTCAGATCTTCACACCAATAACATTACTCTCTTACATTTCAGATCCACACACTAACAATAAAAGATTTGCACTAACAATTCTGTTGGAGATTCACACAATATCAATTCTGTTTTAGTAAATTACATACCCCTGACCAATACTATTTCAGATTTATACAACATTAATAATACTATTTCAGAAACACACATCAATCGGAAACACTATTTTATACATCATTGCCATAACGTTACCTATTACAATGGACAATATAATTTCAGATTTACACACCATAAGCAATATAATATTTTAGAGCCACACATCATCAGCAAAACTATTTTATACACCATTAACATAATGTTTCATATAAAAATGGACAATGTAATTTCAGATTCACACACCTTTAACAGCAATATTTTAGAGGCATTCATCATCAGCAACACTAATCTATACACCCTTGACATAATGATTCATATTTATAAAATATTAGCAGTATAATATTTTACACAACGTTTACATTTTTTTACTCACTGCAATTAACACTATTTTTTTCAGATACACTGCAATATTTAATAGAACATTAACACTATTTTTTCAGATACACTGCAATATGTAATAGAACATTAACACTATTTTTCAGATACACTGCAATATGTAATAGAACATTAACACTATTTTTTTCTCAGATTTACACAACATACCAAGACGTATTGTTAGCGGAGTATTGTCTCACCATATCTACCTCGAGATAGAGAAGTCGAACATCGGGAATATAATGGAAGCAATAAAACATCTAGAAATTGAAAACGTCTTTATAGTAGCATCTGTACTGAATGCTGGAGATGTCCTTGGACAGGTAAGTGTTCCTGAAGATGTTTTGCATACCAAATCGGGATATCTGCTGTTATTACCAGTGCTGGAAATTCTCATCTTCCCCGATGTAAGATGACTCTCGTGCTCTAAATTGCATAAGAACAATATACTTTTATGAATGAATGCGTAAATTCATACACTACTGCAAGAAAATAACGCTTTAAGGAAAGTGTTAAGTTTTATTTTTTTATTTCAGCCATTATAAGCAGAATATGGTATGCTAGAAAAAGAAAAACTATCACTGGATGCATGTGCAGATGGGAATATCCGACCCTCGGGTAACTGTTTTGCTGTAACGAGGCTCTGAGCGAGATATTTCCATCCGCACCTGCAACCAGTGAAAGATTCTTTTCAGACAAAATAGTAGAGAACGAATTTGTTAAACAATCCTAGGGTATTCACACAACCACTACATGTACACAATTTTAACATGATACAGTACAGATACGGCGTCGCTTGAGCGATTTCATCAACTGGGAGGGGGCCATACCTATTATGCTTCGATTTTTATTATGGGGGTTGAGGCTTAGATTTATATTATGTGGTCGAGGCGTCATAAAGCCTATGTAGATTTGTATTATAGGGTCGATGCGGCAAGAGCATTTAATACCATGCAATGTAACTTAACTTTTTTAAAGGTGTTGCTAGCACGGAGACATTCTTGCACTTTTAAAGTGGATTGAGGATGTAAATAGAAAACTTGCCTTTTACTTATATAAGTACATGTAATATTGCTTTTCAAAGTTACCGTCAAAAATTTTAAAAAGACATTCATTATATAAAGTTTTTACTCCAAAAAAAGAGTATTGCCAAAGTCACAACCAAAACATATAAATCGGTATAGAACTTTTCCCTATTGAATGTGATGTTAAACCACAAATATCGTTTTTGATAATCGTAGTGTATTTTTATATATTTCTAATTGTCGTTAAAATAGATAAATCAGTACATACAATAGAACTTTTGGCTTACTGTAGATCTATTAAAAAATATAAGAAAACACTTTAAAAATCGTCTTCTCTGAAACCACATGGCCTAGAGCTTAGATATACGGCATGTGACGTTGCCTAGTGGAACTTGTGGTATTTCGAACGTGTTTTCAGGCATTACTTGTGTTGAAGCATTTTTATTGACCAAGTTGTAATCTGGCCATTTTAAACAGAAATTTTACTGTAATTGCTTCGTTACCAGCTGCTATAACAACACATAATATCATATTGTATATTGTAGGCTAATACAGCACTGAATACACAGTATCAGGAAATCAACTGGTTTGTTGTTACAAAGGTATGCTTAATTTTACAAAAGTATGCTTTATTTTACAAAAGTATGCTTAATTTTACAAAGGTATGCTTTATTTTACCTTTTTTATGAAGTTATTCTTTATTTTACAAAGGTATGCTTTATTATACAAAAGTATGCTTTATTTTACAAAGGTATGCTTTATTTTACCTTTTTTATGAAGTTATTCTTTATTTTACAAAGGTATGCTTTATTTTACAAAGGTATGCTTTATTTTACAAAAGTATGCTTTATTTTACAAAAGTATGCTTAATTTTACAAAGGTATGCTTTATTTTACCTTTTTTATGAAGTTATTCTTTATTTTACAAAGGTATGCTTTATTATACAAAAGTATGCTTTATTTTACCTTTTTTCATGAACTTATTTTTTATGTCACGAAGGTATGCTTTATTCTACAAGAGTATGCTTATTTGTTCAAAGTTATGCTTTATGTTACAAAGGTATGCTTTAATTTACAAAAGAGTGCATTTTTACAAAGTTATGGTTCATGTTACAAGAATTATATGCTTTAATTTATTATCATCTTTTGTAAAGGCTCAACAGGCAAATTAGAAAAAAGGTTCTATACGTCACTGACGAAAAGTTCAGATAATTATATGAATGGTGTGAAGAGACTATTCTGTCCCGGATAACACTAATCAAGAGGAAGCTTTATGCAGATTAAGCCATAGGGTTCATATAATGAAAGCTTAATAATGTATAATTAAATAATTTTTTGTTGTAGAATTTCGAATCCGACAAAAGTAATCTTAGTTGGTTTTATCCGTATACAGTATCGTTTTACTCATAAACTTCATCTATCTTCTTAGCTCACGTAGCAGAAAGTGGCAGGGTGAGCTCTTTTCCTGTCGTCCGTCAACAGTTTACCTTAAACGACATTAAGATTCAATTCTCTACCAAGATTGTTCAAATCGTGACTCATAAATCAATATAGACACTGCCAGGGGGTCACATAATTTTACTTACATAAGAAAACCTTTCAAAATCGTTTTCTCTGAAACCGCAAGGCTTAAAGCTAGATATTTATCGTGTAGCATTGCCTCGTGAACCTCAACGAGGACTGCTCAAATCCTGACCCCGGGTGCCCGAGGTTCATTTCACGTAGGGTTATATAAGAAAAACTTTAAAAATCTTCTTCTCTGAAACCACATGGCCAAGAGCTTAGATATTTGACAAGTATCATTGCGTCGTTGAACTCTACAAAAGTTGTTCATCTCATGACCCCGGGTTCAAACCGACCATGAGCGGGGATCACTCAATTTTACGAAGGCTTATGTTAGAAAAACTTACAAATCATATGACCTAGAGCTTATTATTAGAGATATTCGGCATGTAGCATTTCCTTGTGGACCTCTACCAAAAATAATCAAATCATTTTCCCGTCAAAATTGACTCTTCCTTTGATGACCTTGTACTATAGCCATTGGTTGCCAGGTGAACGATACAGGGTCATTTGGCCCTCTTCTTGTAATAAATGGCAAGAACATATCTAAAGAGACCACTGACAGACACCTCAAGCAGAAAAAAAAACATAAGATGTTTTAAAAATGAATTAAAAGATCTACTTAACCCTTCGTGCCTAGTGTCTACTAAAAACATCATCATACACCAGTGGTTTGCCAAGCTTTCAGACAAATTATAAAATTATATAATGAATGCTCTGGATGACGAGAATGACTAAAATGTATACCTTAACAAACAGCTACGCTCCAAAGCAGACGACAAATACAATGTCGTCTGATCAGAATCAAATTGGTCCCTTTGTAATCATAACTCTGCAAATCACATCTATCTAAATAAATAGACTTGCCCAGATTTGAAGTCAAATGACTCCATTTTAAAAATCTAGGTAATATGGGTGAAAAACTAATGCTGGGTTATCGTCTGCTATGTATCTGGACTAAGACAGTTCCTTACTAGATCTTATCGGGGAATTTAAGCGATCTATCACTTTTGATGTCAACAATATCGTCAACATCATACATAATAGTTTAAGAGAATTAATTCCTTTTAGTCTGTTATTTGCAATCAAATAGAAATGGATTTAATTATGAGAGGGTAATCTGAGAGTAGCAGTAGCCTACTCGGAATGTGTCCGATAATGGTCTACTTGTTACTTTAACTTAATTCACGCAAGGTATCGTAGCAGCTTTATTGATTACTGTCGCACAATAATGGCGAGTGTCGATTCTAAAGGAATGTTCAGGTTATGTTGTCAATTTACTGAGAACATCGAGTTTGCTGTGAAACATTTTAATACCTTTCTATACGTGTATGATTTACATTGCGACTGCGCTTCCTGAGTTAATGCGCGTTATTGTCTTAAATCAATGTGGAACACGTCCTGGTCTCTGTGCAATTAATTCTTTGTTCACGTGAGTCAATAAAACCACTTTGTAAGTTTTAATCAAACGAATAGCTATTTTTAATAAGATTATGTTCTTGCACAATAACTTTTTTAGACTGTGTGCTGGTTTAGCTTGCGCGACGTCTTTACAAAGGTTCCTGTACATCCAAGTCTCGGTGGTGCAATGACTCAGTTCTGACTTTGCTTACACTTTCTTATGCTAGAAAACATGCTAAAAGTCCTGATGGTTTCAGAATTTTCACCGTGACTACTTTATTATTACTCTTGCAAATCCCAACATTGTGAAAAATAACAGTATTTTGAAAACCTAACAAATATTGTGAAAAAGTAACGACATTTGGAAAACCGAACAAATATTGTCAAAAGCAACGATATTTAGATACATAGATAATACAAATACAGACAACTGATGCTAAGAATAGATGAAATCACTGTGGTATAGCTCCATTAAATAAATCAATGAAAAGTATTGTCCTTGATCTAATGGCCTAGGATGACCCATTAAATAAAGATATAAAATAAAAAGTACAATGTTTACAAAAAATGAATCCATTGGTTGCAAATATATGTAGAGAAAGAGGTGCATATAATATGTGACAAAAATAGTCCATTTTATTACATTGTCTAATTTTAACTCTCTACTCATCATGGGTATGAGTAGACATATTATATGTAATTCATAGTCTTGGTTAACTCGAATGTATTAACTCATCATGGGTATGAGTAAACATATTATATGTAATTGATAGTCTTGGTTTACGCGAATGTATTAACTACTCATGGGTATGAGTAGACATATTATATGTAATTGATAGTCTTGGTTAACGCGAATGTATTAACTCATCATGGGTATGAGTAGACATATTATATGTAATTGATAGTCTTGGTTAACGCAAATGTATTAACTCATCATGGGTATGAGTAGACATATTATATGTTATTGATAGTCTTGATTAACGCGAATGTATTAACTCATCATGGGTATGAGTAGACATATTATATGTAATTGATAGTCTTGGTTAACGCGAATGTATTAACTCATCATGGGTATGAGTAGACATATTATATGTAATTGATAGTCTTGGTTAACGCAAATGTATTAACTCATCATGGGTAGAGAGGACTCATGCTGTAGTCTTGGTTAACGCGAATGTTGCATCATGGGTATGAGTACACATATCTGCATTGATAGTCTTGGTTAACGCGAATGTATTAACTCATCATGGGTATGAGTAGACATATTATATGCAATTGATAGTCTTGGTTAATGCGAATGTATTAACTCATCATGGGTATGAGTAGACATATTATATGTAATTCATAGTCTTGGTTAATGCGAATGTATTAACTCATCATGGGTATGAGTAGACATATTATATGTAATTGATAGTCTTGGTTTACGCAAATGTATTAACTCATCATGGGTATGAGTAGACATATTATATGCAATTGATAGTCTTGGTTAACGCGAATGTATTAACTCATCATGGGTATGAGTAGACATATTATATGTAATTAATAGTCTTGTTTAACGCGAATGTATTAACTCATCATGGGTATGAGTAGACATATAATATGTAATTGATAGTCTTTGTTAACGCGAATGTATTAACTCATCATGGGTATGAGTAGACATATTATATGTAATTGATAGTCTTGGTTAACGCGAATGTATTAACTCATCATGGGTATGAGTAGACATATTATATGTAATTGATAGTCTTGGTTAACGCAAATGTATTAACTCAGCATGGGTATGAGTAGACATATTTTATGTAATTGATAGTCTTGGTTAACGCGAATGTAGACATATTATATGTAATTGATAGTCTTGGTTAACGCAAATGTATTAACTCAGCATGGGTATGAGTAGACATATTATATGTAATTGATAGTCTTTGTTAACGCGAATGTATTAACTCATCATGGGTATGAGTAGACATATAATATGTAATTGATAGTCTTGGTTAACGCAAATGTATTAACTCATCATGGGTATGAGTAGACATATTATATGTAATTGATAGTCTTTGTTAACGCGAATGTATTAACTCATCATGGGTATGAGTAGACATATTATATGTAATTGATAGTCTTGGTTAACGCAAATGTATTAACTCAGCATGGGTATGAGTAGACATATTTTATGTAATTGATAGTCTTGGTTAACGCGAATGTATTAACTCAGCATGGGTATGAGTAGACATATTATATGTAATTGATAGTCTTGGTTAACGCAAATGTATTAACTCAGCATGGGTATGAGTGACATATTATATGTAATTGATAGTCTTTGTTAACGCAATGTATTAACTCAGCATGGGTATGAGTAGACATATTTGATGTAATTGATAGTCTTGGTTAACGCGAATGTATTAACTCAGCATGGGTATGAGTAGACATAGTATATGTAATTAATAGTCTTGGCGGCCCCGTGCTTATAAAAGATTTTGAGCACAATATCATGCTCAGCATGAAAATATGCTCAAGTAATACGAAGTCAAATCAAGTTTAATTTATTTACAAAATTGGATTTAATACAAAGCTGCATTAGTTCTGATTCTTGTTATGGAACCCGACTTTGTTAAAAGATATAACTTGACTTAACTTCATATGACTTGAACATGATTTCGTGCTGAGCATGAGATTGTGCTCAAGAAACTTTTATAAGCACGGGGCTTGGTTAAAGCAAATGTATTAACTCATCATGGGTATGAGAAGACATATTTTATCTTATTGATAGTCTTGGTTAACTCGAATGCAATTGATCATTTTGTCAAATATTAATGAATCACAGTTATTGCCTACCATACTGTTAGAGCTACAGAGAATTAAGTTCAGTAGAGCGATTCGAAATATAATTCGACTCGCAATTTACCTTTATTGTGACTAATTATATCATGTGAATTTCATATAGCAAAGGTAGTTTGTGGAGCGATTTCAAAGGATTAAAATGAAAATTGTAACACATATTCACCATGCGTTGTACATTTGTAGAAGTGCTTGTCCCCTTTTTTACATGTATCCATCAAGGTGTTGCAGAGTTCTATGACCCTTGAACATTTCTATTGCATATCCAATTTCATATAGCATAGGTAGTTTGTGGAAAACTCCTTCTTTAGTCTTAAAGGGATTGGTTATAATTAATGTTTGTACACATAATGACCATCTATATTAGATATGAAAGGCCCAAATGTGTGAGTATCCAATAAGGTGTCGCTATGTACTATATGTAGTTTAGGGAGCAAACTCTTCCTTCTGTTGGGCGCTAGTCATATGAAATTTCGTGTGCAGACAATAGACAATTAAAGCTATAAAACCTCCATTGCAATGGACTTCGAATGATGAAGAAGTTCGAAGAGTGATAGAATTAAAAACGTTTTGAATTTTATCACTGTCCATAGACTGCAATGAAATTTAGTTTACTAATATAGAGATTGTATACTACTTTTAAAAGGTATTTTTAGAAATTAATTTTAAAATAGATGCATATAGTTTTTTCTATGTACATTTTGTACAGATGCCAACTTAAGCATAAAATATGGAACAGGGTACAGCGCATGCGCAAGATTAAATCAGTTCAGGGAAGCTCTTAACAAATTTAATGTTTTAAAGTGCACAGTCTTTTTTTCAAAAGTCACGTGACTACTAAATAGAGATAAATAGCAGAGATAAATAGCAGAGATAAATAGAGCTTCGCTGGAATTCCCAAGACGCTGTTTTTCCGTAGACTATGAAGTGCGAATTAGGCCTAATGTAGCTATACTTGATATTTATAACAAGTTTCGCCTGTAATACATCTTTGCAAGAGTGAAAGACGTGCTTCAAGTAATTATAACATCCAAACTGCTCATGGAATTTTAAGGATCATTCGTTTGACCTACTTTAAAATAATGTTGAGTAGGCCGCTTTAGTTGTCAACCGATGAAATTTGCCATTTTTCTTTCTTTAATCCTGTTCTATTGTTTTAAATCAGTTTATAGTATTTAACTATGTGCGGTCGATAAGATAGTAAAATAATGCGGGTTTTTTTCATTAGATGACAAATAAAGCGCGAAGTGTTCATCAGTGCTTGATCTGTTTCGATCTTTTTTTAATTTCCCATGTAACAGTACGAATAAACACTAACATGCACTGGAAAACCCCATTTTTTAAATTTATTGACTGTATCTTCAAATTTAATATAAATGCGCAAAAATCAATATATTATGTATATATTAACTTGAGATTGGTACAGACCAATTAAATTTTCATACTCCTTTTTTTGTTAAACCGCAGGGAAATTAAAGCATTGTATGGAATACGACATTGATTTCTATCACATGTTTACATATACTGTACTTGATATTAAACTTTTTAAAATGAATTTAATTTCATTTATTATGAGCGTTACAGCAGCAAAATTAGACAATGAGAATTGTCTATACAACGTCAAATATTTCGTGCAAAAAGATACATTGCCCTGTCCGATTGAAAATATTTTCACCATAATGAAACTGTTTGGAATATAGTCTCTTCAGTTTTAAGGAAGCCATCAACACGTTTATACAAAAATTTTGTTCATCAAAAATTAGGTGTGTCCGTAATCATTCTTATTGCATTCCTTGTGTATCCGTGCAAATGTCCTTTACTAGTGTGTCCGTATAAATACAGTCCTTTTAAGTTACTAGTGTGTCCGTATAAATACAGTCCTTTTAAGTTACCAGTGTGTCCGTAAATCAGTCCTTTTAAGTTACTAGTGTGTCCGTATAAATACAGTCCTTATAAGTTACTAGTGAGACTGATGTGATTTTTACGCAAGAAAAAAAATACTTTGCATGAAATTACATAAGCAGTTGATCATTGATGACACATTAGTTGTTGACTGAAGTGGCATTCTATACCCGTTTCCACATCGTAAACGCAGGTGTAGAGACTCAAACATTTTTTTTTGGGAGGGGGTGAGGGGGGGGGAGGGATTTGATTTATGCTATTCATAGACATAGCCTGTCTGTTATTATTCTGATCGAGTTTCTCCTTGTTAATTACGATTTCGAATAAGAGAGAAAAACTCAGGAAGAAAACAGTTTTATACCTCATCAAATTGTTGTGATTTCTAATAAAGTGGCTATTTTTTTTGTAAACCAGATCTATTTTATTCTGTACATAATGTTTATATTATATTGTTTTTCTTTTCTTTGATAAATATCGGAAAAACTAAAACTCTAAAAGTGTAAATGGATTTAATTTTCACACTACGCATATAGAGTCTTACCTGTTTCATTTTTGATTACGTCATGCTGATTCGTCATATAATTTATTACGTCAATTCTGTATGCCATGGATGGCTAAGACCTTCCGATTTGAATAAAAAATAGGATGCTCTCGATTTTTTTTTCTGTTTTCATCAAAAGACTGTGTTAACCCATTTATGCCGTTAATCTATTACAATATAAACCTTTTCAACCACCCAGCTTAGAAGCAGACGACAAAAACAATGTCGTCTGATCAAAATTTAACTTATTAGCCTATTGGATTACAATTCTAAGCAGACGTCAAGAATAATGTCGTCTGATCAAAATTTAACTTACTAGCCTATTGGATTACAATTCTAAGCAGACGTCAAAAACAATGTCGTCTGATCAAAATTTAACTTATTAGCCTATTGGATTATAATTCTAAACAGACGACAAAAACAATGTCGTCTGACCAAAATTTAACTTATAAGCCTATTGGATTACAATTCTAAGCAGACGTAAAAAATAATGTCGTCTGATCAAAAATTAACTTACTAGCCTATTGGATTAGAATTCTAAGCAGACGTCAAAAACAATGTCGTCTGATCAAAATTTAACTTATTAGCCTATTGGATTACAATTCTGCAAAACAATTTTTTTAAGGGAAAAGACTTACCCAAATTGGAAGTCAGAATATCCTATTGTAAAATTATATGTAGAGTATGGGTTAAACAAAATATTCAAGAAACGCAGTTGCCAGGAACGCAGTTTTCGTCAGAAAATCCTTAAGCCTTTACCTGATTGATTTGGATCGTCATACCATAAGAAACCAAACATGCGATTTACTTCTAAATTACTCAGTTGCACAAGTGTTAAATATGCTCCATTTCGTCAAAATTACTTGAAACTTTTACGATATCTGAAAAAACACCAAAAAGTTAAATTTTGATTTATGTCAATTGCGTTGAAATGGAGTTCATAGTTCTGTATATTTTTAACTTCTATTCTAGGACTCCTTCAACTCATTCACATGTACAAAATGTTTGAACGAAATGCGGATTGTGGTCGCAGGCGGCTATCAAACATTAGAACACAAGTATGAAAAATTCCTGCGGAATGATACGTTTGACTTTAGAGATTCCGAAATAAGGGTAGGTACTGCTATGGTTTAACGAGCTGATAGGTGAAACACTAAATTCTCGGTACGAATGTTCATGGTTTTGCATGTTGTGATGTCAGTGAAAGCGTAAGAAAATTCCTTTATGTAGAATTTGAAAGTAACTTCATGTTTTCATATGTAACAACTGGTAATGAAAAGTTGTGCATGTAACAAATTAATGTACACACTAATATAGTTGGGGTACATCTGTGTGGATGCCACAAATTTAGAGCTGAACTTCATCGAACTGCTTTTTGATCGTAATAGCTACCAACTTGGATGTAAATCGGAATGTTCAAAACGAGGCTACATTACCTCAGCAACAAGTATCTCAGAAAAAGGGACAATACCACTTAACAAAGCGATCATAGAGCGGGATGAAATAATAAAATCTTGCATCATTTCCGGCTCTTTGCACACTTGTTTAGATTTTAAATTTGGTATGTAAATATTACTACTTATTATGCAAAAATGGTTAAGATATGAACTTACAGTCAAGACTTGAAAGTCGACAAAAAGAAAGTTTTTTAAATGATAGAAGCTTACGTTATGCACTTACTTATTACACTCTTCCTCTATGCAACATTTGTAGTTCTTCCTTAGTCATAATAGTTTACAGAGAATTATTATAATAGATATAATGGAGTCACCTGTGATTTTATAATTACAGATAGATGAAGCATTTGCCTACGACCTCACGGAGATTTTTCAAGATAAACTCGCAGTGAGATACCGTGAAGTTCAGAATATCAGTTGCTATGACAATGCAAATATAACAAACCAAACCTTGCACCTGAATGAAGGAATAATGACCAATCTTTCAGACGTAAGTAAAGGATAAACTATTGATTCCAAGAGTATAACATATTTTTTCTCACCTAGTCGGTGCTTCGTTGGGGTATTTAAAGGTTCCTCTCGATCCATCTGTAAACAATTTCTGAAACATTTTAGAAAATGTGGAGTGTTTCATGATACTAGCAGTACGTATCTTGGGGCTATTTCTTAACCATGTTTGTCCGTCCGTGCGTCCGTCCGTTCGTCCTTTTGTACATCTGTTCAGGTGTAAAGTGTGAAACTACCGGAATTTAATTTCATTTCATTCAGTCTGTTACGTGGCTAAAATGTTCTTATACATAACTAATATGACAATTGAGGCTCATATGGAAGATTGGGCTTGCCCAAATATGTTGCCTCGTAAAATAAAGACTTTATTATTTTATTATTATTATTATTTTATTTTTTATTTTTTTTATTATTATGACAATTGAGAGAATAATACGAAAGCCACTTTTGTAAAGTATCCTTTTGTTGATGTCCGTCCGTACGTCTGTAGACATAATTTGTCCGGACTTGGTTTTTTTGGGCAACCGCTGATTGAAACTTAGTTAAACTTCACAGAAGTACGTAGCCTAGTTGTGCATGACTTCGGCATGTTTGGCTCAGATGCCATTGACTTATTACCCTTTGTTTTTTTTTCGTGAATCTGGTGTATAGAAATATCTATATACATACTTTCTCATCAACTTCTGGAATTAATTCAGTGAACCCTCAAAGAAGTGTTTCTACATCAAGCGTAGTTTTGCATAGCCATGCCCAGTTGCACTCGGATAAGATTTCACTGAGTTATTACCCTTTGTTGTTTTGATAATGATAAATATAGTGTATAATATATAGATTTTCCCTGTAACAAAGAGTTTGAATTCAATTTGAAATCACAGGAATTATTGTACAAAGATTTGTTGCACATGCATGTGAGCCCTGATATTTTTTCATTCAGGTATTGCCCTTTGAATTGTTCATGCATACAGAGATGTTATGCTTGGACAACTTTTTGCACAAATGGGTTAATATAGGTATAAGAGCTCTTTCAAGTTAGACAATCATTCAAATAACTCATAAATGTTCAGCACATGAAGTCGATGTGTCGTGTGCAAGACCCACGTCCCTACTTCAAAGGTCAAGATCACACTTAGAGTTTAAAGGTAATGGAATCCTATATTCATGCACACATTTGTGTTCGGATGGTAACTTTGCCATGCATTGAAGGATTTTAAAATAACTTGGCACAAATGTTCAGCACATCAAGACGATGTGTCGCGTTCAAGACCCGTGACCCTACCTCAAAGGTCAAGGTCACACTTAGAGTTTAAAAGAATATAATAGAATCCTGTATACATGGTAACTCTGTCATGCATGAATTTTAAAATTACATGACGCAATTGTTTGGTGAATTGAGATAACATTTCACGCACAAGTCATCCGTCCTTACCTTGAAGGTCAATGTCACACTTAGAGGTCAAACGCTATAGAATCCTATATGTATGCACATGTTCATTTCCGGATTATAACTGATATTCATTGATAGTTCATCATATAGTGTAGTGCGCAAGTACCGGGTCCACACCTTGAAGGTCAAGGACACAAATTTGGGGGCATTTATCATTTATGAGAGACAGCTCTTGATTTCAGTTCTGTTTTGTTGATGTTACAATTGAAACTGGGATTTTTAAAAAAATTTTTAAAAAAAAATTTTTTTAAAAAAAAAAAAAAAAAAAAAAAAATTTTTTTTTTTTATTTAAAAAAAAATTTTTTTTTTTTTTAAAAATAATATTTTTTTTATAATAACAAACCCCCCCCCCCCCCCCCCCCCCCCCAAAAAAAAAACCCAACACAACAAAAAAAAAAATTTTTTTTAAAAAAAAAAAAAAAAAAAAAAAAAAATAATAATAAAAAAAAAAAAAAAAAAAAAAAAAAAAAAAAATAAAAAAAAAAAAAATTTTTTTTAAACAAAAAAACCCAACTCTTTTTTTTTTTTTTTTATTTTTATTTATTTTTTTTTTTTTTTTTTTTTTTTTTTTTTTTTCCCCCCCCCCCCCCCCCCCCAATAACTTATATGTCTCTAATTTAGCAAAGAAATGAAAAAGGAAATTCTTACTTATGATGACTATCTGTTCAACAAATGTCATGTTAATATGTTTTGGAGGAGATACCTTCCTCCTAGTGTCAAGAGATTGTTTCAGGTACAGCATGATGGAGTGTTCGGACCTATCGAATCAACTAAAGGAATTATCAAGCAAAAGCTCAAGATTAAACTTCAGAAAGTTGTTTTTAAGAACGGAGAAAAGATAGAATTCGCCACGGTAAGTCAGACCAAAAGAACGTTGTAAGACGTTCATTGACTGACACACTTATATTGTACGAAATGCTTTGTTCTTTGTTATTAATGTAAATTGATTTATACTAGTCATAGGGAGCAAAGCATCAATCAAGTTTGTTCTAATATCTATGTTGTTTAGTTTAAAATGAATTCTCGATATGAACTGAACACATGCTACTTTTAGCTCAAGTTTTCCTTGTTTTAGTTTTTCGCTCAAAAAGCTTTAGAACAAAGTGCCAGACGGATCACGACCCGTCTACTATTTTCTTCAAACGGCCTCTCACCTGAACTTAGCAGGGATAATTCTATAAAGCTATGTGCAATAAAATCTTTCGCAAAATTTTTAAATTAACAAAACGGGAAATTCGCAAAATTTAATAATCGCGAATGTAGTGAAAACATTTTAAAATTGTTAAATTGGCAACGATACCACAAGTACTTTGATCTTTTATATATATATTGTGAAATAGATGCCCTAACAACTCTACACGTTTCTAAATAATATACAGACATAATTATTTTTACAGCTGGGTAACTGGACGGAAGCTGACAAAATTAGGCTAATGAAAGGTGTAAAGTCACTTGTCAAAGAAAAGCAAAAGAAAACATACAAGGTTGTTATAATACCAGATGTAAGTCAATAATTTAAATTATTTTTTACTCTTTAGAAAATATACACTTTTTCTATTTGTATTTAAAGTATTGGTACTGATGACGAGAATGCATAACTGTTATATCTATAGTTACGTAAAATCTCACATGACAAAGCATGAATACCAGTACATATGTAATTACAGTAAACGTCAAATTATATGAGTTAACTGATACAGTTTATTTCATTTTACAACAGTACGAGCCATTCATATACAAAGAAATGATGTATCACAATGGCACGGATCGTTATGAATACAAAGGTAAAATAATTGTGTTTCTATTGTAACTGTCTTTAACGTTGAGTACATACAATAACATGAACTTTATGACATAACTAGTAATAAGTAAGCTGTTATCTGATTGGTTTATAGTGTCATATTCTCTGATTGGTGATTGCATATGCTCTGATTGGTAATTGTATGTGCATATTGTAATAGACTTGTGCACGCTTTAAAAACATTTACACATCGGCGAGCATTTTAGAATTGTTAACATACTTTGAGTTTATGACAAATGTTGTCGTTGATATAGTGCTGTTATACGTTCATGCATATACTCGTTTTTCACTTCGGGGACTCGCTATATTTCCTAAACCACATGCCATAATTTATCACAATCCCCTTTTAGCTCGATTTAGGGATATCGCAGTCACCCTTCCGTCGGCGTTGATGTTGCACAATTTGTTAAAGTTTTGCATGCAAGCTATCATATCTCAATAACCACTTACGGAATTTATTTGGAACTTCGCTATAAAGTTCAGGGGTATCAGACAGTCAATAAGATAACTCGTGACTGAATTTAATCCAGATAATGGCCATTTTTAGATTTAGAAATTGTGTTAATTTTACATACAAGCTATAATCATGCAAATGTCTGAGTAACCACTTATGAAATGGATTTGAAAACTAATTATGGTCGTTGTTGGACGTATAAAGTTCGGTTTACTTTATACATGCAAGCTACTATCATGCACATATCTCAAAAGCCACAGGTTGGAATGATTTGAAACTTCAACAAATTCTTCAGGATTATTAGACAATCAAGTTAGATAACTCTTGCTGGCATTTATATCAAATTATGACCCTTGTTAGAGAGGTCAAAAGTAATGGTTTAAGTTTTAAACGCAGACTGTGATTTGGTTGAAGTTTTGTGTGCAAGTTACTATCATGCATATATTTCAATAACCACCCATTGGATTGATTAGAGACTTAGACAGTGTTCAATGGTATCAAATTAGAAAACTCTTGGCTGAATTTATTTTAAATTATGGCCCTTGTTTGACTTAGACATTGTGTTTAAAATTTAGGCATGCAAGGTTACTAGTATGTACATATCTCATTAACCAGTGATTGGATTGATTTTAAACTTTATAAAACTTTCCAGGGGTATCAGACAGTCAAATTAGATAACAGTTGACCAAATTTGATTCAAGTTATTGCCCACGTTCAACATAGATATATGTTGAGCCTCATATCTCAATGACGTATGATTGAATTGATTTGAAACTTCAGTGAAGCCTCAGTCAAACTACATATCTTTTGATTGAAATGAATGCAGATTATCAGTTTTTTATGGAAGCCTTGGAGGGCCACTTTTGAGTTTCGACTTGCGGGTGTTTTTTTACTTTTGACTTATGACTTTTGTACGCCGTACTTTTGACTTATGACTAGAACTACTGTATTGCCTCTTTGGCGTTTTTATTAAAACAATATAAACACGTCAACACTCAATAAATACAATTTCTATTTAAAAGTTTTAATAAAATCAATTTATATATATATAAAAGTTACTCTTTTTGTCATAGTAACAAAATAAAACGTGTTTTAACACGCTTTTTGTTTTGACTTTTGACTTTTGACTTATTACTTTTTGACTTTTTGACTTATTACTTATCACTTTTGACTTTTTGACTTTTGACTTATTACTTATCACTTATGAAAAAAGAAACCCTAATCCTAACCCTAACCCTAACCCTATACACGGTCCTCACTGAGGACCTCCAGCGGCAGGTTCAGGTAACACTAGGAACCTGCTACTGAGGACCCAACAATATAACAATATACTTATACATTTACAGCACTTTAATTTCCTTCGGTATACATTGTGATATTAACATATAGATACATAAAAACATAAAAGTAATTTTTAAAAAATGTTACCATAGCAACAAAAAAATTCAATTTTTTTTTACAGTTCCTTCATAGTTGGCTTGACGCCTGGGGGCAAGTCCCCCAACCCCGCTTAAAGAAAATTCTCAATTGTATATTATCATTGTTAAAAGAAGGTCTCATGGTAGATAAGAAATATGTTGCTTTTATGTACATTATGCTTAATGAGCTAGCTTCTTTTAAATAAAGAGATTATTATTATTATTATTTTTTTTTTTTATTATTAAAGAAAGAGGACACCCACAAGGCCTCCCGAGCCGAGAGTTGCGTCGCCGCTCACTGCGGAGGCTCCCAAGGTCGCCTCCTGACGCGCCGTCCGGCTCATTGATACTAAAATAAATGACAAAGACAAAAGTACTTAGTTCTTTATTTACAGCAACAAGTTTACAGTGCTACGCACAAACATCTTTTAAAACCTTAATACAGGTTCGAATCCCAGTTTATTTGGCACAGCAGATCATTATGCTTTTTATGCGTACCATTCCTCTTAAAGTGTCTGAAAGTAGCAGTCATAAGTCAAAAGTCAAAAGTTGAAAGTCATAACTTAAAAGTCAAAAACACCCGTAAGTCGAAACTCAAAAGTGGCCCTCCAAGGCTTCCATAGTTTTTTAAGTATTAAAAATTAAACTTTTTGTTAAAGTTTTTCATGCATTGCTCGTGGTATGCTCATATCTCAGTAATCGACTAATTGACTCATTTAAAAGTACAAGAAAATGTTGATGGGTATCAGATTTGAAAATAAGAAATGACCATAGAGCTGAATGAATTTAATAGTAACAATTTTAGCCCTTTTTAAAAGAAATGTTTTAAATGTACTATCAAAGTGTTTCGAATACTCGGGCCGTCGGGCGTGCTGTCGTCTGCAAGCTCTTGCTGGTTTTTGTGCTACTGGTATCCAAACAGCTACTGCGTCATTGTGGTTAGTCTAAAATCTGATATAAAAGAAACACAAAATTTGGCTTTTAACGGGTTCAAGCGCGATCTTGAATGTTCTAAACAGCAACACTGTAGTCGAATCTGGAAAACCAATTTCGGTCGGAATAAAGGCTCTCAGCAATAGCGTGGGAAAGCTAGAAAAGCTTAGAATAAGCATTTTAAATGAAATGTCGGATATTCAAATCAGATTACGCGATAACGATTCAAATGTGGGGGAAATCTTCGACAGAGAAATATGTGACTTGTTCAAATAAATTACTTGAAATATCAAATCGAAGATAACGTTTCACAAACTATGGCTGATTTATTAAAGAAATCTGAACATGATTTTGTCATGAAATCAGTAAACTCAAAGCTAAAATCATTAGAAATAAAGTGCGTTGATGAAAGTAATAAAAGTACAGACACTCACTTTGAAAAACTGTCACTCTACCTTTGCGCTAGAATTGATAACTTGTGTTCAAATATTGAATCATCAATCAATAGGCTGGTGATGTTTCAACAGAATTGCATGTCTGGTTTACGTGTGCCTGCCCATGGTGCCTTCACCATTGAACAGCAGACATATCACGCAGAGCGTCTAGACCAGAGTGCGTCAAACACAAAGGTTTCTTCACCTTCTGCTTCTGCAAATTCTAAATCAATTTATCAAAAGTTCTTACAAAAGTATGTTATAATAATGTGTTCAAATGTCGTCCCCAGTTATAGTCTGACTTGCGTTCCCCTTAAAAGTTTTACATTGTACTATAATACACATATTTAAATAACCACTTATTGGATTAATTTGAAATTTCGATAAGGTCATCAGGGATGTCTGTTGTTCAAGTAAGATAATTCTTGTATGAATTAATTCAAATTATGTTCTTGTTTGAAATAGAAAATCTAGTTAAAATGTGTATGCAAGGTACTATCATGAACACAGTCATGTCAGTTAACTACTACTGTTATTGATTTAGAACTGTAGTATAGTCTTTAAGCTTAATAACTTCTGACTGAATTTACATGTACTACAACTTGTTGAAGTTTAAAACTTTGGTTAAATTTTGCATGCAAGTTTATATCATGCACATACTTCAGTAATCATTTATGGGAGTTTTTTTAAACTTACAAATAATGTTCAGATAATGAAGTTAAATCACTCCTGACTGCATTTACTGTTAATTATGGCTCTTGTCGTTCTTCAGCGGTATCAAACAATTAAGTTAACATAGATGACTTTTGACATTTTTTATGATTACAGTTTTCTACTTTATACTTACAGAGTCAACAGATTTACTGATAAAGGTTTCATTTTATTAGCAAGCGCTGAGAATAATCTTACGGACAACTCTTGTTATTATAAATCTCCTTTTCTGTTGAACTACAATCTTGTTACATTATCTTTTCTGGGGAAAAGGTATTTATTAAAAAGACATATACAGTAAGAGGCAAGTTTGTGGATTTATTTTTCCACATTTTCTTGTCTTGGGCATAAAACAGAAATGCAGCGGGAATTGCCGATTCGATTGCACGAAATGCACGAAGAAAACTTAAGGGCAAGTCAATGCTAGAGTCATTTCTTTATTAGGTCGGTCAAATGCTGTAGTATAGCTTATGTTTATCTATGTCGAATGAACATACCGACTGAACTTGTTTTAGTATTTGATAACCTCATCTCCTTTCTAAACACAAACTACTTTGTTGTTGTTTGTTTGTTTGTTGTTTTTTTCATCTTTTTTATGTAAACGATTTTCCCTTGTTGAAAACTCATGTTGCCAACAATACTCGTCTATCTTGCCTAAACATACTTACCGATCTTGAAGAGATTATTCATTGACTTTTGCTATACTAAGAGAGAACAGCATAAAGAGTTAAATAAAATTGAAAAACACATTTTTAGAATACAAATAAAATTAAGGTTTTTATAACAGACAAACGTTCGTATCATTTTATACATGCACGAAGTGTTGTAATTTTGAAAATTAACCTGCCTGTACAAAATTTAGAAAAATCATAGAGGTTGAAATATAAATATTTCATATAAATCAAGAGCGTATTGGTAAAAATTAAATCAAGTTTTAGGTATGAAATTTAATCAATCCATTAATCAGTAGTCCAAAAATATACAGGAAACTCAACAATTTTGTATACACATTAAAATCCATAGCTTGCAGGGTTTTCTTTGATCACCACATATCGATCTCATGGATCTGAAAATCGAGATGTAAATTAATTACTGTATATCAATGAATTGGTCCCCTGTGTGCGTCATACTTTAATGTATTGCTCAGAATATAACCATGTGCACAAAAACGCAGAAGTAATTAATAATAATAATAATAATAATAATAATATCTTTTATTTAAAGAAGGGTCCATTTAGACACACTAAACATACATATATTAATATTTCAATGTGGCCTTCTTTGAAATTATATTAACAGCATTAACAAAACACATATATACTACGACAAACACTCATAATTAAAGACATATCATATAAAGTAAATATTCATTCATCCGACTTAAGTTTGTATTGCTCCAGCAAGTATTGTTTGTATTTTTTTAAACGATAACAGTGATTTAGCTGTTCTTATATTTGTTGGTGTACTGTTCCATATGTGTACACTGGAGAATGTAAAACTAGCTTTTAGATAATTGGTACGAAATTTTGGTATTAATAGGTTATTGTTAGTTACAGAGCGTGCTATAATTTTGTTACTGGAAAATGCCATTAAATTTATATATAGTTTGGAGCAAGGAAATGTATAGCCTTATATATAACACAGCCGTATGATATGCATACCTATCTGAAAAAGACAAGCATTTTAAATTGCAAAGGATTGCTGCATTAGTGGTGAAATTCTGCCTATCTATAACAAGTTTTAAAGCCCTCAATTGAAGTTTATTCATTTTATTTGCACAACCATTTCCCTTTCCCCATACTGTGACACAATAATCAAACTTTGGTAAAATGTAGGCATTGTAAAACATCATTCTCATATCAGCCTTTAAGTAGTATGATATTCGTTTCAGGAGTGCAATTTTAGAATTTATCAGCGCACGTGTTTTGGTTATGTGTACATTCCATGAGAGACATTTATCAATTGAAATACCTAGAACCTTTTTGGACAGAGACTTTTCAATGAGAGATTCACTATTCTTAATTCCATATTTAAGGGTTTCTTGATATTTTGTGTGTGTTTTCGTTTAGTAGTCACAACCATGCATTTTGTTTTAGATGGATTCAATGCCATATTGTTTAAGCGGCACCACGTATTAATAGAATTTAAATCATTTTGAAGATTATTTTGAATTTTTTCAATATCAAACCCTGATTCATATAAGGTTGAGTCATCAGCAAATAGTTCTAAGTTTCCTGTGGTTGTTTTTAAAGGATATGTCATTAATATATATTAAAAATAGTAGCGGTCCTAAAATTGAGCCCTGAGGAACACCCGTTGTTTTGTCAATACGTTTGATGTGTCTTTTCCAGATTTTATAACTTGGGATCTGTCAGAAAGATAAGATTCAAAGAGTTTAATAGTTTTTTCTGAAAGATGATATAGTCGAAGTTTGTGTAATAAAACTGTATGGTCAACTAAGTCAAAGGCCTTACGTAGATCCAAGAACACTGTCCCTACATACTTATCAGCATCGATGTCCTTTAACCAGGTGTCTATCAAATGTGTTAAAGCAGTGTGACATGAATGTTGTTGTCTAAATCCTGATTGGTTGTCTGTATAATGTTTGTGTGTTTGAAGTACTTTGTATCTGTGAGGCAATGTGTCTTTCAAATATTTTTGAAAGCGTTGGCAAAATTGAAATGGGTCTATAATTACTAGGATCTTTTTTGTCACCATTTTTAAATATTGGCAAGACGTATGCTTGTTTTAGGGAGTCTGGAAACACTTTTGGTCTATACTTTGGTTTATGATATAGCATTGCAGATGTTATATGGTCACTACAGTGTTTAAGTATACGTGGGCCAATACCGTCAATGCCAGTAGATTTTTGGGGTTTAAATTGTCAATTATTTTCTTAACTTCGAAGGCTGTGATATTTCATATTAAAAGTGTTATGTTTCATTTCATGTTTAAAATTTGCTCCATGTTGTATAGTTTTCACAACAAAAGCTGTTTTAGATATTATATTTGAGATATTTACAAAGTGCTCATTTAAGGCATTCATTATGTTACATTGTCCTTCAATAAGTTTATTTTTGTACAAAAGTTGGTCAGGTAATATGCATTGCGTGATCATGTTTGGCCTACCTCTTACCACATATGTCTGTTGTAACACAGAACTACATTGTCGTCTGTGAAGGCGGTGCTCAGCTAAGAATAATGAAAGGCAGAGAGGCGCCAAGAATTATAAAACGGCATGTTTCAATATCAACACATATTATACACATGTACATCTAAATTCAATAAGTGTATTTTGAGCAAAATCTCCATAACTCTCCATACTTCTCCTTACGCTGTGGTCACATTTGTCTCTGGGCGTAAATGTCTCTGTCAGCCATAATACTTCTGTCAACGCTTTTACTAATTTAAATTGATCAACTATATTGATTACCATTGCAATAACGGGATAATTTACATGTACTGTGAACTATAGTTATACGGACTTTTTTTCTTCGATTACGAAGAAAGCTTCCGACTTTCTTATTGAGTCGCTCCCGAACACTCATTACAAATGTTATAACGACAGCGAGTTTTTCAGTGTCTCTTGCCCAAAAACACACATCGTGCTTTGACTGGGATTGAAACTCGAGACCTCCGGTATCAGAGTTGAATTCCCTTACCACTGAGCTATCGAGGCCTACTATTGCAAACGTATTTGACACTCTTGTTATTGTTTTGTGTTCCAAAATCATTATATCAATGAAATAACAGACATTTAAAACACTAATATTTGCTAAGTTCATGCTAAGTGTTCTGTTTATTTATTACTTATTTTGTGCTTTGAAGATAAAATCAATTTCTAAATGAATGAACTAAAACTACTTTGATCAAAACATGAATTGTAAATGTTAATGGAACTCGGTTGCAGGGTTGTGTGTGGACCTATTTATGGAGATAGCTAAGAGGTTGGACTTTGATTACGACTTTTACGAGTCAAAAGATGGATATTTTGGGGCCCTGAATGATGACGGTACATGGAATGGGGCCATACATGAACTCATAGAAAAGGTCAGATTTCTTTTTATACAGAGGAGAGGAAATTACATGTAGTACTGTGCCTTAACTCAAATATCTGTGTAGTGCTTAACTTTATACAGATGCGCTTGATAAGAAATTTTATAAACCAATGAAAATGGTCAGAATAAATGTTTAGTTACAATCAGTTGAAAATCGTTGTTTTTTTTCTTCAGAAAGCTGACATCGCTATTGGGCCAATATCTGTAATGTCTGAACGTGAAAATGTTGTTGACTTTACCGTGCCATTCCATGAACCAGTGGGCTTGACTATCCTCATGAAGAAATCCAAGTTCGAGTACACACTTCATCGGTTCTTGAGTGTGCTTGAACCGGAAGTTTGGGGTTGCATTGTGGCTTCCTACTTCCTGTTCAGTATACTTATGTGGCTGTTTGACAAATTTAGTCCCTTCAGGTTAGTTCCAATGCTGTTTATTTTACAAAACTCATTAAATCTTGCATATGGCGAGCACTTACCTAGCATGGCCCTGATTTGATTTAGTAAGATATTTTGTCCAGTTTTGCTTGATATGTGTGCAGATAAATGCCCAACAACAAATTCATTTTTACTTGATATATTGCCGGCAGATAAACGCCCGACTTCAAGTCCATTTTTGCTTGATATATTGCCTGCAGATAAACGCCCGACTTCAAGTCCATTTTTGCTTGATATATTGCCTGCAGATAAACGCCCGACTTCAAGTCCATTTTTGCTTAATATAATGTTTGCACAAAAATGCCTGACTACAGGCAATGTTTTTTTTGGGGGGTGGAGGGGGGGGGGGGGGGGGTCTGGAACTTTAGAGATCTGTGATCAGGTGGTTAATTATCTTCCGTATCATGTCTTGACTGTTTCTCTATTGAAAATGTATCAGCTTCTCATCTGCAACACAACAATGTTTGCCATTGTCAAAGAAATTTGCCATGACCACAATATGACTACATTCAGCTCAACAGTGTCTGATCAATAATTCGACAATGTCTTGACCAAGGTTGTTCAAAGTTGAAAAGGAAGTCGGTCATGACCAATAGATTGTTCTTATGCTTAAATTTGAAGATCACTGAGGCAAAGAAACTAGTGACCTTTGACACTTACGGTATGTCCTGTCGATTGCTCGGTAACACTTTGCCACAGGATTGTAATATATGGTTGGAAGTTTTGGTGTCGGACGAATCATGCAACGCAAATGTTAAAAAAACAGATATCCAGGTTTAAGCAGTACTTCCGCAGAATGTTTACAATGTATCCAATTTAAACGGATTATTTTATTTTACACGCCGTTTTCAAGCATTCTGAGCTGCTTTCAGTCCATATGCTGTCCGCAGGTAGCTGGACAAATTGATTACACCTCGCCATATTTTAAAGTTAACCAATATTCAACGTTATGTGTTTGCTGTTTAATACATCAGATGTAAACATAAGTAAATGTTGAGATAACCAGACTTTGTTGAAAGATGTTATGTCCCGACATTTCAGCTACCAGAACAACCCAGACCGTGGTTCGGGCCCAGAGAAGCGCATTTTTACCTTAAAGGAAGGGATCTGGTTCTGTATGACGTCACTTACCCCTCAAGGTTAGCTAATGTTCGGAATTTTTAATGCACTGTATAAATAGTTTCCATCCGTTTCATGTTTCTTTAAATCGGTTCGGATATTGCACTATGATGACCCCACAGTCGTTTGGAATCGTCGGGTAAATTTAGACACTATCCATCCTTAAATAAAATAAAATAAACTGAAATATTGTTAGAATAACTACCTCAACAAACAACAAGGAGAAATGAAAGAGAAAAATTTATGCCAATAGTTCAAACAAATAATTATTTTCCGTAATGAATGCCAACAAGTACAAATTCATATACAGTTGTATCTGTTTCTACCGTACCTATATTACAAAACACGTTTGATTTCCAGACCTAATTACTTGTTCCAACGAAAACAGGAAATGTTTAAAATAAAAGCATGCAGCTGCAACTTAACTTATGTACTGTGCATGTCTAAAGGTGTAGTGTACTTTTTACATGTAGTCTGAAATGATAATTAAGATATTTATGTGTCATTTGGCTAACCTCTATAGAGTATAACCATTTCTGCATTCTGACTGTAATCAATGCGGGGAATCACGTGATCATATTTGGTGATGGTGTCATTCGGGCAAAAAATAGCCATGAAATCAGGTATTGCTTTATTATCCACCGATGTTAAGCGGGATAGGGGGTATAGGAATGGCTTCCGTCCGTCCGTTCTTCCGTCAGTCTGTAACATTTCATGTTCGCCCCGTATCTTCTTAACCCCATGAAGGATTTTGATGAAACTCAGGTCAGATATTCAACACATCTAGACAATGTGCAGAACCCGTCGGTCACGCGGACTCAAGGTCAATGTCACAGCTTAAGGTCAAACGTTTGGGTTTTTAAAATTCGTGTCCGCTCTAGATGTCCTTAACCCCTTGAAAGATTTTTAAATGTCTATCTCATCAAGACAGTGTGCAAAACACATGAGCCGTCACGCTGGCTCAAGGTCAAAACTTAAGGTCAAAGGTTTGAGTCTTGAAACTCATGTCGGCTCCATATTTCCTTAATTAACCCATTAAAATATTTTGATGAAACTCAGGTCAAATGTTCACCATTTCAAGACGATGAGCAGAACCCATGATCAAGTCATGTTCGAGTCAAGGTCAAACGTTTAAGTTTTGCATTTCCTGTTTGCTCCATATCCCTTTAACCCTTTGAATGATTTTGATGATGATGAAACTGTGGTCAAATGTTTACCTCATCGAGTTAATGTGCAGAACCGATGATCAGGCCACACCGACTCAAGGTCAAGGTCATAACTTAAGGTCAAAAAAAATTTGAATCGGTACGCTCACAAAACCTACACATCCATACTTTGCAAAGGACTTTTCTTTGACCACTTGAGCAGATCAGTAACTTTATTTGCTGTAATGAGAAAAGTACTCTCTGTAACATTAATTCCTTGAATGTTTTTATATTCGGAGGAGGGATATAACTGTCTTTTAGACTGCCGTGTAACTACAGCATTTCTGACTTCGTGATAGAGCCCACCATATTGTCATTAGAAAGCTTTTTCTGACCAGGTAGGGAACAGTTTTCAAAAGCTCCTGGATGTTGAGAACAGTTCGAAACAAATCTGCAGCGATGTTATCTACGACAAAAAAAAACTGACTGTCTAAATATAGTATATAGAACTAACATAAGGAATCAAAATACCCCCAGAAGTATTTTAATACTTGAACGTACTAGCCTACATTGTTTTTACTTTTTCCCATTTTGACCGTAAATGATTATTTTTAGCTCGACTATTCGAATAATAAGGAGAGCTATCCTAGTCACCCGAGCGTCGGCGTCGGCGTCGGCGTCGGCGTCGGCGTAACCACTAATGTTAAAGTTTGCGTACCACCTCAATATTTTCAAAGTCCATTGACTATGGCTTTGAAACTTTGCACCTTGTTCACCATCATGCCTCCAATCTGTACACAGGAGGGGTAACTCTATCACATTTTGACAAAATTATGCCTTTTTTCTACTTAGAATTTACGTTAAAGTTTGCGTACCACCTCAAATTTTTCAAGTCCATTGACATCTGGCTTTGAACTTTGCACCTTGTTCACCATCATGCCCCCAACCTGTACACAGGAGGAGGTAACTCTATCAAGCCTTTTGACGAATTATGCCCCTTTTTCGACTTAGAATTTACGTTAAAGTTTGCGTACCCCTCAGATAATTTCAAAGTCCATCGACTATGGCTTTGAAACTTTGCCACTTGTTCACCATCATGATCTCAAACTGTGTACGGGGGGTCCTGTATCAGCTTTTTTCAATTTATGCCCCTTTTTCTTAGACTTACGTTATGTTTGCGTATTCCTCAGATATTTCAAGTCCATTGACAATGCCTTTCAACTTTGCACCTTGTTCACCATCATGATCCGAACCTGTGTACGGGGGGTACTGTATCAGCTTTTGCTTATCCCCTTTAGACTCATTTCGTCGGTGGATTCATTTTATATTGTCATATGAGATGTAGCTGTCATTTTTATAGTTTTGTCAGTTGGTGTTATACACGAACTTAATTTAGAGTTAGTGATGTTATCGACGCACGGAAAATGTAATGATGGACACACACGAGTGTTTTCATTCTAAATTGATTGGGTTCATTTATAAGTGTAATTACAACATTTTTCGAACAAAGAATTTGAAAGTTTTCTGTATATTTTGGAATTTAGTATATATTTATGAGAAATCCTCTAGGCATTGTTTACGAAGATGTACCATGCCTGAGGATGAGACTAAAAATATTCAGTTATTATTATGTACGACCGAGTTGCTTGACAAACCTCCCATATTACGAACGGATATGCTTTAATTGTAGAGGATATCCTTTGCTGTAGTCGCAATTGGTATATTAGGGTTTTATCGTTGGTACCGGCTTCCCATATGACCAACGCCCCCAGAAGAGTTTTTAGTTATTTTAGGTTTTCGGGGTAGTGCAAGATCGAAAGCGTCCCAACCAGGATACCCCTGGTTCTTTATCAGCCAGGTTTTCACCCATACATGGGACCTCGGTTTTTAAGTCTCACCGAAAGACTGTAAGTATTTTAGTTGGTCAGCCCTGGGAATCGAACCCACAACCCCGAGATTACAAGTCTCGTGCTCTACCTATAGTCGCACGCTGTTATCTGGTTATTATATACCCCTGGCAGTAGAAAATGTTTCATCAGATCTCAGTTATATTGAGTTTGATAAGATTGGAGTTGAGTTAATCAGTCATCTGATGAAATGATTGAGTAACTAAATGCCCTTTTCCCCATGTCATCTATTTGGACCAGCTTCAAACATTACTGTTTCACATAGGTAAAGCACACATGGAAAGTGAATTTCAAAGAATTTCCCAAATCTTAAGCCATGAAAATGGAACAGATTCAAACGATGTTTAATTTTTTCTTGTAATGCTAAATAAATAAATCAGGATTTTCAATGATATTCAAAAATGCTTGCAGTACAGTTTTTTGACAGTTCCGGTAATTTAACTTTTAAAGGTGCCCTTTTCATTTTATCTGAACCGGAGGGTCACAAATTTGTTTTGTTTTCATGACATTCATAAAATATATACAGTACATGTTGGACAGTTACTGACAATGACAAATGATGGAGAAACAACAGATCACCTCCTGTCCTACTGCTAGTGATATGCTATAACCAGAAAACAGTTTGAAATACCTATAATATCCTTAACAATGAGAGCAGCTTGGTTTGTAATATGGGCTGGGATGAGGGTCGGGGGCAAAATCTAACCAAAGACTGGCAAGCAACTTTGGTTCAAGCAACTCATTCGTACATTATAACAACTGAATACCCAGAGGAGTTTCCATACAAAGGCACACATGCACCCGCATATACATGTACTGAAAACTTTCAAACAGAAACTTGCAAGTGTGGTACAAATACAAGGAACTGAAGGTGTCATTTTATCTCGTTACAGAACTTGTACCCCCATGCGGTAGTTACTCAATCATCATACATGCTACAAAGGGTTGTACTAATGCAGGGAGATTTCTGTCTAATTATTTGGTTTTAAGACGAAATACCAGTGAAAAAAACAACACATGCCTTTCAGTGACAAAGGTGTCTATTTGATAATTTATTGCGTATTTTACATCAGACACGCTAACTTCAAATTCTCATCGGAAACTCTTAAATCCGCGTATTTTTACGCAAACGTTTTGCAACAGTACGCAAAAATAAACGTTCATTTACAAAAAAAAATCTGTATGAGACTTAGTCTCTATGTTTTATTTTTCATGATTTGAAAGACAAGTGTCCATCACACACCCCTTCGTCTGATGTCTTCATTATTCTACAAGAAAACGTTTCAGAAATTATCAAAACAAAACAGAGTGAAATACTTGTGTATGTTCATCGTCATTACATTTTTAGTGCGTAGAAAATATCACCAGCAAACTGCGTTTGTGTATTACACTGGATGTGATACATGCATTCATTTACAGAAGACACTGAAGGTTAATATCAAGTAAACAAATTCTTCTTTGGGTTTTCGATTCCTTATTTTAGTCTTATAGACATTTGGAAAATAAGTATTTTTCTGTCGTAGATGACATAACTGCAAATCTATGTCAGTAGAAGTGTTCTCAAATCCAGGAGTTTTTCAAATGGTCGGAAAGGACTTTCTAATGACCATATGGCGGGCTATATCACGAAGTCAGAAATTCTGTAGGAATGAATCAATACCTGATTGTATGACTATTTTTCGCCCGAATCGACATTACCATGCTGCCCGTTTATGTGAATATAACTAGCTCTGATCACGTGATTCCCCGCATTGTAATGCACAATTATATAAACCTTGCCCCAGATTATATACTTGACTTGTTAAACTTTTCCAGTAATAATATGCATAGCCTTCTGCCACCAACAACAATATTGAAATACCTAAACAACGCACTATTTACATGCAAAATTCTTTTACAAATATTTGTGCACATACTTGGAACAATATACCTGTTAATATTCGTTTTTGTCAATCTCTGAATTCATTTAAAAATCTTTGAAAAGGCATTTAATGATGAAATGAAAAAAAAAAACAATTATAGAACCGTGTACTAGAATATAATGTGTTTATTGTATAAAGTAAGGTGTGAAATATATTCTACAGTAATAAACCTTTAAACGAATGTCACTCGCTGAAAGAAACTAAAGCGGTCATGACATGTTTCGTTTTTTTATATAGTAATAGTACATTATTTTTCTATTTGCATTTTAGTGCTCTTTGTTCAATGAATGATTGTCTAAATGTGATACAACTGTTTTTGTTCATGGATGAATGTTTAAATTGTTTGTCATACGTTAATTTTTTTAGAGAAGGCCATGTTTTAACTAAGTATATTAATGTTCCTTTGATATATCTGTACATGTAAACCTTTTATAAATAAGGAATTTATTATTATTATTATTATTCATCAGGAGGTGGCGAGGCACCAAAGGCAGTTTCAGGTCGTCTTGTGGCGGCAACTTGGTGGTTGTATGGATTTCTACTGGTCGCTTTCTACACGGCAAACCTAGCGGCTTTCTTGACAGTGACCAGGCTGGAAACTCCCATTACATCACTGGAGGACCTTTCTAAGCAACAGAGCGTCAAGTATGGACCAATAAATGGCACCAGTGCACTCATATATTTCAACAGAATGAAAGAAATTGAAGAACAATTTTACAGGTACATTTTTATGATATATGAAAGTCAGTTCCTGAATAATAGCACTAGCGTTGCACCTTTTATATGAGGAGCTGTAAGTGGGTACTAATAATCTCTCTCTGATAAACCACTGATTCCAGCATGTTTGGTATCTCGAGAGCGATTAATATAACCTATAAGAACTTCGGTTTGCGGTCGAGCTAAAACAAACAACTGAAAGAAACCGAAACGTGTAATTATTGTCTAGATAACTCATTGATATTGAAAATATACGATAAGTGAGTTATCCTTAACCTTTTTTTACCTATAGTTTTATAATGGAATCTTCTGACTTCCAATGTGGACAAGTTTATTTCTTTAAATAGGGGTGTTTAGCAGAATTATGATTAAAAGGTAACGACTATACGACGATATAGATTTCATATCAGTCACAGTGTGGGTGATATAGATCTGCCGGAACTACTTTTTTAAGTAGTGCATATACATAATTTTGCTTTTGTTTTAATATTGAGCAGAACATAAAAATAAAATTTGGTTGTTTTAAGTGGATTTGGAATATATCTCAACTCAAAGTGATTCAATTTTCACTTCGCGCTCGTGAAAATATTACAATTGTATCACTTCTCGGCGAGATATGCCATATCTACTCAAAACAAACAGATATCCTCTATATATTTTAGTAGACACTAAGGCACAAATGGAGACTTTTTCTTAGTTTTTCTTAGTTTTTCTAAAGATGTCGGATTCTGACAAAGTTCGTGCAGAACACGAGCATTTCTAATTTCATGATATTCAAAACGTATATTTTCAGGATCTGGAAGGACATGAGTTTGAACGATAGCTTAGACGCTGTTGCCCGTGCGAAGCTTGCCGTGTGGGATTATCCTGTCAGTGAACAGTTCACCAAATTGATAAGTCGGATGTACGTTCCGAATACAACAAGTGAAGCCATGGAAATGGTCCGGAGGGGGAAACTAGCGCTAATTGGTATGACACAGGGGTGGGGGCCGGGGTTCAATGGAAATAGATGCAAGATACATGCCATAATAGTTTTTAGAAAGTCTTTGAAGAAAGAATATTCGCTTTGAATTAAAATTAAGTGGGCATGTAAAGCCCATTGAAAATAAGTCTTCGAGGCACGACATGATACATAAAACCTCAACAAGAAAGCAACTAAGCTGCATAAGAAGAATATCAACGTGCAGAGGTTAAGGTATCTGTCGCTCATTACAGAGGTCACGACCATACCTCCTCATATGACACCAGTACATTGTACTGGGTTTTCCAGGAAGCGGACTCGAGAATGACTCAACAAGCTTTCTTCACAATCGAGCTAAAATGAATTAGTATAAATTAAACTAATTTCAACTACCGGATGACTTTATCGAACAATCCGGTAGTGCATATTTAAAACTTTCTCGGGACCAAAGATCAAACAAGCACAGTCTTACTACATAAAACACACGTGAGAAATACAACTGTAGATCACTTGCTTGTTTAGACTAAGTCTTCAATTAATGAGAGTTTTTTCCTTCATACAAATACATAGAGATACAAAATTTTTCTTGCAGAGGATAGAAGCCGGAACCGGTACCAGGTTTTAACGGACTGTAACGTAGAAGAGATAGGAGAAGAATTCAGCCGCAAACCATTTGCTTTCGCTGTCACTCAAGGCTCGCCATTGCGTGCCCAGATGTCGAACGTGTAAGGCGGTGCTTTTTTTCTTTTCCATAATGATCTTAAATTTTCATGCGCGTATTTATGATTAAAGTATGAAACTTTATGACATATTTCTTTTTCAGAATCTTACGAAAATCATTTCATGTCAGTTATACTTATCATCTAACTTAAAAGTTTTCAGGTTTATGTCTAATAATTCACTTTTTGTTATAGAATACTTGAGCTATCAAACAATCGGTATCTAGAAGACCTCACTAACAAATGGTGGGATTCGAACGAGTTAAAAGTAGAATGTGACAGAATCGAAGATGAAAGTGACGGAATTTCCATACAAAATATCGGTGGGGTATTCCTCGTAATTGCCATTGGGACCGGTCTGTCCCTTATTGCATTTGTTGTTGAATATTACTACTACAAAATAAAACCACTGAATGAGGAAAGATTATACAAAATGCGAGGGAATACCAACATATCTCGTATTCGATCAGAAATCAGTTTAGACAACATTGACGTCGACAAGAATCCGTCGCGCTCACAAAATGGCACTCATGCAGCGTCCCGTGGGATTACATCACGTGATAGACCAGAACAAAGTGCTCATTTTTCAACTGATAAGAGAGAGAGCTACATACCTAATGGGAAAGAAATAACTAAAACAGTATCAACACATTCTAAAGATGTTCCAAATGGAATAAACAATCACAATAATAGTTACTCTGATCACAGACATTCAAACGGGCACGTACCAACAGGGGTACGAAACTCAATTTTCAGTTATGATACAGAAAACGACATGTCAGTCAAGTACCCGGATTTGCATAATGCAGACCGGGCGTCGGTTTTTTCTGAGAAATTGTGAACAAAAAGGTCACAGTCTACCTTTTCGCCCCAAAATGTTCGATAAAGACGCAAGAATGTTTGTCAGAGAAGCAAACATGTGCAGTACAAAAGCATTTCTTAGCCATTTTGTCTAGTCAATTCTCACGTGAATTTCGCGATGTTGGAGATGAAATACATATCAGTGTTGGTGTTATGACGCAGTGGTGTTATCACGCAGTGGGGTTATCATGCAGTGTTTCAGGTATTTTCATATGTTTTTCGCATTCTTTTTATGATATTTGCGTACGTGTATCATACAAAACAATATGTGAGATGTACCACGTAACAGTTCCGGCTGGTGTATCTATTGACAAAATTCATTGAGTGCGTTGTTTGATCTCCATTCTATCATCAATATGTAAACATTTCCTCCATCGCCATTTCTTCGGACGGTATGAAAGAAGCGTTGAAATATGTATTCTGCTTTTTAGACGTTTTAAACAGGCAGATATTCGAAGGGTTTTGGTTTATCAAGAGATAAACATATAGGAAGTCTGCAAATGAGGAATGAAAAAGGAGTTATATACTTAATGTAATCCCTGACGGTGTTGTGATCCTTTTTCGGAGTGTTTTTGTGTTAGAGCATGCCTTTGCTAGAGTTCTGTTACCATGGCAACGGTATACAAACGAATATCACTGTAACTCAGGATTGTTCTCCGATGGTTTCTGTGATTATATATTTTACCATATTTCATGGACATATATTTCCCCATACTTCATGGGCATATATTTCACCATATTTCATGGGCATTGTAGTTAGATTGCTTTTTGCAAAACCATTGAAACTATCAAAACCACATAGTCTTGTTATCAAAACATTTTCTTAGTAGATTATTAGTACGATGTGTGTAATATTGTTATTACGAAACAAACATCGTATTATACACGTGCTCATACACATGTCCGTGGGCCTATATGTCCGTGACATGCCTAACAAGTCGGGTATTAAACTTGTATTATCCCATGTTATAACACACCATTTTAAGGTTGTTATTTATAACTTTAAAATGAAACTAGTATAGTTGTTGTTTAATACTTAGACTGTGCCTTTAATAAAACAAATACATTTAAAAGACATTTCTAATAAATTACCTGTTAATGAAAACTATCTAGGCTCTTCACACCGTCCATAATTAATTCAGGCAGGAAAATCTGCAATTTATGCCTTTAAATAAATTTCTCGTAAAAATAGATGCAATTTATGACATCTTCTCACTAGCATACTAGATCACTCTATCGTCACTTATCATATGCATATGAAAACTCCAGTAAAAAAACTTCAGTAAAAAACAACTTTCAAGCAAGTCTGTGTCGTCACTATTAAGCCACAAGTTGTATAATTTTCTGTATAAAAACCAATGTTTTACTAGCCAATGTTACACAACAATTTCCTCTCTGTGTCATAGGCAACGTTAAACTACAAATTATCTATGTCATAGCCAATGTTTCACTATAAATTCTCTGCATCATAACCAATGTTTCACTGCAAATGCTCTGTGTTAAAGTCAATGTTACGCTACAAAATCTCTGTGTCATAATCAATGATTCACAACAAAGTCTCTGTGTCATAGACAATGTTACACTTCAAATTGTCTGTGTCATAATCAATGATTCACAACAAAGTCTCTATGTCATAGCCAATGTTACATTACAATTCTCTGTGTCATAATTAATGTTTCACAACAAGTCTCTGTGTCATAATCAGTGCTACATTACAAATTATCTGTGTCATGATCAATGTTTCACAACAAAGTCTCTGTGTCATAGACAATGTTACACTACAAATTCTCTGCATCATAACCAATGTTTTACTGCAAATGCTCTGTGTTAAAGCCAATGTTAACATTACAAATTATCTGTGTCATAATCAATGATTCACAACAAAGTCTCTGTGTCACAGACAATGTTACATTACAAATTATCAGTGTCGTGATCAATGTTTCATAACAAGTCTCTGGGTCATAGCCAATATTACACTACAATCTTTGTGTCATAATCAATGTTTCACAACAAAGTCTCTGTGTCAGAACTATATCAATGCTGTTACATTCACTACAAATTATCTGTGTCATAATCAATATTTCACAATAAAGTCTCTAAGTCATAGACAATGATACTATACAAATTATCTGTGTCATAGATCAATGTTTTACAACAAATTCTCTGTATCATAGCCAATGTAACATTACAAATTATCTGTGTCATAATCAATGTTTAACAACAAAGTCTCTGTGTCATAGACAATGTTACACTTACAAATTATCAGTGTCATAATCAATGTTTCATAACAAAGTCTCTGTGTCATAGCCAATATTACATTACAAATTCTTTGTGTCATAATCAATGTTTCACAACAAAGTCTCAGTGTCAAAGACAATGTTACACTATATCAATTCTCTGTGTCATAGCCAATGTTACACTACAAATATCAATGCCATCTATTTTACACTAATCAATATTCTCTTCATAGGTAAAGTTACTCTGATTCTGTTCTTAGCCAATAATACTTCATATAAATTATCTTTGTCATAGACAATTGTTACACTACACATTCTCCGTGTCATAGACAATGTAACACAACAAAGTATCTGTGTCAAAGCCAATGTTTCACAACAAAGTCTCTTTGTCATAGACAATGTTACATTACAAATTCTCCTTGTCATAATCAATGTTTCACAACATGTTCTCAATGTCATATACAATGTTAACTACAAGTTATCAATGTCAAAACCAATGTTTCACAATACATTTTCTGCATCATAAGCAATGTTTCACTGCAAATTCTCTATTTCATAGACAATGTTACACTACAAATTATCTATGCCATAGACTATATTACACCACAAATTCTCTGTGTCATAGGCAATGCTACACTTCAAATTCTCTGTGTCATAGCAAATTTATAACTTCAAATTCTTTTTGTCATAGACAATGTTACACTACACATTCTCTGTGTCGTAGACAATGTTACACAATAAAGTATCTGTGTCAAAGCCAATGTTTCACAACAAAGTCTCTATGTCATAGCCAAATTTACACTACAAATTCTCTGTGTTTCACAGCAAATTCTCTATTTCATAGCCAATGTTACACTACAAATTATCTGTGCCATAATCAATATTTTACAACAAAGTCTCTGAGTCATAGACAATGATACTATATAAATTATCTGTGGCATAGCCAACGTTAAACTATAAATTATCTATGTCATAGACCATGTTACACTTCAAATTCTCTGCAGCATAACAAATGTTTCAATGCAAACTCTCTGTGTCATAGACAATGTTACACTACAAATTCCCTGTTTCATAGGCAATGTAACACTACAAATTCTCTGTGTTATAGACAATGTTACACAAAAATTCTCTGTGTCATAGCCAACGTTTCACTACAAATTCTCTGAGACATAAACAATGTTACACTACAAATTCTCTGCATCATAACCAATGTTTCACTGCAAACTCTCTGTGTCATAGCAAATGTTACACAACAAAAGTCTCTATATCATAACCAATGTTTCACTAAAAACTCTCTGCATCATAACCAATGTTTCACAACAAAGTATCTGTGTCATAGACAATGTTACACTTCAAAATTTCTGTGCCATAATCTATGATTCACAACAAAGTATCTGTGTCATAGGCAATGTTTCACTAAAAACTATCTGCATCATAACCAGTGTTTCACTGCAAACTCTCTTTGTCATAGAATATGTTACACTACAAATTATTCAACCAATTTTTCACTAAACTCTGGTCATAGCAAATGTTACACAACAAAGTATCTTTGTCATAGGCAATGTTTCACAAAAATCTTCATGTCATACAATGTTTCACTAATGTCATAGCCAATGTTTCACTGCAAACTCTCTGCATCATAACCAATGTTTCACTACAACTACATATACAATGTTAAACAACAAAATATCTGTGTTATAGACAATGTTTCACTAAATACATATACCGTGTTTCCTGCAAATTTCTTTGTCATACAATATGTTATTATTCGGTATAAATTTACACTGCAAACTATCTGTGTCATAGCAAGTTACACAACACAGTTTCTACCAATGTTTCACTACAACCTCTCCGCATCATAACCAATGTTTCACTGCAAACTCTCTGTTTTATAGACAATGTTACACTAAACATTATTTGTGTCGTAATTAATATTTCACTGCAAACTCTCTGTGTCATAGACAATGTTACACTACAACTTCTCCGATCATAACCAATGTTTCACTGCAAACTCTCTGTGTTATAGACAATGTTACACTACAAAGTCTCTGCATCATAACCAATGTTTCCCTGCAAATTCTCTGTGTTATAGCAAAAGTGTCACTACAAATTCTTTATGTCATAGGCAATGTTACACAACAAAATATATGTCATAGGCAATGTTTCACAACAATGTCTCTATGTCATAGCCAATGTTACACTATAAATTATCTATGTCAAAGCCAATGTAACAATACAAATTTTCCTTGTCATAATCAATGTTACACTACAAGATATCAGTGCCAGAACCAATGTTTCACTGCAAACTCTCTATGTCAAAGACAACGTTACACTACAAATTAGCTGTGTCATAGCAAATGTTACACAACAAAGTATCTGTGTCATAGGCAATGTTACACAACAAATTCTCTGTGTCATCGCAAAAGTTTCACTACAAATTCTCTATGTCATAGACAATGTTACACAACAAAATATATATAAAGGCAATGTTTCACAACAATGTCTCTATGTCATAGCCATTTTTACACTACACAGTCTCTATGTCAAAGCTCATGTAACAATAAAAATTCTCTGTGTCATAATCAATGTTTCATAACAAATTCTCTGTTTCATAATCAATGTTTTACAACAAAGTCTCTATCTCATAGCTAATGCGACTACAAATTATATGTATCATAGCCAATGTTACACTACAAATTATGTACTTCATAGCCAATGTTTCTCCACAAGCCAATGTTACACTAAACATAGTCTGTGCCATGACTAATGTTTCTCTACAAGTTCTTCATGTCATAGCCAATGTTGCTCTACAAATAATCTCGGTCATAGGCAATGTTACACTACACATTCTATATGTCATAACCGATGTTAAACTGTGATCTTATATTTGTCATATCCAATGTTTCACTGTGTCATAGCCAATGATTCTCTACAAATTTTCTGTATTATAGCAAATGTTTCTCGACAAACTTTCTGTGTCATAGCCAATGTTTCACATATAATTTTCTGTGTCATGCAAATGTTTCACTACAAAATCTCTGTGTCATGGCAAATGTTACACTACAAATTATCTGCGATATAGCCAATGTTTTACTACAAATTCTCTGTGTCAGAGTCAATGTTACACTACAATTTCTCAATCAAGTAGCCATTATGTCACTCTTAATCATCCAGAACTAGTTTGAGATCTATTACTGTATAAATTTTGCCTTCATATTATAATGTTATTTGTTCTTCTTTTTACTGATATTTGTCAATAAAACATCTGCAAAATCATTTTGTTCCTTGAGACAGGTTTTCCCTTCAGAAAGTTCACCAATTCAGAAGTCATTTTTTTGTAAATATAGTGTTTTTGTTCACACTTCGACGATCTCTGAGTAAAATGTTTGGATTCATAGTCTTTATTGCTAGCGACTAACGCGTTTTTAAGAATACTCCGTCTCCTGTATGTGCAAATGAAATATTTGTTTGGATAAAGACTGCCTGCTTTACTAATCTAGTATTCCACAGAGCGTGTTAGAATATTAGAAGCAAGCGAAGTCAAACCTGTGTTAAAGACCACTCGCAATAAAAACCGCCCTATGAATAAAGACCAGCAGGGAGATCACAGTACATTATTCATTTATAGTAGAAACACCTGTGAATAAAGACCACTTGCAAACAAAGACCACATTTGTAGCTTTCCAACAGTGGTTTGGTTGTACAATATAAAATTATATGTATGGTACCTAAAAACCTATTGCAAAAATTGTGAGGTTTCTGGTTTAATGCTTTCAAACAGATAGAATACCTATAGTGTGCGTACTCTATTATTTTAACACATCTCTTCCTAAGTTTCTGCAATGGAATCTTCTTACTTCCAATCTGGGCAAGTCTATTTCTTTAAATAGGGGTGTTTTCCAAAACTTTAAATGCCGCTTTTTTGCTACTTTTTTTGTTAGCAGAATAACAGGGCATGTAATTTTCCACTTTTGTACGTTGACAGGGAAATATGTACATGTTTTGGACATATGTTTATTTAATCATCGTTTCATACCACAACCAAAGCTGACAATTAAAGCATTGATTTTTCAAATCTCCATCATTGTGTTTACATTTACAACGGACATTCCAATTTCTTGTTATCGCGTGATCTCATATGAGGAAGTCACACGAACCGGTTAGAATGTTCATGTAGTACTCAACGCTTTTGTTTCACCTTAAGAAATGTTCTTTATTTTCGACGTGGGACAGACCTTGAAAGTATTCGCGCCAAAACGCACGTGGTCCTGTAATAAATTGTTCTTGTGACCTCAATCGGGCCATTCGGCGATTTGCCGCAGTGACAACGATCACATTACAACTGTCAGAGCAGCAAGATGGCGGCCAAGTGGCGAAAATTCTGACCTGCCCGAAACCTTTGTACTAACGTTACGTTTAAATGTGGCAGAAATAAAAATAAAGATTATAGTCTGATAGACTAAACTATTGTTTTCACCCATTTCTGATGACATACTGAGATTTCCAAATGGAGTAAGAATTAACGTACCGTCCTGTCAACCGTATAAACCGGGTATGCTGAAATTCTTTGGCTAAATCAGAAGGCATTGTATTTGTCGTCTCCTTCGAGGCGTAGCTGTTTAAAAAGGAATATATTCTAGTAGACACTCAACACCAATGGGTTTAAGAAACTTTTTAGAAAAACAGAGAATAACATACGCTCATAACATTCACTTGTTAATCTCTTTGGTGGCAAATGACTTACCTATGAGACCAGTGTAGATCATGATCAGCCTGCACATCGGTACAGTCTGACCAGGAGCTATCGCTCCAATAGTAACATACAGTACACTATCAGCCTGCACATCGGTACGTCTGGCCAGGAGAACACTATCAGCCTCCACATCGGTACAGTTTGGCCAGGAGTACCTATCAGCCTGCACATCGGTACAGTCTGGCCGGAGAACACTATCAGCCTGCCCATCGGTACATTCTGACCAGGAGTACTATAGACTCCACATTGGTACAGTTTGGCCAGGAGTACCTACCCCAGGTACATTCCCATACCCCAACATCAGCCTGAATCGGTAGCCTGGCAGGAGAACCTATCGCCTGCACACCGGTACCGTCTGACCAGTAGTACACTATCGCCTCCACTTCGGTACAGTTTGGCCAGGAGTACACTATCAGCCTGCACATCGGTACGTCTGGCCAGGAGTACACTATCAGCCTGCACATCGGTACAGTCTGGCCAGGAGTACACTATTAGCCTGCACATCGGTACAGTCTGGCCAGGAGTACACTGTTCATTTTTAGTGAGTATCCCTTTGAACAAGTAATAGAGCTGTCTAAACTGAAAGATTGAATAGTCTATTAAAGAAATTTAGAGGGTTATGAGTTAGCTGAGCTAAATTTATATCGGGTATATGTGACCATGCAGGTACACTTAACAACTGGTAAAATGCACACTGGGATTTGTCGGGCATTCTATGGTAACTGAAGTCGTATTTTGGAAAATTCAAGAAAACCATCTTTTTTGCAGATCATTTCATTTTTCAACATGGAAAATCTTTGCGAAAAGAGCAATTTGACTCACCGCTCAACGTCTTTGACTTATTAAAAAGGGTTGCGTTTTTATAGTTGTTAAGTATAGTAACAAATTCTTTATATTGGCGTGACATCTTACTGAAATTGTATTCAGTAAAGCAGAGAAAGCAACAAAGATACCAGACCTCTATGGTGTTAAAATTAAATAGGAATTTCAATATTTAATGGGTCATCTTAAAGAACCTTAGACCCGAGTTATTTTCCTATATTTAATATTTGCATATAATTAAAATAACATAAGCGTTCTCAAACACCAAAAACAGTGACGGGTGGTTAAGGGCACCATCGTGTCCCTAACAATTTCTATTCATACAAACAAATAAATTACGGAGGAATAAAAAACAAGAGCACATGTTCTTGGCCAAACACACTATCGCAGATGCACGGAATTCGCGTACGTTCTGCTATACATCTCACATCAGTCCTTTGTAGTCTTCGAAAAAAGTCCGTGGAACACACCGGAAGAACTTCAGCTGGAATGTAAACAGTGCATTACATGAATTTAGATGATTGTTACTACTGTCTAGCACGTTACATATACATGTTTTGTTTTGTTTTTCACTTCTACTAAATATCGGCTGAAGCAAGATACTGTTTATTGGGTAATATTTGCGGTTTCGCTATTTTCGCGAATTTCCCACTACGCTTATTTAAAGATTTCGTGAAAGATTCATTTCGCATTTATTTACTATTAGATAATTCTCTTTTCGCGAATTCAAAACGTGCTAATTAGTTAATAAGTATGTCTGATTACAAATATCGTAAATTTCGTCACGCGGAAATTATCCAATTAACAGTATTTGGAATGTGTTACTGCAGTCTAACACGACATATCTGTGTTGTTTTATTTTTACTTCTATTGAATATCGGTTTTTAATACACCCGTGTCAGTTGAACAAGTACGGAAAGTGGAAATTTTGACACAGCGGGGATATGGAACAATACCCATGACATAAAATGCAATTACAGTAAACCTCGCATATAACGAACCCCTTCGGACCATTTAAATTTGTTCTTTAAATCAGGAGTTTGTTATATCCATGTTGCATTTTCATATTAAATAAAGAAGGAAATTAGTCGCATCCAGAAAATGTGTTCCTTATATCCGGATTTTCGCTATATCCGGAGTTGTTATTTATGGAGTTTACTGTATACTGAACATACTATCACTCTCATTTCCTTTTGAAATACATTTAACATATTTTCTGCCTGAAAACGTCATCACAAAATTTAAATTATGTGGAGTTAAAATAAAATCGAATTTCTTACCTCGTCGAAGAATCCAACAAAACCTTTACAACCATGAGCCGACCCTATCACCATAGGTGTTGGTGTTGAAGCAACGCCGGCTCCTGTTAACAAACACAAGACTTGGTAATTGACAGCGAAGACTTGTTTTTGAAGCAGAGCACACATGAAGGTTTGAGAGGGTTTTTTTTATTATTTGAGTAAATATCACTTTTGGTGCGCACTCGGTTAAATTATAACGTAATATAACACCAAAACCAACAATTTTCCTCTATCTGATGTTGAGTGATAATGGCTGTCAGAATTGAATATCCATTATTTGAAATTTTAGAAGATATGATTATTATGAAAAATAAAATCATTTCGCTTTTCAGAAAAAATAAGCTGTTGACAGAATGTCTGTTAATTAAAATAAAAAACAAACCTATGGCGACGGTGGCTGGTGGCATATTGTCAATGCGCATCTTCATAATTGAGCCAAGTTTTGCTACTCGCAAAAAATGAGGAATATTAGGCCTCTGTGAAATAAACAAAAATATATATACATCAGTTTCGTTTGATTCCCAACGTGAAATAATAATTAATAGTCACGCTTTGGAATATAAGAAAGCGTTTCATTTGTAAAGAAAAGTACATGTATAGCCTGTGTTAAATGTTACCCGATTAGATCTACAATTATAACGAACTCCTTGTCCTTGGGACCATTTTAATGTGTTCCTTATATCCGGAGTTTATTAAATCCATTCAACGTTTTCATATAAAATAGATAAAAGAGAAAAACGCGGGCAGAGAAAATATGTTCCTTATATCCGGAATTTCGCTATATACGGAGTCGTTATATACCGAGTATACTGTAGTGAAAAACTAGATGGGTGTTCAGTAGAACAATAACCAATAATTTTGTGACAAAATCTAAGTACAAAAAGGGGCATAACTCTGTCAAATATAACCTTGACCTACAAAATTTGGCAGCATGATGACGTTTATGTCATAAGCAATACAATTTGAAAGTTTGGTGAAGAAATCTTAAGAAATAGCAAAGTTATAGCCATCATTAAGTTTTCGTGACAAAATCTAAGTACAAAAAGGGAAGTAACTCTGTCAAATATGACCTTGACCTGCAAAATTTGGCGGCATCACAACCCTTTTGAAATAAGCAATACAATTTGAAAGTTTGATAAAGAAATCTTAAGAAATGGCAAAGTTATAGCAAAAATCTAAGTACAAAAAGGGGCATAACTCTGTCAAACATGGCCTTGACCTACAAAAATTTGGCGGCATCATGACCCTAATGTCATAAGCAATGCAATTTGAAAGTTAGATGAAGAAATTTTAAGAAATGGCAAAGTTATAGCCAACGTTAAGTTTTCGTGACAAAATCTAAGTACAAAAAGGGGCATAACTCTGTCAAATATGACGTTGACCTACAAAATTTGGCGGCATCATGACCCTTTTGTCATTGGCAATACAATTGTAAAGTTTAATGAAGAAATCTTAAGAAATAGCAAAGTTATGGCCAACGTTAAGTTTGTGTGACGGACGGACCGACGGACGGACAAAGGGATCCCTATGTATCGCCTTTTCTCCGAAAGGGCGACACAAAAACTGTATTTCACGAATCATTTGTGTTTGTGTTATCATTGCAACCTTTTACAATTGCTTTAAGAAATGTATTTAAAATTCTCATAGTTAAGGAAATGCCTGCATGTGTACCATGGCAATATTTAGTTTAAACATGCAAAAATGCCGTGAACACTTACCACGCCCATCACTATGAGCTCTGCGATTGTACCATCTTTCATCCTAAAATACCCAACCACGAGATTTTTGGCGGGAATATGTGTGATCTTGTAAGAAAATGATACTTTTTTCCAGTCATTTGAGACAAGTGCTACCTCTCCGTTATAAGACTGGGTCATGAACTCGAAACATAGTGCCCACTCACTGTCCATGTCAATGTCGTTCATCATCCATATAATTATACGGCCTGTAAATGAATAACACGTGTTAAACTGCATGTAAATAAACTACACGTGTTTAACGACATGTACATAAATAACACGTGTTTAACGGCATGTAAATTAAGTACACGTGTTTTACGGCATGTAAATAAAGTACACGTGTTATACGGCATTTAATAGTTACACATGATATATGTCATGTTAATAAATTACACGTGTTATACAGCATGTAAATAATTACACGTGTTATACGACATTTGATGAAAACATGTGCTACACGGCATGTAAATAAATTACGTGATATACGGCCTGTAAGTAAATTATTCATGATATACGGCATAAGTGCTAACGGCATGTAAAAACAAGAGCTGTCCCTTACAAGTGACGAATGCCCCCGAAAGAGGTGTCTCAAAGTCTGTGTCCTCTCCATGTGCTCAAAACGTGTGCTATGTAATTGTAAAATCCTTCCATGCATGACAGAGTTACCATGCATACAGTATTACATTACTTTTTAAATACTAAGTGTGACCTTGACCTTTGAGGTAGGGACATGGGTCTTGCACGCGACACATCGGCTTGATGTGCTGAACATTTGTGCCAAGTTATTTTTAAATCAATCAATGCATGACAAAGTTATAGCCAGGACACAAATGTATGCATATAAACAGGATTCCATTACCTAAAAACACTAAGTGTGACCTTGACCTTTAAGGTAGGGACGTGGGTCTTGCACGCGACACGTCGTCTTCATGTGCTAGACATCTGTGCCAAGTTATTTTAAAATCCTTCAATGCATGACAATGTTACAAACCAGACACGAATGTGTGCATATATGCATATATAGAGGAATCCATTACCTTCAAACTGTAAGTGTGACCTTGACCTTTGAGGTAAGGTTGTGGGTCTTGTACGTGACACGTCGTTTTGATGTGCTAGACATTTGTGCCAAGTTATTTTAAAATCCTTCAATGCATGACAAAGCTACAGTCCGGACACGAATGAGTGCATAAATGCATTTATAGAGGATTCCATTACCTTCAAACTGTAAGTGTGACCTTGACCTTTGAAGTAGGGACGTGGGTCTTGCACGCTACACGTTGGCTTGATGTGCTAGACATTTGTGCTAAGTTATTTTAAAATCCTTCAATGCATGACAAAGTTACAGTCCAGACATGAATGTGTGCATATACGCATATATAGAGGATTCCATTAATTTCAAACTGTAAGTGTGACCTTGACCTTTGAGGTAGGGACGTGGGTCGTGCACGCGACACGTCGTTTTGATGTGCTAGACATCTGTGCCAAGTTATTTTAAAATCCTTCAATGCATGACAAAGCTACAGTCCGGACACGAATGAGTGCATAAATGCATTTATAGAGGATTCCATTACCTTCAAACTGTAAGTGTGACCTTGACCTTTGAAGTAGGGACGTGGGTCTTGCACGCTACACGTTGTCTTGATGTGCTAGACATTTGTGCTAAGTTATTTTAAAATCCTTCAATGCATGACAAAGTTACAGTCCAGACATGAATGTGTGCATATACGCATATATAGAGGATTCCATTACCTTCAAACTGTAAGTGTGACCTTGACCTTTGAGGTAAGGTTGTGGGTCTTGTACGTGACACGTCGTTTTGATGTGCTAGACATTTGTGCCAAGTTATTTTAAAATCCTTCAATGCATGACAAAGCTACAGTCCGGACACGAATGAGTGCATAAATGCATTTATAGAGGATTCCATTACCTTCAAACTGTAAGTGTGACCTTGACCTTTGAAGTAGGGACGTGGGTCTTGCACGCTACACGTTGTCTTGATGTGCTAGACTTTGTGCTAAGTTATTTTAAAATCCTTCAATGCTGACAAAGTTACAGTCCGACATGAATGTGTGCTAACGCATATATAAAGGATTCCATTAATTTCAAACTGTAAGTGTGACCTTGACCTTTGAGGTAAGGACATGGGTCTTGCACGCGACACGTCGTTATGTGCTAGACATTGTGCCAAGTTTTTTAAATCAATCAATGCATGACAAAGTTAAAGCCAGGACAAAATGTGTGCTATAAGAGGGATCCATTCCTTTAAACTTAAGTGTGACCTTGACCTTGGAGGTAGGGACGTGGGTCTTGCAGCGACACGTCGTCTTTTGTGCCAAGTTATTTTAAAATCCTTCAATGCATGACAAAGTTACAGTCCGACACGAATGGTGCATAATGCATTTATAGAGGATTCCATTACCTTCAAACTGTAAGTGTGACCTTGACCTTTGAGGTAGGGACGTGGGTCTTGCACGCTACACGTCGTCTTGATGTGCTAGACATTTGTGCTAAGTTGTTTTAAAATCCTTCAATGCTGCAGTCCAGACACGAATGTGTGCATATACGCATATATAGAGGATTCCATTAATTTCAAACTCTAAGTGTGACCTTGACCTTTGAGGTAAGGACGTGGGTCTTGCACGCGACACGTCGTCTTGATGTGCTTGACATTTCTGCCAAGTTAATTTTAAAATCTTTCAATGCATGACAAAGTTACAGTCCGGACACGAATGTGTGCATATATAGAGGATTCCATTACCTTCAAACTGTCAATGTGACCTTGACCTTTGAGGTAGGGACGTGGGTCTTGCACGCGACACGTCGTCTTGATGTGCTAGACATTTGTGCCAAGTTATTTTAAAATCCTTCAATGCATGACAAAGTTACAGTCCGGACACGAATTTGTAAGTGGGGACGCACAGACGGACAGACAGACGGTGCGATTTTAATATGCCAACCTTCGGGGGCATAAAAATACACGTGATACACGACCATACACGTGATATACGGCCTGTAAATAAATCTGTAAATGAATTACACGTGAACCGCGTAAATTAATTGCACATGATTGATTTACTTGGCTATATTTACAGTGGATTTTGCCAACGATAACCAAAGGAACGAATAATTGTTAAGAACAAAGCTCATACTTCCAGACTATTTTTCACTCTTTTCCGCGCAATCAGACATCGTCACTATACTTAGTATACACTCATCATTAAAGCAATACACGAAATAATAGAACAATGGCACCCCCCTAAACCGGACCTTCTACAAACCGGAATACAATCCAAACCGGAATTTTTGGCAGTCCTTAAAATGTTTTTCCTTATATTGAATTGTACAAAAAAACGGGACCTCCGACCTCCAGAAACTGGACGAATATATTCGATGCATTCAGAACTTACACGTCGTGGGCATATGCTATTGAGACAAATTATTTGTTAAAACTGAGTTAAGTTTTGTAAACTTTAAATAAAATTATCAATCTGACGTCACATACTTTATGTGTAGACGCTATCAGTGTTTATAATAATAAAGATACTAAAACATGAAAAAGTTCTGTACGCTAGAATGTCTTTCAGATTTAATATGACATTTTTAACTATCCCCTTAAGTACAATGGATGTTCTTACGCACAATGCGTAGTGACTTGACTTTCAATTTTATTCAGCGCCCCTCAGAAAACATTATAGAACTGTCCAACTTTTCAGGTGGACATGTTCATTTGATAAATTCAGGGAAATGAAAGTTAAATTACCTCCTTTACTGAAGAGCGCCGATTTCTTGTAAATGGAGACTGCTGTGTTTGGAGCCTGTGGTGCTTTGTTGTATTCCTCCAAAAAGTTGCCACTATATCCGAAATGGAACATCGGTGAACAACCTAAATTATGAAAACAAACGGTTAATAACATAATATATAAGATTTACAGATTCTCACACAAAAATAAGACGCACCAAACAAAGCATGGTTTAACTGTAATTAAATTTGTGTTTCTGCAGTCTCAACTGTATGTGTGCACATTTATATAATGTTAAATACAGTATAGTATTGTTAACATTTATGCCCTAATAGGCCTACAGTCTGTAGTTTTGAAATAAACTTTAAACTTAAACTTTAAGCTTAAAAAAGCTTTCTTTCTAGAATATCAAGATGTGCTCCTCAAAAAAAAACACTTTACTATTCGAAACTGTGGAAGTATAACTATCAGCACCATAACTTTAACATTCAACTGCAAAAAAGAAGGGCTAGTAAAATATTACTACGGAACAAAAGTGTTTCTACAACGTCGAAATTAACTAAATATTTCGTTAAAACATATTTTTTTCAAAAACGTTTTTCCCGAAGTCTTATAAAAATCATATTATCATAAAATGCCTTGATAGCTATTTAAATGTAAAAAAACAACAGTTATTATTTTTTGAAATTTGTCATGCATGTTATGCAATATCAGAAGTCTTTTTAATTGAAGGCCATACTGGAAATAAGTTGTATAATGTTTCATGTACTCTTAGCATATTACCTTAAAAAACAAGAGCTGTCCATGACACAGCACGCTCGACTATTGTGGGTGTTTGCTAATAAAACAAAACTTTTATCAGTGTAATAGCAAAACAAAATTCTGCTAACTATTAAGTATAAACTAGGAAAGTTGAATCATAAAAAAAGTCAAAATCTATAACTATAGATTTAATTTTTGGTAAATTAATTGTTTGATACAAAATTTACCCTGAACACTATTGCAAGGTTTGATATAACTACCATAAGTGGTTACTGTGATATGTGCTGATAGTACCTTGCATGCAAAACTTTACCAAATTTTCAAAAAGTCAAACAAGGGCCATAATTTTCACCTAAATTTAAACAAGAGTTGTCTGTCTTGACTGTGTGACACCTCTTAAGACATTAAAAAGTTTCAAGTCAATATCATAAGTGGTTACTGAGATATGTGCATGATAGTACCTAGCAGGCAAAACTTTAACCAAATTTTCAAAAGTCAAACAAGGGCCATAATTAGTACTAAATTTATACAAGAGTTATCTGACTTGACTGTGTGACACCCCTAGAGACATTAACGAAGTTTCAAGTCAATATCATAAGTGGTTACTGAGATATGTGCATGATAGTACCTAGCAGGCAAAACTTTAACCAAATTTTCAAAGTCAAACAAGGGCCATAATTTGTACTAAATTTTTTCAAGAGTTAACTGCCTTGATTGTATGATACCCCTAAAGACATGAACAAAGTTTCAAGTCAATATATAAGTGGTTACTGAGATATGTGCATGATAGTACCTAGCAGGCAAAACTTTAACCAAAGAGCAACGCCGAGCCCCGCCGACCGACCACAAGTGACTGTAATAGCCCATATTCTCCGAAGTGGCTAATAAAGTTATTATATTTTTATTATTTTTGAAAAATGATACATCATTTCAAAATTTCGTATAGGCTCAAAATGATTCTTCTCGTTTCTGTGAGCTATTTTTATATATTCCATATGACAAATGAGATCATTTACATGGTTGTTTTGACACGTTTTGAGATAATCACTTTCTACGGAATACGAGAATACCTCCGGCGTAAAATTTAATTAGTGGTATGAAAACTCAATAACCATTGATGGTTTTCATTTTCCATATATAAAGATAAATTTGAATGATACAGACATTCTGATTGGTATTCTCATTAACACTTTTTTCAATTAGAATTTTAATATAACTATAAATCAACGGGAAAAGTCAATATTTCATTTATTTGTCATTGGAAGAAGACGCCATGTTACACATTTACACAAGAAAAGCTAAAAAGGAAAAGAACGTTAATGACGCTGATATAAGTGCAAGATACTATGTAATAGATCAACTCTCAAAAAAGAATCTTCATCTTCTAAAACCCTCTGTCAGATCTTTTCTTAAAGTTATAATACCCTTCAAAATTATCACATTGTTTTATAGTTAAGAATGGTGCTCAAAACACACTGGATGCTTTAAAACATATAAGAAATAAGTTTTACCAAGTTATTTCTGATATAGACGAATACAAATTAAGATAAACATAACCGAAAGGGTGGATTTTTTATTTTAGGATAGTCAAAAAAGATTTTTACTGATTTCCTGTATATTCAATGTGAATGAAACTGTTACACATATCGTTATTTTTGGGTTATAACTATGGAAATGTTTGTTACTCTAGGAGTATAAATCGCTGATTAATGTTTTATTTAAATTTTTGATGGTCACTTTGAACGGCAATATCAGTTTAATAGGACCCACAACCAAGATTGTTAAAGAGCTGTTGATTCGTCAAAATCATGGTCTGCATCAGCTGGACCAATCACCAACTTATAAACTTACTGTTGCCTTTGCCATCACCGAAAGTTTCTCCAGGTATAACCCAGTCACACGTGCACACGTGCGGGTTGTACCACAGACCACGTGGACACTCCATTGCTGTTACACTGTCACGGCCATCCCACAGATAAAACAAATGCGGCTGGCCCGGAAAGGGCATTGTCGTACCGGCAAAACAGGCTGAAATAGGAATACCATTCGTAGTATATTGTTGTTGTAGTTAAATATTCAAAATCCAGCCTTGCATGACTAGATTACACACCGAAAACTGTATGCAATCAACCAGGATGTCGAAAACACGACATGGCAGCAGTTAGCCACCATAAGAATCTGTAACGGACGTTCGCACGGAGAACATGGCGGGGGGACAAAAATTTCCTTGTTTATCTTATTTTCTATTTACCACCCGCCGAAGGTGGAGGGATATTGTTTTGGCGTTGTCCGTCTGTCCGTCCGGAGTCATAACTCAAGAACCAATGGCTAGAATTCCATTAATCTTAAAATAAGTGTACAATAGTATAATGCCGCACACATAACTTTTGTCAAGATTGGATAAGTGTACAATAGCATAATGCCGCACACATAACTTTTGTCAAGATTGGATAAGTGTACAATAGCATAATGCCGCACACATAACTTTTGTCAAGATTGGATAAGTGTACAATAGCATAATGCCGCACACATAACTTTTGTCAAGAGTTGATAAGTGTGCAATAGCATAATGCCGCACGCATAACTTTTGTCAAGATTGGATAAGTGTACAATAGCATAATGCCGCACACATAACTTTTGTCAAGATTGGATAAGTGTACAATAGCATAATGCCGCACACATAACTTTCGTCAATATTGGATACAAGTATCTCCAGAGTTATTTAATTATCACCCTTACCCTACGCCTGGATGTTTAGTAGGATTGGGGCCTTCAAGGGGGTGTATCAGTTCTCAGAAATATTCTTTAATGGTTTTTCGTTTTGTGAAACTTATTGTGCTGATTTAATTCAGCTTACAGCAACTGAGTTTTATATGACTGTAAGATGCAGAAAAAAGAATTACTCATCAGAGATGAGGGCCACATTGAGCGACTGAAAGTTTGTTATGCTTTTTTTTGATTAAGATTTTGACTTTTGCACAAATAATCACCTTAGTATTCTCTAAAAACGGAAAATTTAGAAACTTAATTGTTACAAAAATGAGGCCCTTAAAGGGGCTGTAGTGTTTTTCTTAAATAATTATTCTATATAGAAACTTAAGAATTATTTTGTCTGAAAGTAGTAGTACTGATTTAATTTGAAGAAATTTTATTGACCATGTTTTTTATGGAGACTAACATATTGCTAGTTAATTTCTGGGAAAATAATGATGGGTCAATGACTTAACTTTTTCGCAATATAAGTCTTTAGTGGTTCACTATCAGATCAAGGTGCTAAATGCAGAATTAGCTAAAAATTTTGTATTGTAAAAGTAATGTATGTTGTATTTTTCAGAATGGGAATCAATTTTTAATCTTTTCTAATTTAGTATGTTATACTTTAGGATGAAAAATTAGAGATAGTGGTATTTCTATCATCATCTGAATAAATATTACGCTCCTTATTATTACCCCACTTCCACTTTAAAAAATTCATTTTTTTTCAATTTTTGATAAATGAATATTTTCATGATAAAAGGAATACGAAGGTTTTTCAGATATTTTGCATACAGTTTGGTTAAAACCTTTGTTTTAAAATGCAAAAATAAAAAATGGGGGTCAATATGCATATAAGAAAGAAATGACAAAATATGTGGTATTTTTTTAGATTTAGACGAGCTTTGAGGTATGATGGCATAGGTCTGAAACAAAGAACTGTATAAGGAACTTGTTATTAATGTTTTTTTATTATCCTAACAATTCTTCTTGTAATAAAGTTTGAATTAGGTAAATATCTTAAACGTTTTTTGAGAAATGGCTATTTTTGTACCCCTACCCCCATTTTGGCATATAGCAAAATTTATAAATTAATCACAAAATGTGAGATCAAAATATTTTTTCTCAAAAATGTTCATTTTTTTGTTCTAAAATATTCTTATTGTGCCTAAGTTTACTACTGCATAATTGTTTTTCCAGTTAAATCATCATTTTGGAGATATAACAATTGTAAATTTCCGGAAGTGCAAAAATCCAAAACCTCAACAATGACCCCCCCATAATTACAACGATTAAGTTCTTTATGAATGTAACTTGAAGAAAAAGAATATAACCTCGGAGATGAGGTCCCAGTGGGATGGTGAAATTTTAAAAATGTTCTTTTTCTATAAACAGACAGACCAATATACTTTCCAGTAATGTTCTTCTTCAGCATTTTGCTTAATTTTGCGCGGGATATAAATTCACTGAATTTGCTTGTTTTACAAATTTGAAACTCTCTCCTTTTTACATCAATGATGCCCCCCTTAAAGGGGATCCAATGTTTTTCTTAAATAATTATTCTATATAGAAACTTAACAATATTTCAAACTAGTAGTACTGATTCCATTTAAACAGATTTTATGGCCAGATGGATACTAACAGATTTCTGTTTTCGAAAAATAATATGGTCAATAAATCTAAATAATTTGCAAATAAATCTTCAGAATAGAATCAATATTATTTCGTTGTTATTCTTTAAATGCAGACTTAAGCGTAAATATTTTTAATGCGCGAACGTAACGTACTTGGACATACATTTTCATATGAGAACTCAATTTTTAACTTTTCTAATTTAAATGTTATACTTGGCGGAAAAATTAGAGCAATTGGTAGAGATTGCTAGCAATTGAAATGAAATACTTACTGCGCCGGACGCGATTCGAACCCCATCTATTTACTAAAGTTTTTTTTATTTTTTTTTATTTTTGATAATGATATTTTAATTTTAAAGGAATTTAAACCATTTTCAGATATTTTACAGCAAATAATCATAGTTAAAACTTTTTATTTCAAACTTATAAGGATAATGTTAATAAGACATACTGTAAATATATTATGATAAAAGTAATGTTCAGTAAATAGTCGTGTCAGGTTTTTTTGATTTAGACCGATTGGTTTCTTTGAGGTTTGACGGGCCATGCCTCAATCAATATCACCGAACTCTAGAAGTTACTTGTTTTAATTTTTTTTTATTATCCTAACAATTCTTCTTGTAATAATGTTTTTCTTGTTCAGGTAATTATTTTAAACGTGTCTTCTTTGAGAACTTGCTCATTTTTAAGTTTTTGCCTACAATTTAGGCATAGGAATTTATTTTGTATAAATTGACACAATACACTCAACCCAATGGGCAAATCCCATAACTTTTTACTCAAAATTGTTCAAATTTTGATTTTTTGTTTGCACTAAAATTCCACTTCTTAGTTACCTAGTCTACAGCATAATTGATTTTCCAGGTTAAATTATTTGGAAACATAACATGTAATTCACTGAAGTGCAAAAATCCAAAACTAACATGGGTCCCATAATTACAAAATTAAAGTTTTTATGCATATAACTTAAAGGAAAAACTCTGTGGACATTTGTGTCCCAGTTGGATGATGAAATTTTAAAAATGTATGCTTGTTCTGATAAACAGACAGTATACTTTACAGTCTGTATTTCTTCAGATTTTGACTTAATGCGAACCCTCCAGCACTTTCAGGCCTTTGATTTATCTTTAGGTTTTCTCTTTTTATCTTCTTAATCATTAAACCGGAGCACGCTGGTAATATGCACATCTGAAGTTTCCGTGAAGATCTGTTGAATTCCAAATATTTAAGATTCTTTAATTTTTTGTTTGTAAATTTTTCAGTTGCCTAACTGTCTTAATGTCTGATGTTTTCAAGTCATAAAACAATGCGAGATGTTGGAGCCGCTTTTCGTTTATAAGATATTTAACAATATGGCTCCAATATACATGTCAGAGTAAATAGCCTTTACCCAAAATGATTCATATAGTCTGCGTTCTACATCTCGCAAAGATCTTGTACTACAAACGAAACCTAAGACTAATTTATACAGATACTCATTTTCCTAATATGTTATTAATATTAGTATAATTAATAGTGTGTATGATTTGTGGTGTATGTGTGGTTTAAATATATGTATGTTATGTTTCCTTTTCTCTTTTCTTTTTTTTGTTCTGAAGGCCATATGAAAAGAAGTTATGTTTTGAATGATTATGATTCATAATGTACCTTTTATGTAACCTTCGTAAAATAAAGTTATTATTATTATTATTATTAATAGTATTATTATTATACGTTGTTCGAAACCCATCAGTGCAGCAAAACAATTTAATTCCACATGGCCTTTCAATCTCGCTCTACCGTGTTGATTCCATAATGAAGTGAGTCTGGGGACTGGCTTATGTAAGTTGAAAGTACTTGTTTTGCAATCGAGAGAAAATCAAATTAATATAGATAGAAAAAAAAGGTAAGTGCCACATTTATTTCCCGTATGATCAGTGAATACTAATTATGACAGCTAATTTTCAAAGGTGATAAATTTGTCTCAAAGGGACGTGTGGCATACCTGGGATATGTCAAGAAACTGTCATGCTAATTAACACTAATTATTAATCTATAACAGGCTTAGCAGACGACAGTTGACACAAGGTTTTATAGACTGATTTTTAGAAGACGTTTTTTGCATATGCCAAACATTACAAGGAAACAAAAACAGTTTAATATAATATCTTATGCTTCCACGCACTGTATTAACTGTATTACCTGTTTTTACAGTTTTTTTTCAAATCAAATTATAATATCTGAAATAGGTAATTAACATCAAAAATACTATTTTGACATTATTTTTTTCTTTTCGTTTAGACTGCTCATAGAAAAAAATACAAATGTATATAATTTTATATTTATTATTTATCATTTTTTCACGTTTGTCATACGGAACATATTGCATTTTAAGCAACTGTGAAATGAAATTCAATGTCCTCCGGGCATGCATCACTTTCTATAATTTATATCTGACCGGAAAAATAAACTTTGCGTTTTTCATATACATTGTTTATCAGTCTTTTTCACAAGAATTTGAGATTTTTAGTCTTGAAAGTACCTATTTTCATCACGGTATTTTTAATATACATGTATTATATAATATCATTATCATGTCGTTTTAAAAAGGTTGTCTGTTCATTAAAAAAACAAGTACTTATTTATTTACTCTCAATTGCGAAACAACTTATTTTAATCGCTCCCGAGACTCACTCCAGATGAAATCAACCTGAAATGTGGAATTATCTGCTTCCTGTCTACGAACACTTACACTACTTGGGCACTGGTGGGGATCGGATCCGGGGCCCTGCGATCCTGAGGCGAACGCGCTACCACTGCACCAAGGTTTCTGTTCATTTAACACTGTTACTGTAGTTCGACGACGACTAGCACGCTCAAGTCCATTTCCCAAAGAAATAAACAGACCTTGTTTATTTCGGGGAAGTGTTTGAATATGTGTTGCGACCTAAGCAAGGTTCGAATCCTAGTTCTCCAGAAATGAGCTACTGGCCCATTGGTCTTCTCTTTCCATTGAGCTCTTCCAACAATTTGCTACATTCAAACATACGTCACAACGGAACAAAAGCAGACTGTTACATCATTAGAATTAAGAAAATATTCAAATCAAGTTGTCAAAGAATATATTGAACTTACGATGCATTATTCCTGACGGTTGGATACACGAATTATCTGGTAGACACCCTTGTTTGATGACGTTGAAGGCGAAGCCGCTTGGGCATATTCCTGATACCGAATAACCCTTTAAACACTTGTAGTAACCAAAGCAAGTCTGGCCGTCCGAATATTGCCGACCGGTCGGTAGTCTACGACAGGGGTCTGTAATTATTGCGGAAGTACATAAACGATGTATTGATGATTGGATAAATATTGTAAGTTACGCAGTGTGAATCACTTCTGTTTCAGGGGTTTTGTTTGCACGTTTCTTAAGGGACTATCACTGGCAGTGCAATTCTTATTTTGTTCTCTGTAGAAATGCATACAGACAAAAAGACACCGTTTCGTGTTTTGAAAATACTGAAAATGCAATATTTTATTGTTATCGTAAACTTGAACATTCCAAATGCCTGTTTACCCTGCTAGTCGCAAGTGATTCTGCATGTGCGACCAGTGCAGATCATGATCAGTCTGTTTATTTATCCGTCTAGTTTGATATACTCTACACTATTCGCTATTCAGTCAATGAAAGTTCAGTAAGTACATGATTTAAATAACTAATGGTAACATGGACAACTCCAGCGAGGTAATGGTTTTAATTGGGTACAGTATACCATGCAATATCAGAAGATTTTGCTTATAATAGAATCTACACTGTTTGTTTTATGGGAAACCTCAGTCAAGGAACCATCAAAGATACTTATATATGTTTCCATTAATTTTAATAAAACAATTTGAACTATATTGAGCGAAATGGAGAATAAATCCCTGACAAGCTTGGCAAATAATTCGATGTTTTCTGACCCGGAGGTAGCGGGTTCGAGCGGCATTTGACCGGGACCTCCATAAAACCTTCTTTCATCGCGAGTGCTTAGCAGAACCCCAGAAAGCAGTCATCGACAGTACTTAAAATGTTCGTTGCAGGAACTTTGGGTACAACTGGTGTAAAATTAGTTTAAACTTTTCACAAATGAGGCAGACGTACCAAATGGGCAGACGACATCTTCCGCCTTCACGCATTTTTGTCCATTGAAGAAGGTGCCTACTGCGCATGTCTCGAGGAAACCATTTCCGTCCTTGTCACAATGGATATACTGGTTACATGACCCAGGGAACGGATAGTAACCCCATCCACCTTCAGATAGCCGTCTGCTGCAAACAGCTGCGTAAAAATGTATAGTTTTGAGGGGAAAAAATGGTAACATTATATGGCCTATTTAAATTGTCAAACCTAAGGGAAAAATAATCTTTCGTAGGTAAACTGTGATACTAAAATCAATGTATACGATATTGTCTGAATTCTATTATAAAATGTCATTTGAAATATTTTTCTGCCAACATTATAAATAAAGTTGTTTATTTTATATGATTTGTTTTTAAAACATGCTCTTATTTTTCTTGTACTTATGCCTCAGAAAACCCCAAATTACCATGATAAAGACTGTGCTCTGGTTGCGGAAAAAAGTGTTTCGGCGCAACCACTAGTAGAAGAAAGCGGTATGAATAGTAAAACGTTGAATTGTAAAGGTACTAAGTTACGTTGTTAATATAATCTTTCACGTTCGAGAGTTAGCACGAGAGCAGTAAACAACTGAAGCGTTACATTTTTTCTTCACATGAATATGCAACACATATTTATTCACCCGAGAGGTGAAAAAAGATGCCAACGAAAAAATGAAATCCAGGTAAGGAAAGAGATTATCCTTATATAAATGTGTGTAAATTCGTCTTTTATAGTTAAGCAAATGTATAAAGAACAAAAAGCAATAGATATTTCCAAATAAAAAGGAGCGGAACAGTATGGTATATAATTATCTACCTGATAAATGGGAGTGTTGTTTTCCTGTGAGCTTCTTGAAGTGATCGAACTTTGAGTCAGTGAGTGTGGCTGCCACTCCGGCGTCAACTTGTATCGGCTGTATTCCGAACGGTCGCGCAATCAGAGAGAACGGAACTTTACTCCGATCTTCGTCTGCGTCTAAGTTGACAAAAGCGTCTGTAATCTCATCACACACGAGACTCTGAATGTGAACTGTCACAAGAACAGTGAAGATCACTTTTCTGTAGATCATTTTTCTCTATTTCTGCAAGAAAAACAATGACCTTGTTAATTTGCAGCAGACGAAATGACTATGCATATTCCATACACGCAGCCTGAGTGTTTTATGCAAGGGAATCACATGCATTATATCAAATGAAATCATGCACATAAATTGTCGAACTAAATCTGTATTTCTACATCAAAAGGTAACTGTCAAAGTTTACGATTTCATAAATTTCAGACGACATTAAAACACGGAATGATTCGGAACGTGTTTCTTGAAAGCTCACCAATCGCCAGGTGAGTTTCGTTCATTTTGATGAATTAGCCAACTCTTTTACATGTGAAAATATAATTTCAGACACAGGTGACATGGAAATAACTCAAATATGGACAGACAATAGGACTGCAGTTTATGTACTTCCGACCATGATATTTCAAATATCGAAATCACGCACATTCCTTTACTAAAAAGGGCGATCCTTTCAAACCCTAAGTTATTGAGCGATTAAGCGTTTTTACTGCAATTTATGTATACAAAGATTCTAAGTGAAATATTATTTGAAAAAAAAACTCGTTTAAATCTGCTTCAAAAATCGTGGTTTACTTTAGATTTGTCATTGGATTTTATCGCGGTTCTTCTAATTTACAAATCTACGACATTAAGCGAGCAAATTATTCAATTTTACAAGTATCAAATAAAGATATAAAAGTTTTAATCTCCGTGTCATATAAAAATAAGAATTATAACATTAAATTCATGGTGAAATATTCGTTTACTTCGTAAAGTAATTCATTTTTAACTTTGCATAAATTTACTTACCAATGTGTTCTTTTCGGTTCTGCAACACCTCCAGGTTTTTCAAAACAATTAAAACAAACAAAAAACGTTATATACAGCCGCACGGGTTTATAATTTTCGAGTGAATAACGGACAAAACTGGCGTTACAAGAAGTAAAGTATCATTATTAATCATTACGTAAAACGTAATTAATTCGATCATAACTCGTTTAACTCCGTCTGTATGTCTATACACCGGACAAAACATTGTCCAGTCAAACCATAACATAGTTTTTCACTCCTTTTTTGACAGTGTACGTTTGGAAAACCGTCACAGGACGTGGTACTTTAATAAACTTGACATGCGAATGTCTGGCCACTAATGGTAAACAAAGTTCATAATGCACCGAAAATAGCAAAAGCGTTTTAAGAAAATAGCAAAAGCGTTTTTGATGGCAACATCATTGACTTTTTACGATGACTTAGTAGCTAAGTTCCTTCTACGGCAATAAATAATCGACGAGAACGGTCTACCAATGCGCTAAATGCGATCCCGTCTATTACTGTGTTAAATGCAATGTATTTCTGGTTACATGTACATGTTTATGAATTAGCTTTTTCTGGTAACAGGTATATAATGCAGCATTTACAATGAAACAATAGCAAGTGAAGCGTAACATACAAGTCCTCCTCGGTCTTTATCGTTGGATTCTGACGTCGCTGAAACTAACCCGTCACATTCACGTAACGTCAAAATCGATTCATTTTCAGCGTCGAAATTATAGGCCTAATGTGTTCAGATCGTTTCGAAAAAGAATACCATGGTCATATTTATTTATTGTATCCCTTGATCTTCATTTAAACGCGCATATTTTCATATTTGAAACAGTATTCACTTCTATAGTGCTATAGGCGTTTCGTAGGAGTGGGCGTGATTTTTTCCGGTACGGACAATACTTGAAAATTAAGATTGTATGGTGGCTGGTTTGGTTCACAATTCAGAAACTATAATAAAATGAGATTACGCTCTTTGATTTTAAAGTTAATATCTCATATTTTTCATATTTAAAGACTTGAAGAATTTAGGAGCGGATTTCTACGAAGCGTGACATTTTTTTCTCTATATACACTTTGCAAATGGCTTTTTACCTGTTTTGCTCCGAAACAATTATAAAACAGCATACTATAATGACATTACTTTGATTCTTAAGTGGATATTACATTCCTTTCACATATTTTAAGACATTGAATATAAGCCGTTAAAATGTCAGGAACCAAGATGCAGTTTTGGCAGTGATTGTCCTTCATAAATAAATATTGCAATTTGATTTTCCCCCCAGGATACCGCTATTTAACGGTTTTTGAGTTGTCTCCCGTGTACTGCAGTGCTTTGATGTGTCAGTTGAGTCAAATATGCCCAAGGGGTTGTCAACAATTATCTATAACATACATGTCCAAGAAATTATTGGTATCAGATTCCTTTACTTTCAAACGACGGATACAGTGTTGCGCATTAATTGCTGATATAGTCACTTTTTTAAGATTCTAGAAGTATTTGATCTAAATTTTCATTTTTATGGTCACAAATGCAGAAACTATAAAACAGTTACATAAGAGTAACAAATTTTCATACATTTAGCCTCACTACATAACACAATATGAAAGCTTTAGTACAGGTAAAAAACCCAACTAAGACGTAAGTGTTGGCGAAGTAGCTCAGTTAAAAGTTGTATTTTAGCCGAACTTAGGTTCGTAACCTCGCTGAATACTTTTTTTTATTCATTTTCCGACAGCGATATTAATGATTTTATCTTTACTATAGTCTTTCTTTCCTTTTTCAATGATATCTTTTACTTTATTATCACTAATTTTTTTAAACCAATACATTCGTTTTTATCATAAATTCTCTTCACATTGAATCTTCAGTAACAATTTCCGATGCATCATCCGTATCCTCCGCAACATTTATGTCCATTTTCCAGCATATATCCTCTATATTCTGGACATGCGTACAGATCGAGGAATGAGAATCATGTCTATGGTGGAGACCATCTTTAAAGAAAAAATCCCGATTGTGCCTACTACATCTCTATCCACACAGCCGGAACAGCAATCCATTCCTTACCAGCCAAGTTATTAAATTCCAACACAAGGCTTCCTGCTGGATAACTTGATGGCGTCGATTGTAGTGTTGATCAACAGACCTTGAAATCTGAAATAGATCTAAATCCCGACAGTATTTTGAAGAAATATCTATCTTCTCAACAGCCAGAAAATACTAGGCTGGTTTTATTAGTCTGCTAACCTGCAGTAACTGACATTGCTATTCAGCATTTCCAGTGACTGTCAACTGTCTAAAATTCACCTAATTGTTTTCTACTAAAAAGCCTCAGTTACTAAACGTTAAGGGTAACGGACAAAATCCCCCCTGGACCCACCCCCTAGTCAGTAACCTATTACTCAATCAATTACTGTAACATGTGTGCTTTCTTAGTTTCATCTATGAAATCTTGACAATTCAAGTTGTGTTGCAAATCAAAGATGAAAATGAATACTTTATAATGATAAGTAACCAAAGACCAATTAAGGATCATGTACACAAAGGCAATTACTGTTGTTTTTCAAGATTATCCTTAAAAAGCACCTTAAACTCTATAAGAAGTTTGTTTTGTGAAAAATGAGTGTCATAAAAAGTCCTTAAAATGAACCTATTATCCCCTAAGATTTTCTAAAAAATAAATGAGTGGCATGAACAGTCCTCAAATTAACTTCTTACCTTATAAGATTTGTCTCAAAAATAGAGTGGTTTAAACAGTCATTCACAAACAAGTTTTAAATAGTTTTTAGGTCAGTCATTAAAGAAGAACAAAGTCACAATTTAACAGAAATTTGATAACATGAAGAAAATTAGCCACAATGGTTCTTAAAGATCATTTATCTTAGCAAAAGGTTTTGACTGGACGGAAATTTTGGTCGAAAAATGGTTGGCCGAAACAGTCCTCGAAATGATCCTACTTTCTTATGATAAGTTTTTGTTAAAAATAACTGGCCTAAACTGTCCTTACACGAGTATTCAAATGGCATTAATATTGCTTATTATCTTGTCATATGGCCTATATATATATAATCTCAATCGCTTGCTTTCTATCTTCAAAACACTGGATACTGGACATGATTATACAGGAATGCCTGATGGGTATATCTCAGTTTAAGAGCAGCTACCAAGATTTTCAATTTGTGCCAAACCTAGGAAGCCTGCTTGGTGTAACCATCTTGAAGACAGACTTACCATAACGCACATTCAGAGGGAGGATTCAGGGGAAGACATAAAAAAACACAGCAAAAGCAAGGACTGAGATAACAGACCTACAAATTGTCTACATTTTAGCAAAAAAGATCAAAACACCAAAAATGTTGTACAATGACTGGCCTAAAAACCGTCAAATCTTTGTGCACACAGTTAATATGATGCTGACCACTAGCTATCTTTCTCTAAGGCACTCAAACTCGTGCCTAACCCTGAAAGCTTGCTAGTTTCAGATTTTATCACATCTAAACAAAAATCATCTATAAAATCTTGACAAATTCAAGTTGCGTTGCAAATCTATGATGAAAATTAATGTTTTTAAATGATAAGTAACCAAAGACCAATTAAGGCTCATGTACACAAAGGCAATTACTGTTGTTTTTCAAGATTATCCTTAAAAAGCACCTTAAACTCTATAAGAAGTTTCTTTTGTGAAAAATGAGTGTCATAAAAAGTCCTTAAAATGAACCTATTATCCCCTAAGATTTTCTAAAAAAATAAATGAGTAGCATGAACAGTCCTCAAATTAACTTCTTACCTTATGAGAAGATTTGTCTCAAAAATAGAGTGGTCTAAACAGTCATTCACAAACAAGTTTTAAATAGTTTTTAGGTCAGTCATTAAAAAGAACAAAGTCACAATTTAACAGAAATTTGATATGAAGAAAATTAGCCACAATGGTTCTTAAAGATGATTTATCTCATCAGACCGTTTTGCCTTGATGGGGGAAGAGAAAAACCCCCCCAACCCCCCCCGGGTTTTTTTGTCAAAAATGGTTGGCCGAAACAGTCCTCGAAATTTTTTTTTTTTTTTTTTTTTTTTTTTTTTTTTTTGATCCTATTTGTCTTATGATAAGCTTTTGTTCAAAATAATTGGCCTAAACTGTCCTTACACGAGTATTCAAATGGCATTAATATGTACTTCTTATCTTGTCATATGGCCTATGTATATATATAATCTCAATCGCTTGCTTTCTATCTTCAAAACATTGGATACTGGACATGATTATACAGGAATGCCTGATGGGTATATCTCAGTTTAAGAGCAGCTACCAAGATTTTCAATTTGTGCCAAACCTAGGAAGCCTGCTTGGTGTAACCATCTTGAAGACAGACTTACCATAACGCACATTCAGAGGGAGGATTCAGGGGAAGACATAAAAAAACACAGCAAAAGCAAGGATTGAGATAACAGACCTACAAATTATCTACATTTTAGCAAAAAAGATCAAAACACCAAAAATGTTGTACAATGACTGGCCTAAAAACCGTCAAATCTTTGTGCACACAGTTAATATGATGCTGACCACTAGCTATCTTTCTCTAAGGCACTCAAACTCGTGCCTAACCCTGAAAGCTTGCTAGTTTCAGATTTTATCACATCTAAACAAAAATCATCTATAAAATCTTGACAAATTCAAGTTGCGTTGCAAATCTATGATGAAAATTAATATTTTTAAATGATAAGTAACCAAAGACCAATTAAGGCTCATGTACACAAAGGCAATTACTGTTGTTTTTCAAGATTATCCTTAAAAAGCACCTTAAACTCTATAAGAAGTTTGTTTTGTGAAAAATGAGTGTCATAAAAAGTCCTTAAAATGAACCTATTATCCCCTAAGATTTTCTAAAAAAATAAATGAGTAGCATGAACAGTCCTCAAATTAACTTCTTACCTTATGAGAAGATTTGTCTCAAAAATAGAGTGGTCTAAACAGTCATTCACAAACAAGTTTTAAATAGTTTTTAGGTCAGTCATTAAAAAGAACAAAGTCACAATTTAACAGAAATTTGATATGAAGAAAATTAGCCACAATGGTTCTTAAAGATGATTTATCTCATCAGACCGTTTTGCCTTGATGGAAATTTTTGTCAAAAATGGTTGGCCGAAACAGTCCTCGAAATGATCCTACTTTCTTATGATAAGCTTTTGTTCAAAATAATTGGCCTAAACTGTCCTTACACGAGTATTCAAATGGCATTAATATGTACTTCTTATCTTGTCATATGGCCTATATATATATAATCTCAATCGCTTGCTTTCTATCTTCAAAACACTGGATACTGGACATGATTATACAGGAATGCCTGATGGGTATATCTCAGTTTAAGAGCAGCTACCAAGATTTTCAATTTGTGCCAAACCTAGGAAGCCTGCTTGGTGTAACCATCTTGAAGACAGACTTACCATAACGCACATTCAGAGGGAGGATTCAGGGGAAGACATAAAAAACACAGCAAAAGCAAGGATTGAGATAACAGACTTACAAATTATCTACATTTTAGCAAAAAAGATCAAAACACCAAAAATGTTGTACAATGACTGGCCTAAAAACCGTCAAATCTTTCTGCACACAGTTAATATGATGCTGACCACTAGCTATCTTTCTCTAAGGCACTCAAACTCGTGCCTAACCCTGAAAGCTTGCTAGTTTCAGATTTTATCACATCTAAACAAAAATCATCTATAAAATCTTGACAAATTCAAGTTGCGTTGCAAATCTATGATGAAAATTAATAAATTTTAAGTGATAAGTAACTTAAGACCAATTAAGGCTCATGTACACAAAGGCAATTACTGTTGTTTTTCAAGATTATCCTTAAAAAGCACCTTAAACTCTATAAGAAGTTTTTTTTGTGAAAAATGAGTGTCATAAAAAGTCCTTAAAATGAACCTATTATCCCCTAAGATTTCCCAAAAAAACAAATGAGTAGCATGAACAGTCCTCAAATTAACTTCTTACCTTATGAGAAGATTTGTCTCAAAAATAGAGTGGTCTAAACAGTCATTCACAAACAAGTTTTAAATAGTTTTTAGGTCAGTCATTAAAAAGAACAAAGTCACAATTTAACAGAAATTTGATATGAAGAAAATTAGCCACAATGGTTCTTAAAGATGATTTATCTCATCAGACCGTTTTGCCTCGATGGAAATTTTTGTCAAAAATGGTTGGCCGAAACAGTCCTCGAAATGATCCTACTTTCTTATGATAAGCTTTTGTTCAAAATAATTGGCCTAAACTGTCCTTACACGAGTATTCAAATGGCATTAATATGTACTTCTTATCTTGTCATATGGCCTATATATATAATCTCAATCGCTTGCTTTCTATCTTCAAAACACTGGATACTGGACATGATTATACAGGAATGCCTGATGGGTATATCTCAGTTTAAGAGCAGCTACCAAGATTTTCAATTTGTGCCAAACCTAGGAAGCCTGCTTGGTGTAACCATCTTGAAGACAGACTTACCATAACGCACATTCAGAGGGAGGATTCATGGGAAGACATAAAAAACACAGCAAAAGCAAGGATTGAGATAACAGACCTACAAATTATCTACATTTTAGCAAAAAAGATCAAAACACCAACAATGTTGTACAATGACTGGCCTAAAAACCGTCAAATCTTTGTGCACACAGTTAATATGATGCTGACCACTAGCTATCTTTCTCTAAGGCACTCAAACTCTTGCCTAACCCTGAAAGCTTGCTAGTTTCAGATTTTATCACATCTAAACAAAAATCATCTATAAAATCTTGACAAATTCAAGTTGCGTTGCAAATCTATGATGAAAATTAATATTTTTAAGTGATAAGTAACCAAAGACCAATTAAGGCTCATGTACACAAAGGCAATTACTGTTGTTTTTCAAGATTATCCTAAAACCTTTAATCAAATCTGTTCTGTTAATCGTTCTATAAGAAGTTTGTTTTGTGAAAAATGAGTGTCATAAAAAGTCCTTAAAATGAACCTATTATCCCCTAAGATTTTCTAAAAAAACAAATGAGTAGCATGAACAGTCCTCAAATTAACTTCTTACCTTATGAGAAGATTTGTCTCAAAAATAGAGTGGTCTAAACAGTCATTCACAAACAAGTTTTAAATAGTTTTTAGGTCAGTCATTAAAAAGAACAAAGTCACAATTTAACAGAAATTTGATATGAAGAAAATTAGCCACAATGGTTCTTAAAGATGATTTATCTCATCAGACCGTTTTGCCTTGATGGAAATTTTTGTCAAAAATGGTTGGCCGAAACAGTCCTCGAAATGATCCTACTTTCTTATGATAAGCTTTTGTTCAAAATAATTGGCCTAAACTGTCCTTAACGAGTATTCAAATGGCATTAATATGTACTTCTTATCTTGTCATATGGCCTATATATATAATCTCAATCGCTTGCTTTCTATCTTCAAAACACTGGATACTGGACATGATTATACAGGAATGCATGATGGGTATATCTCAGTTTAAGAGCAGCTACCAAGATTTTCAATTTGTGCCAAACCTAGGAAGCCTGCTTGGTGTAACCATCTTGAAGACAGACTTACCATAACGCACATTCAGAGGGAGGATTCAGGGGAAGACATAAAAAACACAGCAAAAGCAAGGATTGAGATAACAGACCTACAAATTATCTACATTTTAGCAAAAAAGATCAAAACACCAAAAATGTTGTACAATGACTGGCCTAAAAACCGTCAAATCTTTGTGCACACAGTTAATATGATGCTGACCACTAGCTATCTTTCTCTAAGGCACTCAAACTCTTGCCTAACCCTGAAAGCTTGCTAGTTTCAGATTTTATCACATCTAAACAAAAATCATCTATAAAATCTTGACAAATTCAAGTTGCGTTGCAAATCTATGATGAAAATTAATATTTTTAAGTGATAAGTAACCAAAGACCAATTAAGGCTCATGTACACAAAGGCAATTACTGTTGTTTTTCAAGATTATCCTTAAAAAGCACCTTAAACTCTATAAGAAGTTTGTTTTGTGAAAAATGAGTGTCATAAAAAGTCCTTAAAATGAACCTATTATCCCCTAAGATTTTCTAAAAAAACAAATGAGTAGCATGAACAGTCCTCAAATTAACTTCTTACCTTATGAGAAGATTTGTCTCAAAAATAAAGTGGTCTAAACAGTCATTCACAAACAAGTTTTAAATAGTTTTTAGGTCAGTCATTAAAAAGAACAAAGTCACAATTTAACAGAAATTTGATATGAAGAAAATTAGCCACAATGGTTCTTAAAGATGATTTATCTGATCAGACCGTTTTGCCTTGATGGAAATTTTTGTCAAAAATGGTTGGCCGAAACAGTCCTCGAAATGATCCTACTTTCTTATGATAAGCTTTTGTTCAAAATAATTGGCCTAAACTGTCCTTACACGAGTATTCAAATGGCATTAATATGTACTTCTTATCTTGTCATATGGCCTATATATATATATATTTTATATATATAATCTCAATCGCTTGCTTTCTATCTTCAAAACACTGGATACTGGACATGATTATACAGGAATGCCTGATGGGTATATCTCAGTTTAAGAGCAGCTACCAAGATTTTCAATTTGTGCCAAACCTAGGAAGCCTGCTTGGTGTAACCATCTTGAAGACAGACTTACCATAACGCACATTCAGAGGGAGGATTAAAGGGAAGACATAAAAAACACAGCAAAAGCAAGGATTGAGATAACAGACCTACAAATTGTCTACATTTTAGCAAAAAAGATCAAAACACCAAAAATGTTGTACAATGACTGGCCTAAAACCGTCAAATCGTTGTGCACACAGTTAATATGATGCTGACCACTAGCTATCTTTCTCTAAGGCACTCAAACTCTTGCCTAACCCTGAAAGCTTGCTAGTTTCAGATTTTATCACATCTAAACAAAAATCATCTATAAAATCTTGACAAATTCAAGTTGCGTTGCAAATCTATAATGAAAATTAATATTTTTAAGTGATAAGTAACCAAAGACCAATTAAGGCTCATGTACACAAAGGCATACGTGTTTTTCAAGATTATCCTTAAAAAGCACCTTAAACTCTATAAGAAGTTTTTTTTGGTGAAAAATGAGTGTCATAAAAAAGTCCTTAAAATGAACCTATTATCCCCTAAGATTTTCTAAAAAACAAATGAGTAGCATGAACAGTCCTCAAATTAACTTCTTACCTTATGAGAAGATTTGTCTCAAAAATAGAGTGGTCTAAACAGTCATTCACAAACAAGTTTTAAATAGTTTTTAGGTCAGTCATTAAAAAGAACAAAGTCACAATTTAACAGAAATTTGATATGAAGAAAATTAGCCACAATGGTTCTTAAAGATGATTTATCTGATCAGACCGTTTTGCCTCGATGGAAATTTTTGTCAAAAATGGTTGGCCGAAACAGTCCTCGAAATGATCCTACTTTCTTAATAAGCTTTTGTTCAAAATAATTGGCCTAAACTGTCCTTACACGAGTATTCAAATGGCATTAATATGTACTTCTTATCTTGTCTATGGCCTATATATATATATATATATATATCATATATGCATATATATATATATATAATCTCAATCGCTTGCTTTCTATCTTCAAAACACTGGATACTGGACATGATTATACAGGAATGCCTGATGGGTATATCTCAGTTTAAGAGCAGCTACCAAGATTTTCAATTTGTGCCAAACCTAGGAAGCCTGCTTGGTGTAACCATCTTGAAGACAGACTTACCATAACGCACATTCAGAGGGAGGATTCATGGGAAGACACAAAAAAAACAGCAAAAGCAAGGATTGAGATAACAGACCTACAAATTGTCTACATTTTAGCAAAAAAGATCAAAACACCAAAAATGTTGTACAATGACTGGCCTAAAAACCGTCAAATCTTTGTGCACACAGTTAATATGATGCTGACCACTAGCTATCTTTCTCTAAGGCACTCAAACTCGTGCCTAACCCTGAAAGCTTGCTAGTTTCAGATTTTATCACATCTAAACAAAAATCATCTATAAAATCTTGACAAATTCAAGTTGCGTTGCAAATCTATGATGAAAATTAATATTTTTAAGTGATAAGTAACCAAAGACCAATTAAGGCTCATGTACACAAAGGCAATTACTGTTGTTTTTCAAGATTATCCTTAAAAAGCACCTTAAACTCTATAAGAAGTTTGTTTTGTGAAAAATGAGTGTCATAAAAAGTCCTTAAAATGAACCTATTATCCCCTAAGATTTTCTAAAAAAACAAATGAGTAGCATGAACAGTCCTCAAATTAACTTCTTACCTTATGAGAAGATTTGTCTCAAAAATAAAGTGGTCTAAACAGTCATTCACAAACAAGTTTTAAATAGTTTTTAGGTCAGTCATTAAAAAGAACAAAGTCACAATTTAACAGAAATTTGATATGAAGAAAATTAGCCACAATGGTTCTTAAAGATGATTTATCTGATCAGACCGTTTTGCCTTGATGGAAATTTTTGTCAAAAATGGTTGGCCGAAACAGTCCTCGAAATGATCCTACTTTCTTATGATAAGCTTTTGTTCAAAATAATTGGCCTAAACTGTCCTTACACGAGTATTCAAATGGCATTAATATGTACTTCTTATCTTGTCATATGGCCTATATATATATATAATCTCAATCGCTTGCTTTCTATCTTCAAAACACTGGATACTGGACATGATTATACAGGAATGCCTGATGGGTATATCTCAGTTTAAGAGCAGCTACCAAGATTTTCAATTTGTGCCAAACCTAGGAAGCCTGCTTGGTGTAACCATCTTGAAGACAGACTTACCATAACGCACATTCAGAGGGAGGATTCATTGGAAGACATAAAAAAAACAGCAAAAGCAAGGATTGAGATAACAGACCTACAAATTGTCTACATTTTAGCAAAAAAGATCAAAACACCAAAAATCTTGTACAATGACTGGCCTAAAAACCGTCAAATCTTTGTGCACACAGTTAATATGATGCTGACCACTAGCTATCTTTCTCTAAGGCACTCAAACTCTTGCCTAACCCTGAAAACTTGCTAGTTTCAGATTTTATCACATCTAAACAAAAATCATCTATAAAATCTTGACAAATTCAAGTTGCGTTGCAAATCTATGATGAAAATTAATATTTTTAAATGATAAGTAACCAAAGACCAATTAAGGCTCATGTACACAAAGGCAATTACTGTTGTTTTTCAAGATTATCCTTAAAAAGCACCTTAAACTCTATAAGAAGTTTGTTTTGTGAAAAATGAGTGTCATAAAAAGTCCTTAAAATGAACCTATTATCCCCTTAGATTTTCAAAAAAACAAATGAGTGGCATGAACAGTCCTCAAATTAACTTCTTACCTTATAAGATTTGTCTCAAAAATAGAGTGGTTTAAACAGTCATTCACAAACAAGTTTTATATTAGTTTTTAGGTCAGTCATTAAAAAGAACAAAGTCACAATTTAACAGAAATTTGATATGAAGAAAATTAGCCACAATGGTTCTTAAAGATGATTTATCTGATCAGACCGTTTTGCCTCGATGGAAATTTTTGTCAAAAATGGTTGGCCGAAACAGTCCTCGAAATGATCCTACTTTCTTATGATAAGCTTTTGTTCAAAATAATTGGCCTAAACTGTCCTTACACGAGTATTCAAATGGCATTAATATGTACTTCTTATCTTGTCATATGGCCTTATATATATAATCTCAATCGCTTGCTTTCTATCTTCAAAACACTGGATACTGGACATGATTATACAGGAATGCCTGATGGGTATATCTCAGTTTAAGAGCAGCTACCAAGATTTTCAATTTGTGCCAAACCTAGGAAGCCTGCTTGGTGTAACCATCTTGAAGACAGACTTACCATAACGCACATTCAGAGGGAGGATTTATGGGAAGACATAAAATAACAGCAAAAGCAAGGATTGAGATAACAGACCTACAAATTGTCTACATTTTAGCAAAAAAGATCAAAACACCAAAAATGTTGTACAATGACTGGCCTAAAAACCGTCAGATCTTTGTGCACACAGTTAATATGATGCTGACCACTAGCTATCTTTCTCTAAGGCACTCAAACTCTTGCCTAACCCTGAGAGCTTGCTAGTTTCAGATTGTATCACATCTAAACAAAAATCATCTATAAAATCTTGACAAATTCAAGTTGTGTTGCAAATCTATGATGAAAATTAATAAATTTTAAGTGATAAGTAACCAAAGACCAATTAAGGCTCATGTACACAAAGGCAATTACTTTCAAGATTATCCTTAAAAAGCACCTTAAACTCTATAAGAAGTTTGTTTTGTGAAAAATGAGTGTCATAAAAAGTCCTTAAAATGAACCTATTATCCCCTAAGATTTTCTAAAAAACAAATGAGTAGCATGAACAGTCCTCAAATTAACTTCTTACCTTATGAGAAGATTTGTCTCAAAAATAAAATGGTCTAAACAGTCATTCACAAACAAGTTTTAAATAGTTTTTAGGTCAGTCATTAAAAAGAACAAAGTCACAATTTAACAGAAATTTGATATGAAGAAAATTAGCCACAATGGTTCTTAAAGATGATTTATCTGATCAGACCGTTTTGCCTTGATGGAAATTTTTTGTCAAAAATGGTTGGCCGAAACAGTCCTCGAAATGATCCTACTTTCTTATGATAAGCTTTTGTTCAAAATAATTGGCCTAAACTGTCCTTACACGAGTATTCAAATGGCATTAATATGTACTTCTTATCTTGTCATATGGCCTATATATATAATCTCAATCGCTTGCTTTCTATCTTCAAAACACTGGATACTGGACATGATTATACTGGAATGCCTGATGGGTATATCTCAGTTTAAGAGCAGCTACCAAGATTTTCAATTTGTGCCAAACCTAGGAAGCCTGCTTGGTGTAACCATCTTGAAGACAGACTTACCATAACGCACATTCAGAGGGCGGATTCAGGGGAAGACATAAAAAACACAGCAAAAGCAAGGATTGAGATAACAGACCAACAAATTATCTACATTTTAGCAAAAAAGATCAAAACACCAAAAATGTTGTACAATGACTGGCCTAAAAACCGTCAAATCTTTGTGCACACAGTTAATATGATGCTGACCACTAGCTATCTTTCTCTAAGGCACTCAAACTCGTGCCTAACCCTGAAAGCTTGCTAGTTTCAGATTTTATCACATCTAAACATAAACCATCTATAAAATCTTGACAAATTCAAGTTGCGTTGCAAATCTATGATGAAAATTAATATTTTTAAATGATAAGTAACCAAAGACCAATTAAGGCTCATGTACACAAAGGCAATTACTGTTGTTTTTCAAGATTATCCTTAAAAAGCACCTTAGACTCTATAGGAAGTTTCTTTTGTGAAAAATGAGTGTCATAAAAAGTCCTTAAAATGAACCTATTATCCCCTAAGATTTTCTAAAAGAATAAATGAGTAGCATGAACAGTCCTCAAATTAACTTCTTACCTTATGAGAAGATTTGTCTCAAAAATAGAGTGGTCTAAACAGTCATTCACAAACAAGTTTTTAATAGTTTTTAGGTCAGTCATTAAAAAGAACAAAGTCACAATTTAACAGAAATTTGATATGAAGAAAATTAGCCACAATGGTTCTTAAAGATGATTTATCTGATCAGACCGTTTTGCCTTGATGGAAATTTTTGTCAAAAATGGTTGGCCGAAACAGTCCTCGAAATGATCCTACTTTCTTATGATAAGCTTTTGTTCAAAATAATTGGCCTAAACTGTCCTTACAGGAGTATTCAAATGGCATTAATATGTACTTCTTATCTTGTCATATGGCCTATATATATATATATATATTATATATATATATATATAATCTCAATCGCTTGCTTTCTATCTTCAAAACACTGGATACTGGACATGATTATACTGGAATGCATGATGGGTATATCTCAGTTTAAGAGCAGCTACCAAGATTTTCAATTTGTGCCAAACCTAGGAAGCCTGCTTGGTGTAACCATCTTGAAGACAGACTTACCATAACGCACATTCAGAGGGAGGATTCATGGGAAGACATAAAAAACACAGCAAAAGCAAGGATTGAGATAACAGACCCACAAATTATCTACATTTTAGCAAAAAAGATCAAAACACCAAAAATGTTGTACAATGACTGGCCTAAAAACCGTCAAATCTTTGTGCACACAGTTAATATGATGCTGACCACTAGCTATCTTTCTCTAAGGCACTCAAACTCTTGCCTAACCCTGAAAGCTTGCTAGTTTCAGATTTTATCACATCTAAACAAAAATCATCTACAAAATCTTGACAAATTCAAGTTGCGTTGCAAATCTATGATGAAAATTAATAAATTTTAAATGATAAGTAACCAAAGACCAATTAAGGCTCATGTACACAAAGGCAATTACTGTTGTTTTTCAAGATTATCCTTAAAAAGCACCTTCAACTCTATAAGAAGTTTTTTTTGTGAAAATGAGTGTCATAAAAAGTCCTTAAAATTAACCTATTATCCCCTAAGATTTTCTAAAAAAAAAACAAATGAGTAACATGAACAGTCCTCAAATTAACTTTTTACCTTATGAGAAGATTTGTCTCAAAATTAGAGTGGTCTAAACAGTCATTCACAAACAAGTTTTAAATAGTTTTTAGGTCAGTCATTAAAAAGAACAAAGTCACAATTTAACAGAAATTTGATATGAAGAAAATTAGCCACAATGGTTCTTTAAGATGATTTATCTCATCAGACCGTTTTGCCTTGGTGGAAATGTAAGAGCAGCTACCAAGATTTTCAATTTGTGCCAAACCTAGGAAGCCTGCTTGGTGTAACCATCTTGAAGACAGACTTACCATAACGCACATTCAGAGGGAGGATTCAGGGGAAGACATAAAAAAACAGCAAAAGCAAGGATTGAGATAACAGACCTACAAATTGTCTACATTTATGCAAAAAAATCAAAAGACCAAAAATCTTGTACAATGACTGGCCTAAAAACCGTCCAATCTTTGTGCACACAGTTAATATGATGCTGACCACTAGCTATCTTTCTCTAAGGCACTCAAACTCGTGCCTAACCCTGAAAGCTTGCTAGTTTCAGATTTTATCACATCTAAACAAAAATCATCTATAAAATCTTGACAAATTCAAGTTGCGTTGCAAATCAAAGATGAAAATGAATACTTTTCAATGATAAGTAACCAAAGACCAATTAAGGCTCATGTACTCAATAGCCGTGACTTGTTTTGTCCAAAATGAGTTGCCTGAATAATCCTTGGAAAAAGCCTACTACCCTATGAGAATTTTTTGTGAAAAATGAGTCGCTTGAGCAATCCTTAAAATAAATCAACTATCCTTTGAGAAGATTTTGTAATACGCTAGCGTCAGATCATTTGTGAAATTTACCTACCTTTCAGAAATATTTTTTGTCAAAACTGATTGGTCTAAACAGTCTTTCACTGCTATGGCATCTTTTTTTAACCTTGAGTTTGTAGCACTTTTACTTCTATAACCTTGGAGGCATTGGCTACTGGCGACTAGACTTCGATTTAACTCATTAGGCTGCAGGGTATAACCGTTGTCAAATTTGCTACAACTACACATTACCTGCATCATCTATGGCATTCATGTCCCCTGTGGCTGCATTGATGTCAAGATGATCAAGGTCCTAGTCAATGGAACGAGCCCAATTCATACCATCCTGTACGTAAGTACCGGAATACACCTGTTTCTGTTCACCTGAAAACTGAAATAAAAGAAACCTACGTTCAGAGAACTCACTCAAATTTTTAATCCAGCTTGTGTCTTTGCATTCACAGTCTTATGAGAGAAGTTTCTAATGAAGGACACAATAAATTAATAATATACAGAATATATGAAAAACTTCGATAGATGTTCCCTGATGCAAGTGTTTCCAACAAACAACACAATCTTCTGCACTTGCTGATCAAAAGTAACAAGTGTCAATACATTTTGCGTGATCAGGCATTCTAGAGACAAGCATTATAAACAAGAGGGCCATGATAGACTTATATAGTGCAATCGGAAGTCCTCGACAGATTCCGTTATCCTACATGAATCGAAGCAATCTGCCGAGGTGTCCCGATTGCCTTACAGTGCTCACTCGAGTGGCATTGCTTATCCAGAAAAATATTCCCGTATATTTCCATGATGATTGAATGCAAACTGTGGCCTCTATCGTGTTCTCAAGCTTTTTCTTTTATTTGCCATGGTGACCTAGTTATTTATCCCAGATGACCCAGATTCAAAACATTAATACAAACATTCTGAGCAATTTTCATGCATGTGGCCTCTAGAGTGTTAACAAAGGTTACCTTTTATCTAACCTTGAGACCCAGTACTTTACCCCAAGTGACACAGTTACAAACCAGGCCTACACATCATCAAGACAATCATTGTGACCCATTTTCATGATGATTGGGGATCAAATGTGCCCCCTAAGGTGTTAATAAGGTTTACCTTTGCTATGCCATAACGACCTAGTTATTGGCCTGGTATGAGCCATATTCAAACTTGACATAGACTTCAACAAGAGAGCCATCATGGCACTATATCGCTCACCTAAATACAAGTGCACTGGCCTAGTGGGTGTGGTCAATTTTGACCCCAGAGGCATGATTTAAACATAGTCGGTGGAAGACCACTAGACAATGTCATATACCAAATATCTAAGCTCTGGGCCTTAAAGTTTTAGAAAAGCAGATTTTTAAAGATTTTTCTATACCAAACGACCCCCTGGGCAGCGTAAATTTGACCCTGGGGCATGAATTGAACACACTTTGAAGACGTCCACTAGACGCTTTAACACACTAAATATCTAGGCTCTAAACATTGTGTTTTTGGGGGAGAATATTTTTAAAGGTTTTTCCTATATACTTCTTTGTAAAACAAGTGACCCCCTGGGTAGGGCCAATATTGACCCAAGGAGCATAATTTGAACAAACTTTGAAGAGGTCTACTAGGCAATGCTACAAATTTAAGCTATAGGACCTGTGGTTTCAGAGAATAAGATTTTTTTAAAGTTTTTCCAATATAAGCCTATCTAAAACCAGGTGATCCCCGGGTGTTGTCAATTTTGACCCGGGGCTCATAATTCGAACAATCTTCGTAGAAGTCCACTAGACAATGCTACATGCCAAATATCTAAGCTCTAGGCCTTGTGATTTCAGAGAAGAAGGATTTAAAAGTGTTTCCTATTTTTTTCCATAGCAACCAGAGTTCTGCATGGAAAGGAATTCTTTGTATTTTTTGGTAGAGCTTCATGCAAGGAACATCCCTGCCAAGTTTCATCAACATTTGCCCAGTGGTTTCAGAGGAGATGTCGTTTGAAGCAAAATGTTGATGGACAACGGACAATTATCCATCCTAAAAGCTCACCCTGGCAATGCCAGGTGAGCTAAAAAGACAATCATTCTGATCTAGATTCGAAATCCAATAAAATGTGCAGCCTGTATTGCATATAAAAGGTTTTCTTAGTGCCTGACCTAGTGACCTAGTTTTTGACCCAATATGACGCATTTTCTAATTCAGTCTAAATTTCATCAAAACACTCATTCTGATTAAGTTTCACAAAGATCCAATATAAATTGCAGCCTCTATTGCATACACAAGGTTTATCTATGATTTCACCTGGTGACCTGGTTTTTTAGCTGAGATGACAGTTTTTCGAACTCAACCTAGAATTCATAAAGACATTCATTTTGACAGTGTTCCAGAAATTTCGAATAAACAAGAGCCCAAAATGGCCAGTATCGGTCTACTGGGCTGACTGGACTGTTATGAGTAAGTATCGTGAAAATATTTTGCAATGTTATCAAGGAAAAGCTAACAGGGTTCACTGTGACCTTGACCCATTCACCCCAAAAACAGTATGGATCATCTACTCAGGAAGACCAATCATCCATGACGTTTGAAGAATGTGGGCGATGTAGATCTCAAGATAATGAGTGGTAGTGATTTTCAAAGTTCGGGTCACTATCACCTTGACCTTTGATCCCAAATACAGTAGGGATCATCTACTCATTAGAACCAATCATCTTGTGAAGTTTAAAGACCGTGGGTCAAAAAGATCTCAAGATATTGAGCGGAAAAGATTTTCAAAGTTTGGGTCACTGTGACCTTAACCTTTGACCCACAAACCCAGAGATATTCTGAATGCTACAGAGAGCCTTCTGAGCGAGTTTGATGAGCATTGAATAATTACTGTGACCAGTAGAGCGTTATCGAGGAAAATCTGACGGAGGTCACTGTGACACCCACCCCCCCCCCCCCCCAAAGTCAAATGAAAATTGCAGCCTGTAAAGCTTCTTCAAGGAAAAGTTTAAGGACAGACGGACAAAGGACAAACCACCATGGCATAATGAGCTTCTGCTGCATACAGAAGCTTTTCCTATGATTTGACGTACAGTAGTTATCTAGATTTTGATCCAAGATATCCCATATGCAAACTCTATCTATATTATATCAAGACAGTTTTTTCAAATAAAGTTTTATGAAGATCCTGTAAAAATAAATGTAGCCTGTATTGCATACACAAGGTAACATGTGGACAGACAACGAACATCAAGCGGTCACAATAGCTGAAATATGTGTTCTACTGTACCTTGTATGCAAAACTTTAACCAAACTTTCCAGTTTCAACGAAGCCATAATTTGTAATTAATTCAGTAAGCAGTAACCCAACTCGATTGTTGAAGACCCCTGGTTTCAAATTAATTTTTTGAATTGTAACTTAGATATATGCCTATAGTATCTTGCACATAAAACTTTAACCAAATTCATCGTGCATGCAAAATTTTATCCAAACTTTCTAATGCCAACAAGGGCCATAATTTGTGATAAATTCAGTCAGCAGTTATCGAACACAATTGTTTGATACCCCTGAAGACTATATTAAAGTTTAAAATAAACAACATAGGGATTCCATAACTTACATAACACTAACCAAATTTCTTAAGTTGTAAAATAAGACCTACATTCGGTCAAGAGTTATGTAACTTAACACTTTGATACCCTTGAAGATTTTATTCAATCCCATAAGCCTTTACACAGACGATGTCCGATTTTGACATTGAGTATCCTAATACATGTATAAATGAAGCACATATTTACCTTTGGTCCAGACTTTGGTCTTCAGCTCCAACAGGTAATTCAGAGGTCTTCTGACATCTTTCACACTGTACATGTCTGCATAAAGAATTCAAATTTGCACAATTCAGTGCTCACCTATTTACTCTGTTAGAAACTTTTAAAGGATAACTGTTAGAAGTCAACAGTCACAACAGTTACTAGAGAATACATCTCACTTTTCCCTAGAGGGCAAATAAGTCTTAATCCTTTAATACCAAGACTAGTGTAATCAACACTCCACATTATACCTTGCAACATGGAGATTTTACCCCTGGGCAGTCAAAAATAAGTTTAATATATTGCTGTCTGAAATCTGTATGCTTGCATACATTGGATATTTCACACCTTTCTGGTCACTCTAGTTCAATTTCTAGCACTAAGCAGTGCAAAACTGTAGCACAATAATGTACCCAGATACAGTGTCAGAAACTTGACTTGTGTCAATTTAACAGGAAAAAAAGTCTCTGATTAGGGCAATGGCCTCAAAAAATCATTTAAAAATGTCTCTCGCAAATTTTGATAGATTAGTTTAAGCAATCATGGTACGAAGAACAACTTAATCAGTACTTTTTAAGCACAGAACTGCAAATCATAGATTACCTATTGAAACAGGCAGGTGGAATGGTAGGAGGTTCATTGATAGGAAATGTATTTTTTTTCTAGCAGGTCAGACAGCATTTAATTAGCTCTATTATGAATGAAAATAGTGATTACTGTTTTAAGAATCCATATATTTCCATTCATTGTGGCACAACAAACATGTTGAAAGAGTACAAAATGTACTTTATCCATTTAATCTAAATTCTAGCATAAAATGTGGTTTATACCCATTTTGTTGACGTTTTAACACATGGATAAACTTGCGTTAACAGTGAGAATCAAACTCAGTTTTGACTCATTTTCATTTAATATGGGCAATACAGGGCCATTGTTAACTATGAACCTGTTCTCAAGTCTTTCATGAAGCACGGTGTTAACAGTGCCGGACTTAAAACACTAGTGATGTCATAAATAATTATGATGTAAACACCAGGGACATTGTACCGCACATAGTTGAGCACCCTGATAGTAAGTGTTTTGTCTTTCATTTTTTTGTGATGTTTTATGCTTGAATAGCTTTTACAAATTGTTTTTATGTTACAACACCTGCAGAATCCCTAACTGACTCAGGTGCACAAACAATCCCTCATGATTGACTGCAATGTTAAAACACGAAAAAAACGTTTGTTAACCCTATAATATAATATATCCAGTTAATACAGTCATGTTAACTGGAACTATCACTGCAAGTGACTCATACCCCAACCACTGAACTCTTTTTTTTTTTAGGCAGTACCCACTACAATCTTAAGATATAGTGAGTTTTTTTTTCCATTTTTAGTTACCGTCCTTGACCTTGGCAAAAATGATCCCAAATCCATATAAAGCCTGCCACCCCACGAGAGCTACTCATTCGCAGTACCAAGTTTAGTTAGAATAGGTCACTTTTACCAAACTTTATAAAGGGCAAGGTGTGACATAAAATCTGTAAAGCAACAGTTAAACGTGTGTGACACGATGCAATGGTGTGCATAGGACAGGACAAGACAAAGTGACTTCCAACATGTCTCCACCAAACATTTTTTGGTTGAGGAATAAAAAAAAGACATAAAAAGAATCTGCAAATGTGTAAGAAATTTATTACTTTCAAACCAATCTACTCTTAGTGTAGTTACATTTTGATGCACATGTGAAATGAGTTAACAATTCTGTGCTGAAAACTTGCACATTACATAAACTGATATGTTACATAACAAGATTTTAAGTTATATGACATTATAAAAGTCCCAGTAGCACTTTACCTACTCTAATATAGAATACTGAATTTACTTTTAGAATAATTAGTGTATATAATTATTATGTTTTATTTATTATTAAACAATTTTGACATAATATTGCGGATTGATCACGAAATTATTGTATCTGCTTCTATTTTATATGCAGATACAATAGTTTTGCGAACAACCCTCAATATATGCCTTTCTTTCATAATTGTACTAGTTCTCCACTTGAAAGCATTGCCAAAAAGTATTCTTATTTTTTTGCAACATCACTGAAGCGAATACTGCGCTATATGTTTAGCGTGTACTTTCGACTAAAAACAGTTACGTTAGGAATGTTTTTTCGTACAAACAACGGTCATTTTCGCCGGTTAGACATCTTTCTCAGTCATAACACATTTGTATCCTAAGTGCTCCTGGGACTTTAAACACACAGAAACAAACCTTCAACATGTTAACTAATGCTATAACAATCAAGAGTATCTCTACAATAAAAATTATAACCATTTTTAAATACTGTTAAGTCAATACATTTTGTATTTTGAGATTTTCAAACAGCTGACAGTGCAAACAGCTGATTATCAAGCCTTGATAATGTCAGAGAAAGTGCCATTTTAACATTTGCCATATGTCTTTTTTATCTGACATTTGCCATGTTTATTCATTATTGACGTTTGCCAAATTTCTGAAATTGAATTACATATGCTAAAATACTGTTAACTGGGTAATATTTGCAAAGATTTAATTTTAATCATTTTTGCGAATTTCCCACTTCGCTACTTTCACGAAAAATTCATTTCATATAGATTTACTATTAGAGAAATCTACTTTCTCGAAATTTGAAATTCACTTATCAGTCTGTCTGCTTACAAATTGTACATTTTTCATCACACAATAATTACCCAATTAACAGTAAAAGCTTTTTCTAATAACTTCAACTGTTTGGCCAACGTGTACCAGCTCCTTTATTCAAACTCTGTAAGTAAAATTACCATAATATTCTTTTATGAAAGTAACCATTAAAAGACTTGAGAAGAAAAGTGGTCCAATACAGTAAAAGTTAATGATTCAACAAGAATTACACTGTGATGTAGATGGCTGAAGTGTAAGTGGATGTTAGGACATAGTAGCCTTGCATCACTCACCCGAGTTCTAGGCCGAAAGCTCTAGGCCTTGTGGTTTTGGAATTTTTTCCTGTATCTTACCAAATGTAAAATCAAGTGATCCCTGTGGCAGGGTCAGTTTTGACCCCAGGGTCATGATTTGAACAATCTTGACGGAGGTCCCATAGGCAATGCTGCATGCCAAATATCTATGCTTCAGGCCTTGTGGTTTCAGACAAAAAGATTTTATAGAAAATTATGTAAAATGAAGTGACACTCAGACCAGGGTCAATTTTAACCCGAGTCATGATTCGTAAAATCTTGGTAGAAGTCCACTAGACAATGCCACACTCCAAAAATCTTAAGCTCTGGGCCTTTAGATTTTTGAGACAAAGATTTTGAAAGTTTTTCCCATAGAAACCTATGTAAATTCAAGTGACCCTATTTTTGCTATTTCTTGCCATAGCAACCAGACTTCTGCAATGGAAGAGAATTCTTTGGACACCTTTGGTAGAGCTTCATGCGAGGAACATCCCTGTCATCAACATTGGCTTAGTGATATCAGACAAGATGTCATTTGAAGGAAATGGCGAGCGGACGTATGACAGACGGTGAGCAATCCTAACAGCTCACCTTAGCAATATGTGCCAGGCGAGCTAGAAAGAAGCAACCAGTTCTGAACAATAAACCATAATAGTATAAAACATGTGCACACCTACCCAGGAAACAAAGTACCGATGCTATTACATCATTCTTTAACAAGATGAGACCGAAAATAATGCCGCTAACAAAGAGACACTTCTATGTTTAAAGTTGCAGTTTGTTACAATGCTTACAGTAATAAACATTTACTATTATCCCTGCTCCAGGTTCTTATCTAACTCTCCTACATAATCTACATAACCAGAAAACTCAACTACAGATATTATATTTTTCAGTGCAAGCTGGTACCCATCTTTCTGGTTTTAAACACACGTTCGGAGGTTTCAGAGTTTTTATTTAACTTCTGTCATTAGCTGTTCAGAAGTTTCAAACTTTATTGTGACAAACTTTTACAACAATAAGTACACAAGTGAAGACAAGTGATACAATAAAATCCAAAATGATAAAGTCAAAATGTTGCAGTATATAATTATAGTACATAAATATAAGAAAAAACATTGTTGTTCAAAGCTGCGATAAGCAATCAGTGAGCAGTTATAGCACACTGATCATAGCTGCATCCAATCAACACTGCTATAGCTGCTTGTATTAACAAACATATATATTATTTATTATATACAAACTTGTATTGAAATGTAAATGAAGGTTGCTTCAAACCATGGACTAGATTCTCTTATAACTCAAAATTCAACTTTTGTTTTGTGGGTTTTTTTTTCATAATTTTACAACATTTAAACTCGAACAAAAACAAATCAACAAAACAATATCTTTGAATGTTAAATTTTTTCATAACGTTAATAATATCTTGATTAAACATTTTAAAGTCCCAAGAGCACTTTGGATGTGAGCATACTTACTCTTATATTACCAGGAAAGATGTCATACCGGTAAAACTGAACTTTACTTGTTTGAAAAACTTTCCTAATGTTGCTTTTCAAATCGTAGTTTGTACTATAAATAAGATAGTGCAGTACTTTCTTCAATGATAGTGCAACAAATAAGAAACACTTCTCATCAACACTTTTTTCTTGAAAAAGCGACATTAAATAGGAATTGTCAACATAGTTCTATCTTCCTTACCAGTAAATTCATCACTCTTCAAATGAGTAAATTAAATGCGCTCTTGGGGCTTTAAGTATCCAAAAGTTTCGGAGAAAACATGCCGCAAATCAACCAATGTCATTTCTCACATGAAATGAAAATTATAACAAGAGAGCCAACATGACCATATATCGCTCACCTGAGTACAAACATACATGACCTACTTATGACCCAATGTGACTGAAATTCAACCTTAAACTATATAACATAAACATTCTCTTTGACCTTGACAAGGCAAACATTCTGACCAATTTACAGGATGATTGGCTATAAAATGTGAGTACCAGAGTATTAAGTTCTTTTTTAATTTGACCTGGTGACCAAGTTTTTAATCCCAGGTGACCAACATTCAATCTTGACCTAGAAATCATCAAGACAAAACACTGAACAAAATTTAATGGCAATTGGCAGTTGAACATGGCCTCCAGATTCAAACTTGACCTAGAAATCATTTAGATAACCATTCTGACTAACTTTCATGAAAATTGAATGTCAAATGTGACGTCTAGAGTGTTAACGAGGCAAGTGTGAACAGAGAGACGACAGACTGACAACAGGTGATCACAATAGCTCACCTTTTGAGCACTTCATGCTCAGGTGAGCTAATAAAAACTGTTCCTCTAAACAATGATAGGTTTGATTATGGATAATGTCTCGAGAATAACTCGTATCTAAGTATAACAGAATAACTCAAGAGACTTTGCATTTCTAAAACAAATAAATGTAACTAAATTTCTGCATCTCTAAAGTCATTTTCACAGTCTGTGAATAAAATAATATCTAGCTAGTGAATATCAGAAATACATCTATAGCAGTTATTGTCAAGCATAAGATCATGGCTATGTATTTTAAGATCAACTTAAAAAACTTTTGCTAAACATCCTGACTTGAAATATTTCTAAATTAAAGATGTGTGCAATGATTATTGTAAACTGGGTAACATTCACAGTGATATAATTTTTGCTATTTTCGTGAATTTCCAGCTTCGCTAATTAATTAAAAAATCTTGCCAAAGATTCATTTAACATAGATTTACTATTAAAGAATTCTTTCCTGAATTTAAAATGAGTGAATAAAGTACGTCTGCTCACAAATCATGAAATTTTTATCACGTGAAATTTACCCAATTTACAATACTATGTCCTACATGCAATCCTTTAAATCTGCCTTAAAATGAGATCAACATAAAAATAATACAAATAAATATAAAATGAGGTCAGCAAAATCTAATATTTGGTCCAAAACTAATGAAAGAGTCAGTACTTTCTAAATAGCTTCCAATAAAAGAGGTAAGAATATTTTCTTTATGCAAAGAAAGTTTTCTTCATTTGAAATATTTTTCTTCGATAAAATAGTCTGTTTCACTCAGCCTATCGTGGTACTTTTCCTGACTTCATACAAGCAGAGAAAGATGGCGACGCGTAAACTAGAACAGACAATAACACAGTGTTTTCATAATGCCACATGCTGAAATGAATCATAAAAGGAGAAACATTAATGAGTATATTCAAATTGCACTGTCCATATTTAATTACCGGTACAGCTAAACCTATATGAAGAGCCACCAGTATTGCATCCTAAAGCAATTGTCATCCCGGAGGTTGCAGGTTCGAGCCCCATCAAGGTCACGACTGTACCTCCTCCTATGACACCAGTACTGGATTTTCCAGGAAGCGGACTCGAGAGTGACTCGATAAGCTAAAAAGCTTTCTTCACAATCGAGTTAAAATAAATTAGTATAAACTAATAGCTCACTGTGTGCCAAGACATGATATGTGGATGGACAGACAGCCGGAACCGAGCAAACCTATAGCCCCCAAAATGGTTTTTGACTTTGTACTAATAAACCCATGTATTTAGACACAATGGCACTAAGACCTTAGGTCAAATAAACATTCACACTCGTAAGATTTTGAAGATGAATTCTACTAAGAAGGCGGTTCCAACTTCTACTTCCTTGCTACTGAGCAGACTTTTGTGGCAACATGGTAAAGTATCTGCTTAACTCACTAAAGATTCCTCAACGAGTTCAAATCTTGCTCAGAACAAAGTATCGTTCATGGTTACACTCACTTTTTTAGCTACTTTCAGTCTGTACTCTTTGTGTTAGGTTAGACTGTACTAAAAATTCCATTAAACCTACTTGGAACATTCAGAATTAATACATGGCCTTACCTTCAATGATACATGTCTAAGACAGTGGGGATACAAGAATGACTGGATAAGAATTTAGACACAGTCATTTCAAGAAGCAACAGAAATCTTACCACAATCTATTCAACTTTAAACTGAACTTTAATCAAATGTTATTAACAGGATAATTGTGTTATAACAGGATAATTGCATGAGAGGAAGGGTCAATTTTGAAAATTGTGTTATAACAGGATTACTACATCAGAAGAATGGTCAATTCTTAAAATGTATTATTTTAGGATAATTCTGTAATAATTCTTGTTCTTTTACCAATTACAAAATTACAACATCATCATTTGTGCATATTTTCAAATGTAGGTGATAACAAAATCTCTTCATTCCGATTACAGACACCATAAAACAATAACTTACGTCCAGAAACAGAACAAGAACTATTCAGCAGACGACACATTACACAGAACAGAAAATTCGTTTTGCAGATGCCTTCTATCAATTCTACTCATATATATTATACTTTTATATGTTGTTTATTTTGACAGACTAGTTCTAGCTGCTGCTAAATTTATGTGCATTAACAACTTTTTTCCCTTTTACCCTTATCACGGTGCGGAATCACATGATCAAAAGAATCTCTAAACAAAAGTAAATCTATGAAAAATGTTAGAAAATAATGAAAGCCTTCCGATTGTGCTGAACACTTCAAGAAACTTAACTAAGTTATTGTTGAAGTGTTCAGCACAATCGGAAATAGAATGTGATCAAGATGTGTATAGTTCGAGAAATATTTTACATTGCCTTATGATAGGCTACTTTTTACATTTACAGCTAAATGGCTTTCATTACTTTCTAACATTTTTTATAGATCTACTTTTGGTTAGAAATTATTTTGATCATGTGATTCCCCAACGTGCTTATTCTCATGAAAAAGAAAAGACAAACTGACAGATAAAGAAGAGTGTTACACAGACTAAGCTTCTTTCTTTTCCTAGTGAATATATATATATAATATGAACATATGTACACAAAATATTTCAGTAACAAACAAAATCAACAGCGGTCAAAAAAATAAACTGCTAGACTTTTTGTTTACACTTTCTTTGCATTACATTAAACTGTACAGAGAAGTATAATAATTATGTTATTAAATGAGTGATTTGATATTGGCCCTGTTATTTGTCCCGAGGGCAATCGTATTGGCCCGAGCCCATACTGATTTTAGTTATTAGCTCTGTCTTTCCATTTTATGATAGCTCTTCCTATTTTATCATGTTTGGTAGTGAACGAATATTAGAGCCAATAAATAATAGTTATCTAATAAACTGTCTTACGAAATTTGGTCCCATGATTTAGAACTTCTGTCTTTTTTTGTTTATTGCGTTCATGTGGAATATATTGAAAATTGGTCTTGCACTAAATATGCTATCCGCCATAAATAAAGTCATTATTATCATAATTGTAATTCTTTTGTGCAAAGACTCGGGATCAATATGGTATTAAAATGTTACAAACATTTCTCTATAAGATTTAGTAAAAATCTAGGTAAAAATGGGTTAAACTGAATTCTGAAATCGTCAAGATAACAAAATCTAGCAATAAATTTTCCCGTCCCATTTAGTAACAATATTTTTCCTTAACAAACAGTATCAAGAATCACCTGCCGCATGACTCTGTCTTGAATTTTCCTTATCTACAAGCGGAGTGAACTCCCCTGTATTAAAGTCTTCTTCATGGTAACGAGAACTATCACATGGCTTTGACATACTATCGTTAACAACACCAGCTGCGCTTTTCTCTCCGTTACTAGTTCTTTCATGATCGGAACTTTCAAGTGTTTTATTTGAACTTGACTGATCACTGTTAGCTTCAGCTTTTGCGGTCAATTTTACAGGTGATTCTTTAGACGTCAATTCAACTTGTTCAAGATCGCTTTCAGAAGTGTCCGGTTTTTCTGAAGTAGAAAAATTCCAGCCGGAATCTTTGCTCTCCGTTCTTTTCATCATACCGGTAATGTTGTTGCTGCTAGGTAACGGAGTCCAATTACTGGAAAAAGACTGTTGTGAGCCGTCTTCCGTTTTTGTGTCTTCTGGCTTCGTATCGACATCCTTGTGTATGTCAGCTGAGACAGCTTTTTTTGCATTGTTGCACTGGTTGATTTTTGACAGATGTGTCCATTCTTTGGTAAATGCCTCGTCATCTTTCATGGTATTCTGCTGGGAGCGGCCCATAAGGGTGGCTCTACGCGCTACGATATAATGTGGGCGTTTGATACGCAGGAAAAGAATGTTATCCGAGGCCGCCTTCACTGTGAAGTCGGGTATGTAGGGTTCATGTTTCACGTAGATACTGTCCGTACTCGAAGACGGGGCTAATACTTTCTCGTTTATTTCTGAAAATAGAATTGTTATCATTAGAACATGTACAGAATTTCTGACTTTAAATTAAGCTATCATTCCTCTATAAATATATTCACTGGAAACTGTGTTAAAAGTCAGCTAAATTAAGCCTCATGCAGCCAATACTGATAGTGTTAATTGGGTTATTTTTGTGTGATGAAAATAACGCGATTTCTGTGCAAAAAGACTTAATCATGATTTTTAAATTTGCAAAAGAAGAAATCTCTTATAGTAAATCTATGTGAAATGAATCTTTTGCCAGATTTTTAAATTTAGTGAAGTGGAAACTTATGAAACAAGAGGACCATGATGGCCCTTTATCGCTCACCCGAGTACAACTGCTTTTAACAAAGTTGCTAGAAATCATCGAAACTACCTTTCTGACATATATCCAGGATATTTGGGCTGAAAATGTTACCTCTAAAGTGTTAACAAGGTTTTTCCATATTTGGGCTCTGTGACCTAGTTTTTGACCCCAGATGACCCATATTGGAACTTGAGCTAGAAATCATAGAAACAACCTTTCTGACAAATTTCCAGGATATTTGGGCTGAAAATGTTACCTCTAGAGTATTAACAAGGCTTTTCAATATTTGGGCTCTGTGACCTAGTTTTTGACCCCAGATGACCAATATTCGAACTTGAGCTAGAAATCATCGAAACAACCTTTCTGACAAATTTCCAGGATATTTGGGCTGAAAATGTTACTCTAGAGTATTAACAAGGCTTTTCCACATTTGGGCTCTGTGACCTAGTTTTTGACCCAGATGACCCATATTCGAACTTGAGCTAGAAATCATCAAAACAACCTTTCCAACATATTTCCATGATATTTGGGCTGAAAATGCTACCTCTAGAGTGTTAACAAGGTTTTTCCATATTTGGGCTGTGTGACCTAGTTTTTGACCCCAGATGACCCATATTGGAACTTGTGCAAGAAATCATCGAAACAACCTTTCTGACAAATTTCAAGGATATCTGGGCTGAAAATGTAACATCTAGAGTGTTAACAAGGTTTTTCCATATTTGGGCTCTGTGACCTAGTTTTGGACCCAAGATGACCCATATTCGAACTTGAGCTAGAAATATCCAAACAACCTTACTGGGACATATTTCCAATATTTGGGCGAAAATGTTACCTCTAAAGTGTTAACAAGGTTTTCCAATCAGGCTGTGTGACCTAGTTTTGACCCCAGATGACCCATATTGAACTTGAGCTAGAAACATCTTAACAACTTTCTGACAAATTTTCAGGATATTTGGGCAAAAATGTTACCTCTAGAGTGTTAACAAGGTTTTTCCATATTTGGGCTGTGTGACCTAGTTTTTGAACCCAGGGACCCATATTAAACTTGAGCTAGAAATCAACCAAACAACTTTCTGACAATTGCCAGGATATTTGGACTGAAACAGAGCCTCTAGAGCCTTAAGATTTTTCTATTCCCCTTTTGGGTCATGGACCTAGTTTTCTTCTCCGAGATGACCCATATTCGAACTCACCGAGTAATCTGGAACAAAATTCTGACCAAGTTTGTGACAACTGAGGCAAATGTGACCACTAGAGTGTTACGAACTAATTCAATTGGCTCAGGTGAGCTAAAAAGGAAATAATGAAATCATCGTAAATATTTCCAAATTTACAGTATATTCCAATTGGCTAATTTCATATTCAAAAGCACCTGCATTAGGCAGTTACCTCCTTCAATTGACCTCTTTTCATACATCTCTTTACTGGCTTGCTCTAGACAATTTTGTGCTTTTCAAATAAGAATATTAAATAAACCTGTATGCTTCATGTATTTCTATGGAGAACTATATACAGTAACCTTTATATGAGCTTTCTCGACAAAGGAAACAACTTAAGATAAAAGGAGTTTCAACGGTATCCAATAAAAGGTCACTGAAATACATGCATCAGAGCAAATTGCAAGCAACACTCTAACAAGGGCCATAATTGGTAGGAAATTTAAATAGGAGTTATCTAAACTGATGGTTTCATCCACCTGAAATCGGATTTGGTGCCTTCATCAATACGTGTTTCAGAAGAACACTGTAAATTGGGTCATTTTGGAGAGACAAAATTATGTGAGTTGTGAAGTTCAAATTCAAGAATATGAGAATTCTCTAATAGTAAATCTATGTGAAACTAGAGCTATCACTAGATGTGATTAAACCGGGAAAGATTCTTGAAAAAACTGAGAAAATTAAATTATCAGGAATACCTTCCAACAAACTAATATAGTATTCTTCCTGAAAAGTCAAGATATCCGATGATTTTTCAAAGATAAAACATATGGTTCTTGTACTTCTGTCCTTCCTGCTCAATGCCTTTGCCCATTGTACTGCAAGGTCAAAGGTCAATCATCTTGAGTATACTGTTGTTAAAACAATTAAATGTGTTTCCAAATGTAGCTTTCCCTGGACTAAAGGGAAATTTAAATGATTCATACATGGAGTGATAACAGTTTACGCAACTATACAAATTCAATAACTGTCATCATCATTGTATGAAGTTGCATTGCTTCTACTAATAATTCACGAACAATCTAAAGGAATTGTTACTAAGCCGGCCATGCATAATTACATTTCAAGATAGAGTTCATAATATCCTCACTCCACTTAAACTTCTGCAATAACTTACTTGTATGCAAGTGTGTTGAATACGTCCAACTGTTCTTTTCAAGTTCCACTTGTAAACAAAATTAACTATTTGTAATTTGCAAGCTAGTGTTATGTTCCTGTTTTGTGACTTCCTCTAAATGTAGACCTTTGCTATGAGGTTGTTTGAATTCAAACTCTTGCATTAGTCTTCAAGCAACACTGACCTAATTCAAAATAGAAACTCAGACTATTGACTAGCAAAATACTCATGTAGATTTGGATTTTTGTAAGACGGAACTTCATCGATTGTGCTTGACCATTGAGACAGTCTTATTTTAATTTTAATAGTATTTTTCAAAGGATAATTCTGACAAATAGTAAATCAAAGGGTATTATCATCGTAATTAGTCATTTTGATAATTGTTATGATGATTATCCACATCACATCCTATCATAATTGTTGTTGACCATTGTATGAAGTGTATGTTATAACATTTCTTTTTTATCAAAGTCTGACAAGGCAATCTAACTAGGGCAAACTGCCATTGTAATTGGCTTCAATACCCGTAGTTATAGTTCTTGTCACAGATTCCTCTAACAGTGCTTGACCATTGTATGAGGCCCTTGTGACCTTGACCATTCGACTACTGGTTTAAGATGCCGGTCAAAAAATGCAATAGAGGGTCATCAACCACTGGTGACTAACCTCCATCCCCAAATATGAAGCTGTGGGTCAAAGGAATCTTGAAGTTGAATTAGCAAGGGGAAAGCTTTTGAAAGTAACGAAACATTAAATTCCCAGGAACATTCCCAATTTGACCTGGTACTTTGAAAAGTCAAGATAGATGATACATGACCAACTAATCATTTTCTAACCTGTCCTTCATGCCAAATATGCCAAGACTGCAGGGTCAAAGGAATATCTTGAGTATACTCTTGTTAAGACAAGCTTTAAATGTGTTTCCAGGAATGTAGCCTTGACCCTTGACCAGGTGGAACCTTAAATATTCAATAGGGTCATCTACTAATCAGTTTGACGTAACCTATGTCAAATATAATGACTGTGGATCAAAGGATCATGTAAGATCATTGGGCCGCTTTTTCAAGTCAAGTCCCCGAACGATCTATAGCATTGACCTGGTGACCTCAAAATGCATAATTACATTTTAAATATTCATGAATAACCTCTCATGCCAAAGGTTAAGACTGTGGGTAATACACTTTATGCAAGTTGTTGGCGAAATACGTCCAACGCTTGCATTTCAATCCAGCGGACGGAAAACAAAATTACTATACCTTTTTACGAACTTTGTATGTCTGTTTTGTAATTTCGTGTGACTTAAATTTTGCTCGGTGAGCTACAAATCTTGTAAGTATTAAACAACAGTGCCTAAAACTTTAGAAACCTTTAATACCATTGTCATGACAATGTACTGTAGCTTGGCAATTATTTCAAAGGAAATTTTACTATTTGTTAGCAAGATTATTTTAATACTTTAAACTTTGTAAAGTATAAATTCTAAATTGTTCATGTTTATTATATCATCATTCCCATTTTAAAGTGCTAGCGATTTCCACTGACATATATTATACATCCTTGTTTTGTTGTTGTTGATGCCGATGTTATAACATTCCTTTATTATCAAAGCCGGCACCAGGCTCTAAGATAGCAGTCGGTAACCTTTAATTTAGCTACGGCGGCTCACCAATTTTAAGTCCAAATACCGGGCATGCACTTTTCCCTTGCTGGGATTCAAATCTTTGGCCTTGCACCCCTTATTTCAGAAAGTTTTATTGCCTAAACCACTAGACCAAGGAGACAGTAAACTCTGTATATAACTACTCTGGATAAAGCATAATACTGGATATAAGGAACAAATTTTTGGGCCCGATATTTTTCTTCATTTATAATGAAAATGCTATATGGATATAACATACACTGGACATAAGAAACAAATTTAAATGGTCCCAAAGAATGTTATATTTGGAGTTAACTTTACATTGTTCTGATTCTACACGAATTTATTTGCCGGACAAAGACTATTCACTTATATGCAAGCCTATATAAATATAATACGGACGTTAATCACATTTTTTTTGTTATTTATGACATGCCGTATATCCATTCACAAAGCAACTTACGTAATGCATTCATTCCATAGTAGGAAAATGGTCCGCCTTGGAAAGTAAGATTCTCACGGCCGACTAAAACCTCCACATGCCCTGAAATATAATCAACAATGCTAATCCAAGTGATATTCAAATTTCAAATATCTTTAACAAAAAATCTTATTTTCGGCTATCCCAGTCAAAAATTGAAAATCCATCCACTTTCTTAGGAACACTTTCATTTACACCTGTCAAATAGAAATAACTCAGAATAACAGTCATATATTGTGTGGTTGGCTTTTTTTTGAAGACCGAAACTGGAAAATAAGTAAAAACATATTGTTCCTTCTTAGATCTTACCTTAGATTGATTTTGGGGGGTTTTTTTAATTTTTTTTCAAAGCATTAACTATGTTTTAAGCTTCATTTTTGACTGTAATTCATTATAACCATATTGAAGGGATATATAAAGCTTTAAATTTCAGTTTTGTGAGATACAGAAGTACAACTGAAATAATCCCCAAATTGCAATCATAAATACATTTAGTTGAGTAGGTCAGTACTTTTCTAATTCCATCAACTTCAAACAATGATAAACCAAACTTTGGCAAGTCTTTTCCCAAAATATACTGGACTAACAGTTTGAAACAAGAGCTTTCCCTCATAAGAAACACATGTTAATTCATTTCAAAATCCATCCATGCATGAGAGAGTTACCATGTGTACAGGATTCAATGACCTTTAAACTCCAAGTGTGACCTTTACAGGGGGCTTGCATGCGACACAACATCTTCATGTGCTGAACATTTGTGCCATGTTATATGAAAATCAATGTGACGTTAGTAAGGAAAAGCTAACATAAGACACTGTGACCTTGACCTTTGACCCACTGACCTCAAAAACAAGAGGGATTATTTATAGGTTGCAGGGCACCATATGAGCAAGTTTCATGAAAATCGTGACCTCCAGAGCATTATCAAGGAAAAGCTGATAGAGGTCACTGTGAAGATGACCTTTGACCCACTGACCAAAAAAATAATAACAATTATCTACATGTTGCAGGGAACCTTCTGTGCCAGCTTTATTTAAGTTGAATGAAAATTTATACCTGTAGAGTGTTATCAAGGAAAAGTTAACGGAGGTCACTGTGATCTTGACCTTTGACTTACTAACCCCAAAAACAATTAATTGAATGAAAATTGTGACCTGTAGAATGTTATCAAGAAAAAGTTTACGGACAGACAGACGTACGTACTAAAACTTGGCAGATGTGTGGCTATTTTTTGTTCTCTCTATTGATCATTTTAACCATATAACCAGAAGGGAATGAATAATATAGAAGAGAATTTACTGTAATACATTGTTGCCATAGCCACTCAAAACCCCTCTTTTTTCGGCACGGACTGACGGACAACAGTCAAACCACCATGGCAAAAGCTCTGATGGACTTTGTCCAGTAGAGCTAAAGATGTGGACACACGGACAGATGGTTCCATTTTAATATGCACACCTTTGAAATGCAGTTACATAATTTTTGCACACCTTTTTGACTAACAACACAGCCAGCAGTAGCACATAGTTACCTGAGTTCTTGTAATAATCTTTATTATCAGTAGGTTCTGGCAATAAAAATTACTAAGCTACAAACTACATACTTTTTTACGTATTTCACTACTTGACTCATCTGTACCTGGCACCTTGTCTGCATGAATAGTCACTGAATGTAACACATAATTACTATAATACAAGAGCTGACACAAAGAAAAAGTTCTGTATCAAAGTCCCATCAGGTCACAGACTAAGGTGTGCATCAATCATTAAACATGAGACAGTACCATTGTAAGTAATTCTTCATTTAATGGCTAAAATCCTGACTTTAGTCTGCAGCTGAGGTGACATTAGTTCATCCATTCCCACCTCCACCTCAACCCTACCTCTCTTTTCAACACTGCTGCCACAATTCCCTGTTAATGCTTTTTGGGAGATTCAGTGTTTTTGGGTGATTCAGTGCTTTTTGGGCGATTCTTTGCCTTTGGGTTCTTTAACTAGCAAGTATACAAACCTTGTAGTATGAGGACAAAGTAGTCACATGGTACCCCTTCCTTGTAGATAAAGTTGTTCTCATTATGATGGGGATTCAGCTCAACCACGATGTTTTGATTGATCAGCTTGCGCAGGACCGTCTCCGATATAAACTTTGGGTGGAACGGATCAACAGCTGAAACGTAAACAGGAAAAAATCAATGGAAATGATAGATGTTACTGAAAGTAACATCTGATACTAAGATGATGTCTTAGACTAATTTTTTATCGGGCAATACGATTCATATGTAAATAGTGATTCGATGATACATGTACGCTCTGGATAAGCAATACTTGTAACACCCGTGCCCAGTCTGGCACCTGGCTTTGACGGAAAGTTGCTTTATCCCCCCATCCTTTGGTCCTGGTATCGGAAAATGGATAATGGAAAAACCAGTACTTTGTCTGTAATGATCATCTGGCCCCGAAGGCTGCCGGATAAAACATGTTCTAATGTACACATACAAAATTTAGACAAAGGAAAAGAACTGAAACAAGACAGAGTAAATAACTGGGAAAACTTCATAGGGATCAAGGAAGACTGATTCTTCAACTCAATGTGATACAGTTTTGTTTGCAAGCTGAATAAATTTTATCAATTCTACTACAGTATAGTTCATATTTTGAGACCACCCTTCCGACCAGTAAAAATTGGTCTTATTAATGAATTGGTCTTCTTAGCGAAACCTTTTTACCATTAAATTGAACATTTTGGTTCTGAAATGTCTGGTCTTAACATAGAGGGCAGTCTTAACATCAGGTGGTCCTAACAGCGGAACTTTACTGTACCGTGATTTGTGACTATAAAAAAGAAAAACATTTTTACTATGAAACTGAACATTTTGGTTCTGAAATGTCTAGCCTTAATATAAAGGGTGATCTTAATAGCGATACTTTACTGTACCAGGATTTTTGACAACGCAAGAAGAAAAGTTTAGCTCCGACAGCGATTATGTACATTAGATCATTCCCACTTGAGCAATCTTAGACGGAAGCTATTGAACAAATATTCAAGTGAAATTTTATTAGAATTGGCGCAAGAGTCTAGGAAGAGATGTCTATCTCAGAAAGAGTGTATTTCCACATCTTTCTATGAAAATTGTCCATGTTGCTCTTTTCTGGTTAATTTGACGTGCAGATATAAAACTTGAGAACACCAAGATGATTAGCTGCCACTGTATTTCCTGGCACCGACACCTATAAATACATCTTGCTAATAGTTCATACAGCTCATTCTGTAACATATCAACGTATTGATTTTGAAAATATCTATAATCAATGTACCCCTGTACAAGGCAGTTCTTATTCTGCTTCGACTGGTAATAAACGTACAATTATTACACACTGTGCAGTAATAAACAATAACAAAGGAAGCTGCTACTAGATAGAAATATTTGTTTACATGTTGTATTAAAACGTTCCGCACTACATACCAACTAAAACAAGTAAAATCTATATGATTATAATAGTGAAGAAACATGTAACTTGGCGAATACAGAACGCAGAACACAACCTTCAACCAATCATAAAATAATGACACCCTGGCTTGATTATGTTTACTAGGTAAATACTCTGGTCCGATACGGAATCAAGTAGACTGCTCAAAAACAAGAATATTAGTTATTAATAAGAACTTGCAATGAACTGAAAGGTTTTCAGAGAAAATATAAGTCTTATCTGTCTAATGTTTATTTTGCCTAGTAATTGATTTAGCCTGCCCAACTTAATAAGCAATATCACGCACTGGGGGAAAAAAGTATTATTTCTCAGTGTGTTTTCTTGATGAGCTAGCAGAATTAAGGTAATGAACAAATTTCAGAGCAAGAACTATTCAAGGTATTTGTTATTTACAATGAATACCCCTAACCCTCATGATGCAGTCAGTATTTTAACAAGAACTGTCCCTCATAAGTGACAAGTGCCCCCCCAAAAGCGATGTCTCACAGTCTGTGACCTTGACCTTCAATGTGTGGAATTGGTTCTTGCACACGACACTTAATCTTCATGTGCTGAACATTTGTGCCAATTCTTTTTAAAAATGTGAAATGACTGTTTTTAAGACTCACAATTCAAGAAATATTCATCACACAATTTTGAAATTTATACCATTAGAAAGAAAATTTTATCATGAAAAACTTTTGTATTGGTCAGTAAATGATTAAATGAAGGGTTAATAGAAAACAAATAGCTTGAATAACACAGGTACCTTTTTTGTATTTTTACCAATAACCTGTATGGGGATAGTGTACAGATAATGCTATTATCTACATAAGGAAAGTAACACTGATAAGGCTTAATGTGTTAAAATCCTTCCATGTATAACAGAGTTACAATTTAGACCTGAACATGTACATATATACAGGATTCTAAAATCTCTGACCTCTAAGTGTGACCTTGACCTTCAAGGTAAGGATGCGGCGCTTGTGCATGACAAGTCATCACAATAAAGTCACTGTGACCTTTACCTTTGACAGTGTCCTCAAAACAGATCAAGAAAGGAGCTACAACTACTTAATAAGGTCCAGAAATGCCAGTTCTAGATTGTTTTGAGTAAGTTTTGAGAAAATCTTTTGTAAGATGTGACCTGTTATCAAGCACTTAGAATAATTTGCAGTAGTAAAAATTGGTTTTCCCACAGCATGGCTCACATTCTATACAGATCATACAGGTTGCAGGCAACCTTCTGAGCAAGTTTTGCGAAAATCCATTGAAAAATTTGACTTGAAGAACATTATTAAGGTTTAACAAAAATTGGCAGTAGTATGGTTTCTTTCCGCATAGCGTGGCTCAATTTCTAAACTGCTCAACATGTTGCAGGCAACCTGCTGACCAAGTATTGAGAAAATCCATAAGAAAAATTAATGTGACCTGTAGAGACAGTAGTGTTACGGACCGACAGGAGATGACCATTCTGACATCCCTATCCCACTTTGCAACTGGGGATAATGAAGTGATAGTTCATACAATTGTTTGCAGTCAATCCATCAGCCCATTATTAATAACAGAGCTTTCCCTGCCACTGGCCAATGTCATAAATTGCCCTAATTTCTGCAGTGGTTATAGAAACTTGAAATTGGCTGAAGAAATTTTACCCATATCGGCCAAAATTATATCTTTCTGCCTGAAAATGTGGCAACAGATTTTTGAAACATAGGGAAGGTTTGAATCAAAGTAATACGTCTATGACATTGTGTACTCACAAGTTGACAGGAACTGGAAGGCAGCGACAGACAACTGCGGAGACAAAATATGTTTGTTGTCATCACCGGGCTGGTTGAAAATGCTGAAATCTTGTCGGGGTAACATCCTTGGTGCTTTCCGAATATTGTCAGCTGAAATAAAGCAGGAAGATATCAATAAGGTTTGATCACATGCGAGACGTTAACAATTATACATTTACATGGCAATACTGCAAACAATGTTTTAAAAGCTCACCACAAGACGACTCATTGTTTGATTTTCAATCAGAAGTACTCTCTAAAACAGTACAATATACCTTGAAGTAAAGAACGACTTATGACTGTTTTGCATTGAATCCTCAAAATATGGTTTTATTTTTGTCCTATGTTTTCCTTAAAAACTACAATTTAAGTAGAAAAATGTTTCTTTACAATGTTCATTTCGTTTCTATCATTCAGCCAGAGTTTCTGTTTCTCCAGAAATTCACCAATCATCTCGCGGTGTCACCCATTCATTTATTAAGAAATAAACTAACTACATTTCATGACTTTGGTTAACATGTACAGACAGACAGACAGACAGACAGACAGACAGACAGACAGACAGACAGACAGACAGACAGACAGACAGACAGACAGACAGACAGACAGACAGACAGACAGACAGACAGACAGACAGACAGACAGACAGACAGACAGACAGACAGACAGACAGACAGACAGACAGACAGACAGACAGACAGACAGACAGACAGACAGACAGAGAGAGAAGAAGAAGACAGACAGACAGACAGACAGACAGACAGACAGACAGACAGACAGACAGACAGACAGACAGACAGACAGACAGACAGACAGACAGACAGACAGACAGACAGACAGACAGACAGACAGACAGACAGACAGACAGACAGACAGACAGACAGACAGACAGACAGACAGACAGACAGACAGACAGACAGACAGACAGACAGACAGACAGACAGACAGACAGACAGACAGACAGACAGACAGACAGACAGACAGACAGACAGACAGACAGACAGACAGACAGACAGACAGACAGACAGACAGACAGACAGACAGACAGACAGACAGACAGACAGACAGACAGACAGACAGACAGACAGACAGACAGACAGACAGACAGACAGACAGACAGACAGACAGACAGACAGACAGACAGACAGACAGACAGACAGACAGACAGACAGACAGACAGACAGACAGACAGACAGACAGACAGACAGACAGACAGACAGACAGACAGACAGACAGACAGACAGACAGACAGACAGACAGACAGACAGACAGACAGACAGACAGACAGACAGACAGACAGACAGACAGACAGACAGACAGACAGACAGACAGACAGACAGACAGACAGACAGACAGACAGACAGATTATGCCAACTTTTAATGTTTGTTGTGTACTTTAGCAACCCTGACTGCCCCTGTTTTTTTCAAATATAATTACATTATTTCCTCTAGCAATTTGAATGATTTTTAATCAATAGGAATTATTCCCGTTATCCTCAAAGCTTAAAATAAAGATTGAATGCTTTTTCAATAGCTATTACATTCACAGATTTTTTTTTCACTTTTAAAAAAACACCTTGGCTTCCTTTGGAAATTTCACCATTCTTTCCTAAATATAATGCATACAGTCAAACCTAGGAACAAAGACCCTTGTCTGGAAGTTACAGACATGGGCTTTGTTTGCAGGTGGTCTTTAAAATCACAGGTGTTTCTACTACAAATGGATAGTGCACTGGGATCTCCTTGCTGGTCTCTATTCACAGAGTGGCCATTATTCAGAGGTAGTCTTTAACACAGGTTTGACTGTATAGAGAAAGAGTTAAAAAATTATGTCTTCCCAAACTTGTGTTGCAACTAATGCTGAAGATTTTCCCACATGTCCCCTTGTGGTCAAACATGTCTTAAACAACCAGTCAAAGGTGGCCTCTTAAAGTAGATGACTGTCTTAAATACAGGTGTATTAAATATAAAATGGCTCACAGCAGGAAATCAATAGTGGCTACTTTTGGCAGGTGGTTGCTAAAAGGAGATTAAACAAGAGTGCCTCCCAAGTGATAACTGCCCCCGAAAGAGGTGCCTCACAGTCCGTATCCTTTCCAATGTGCTCAATAAAGTTATGTAATTTTAAAATCCTTCTGCAAAGAGTAATCATTCATCCAGTAGTCCTTACAGGACACTAAGTGTAACTGACCTTTGGGCAGGGACTCAGGCGCATGCGACAAATCCACTTGATGTGCTAGACATTTGTGCACAGACTATATTAAAATCTTAAATATATCATAAAGTTATAGTCCTGGAAAGACCCTTGCATATGACAGTGGCATCCATAAACAATAAACTCTAAGTGTACCTGGACTTCTGTAGGGAGTCATTGTACTGACACAAGTTGTCTTATGCAGACATGTGCCAAATTAAAACTAAGGACATGACAAAGAGTCCGGACCCTAATGGCTGTATATATGCTATATAGAGCACCTGATTACCATTCAAACTCCAAGTATGACCTAGACGAGTTAGGGTCAAGGGTCTTGATCAAGCGTATTAGCTTAGATGGTGCCAAGTTATTGTAAAATCCTAATTTAGCAAAAGTTACACAGTCCAAAATGTCACTTCTGTAGTTTAAAATCAATGAACTTCAAACTCAAAAGGTCAACATCATGAGCTTTGAGCTAGGGATGATGAGTCTTGGCCACAAATGTGCTTGATGTGGTAAAAATAACTTTGCCTGGTTTTTAAACCTTTAATCCAGTTAACAAAGTCACTATCCTCACTATTGTCCAAATTGATAATTTTTCAATTACCTTCAACTATCTCCAATTTTGAGTTAAGTTTTGTTACTGACAGTGCATCCTGAAAAATTATTAGACAGGAAGTTATTTTAAAACCTGCAGCATACAAATTGTTGGCATTGATATAATTCAAGCCAAACTGGGCCTTGCTTCATCTAGACAGGGGCCTAGCGACAGGGGGACTAGAGGAGACAAAGTGCGCTTTTCACACCTCAACTTCGCCCATTTCTGGGACAAAAAGACCGAAGTATAACTTCGCTAAAAATATTCTCAAATGGCAAACAATGAAGGAATATTAGGACAAAGTTCTGTAAGACATTTCTCCTGGCCCACAGTAGACTACCATCCCCTGGCAATCAATTAGGCCGACTGACAAACCAAGGTTGCCTGATGGGATTTCACTATATATGACAATAATAGATATATCATTAATTGCTGAAAGCCTTCGACAGTCGGCATTTAAGACAATAATCATTATTTGTATGTCTTAGAGCTATCAATTGTACTGAACAGCTTTCTGTGACCATTTAGATTGAAATGCAACAACAAGGCCATGAGCTCTAATCGCTCACCTGAATCCATTACTCCAAATGTCAAGAACTTGTTTAAAGGTCATGGATCAAATTGATTACCGATCTGTTATTTTTTCACAAAATTTTTACCAAAAGTCAAAAGCCAAATTTCACTTCTGTTGTTTAACATGCTAAATTTTTTAAAACCATGCTGAGCTACTGGATGATGATTGTGGTCATCAAATTACTAGGAATGCACACAAATAATACGTTTATATGATATAAACTTGTCCTTTAACCAGTTAACAAAGACCTATACAACATATTCAAATTGGTCTTTTTCAATGGGTATGTCAACAAATCCGATTTTGTTACTTTTTGTTACTGACTGTGCTCCTAATTTTTACATGCAAACTTCTTTGAAACGGCTCAGAGAAATTGTTGGCATTCATAAAATTTTGCTCAAGCTAGGCCTTGCTTCATCTATATGAGGACACATTGCTACATTTTCTTGCCCTTGATGTCAATCATAGATTCCCTTACAAAGATCAAATGCTGAGGACATTAAAAAGAATTTTAGTGTTTTTCAAAGTAAAATTACTTCCCTATTTGGTGACAAATCACATTTCAAATATATTTTACATTAAATTACTTCTGATACTGTCAGTTAGTGAGCATTCCTTCTTTACCGGAGTCCTTTTCTTTTATTTCCAGTTCATACATTAACAACCAAGCAAGGCATTTTCTGGCTTTTGTCAAAGCTAATCTTGTTTCCTTTTTTAACAGAAAAATGTGTCAGATCACAGTCAGGGAACCAAATTTTTCAGATCTGATAAAAGTCATTTTATTATAATTGAAGAGGAAACTTCCATTAAAATCTTGCTGATGTGGCCAATATGGTGATGCCATGACAAGCAATGTACATGTTGCCATGGAAAAGCTTTTAATCACTAGGTTTAATGTGATAGCAACGATTGTCAACCTTCACTGCAAAAATGTCACCCTTACCTGGTTAATTTTCTGAAATACTGTAAACTGGGTAATGTTAGCTTGACAAAAATTTCGTAATTTGTGAGCAGACAGACTTATTCACAAATTTTTAATTTACGAAAGGAGAATTGTCTTATAGTAAATCTATGTGAAACGAATCTTTCGCGAGATTTTTAAGTTTACAACAATATAATAAGATGTGTAACGGGTCGTACTAATTTAACCCCCGGTGGGGGGGGGGGGCCCAAAAATTACATGTAAAAAAGATGTGTATGCATGTATAATTATTAACTTTTAAAGGCAACTGACCAGCTTTAAATTTTTAAAAGCATTGTCAGCACTCTGGGAAATTAAAATTTTGACCTTGGTATATATTGCATAATCTGCTGTGAAATGCTGATGCTTCCATTCCCACTATCAAATAAATCTATAACTTGGTTTCTGTCTAATTTGCTAAAAAGCAATCATGTAAAGAGGATACTGGCATTGCCTAATAAAACGTAGAAGTCAAGTTAAGAAACCTGCTTGACAGATAGCTGGCAGCAGTGATCCAAGGCTGGCTGGCGTAAACAGATCTATAGATAACGGTGCCACCCTGGGATACCATTGATTTCCTATATAGCCATTCTGCTTGAGTTTTCTGTTAAGTTTTTCACGGAAGTTACAAGATCGTTTATACATTATACAAAGCTTCACCCTATCATAGTAGCTGCTATTTTCAACTCCCATTGCCGTGTCTATGTAAGATTTGAATCTCTACCGTTCTGCATTAATGTTACATTATATTCTGTTAGCCAAACATTATTAATCACAATTAAAAGGCATTTTGCTGCTTTAAAACCAGTTCAGGAACATAAATTGAGTTATTGGTTTTTCTATGCAATTATTAAGAGTATTTTGAAAACTGACATATTAAAGGCATTTGCTACCATTTTGTATATGTATACAGGGCAAACATTTTCTGAATAGGAGAATTTCTTCAAACTTGGTGTGCTGACCAAGAATGAAATCTGAAAAAGAAATGTGAAATAAAAATCAAAGGTGACCAGCCTGGATCTTGAATTTTCTGCCCTTGAAAACTACACTGAGATACATACGGATGTACAATGACATAAAGGAAATGGTAGCAAGCGCGTTTAAGATTTAAACTGAAAATAATTTTCCCACATGCACCTTCACACTTTTAACTCTGTAGGATAATAATGTCATGCATGTGAAAATATAAGCCAGTCAGAAAGACAAAAAGATTCCTTGCTGCATGAAGGACTGTTGAAGGGTGACCTTTAACCCCATATATGTGACCCTGACCCGCACAGTTAGAACACTGAATCTGCACATTGACGAACATCCGACGAAAGTTTTCTGAAAATCCTTCCAAGGATTCAAAATATATAATTTCATGACCTATCACCCCTAATTTGACCTTGACCCAGAGTGGTTAGAAATGGGTTCTGTATTTCATCACAATGTGATGAATCTGGCCTAAAGCTCACAAAAATCACCTATGAGAAGAGTTACTGAGAAGAAAAACTCAACTGAGATTTCATCAAGACAATCATTCTGACCTGACCAAGTTTCATGAAGATCCAACAAAAAATGCAACCTCTATATTGCATACACAAGGTTTTTCTATGATTTAACACATCACTTACAGCACATTCAGAGTCCAAGTCCCTTGCATTTTCATTTCTAGCACACTAAACTTCTATGCAGTGTTTCAAGCAAATGAAAAATCAGTAAGATTCTTATTTCTTGAAATACCATATACTGCACACATTTTCTAAAATGTCAATATAGAGTATCTTATTGCCCTACATAATGTTTCCTGGCATCCTTATCTCACAGGTCAATACCTCTTATTTATTAGTCATCAAATATTTCCCCCCAATATCTGCCATATAAGCAGTTTTGAGCAGCCGGCTAGCTCAGCCAGAAGAAATAGTTCATAAGAACATATCTAGGGACTCTTGTATGTAAAATTATTATTCTTTGTACAGTTTTATCTGACAGCTAGGTAAGACGAAACAGTGGTAAAAAGGTTGTGTTTTCCGCCCTCAACCAGTTTGAGGTTGTCAGTTTGAGTCCCACTGGGGTTGCAGCTACACCACAAACAAGGGCATCAGTCCATTGGTCTTTCTAAGAAAACAGACTTGAATTTGATTCTCGAAGCTATACCCTTTTACTACACTACAATATGATAATATCACATTCACTCTAATCCCTTGATAATTTTGATCTTTGATGAATTAATAAGCAAAAAACTGTACATTTCGATATGAATTTAGCATACTGTTTCTAGTTGTAGCAAACAATGCACGTTAATACCACATTTGCATAACTGCATTTAAATTGGAATGCAAATGTGCTGGGCATTTTGTAAATTGTCATTAGTATGCACGAAAATACAGTAAAACTTTGATAACTTGAAGCTCCACAGGCCTGGTAAAATGTTCAAGTTATCTAGTTATTTATAATTCTGGACATTTACAGCTACTATAAGTTTTGGTCTTACCAATAAAGGTATTGAGTTCTCTACCTATTACTCCCACAAACGCACTTTTAAGTTTTATTAATGACTACCAAATGTACTATGATGAATTTATTTAAGGAAAAAATATCTATGTTCATTTCCAAGGTACTGGTGACTCCTTATAATATACCACGTGTGACATTTTCCAAGAAAACACTTAACGTCATCAACAAAATACCCATTTCATGACAAAACTTGAAAACTTGCTATATGTAACTGATTTTATCTTTATTTTCATCTCATTGATTTCAAAATAAGTGACTTTAGTTGGAGACAATTAAAATGAAACAACAATTACTTCCCCTTTATCAACTCCTCATTAAATGTTTTAGACACTCCCATAAGTCTGGAAAATATTTGCTTAAATGACAGCGTCTCATTCTTCTAAGATTCGATTTTCCCAGTCATGGTACTGGAGTAACGGACAACGTAAGTTTACAAATACAAGGTTCAATAGACAGGCATTTGTAGAACGTATAAAAAGATGAAAAACGAGAAAGTCAAGCAGTCATTTCCTTTTTCAAGTACACTTTGAGACCTCTTACAATGTATGGGTAGAGGGTCATTTCTTGTCTTACATGATGTCAACCAAACAGACCAGACATATCAATTAACAGTGACAAATGAGCCATATTACCCAACTCTGACATGGTGTGGGTTTCTGATTTACTATGGGGACATATCATATAAAGTCCATCAATTGTGATCCAAGTGACTGCATGTACACATATAGTTTATAAGTGACAACAAGTTTGAATCATGGCCACAGAAGAACAGAGCCATAATGTGCCCTCACTGAAGTATCTTTCTTACCCAATTAAAGTCAAGATATCCCCTCCAAATAAACCAAAAAAGACCAAAAAAATACAGCCACTACATTGATGAGAGCGTATTGATTAACGTTTTTTTTTTTAATTTTTGGAAAAATTTAAAAATAAATTCATGCCTTGGTGAGCTAAAAAATAGAAATCTGCTTAGCAGAAAGCACTTTTGCACAAGTCATTAATATGAACATACCATTTCAAGTCTTTAATTGATATCAGATTTACTACCACTTTAACAAAAATTTCCTGTTTACTTTCCAAGGCCAAACAAAAACAAATATGTGTTTCTGGTCTCTCTGACTAAAATTTAAGGCCAGCCAGTTGCGGAGTCTTTTGCTTTACCTATTTTTTTATTTGCCTATTTTGCTCTGAAACTCTAAAAAATTATTCTTTTTGATCATTTTCTTATATAAAAGAAATTCCGTAGTTCAGCAGTAAGAAGTTAAGGTCTTCCAGGAGACCAGATACGCGCATACATTTTTCGCCTTGTCTTATTTTCCCCTATAGACATTTCAAAATCTATTAACTTAATCAAAATTGCCACTACTTTTACATAAGGAAATAAAAACATACAAATTCCTGTGGGAAATCCAATACAGATGGGTCTAATTATCCATGACTTAAGAATGGAAATTCAAGAAATTTTAAATTTTGAAATAAGTAACTTGGCAAGGAAGTATCTCCATGTACATGTATTTGGGTATTGATCGGATTTGTTCAACATTTCGAAATCAGTGTATGAATGCAAAGTGACAGCCCAGACACAAAGTGCTGGTATATGACACTATATTACAGGTTTTGAGCCCAAAGTGAGATCTTGACCGTCAAGGTAGCTCCAAATGTGCGGTGCATGTCATTTCCTTGTGGCATGGGCAACAATTGTATAAATTATTTCATAAGAAACATGGCAATGAAACCAAGTTTTCAATATACAAAGAGTCAACATTTTTTCTCTTTTTTTTTTAGTTACAGTGACGTTTACCTTGACCCAAGAATCACAAAAGCAATCCCAAAGTTTATCTCCACATAAGCTACCTTCAAACCAAGATTCATTGCAATACCTCATTCCTTATTTACCAGTATAAAGTAACTGACCGGAAACCGATTGTTTGACGCCGCTAAACCACCTGCCCAACAACAAACCCCAATCTAATAACCAGGATTTTCTTTGAAAACCCACTTAAAAATCAGTCTATGAATGTTGAAGTTGCAGCCTGGACACGAAGTACTAGTAAATAACCCTACATTACGGGTTTTAAGCCCTGGTCATGTTTCCATGACTTTTAAGGTAGCTCCCTGGGTGTGGTACATGACATACCCATGTGTTATAGGCAATAACTTAATTCAAACTGAAAATAAAAACTTCTCCTTTCGGAAAATTCTAAACTTTCTTTTATTAAGCTCTATGAATAAATTTCCCGCGGCCGAGGTCACTTCACGTCAAAATTGTTAAGCGAAACATTTACACCACTAAAACCTTCAGTTTCCACCAAGAGTTTCATAGTAACTTACACAGTACTTGATGAATAATTCATTAAGTGTTTGTCATCAAACTGTCATAATGCTCAACAGAAGGACAAACATGTATACATCTGCCTCCACTTAAAAATGTTTGTTTCCCCTCTCCTTACCCACTGACTGAGCAAATACAAATACACCAGCAAACTTTTAAGACAGTGTTGTAAAAATACCAATTTTTGTTTTGTTTTCCAGTTTAATATTAAAAGTTTTAAAGAAAATTTTAGGTACAGTGCAACCTGTCAGGAGCGAACACCCTTGGGAACACAGAACTGTGTTTGTTGTAGGGAGGGGTTGTTCTGGAGAGGTCAATTCCTTATATAATTGAAGCAACAGGCAAGAAAATACGGCTCTTTTTAGGGAGGTTGTTGCTCTACGGGAGGGGTGGAGGTGGGGGTGGGGGTCGTTCAAGGTGGTTTATCTGTACTTTGAAAACACAGTCTAGTCAAAAAAATTATTATAGAGGGGAAACAAATATTCTTACATGTTGGCCTAATCTAATACACAGAAATGATTTATTTTGTACTAACGTTGTAATTTGCTCTTATATACATGGAACTTTTTATTTATTTGTTCATGTTATTTATAACCTTTGTACAAACATTTGAAACGCCATGCATATTAAAAAGAAGCATTCTAACAGAGGACAGGCTTGTGATTCCTCAATGTTATAATTCTTACTATGACGTGAACATTAAACATGTTAAAAGTCTTATCTATTTCCTGTATTTGAACAATATTAATCACAAGAAATAAGCTTTAGATGTACATGTATCAACAACAAAGGCTGCTTTTGAGCACCAATGGTCGCCAACACAGAAAATGTCATGTATCAACTACATGTGTATCAAAGGTATTATTCTGTTAATTAATATTGATTAACTGTTGCTAATGGTTTCCAAATTGAAGTTAGATTTAGGTGCATGTACTATTTACTGTACTATTTTCATTAGTTTTATGTCCATTTTCAATGCAGTTTCATGTACTGTAAATTGAGTAATTTTCAAGAAACAAAAATTTCGTGATTTTTTTTGTGGGCAGACAGACTTATTGGCAAATTAAAACTTTGTGCTTTAGGAGAATTCTATGCTAAATAAATCTTTCACAAGACTTAAATTAGCGAAGTGTGAAATTCGCGAAAAAAAAAATGAAAATTAAATCATCGTGATATTACCCAACTTACAGTATACATGTACAATGTGACCATCTCAAGTTAGTTTTTTATTCAGCTATAAAAGGGACCCAAAAGCTGATTTAATAAATTCTATAACACAAGCAACTGTGTCACGGCTCTGTCGCAGGGACTCACCACAAAACCCTCTCATCTCAAGACAATGTGTCCTACAGCTACAAACTGAATAAACTTTAGAGCAAGTTTTCAAGTTCAGATCAGGGTTTAAAAAAGTAAACAAGAATATCTTACTTAGTGTGTCTGTCTCATCTATGATCTCTGACTGAATGATTTCTTCAATCACGTCTTCCAGCGTAACAACCCCTAGGGTCTCATAGTAGGGATCACCGTCACCCTCGTTGTTCACTCTTCTTATAATTGCCATGTGAGAATGACCTACAAAATGTAACACAACTTTTATAAGCCACGTGAGAATGACCTTCAAAAATACAACATAACTTTTATAAGGCATGCGAGAATGACCTACAAAATGTAACAGAACTTTTATAAGCCACGCGAGAATGACCTACAAAAATACAACATAACTTATATAAGCCACGCGAGAATGACCTACAAATACAACATAACTTTTATAAGGCATGCGAGAATGACCTACAAATACAACATAACTTTTATGACCTTCTTTATTATATATGAGATACAACATTCATGGGCTAACCCCACAATGTGAGAATGAACTGCAAAAATGTAACATAACTTTTATATGCCATTTTAGAATGACATGCAAAATGTAGCATTATTTTAATACTACATCTTTAAACATGCAATACTGAATAAGTGATTCATACGCAGTACCATGATATAAGAGCTCAGTAACACTAATCTATGGAAAATAGAAAAATCGACTGAGTCATAGCAACAGGTGACTTATCTATTCTCTATAAAAATAAAAAGCAAGAATGAACACTTTTAATACATACCTGTATAAAGTGAGGAATTTATTTGTCATAAAATGAAAACATGGAATTTATACCAATTCAAACATTGCATGCCTTGTAAGGGTAGCACTGAACAAAATGTATACTCACAGGCATAAATTTTATTGGGAAAGGCAATCACCCTATAAATGCACAAAGTTTAGTGCCCCACAAACATGAGTGGCTTCACAGTGAGCGAGAGCTTGACACCAATGTTTTTATATGTTGCAAAATTCAATGCAATACAGTAAGACTTTCATTTGTTGTTTTCTAAAGGGAAATTAGAAATGTGTCCATAACACACGGATGTCTAGTTAAAGGGCCATAACTCAGCCTTTACTGGGCGCTGCCACAAACAAAATTCAAGACGCACAACTATAGTTCCTGATAACAATAATCGTAAAGGTCATGACTCTAGGTCAAATGCTTCAGAGGTTCGAAAGTGCAAATTTTCACATATTCATTCAAGGGCAATAACTCTACCTTACTGCCTGCAGTCACAAAACCCTTGGTGCACAAGTTTATATCCTGAATAAAGTTACTGTAAAGTTTCATTCATGACTCTTGTGTACCAGTATATACTACTGAATTAACACAACCACACAAATGGCCAGACAGACAGACTGATGGGCAAATCAATATTTTTAACCACAACAATACAGTAACATACCTTAGGTCATTATTCATTGTGATTTTTTAAAAATAAAAACGACATAGATTCAACTGTATCAAATTTGACCTTAATATAGATGACAACATTATATTGTAGTTTACTATCGAGCTGATAACGATAATCGCTATAGTAAGTTAATTATGTATTCATTATGTAAATTTTCATACATGTAAATATGACACTTGTTTTCATCATCACACAGGTACACTATATTCACACTGACCTATTTTTAGCAGTATTTCAAGTATTATCTATACAAATATAGGTTGTACATGTCCTTTTCCAGAGTATTGACAAAGTGGGGAGGTAAACTGCTTTTTCATCAAACATTGACTGTAGCTTTCATACCAGGTGCAAATTGAGATGACTGATAATGATGACACAAACCATTGCAGAAAAATCTTCGCAACTTGAACTATTTTGCAACTATTTTTGCTAAAACCTGCAGAATACAGAATGTAGTGCACAAGATGTTTAAATCAAATTTGAGACTTTTGCCATTGTAACAGCTGTTTACAACAGGAAGGGTTCCTCATCAGGTATTTGCCATAAGCAATGCAATTTGAAAGTTTGATGAAGAAATCTTAAGAAATGGCAAAGTTATAGCCAACATTAAGTTTTCATGACAAAAACTAAGTACAAAAAGGGTGTCACATGACAGCACGCTCCATATAAAAATTTTGTTTTTAAAATTTTTTTTTTTCAAAAAAAAAATTTTTTTTTTTTAACTCTGTCAAATATGACCTTGTGCAATGCACTTCCCCTTATTGTATGAAGTTGTATTGAATTCCAGCCAGTAGTTTTCAAATTCTGCTCCAGACATGGAAAAGTAACAAAGGGCAATAACTCTGTTGATAGTCAAGATATACTTATGGTTTTTATACACTGCACTTCCTCTCATTGTGCTTGACCATTGTATAAAGTTGTATTGAATTCTTCAAAAACAAAAAGTATGGGGTTTTCTCAGGTGGATGTTGATGGCAAACTTGAGTTCACCCTTTGTAGTTTCAGATATTTGCTTATTAAATGACCAAAAATTTAAGAAAAAGACTGACCCACCACAGGTTGACTGTAAAGATAAATTTTGAGTTTTAAGTCAATACCTTTATATATGCTTGAATTTATAAAAATTCTTCCAAATCTAAGGGGGCTAATCTGTCAAACCCAAAACAGAGTTATGGGGATTGTTTCCCCAGGTGTGTGCCCCCCCCCCCCCCCCTTGGGGTATAAAAACTCTTATGCATGTATACTTGAGAAAATAGATGTTAGTTTATCTGCTTTTTCATAATAGAGCACTTTAAACTCCTGATATGATGACCCATAACCCCCCCCCCCCCCCCCCCCCCCCCCCCCCCCCCCCCCCCCCCCCCCCCCCCCCCCCCCCCCCTAACAGACCTGGACACCTTAAACTTCCAATCACTGAAACTGAAATCCTTGGCCCCTTTGAATTCGAGCTAACAAAGTTAGACTGTATATAGACAAAAGACGTTAGAAGGCAAAATACAGAATTTGTTTTACAGTTGTTGATCTAGTGCAGAATGCCTTGTGACACTGGCTATACCAGATAAGTACTTTAAGGATCACAAAATACTAAAAGGATACCATATAATGAGCAGATGCGTCTGACAATATAATTTACGGCATGTCAAACAGTGATGGCTTTTTGGACTTCTAAAATCAATTATGTCTACATTATGCTCTCAGATATTACTTTTCAATTAAGATAATGTGACAGTGATGTAAAAGGTATTTGTTTACACAACGGAATACACTCACTGCATAAAAAAAATGTAGATGATGCGTGCAAGAAAGATTTAATCTGTATAATATCAAATGAATTGTTCGCAGTAATATTGGACTCTTCTACTGTGTCACTATCGCATTATCCTAAATAAACTGTAGATGTACCTGTCCACCCGGTAAAGAGATAGTTTAAAAGGAAACATGATGCAGGTGTTTAACTAAAATGGCTTATATCTTTAACATTTCTATGTTGATCAATTATTTATGTTATTGATTTTATCCAATATATACCATATAAAGCCTTGACGAGTTCATCAAATATGCAAAAATAAAAACCTTACTTATAAATATAGAGAACAAAAATGATGGGAAAAAATGACCATAAAATCATACAAAAAGTATAAAACTTCAACTTTAATAAGATACAAAAAAAGTAATTTGTCAGCAAGATTTTGCCTTAAAACATTTTCATGGGCAGGCTGTCAACTTAATTACTTCTTGTGACATGTATACGAGATATTTGCATTCATTATGCAGGGTCTATCATACATGCTGTACAGGCTATGTTAGATAATATTCTGTAAACAATGCTTATAGTGACCTCGAAACTGTCTGGGTCAATGGTGTAAAATTATCCACTCTCTTGTAACACTGTGTATGTAACACATCATATGTAACCAAATTTGTAATTAATTTTCTCAGTTAACTAGCAAGTTAAACCAGCTTGTGAAATGATGACTTCAACCATTCATATAACAGCAGCTTTTACAAATGTATGGCTCACAGGTCTGTTTATAAAAAGTCTTATTCAGCTCTACGATTCCAAGGGATCAACTGGGATTTTTTTTCTCACCTTTCTAACTGCTCCTGGGTGGTATTTAACACAGGTTTGACTGTACTTGGTACAGCAACTTGGGAAAAGAATGCAGTATTTTGGAAATTTCAGCCTAAAAAATTGAGAAAAATAGGCTGAAAGTTGCAACTGGAATGGGTCCCAATTTTGGACCCAAATGCAAGGTTACAAAATCCCTGTCATGGAGAAATCTTTCATTACCATCTCAACATTCAGATACACTTAAATGCTACAATGTATCGTATATGCATATACCAAAAGTATCCAATACTCTGCATTTTTGGAGTGTACATGTACATGTAGCCTTAGCAAAAGTTGCATGTTTGAACCAATGTTACTGTGAAGTTTAAAGTGCAACAAATAGGATGCAACATATATTGAATTAGAACCAAAAAACAACTGATGATGGCCCTGTTGGGGAAAAGTTGATTTGATAATAGATATTTTTTATGCTTCAATGGCATCATCAGCAAATGTGAGAAACAGATACATGTACAACTAGTGCTTAATACAGTACACCACTGAATTTAATTTTATTTATGCTCTGGTCACTATGACACTAAAGTACTCTACAGTACTGTAAAACATGTGGCCAATCTCCTGATTCATCACACAACCATATTGTTGTTTAAGATGTTCTTTGCTTTGAAACAAACATACAACAAATATCTTGCTACTCCCTCACTTCTCCTTGTAGACTCCAAACTTCTTCCTATTTTCAGCTCAGGGAGAAGTGACTTCTCCTTAAAACTTTGCTCTAGCTAGGCCCCTGATAGTCCCAAATGTATTATGCAATAAATAATATAACTAAATTAATCAATAAATTTATGTTTTATTTTCAAATTTAAAACGGTCATTTTCTATGAAGTTTTCAATCATGGTTTAAGACAAAACATATACTTTTACAGGTTCATTTGTTTTGCAAGTGAAGTATAATTATGTAAGTATAGAATTTCAACACAAAACATGAAACAAAAGCTATACCACGTATAATGCATAAAAAGGTGGCAGGGCTCTTCATAATCTATTGTGGGCTCAGGTGTCAAGGATTTTCCAGTATCAGTTTGAAGAATAGTAGGGGCCAAGTATAATGTCACTACATTTAATACAGGTTTGGAAAATATTACATGTGAGTGAGGTAGTGAATAGTTCTTTGTACAAATATTACTGAATTGAATGAAAATCGCTAGAGAAGGTACGATTAAGAATGGGGTACGGTTAACATCACTGTTCAATGTGTAGTTTTAACAAGAGCTGTCCCTCATAAGTGAAGAATGCCCGCAAAGAGGTGGCTCACAGTCTGTGACCTTGACCTTCAAGGTGTGGATCAGGTACTTGCGCATGACACTTTATCTGCATGTGCTGAACATTTGTTCCAATTCATTTTAAAATCTTTCAGTGTATAACAGAGTTACAATCCTGACATGAGCATGTGCATATATACAGGATTCTATACTGTCTCAACTCTTAATGTGACCTTGACCTTCAAGGTAAGGACACAGGACTTGCATGTGACATCTCCATGTGTTCAACAATGACATGTAAGTTTAAAATCCTTCAATAGTGTGACCTTGACATTTGATGTCTAGTCATGGGTGTGGTACGCAACATGTCGTCTTGATGTGCTATTAAAACATTTGCGCCAAGTTATTTTAAAATCCTTCAATGCAAGAAAATGTTACAGTACAGACAAGAATGTCTGCATATACAAATGTATACAGGATTCCATTACCTTTTAAACTCTTAAGTACATGTATGACCTTGACCTTTGAGGTAGGGGTGTGGGTGTTGTATGTTACATGTTGTCTTGATGTGCTTAACATCTGTGCCAAGTTATTTTAAAATCCTGCAATGCACGATGCATATATACTGGATTCTGTTACCTTCAAACTCTAAGTGTGACCTTGCCCTTTGCAGTAGTGACGTGGGTCTTGCATGCATCATGTTGTCTTCATGTGCTGAACATTTGTGCCACGTTATTTAAAATCCTTCAATGCATGACAAAGTTACAGCCCGGCCACAAAAAAATGTAAAGCTGGACACACAGACAGAGCGATTTTAATATGGCCATCTTCGGGGGCATAAAAATGTCAAAATGTTGACGCTTTTTTTATATCCATGTCAAGTTTGGCCATGCTTAGGAATAGCCCGAAAAAGAATGTGGGATGCATGGACTGTCTGAGTGTTTCAAAGTATTTGTCACTTTTACTGTCTCTGAGAGTAAGTACTTCCAAAGAAACACTGGGAATTTAAACCAGGTAACACTTTGCCAACCGTGTTCATTAAAATAATCAAATCAAACAGTGGTCAGACAACTTATGCCATGGGTTGACCACTCACATGTAGGTGCTTGTACTAACACAAAATGACATAATAAACACAGGCACACTGCCTACATAATTATATTATGTTGAATAAATTTACCACTGAGTTTGGAGAAAAACACTCAAACAAATCTTCCCTGATAAAGCTGTTTGTACGTTAAAAAAAAATGTAGGTAATTCTCACCATGTCACACTGTGGTCACCAGTTGGTACATGTACTTACAATTAAAACACTGAGAAGGGAAATTCATCACTTTAAGTCCTGATAGACACTACTCCTGATTTACTTAAACTCCTTTGCATGACTTTTAAAATATTTATACGCTGAAGAAATTTTAACTTGAATGGGTTCATGTTCCTCAGAAGTCTGAACACACGTGTCACCTGTTATAACTGCTTGATATTTAATTTGGTCAACAATACATGTAGTTATGGACGAAAGTATGACAGAATTGCTTTATTTGAAAAACAGCAAATTTGAGATAAATTTGTCTGCTTTCTCACACATTCTGAGACAAACGTAATAAATACCTTTAGTAAACTTTTTACAAAGATGCATGCAAAATGTTAAGCCAAAAAATAAAGGTTGACAAAGTTATTTGTAATTTGTGATCGATTAGATTGTTATATAACATTATAATAATTCCCGTAAGTGGTTACTGAGATATGTGATTCATACATGTGTAGAACATGTAGCTTTACTGAAAATTTTAAACAAAATTTCTAAGTTAGACAAGGGCCAGAATTTATGATGAATTCATTTAAGAGTTATATACCTTTGTTTGATACCCCTGAAGACGTTAATAAAGTTTAAAATCAGAAATTTCCATTAGTGGTTACTCTGATATGTATGCAGCACTTTTCAAATCATTCCCATAAGTGGTTACTGTTAATAGTTGTTGCATACATACAACTTTTACCAAACTTTAACCACATTGCAAATTTTCCAAGTGAATTAAGAGTCATAACTTGCAATAAATTCCACCCAGATTTATCAAACATGTGTCTTTAAGTAGTTTTGGTGACTGGAAAGCCTTCTGTGAAGTTCATTCCAATCAATTGTATAATGATTGCGGTTGGTCTTGATAGTAAACTTTAACAGATGTGGGATGACAGCATACATGCCACAAAGGATTGAGTTATTGCCAGTAGATTTTTAAAAAATCGCCGGGTTTTTGGACGACTCACCGGGAGATATTTTTTTAGCAGGAAATCATGCGTATTTACACAAACAAAACGCCTATTTCAAACTCCCATAGAAATGGTTCACACAAATGCTTAAATCTGCGTATCTTTTTACACACCGTTTTTGAAAAGAATGCAAATAATCCGACGACGATTCCACGGTTTGCATAAAACTTTGAGGAAATGCGGGTCACTAATCATCGCGATCTGCAATACACCGTCGTTTGACAGACCCTAAATTTGAAGATGTCGCCCGTTATGCACTCTCATCCAATCGGAACGCAAAAGGTTTCCGATAATATATCACAACATAGATGCGTGATCGCATGGACACCCGACAATTGATGTGTAAATTTGTTTTGGCGCTGTTACGAAAACATCAAATCTTTTAATTTTGTTCAACTTGGTTAAATGATTTAATTAGCGGCATGTTTGGAGCGTAGTTACTTGTTTGACGGTTGATTATCGGCTAATCATCACTGTTTGAAAAGTTTACGAATCTCCGCTAACTACCCTCGGGCAATTTACCTAAGATGACAGTGACAATTAACACAAACTTGTGTCTTTTTTTTTACACATCAGTTTCGTCACCTAATCGACTGTACACAATACTAGTACTACCTCATTATCGATATCATGTGTCAGGGTATTGACCATGTATATAGGTTGACATTTTATGAACCTCGCAGTTTTTTCCAAAATTTTAAATTTTAATTTACCGGCAGTTTTTACAAGCGACACAAAAAAACATACCTTGTCGGAAATCTGTCAGCATCTGGTCCAGTTTATGGTCATCAAACACGAAGATAAGATGGTGCTGGTAAAATTTGCACACTGTCTTAAGTGGTGTATTGTCATCTGGATCAATCAATGCTAAATCCTTTATGTTAAGCAGAGCTACAATGTTACTTTTTTCGTTCTCATAAACTGGTATCCTACTGTAACCTCTTTTCATGATTTCTGACATTGTTTCAAAATTGAGAATATCATTATAGTCAAGTAAGAAAACATCTTCTATACGTGTCATAATATCTTGAACACTTTTCTTAGTCAATGATAAAGCTCCTGATATGATATTTACTTCACCTTCATCCAAAGCACTGAAATCTTTTGTAACACGAATCAACTCCTGAAGTTTCTCTCTATTATACACTTGTCCAATCTCTTCTCCTAGTATCTTATCTAGTAACAAACTTATTGGAAACGACAATGGAAAAGTTAGAACCATAAACAAGTATGTTACAAATCTGGTCTTTGCACCAACTGCTAAACCATGCCGTGAACAAAGGGCCTGTGGAATAATCTCACCAAAGATCACAATAAAAGCAGTAGCTCCAATCACAGCAATTAATCCGTTTGTTATGTTATCAAGTAAGATAGTTAAACTGTTATTAACAAGTACATTTCCAAGCAGTAATGTACATAAAAGAAAATTACCTCTTTTTCTCAAGGGAGATATTACTTTCGCATATTTTTTCTCTGATGGATTGCCACATCTTTCAATAATTTTTAATTCTGTTTTATCAAGTGCCATAAGACCCAGATTTAGACCACTGAATAAGCCTGAAAGGCAAAGCAGACCTACTACAAAAGCAATTTGCAGCCCTAGTGGTAAAAATGTTGTGACAGGTTCAATAACTGTCAAACGCACATACGGGTCCTCTCCTTGATGTAACCATGATATGTCTTCTCCTATTTTTTCCTTTACACATATATAGAGGTATTCCCCTTCTTCAGTCACTTTATCAAATTTCAATTTTAATAGAGCTCTGTGATGACTGGTTTCTGAAGAATTTTCAACACTAACACTAGATGTTAACTGTCCATGGGATTCGCAATGCGACCCTCTTTTTGCACCTCGTGATGTGAAAGCTACATCTGTGTCAACAGAAAAATTTCGTCCCACCAACAGAAGCGTTTGTTCTAAACCAGCAATAATTTTAGGTGATCCTGAATCATCTCTTTGATTATCTGAACCTGTAGCAACAATTGCTTCTACTTCAGCTGAAATAATATTGGCAGAAACAAAGGATAAAGTCGAAATTACGCAGAGCAAAGAAAACCGTAGTTTTAAGCGTCCATGTTCGGCCATTTCTAGTGCTACATTGTGTTTTTGACATGTAATATTTACTAAAGTGGAGGTCAAATACTACTAAAAAGGATCTCGTTTCTTACAGGTATGTTATAACTAAATTCTCATATCCAACTGAATATTGTTGTAAGATTTGTTTTGGTTTTGATCTTTCAAGTGAACTTTATTTATTTTAGTTCCCTAAGTTTCCTTGCGGTTGTTGCCCAACCTAAATCACAAGCTCAACCTGAGTCCAAATGGCTACGAATATTGAATATCATAGTTCACATAGTGCGCACAGTATGAGGCCGAATATGTTTCCACATATAAGCTTATAGCTTGTTAGGCCTTTGTTATTTTGTTTCCCTGTTGGTAATGATCCTGAGATCAGGTAATATTAAAATGTAAAGCATTTCTAATATCAAAGTTCTAGCAATTCAGCTCTATAATAACATTATTGCAAATGTACGTACTGTTCAGTGATATAAATAGCTTTTCTAATATCAACGTGCTAACAACTTAGCACAATGATAACTGTACTAGAAATGTACTGTTCAATAATAAAAATAGTTTCCTAATATAAGAGTGCTAGACATTTAGCACTATAATAACAGTAATACATGCATGTACTGTTCAATAATATAAATTCAAGTCAATATTGAAAGAACATAAAAAAGCAAAAATGAATATGTTAAAACATTCTGTACTTACAATAAATTTGGATATATGTGTTACTTGTAACATTAGGGTTCAAATTTAGACTCTTAGACCTCGTGCTTTTTCACCAACGCTTAAAGGTATTTGTGGAGGGCGCAGCAGCAACATGCTCTAATTACTCTTTGTTAACCACTATTAGACTGGGAAATACCTTTTCAGTTCTCTATTAGACATTTTGTCGCAGATTCGTCGGGAATTAGCCCTTCTCGGTCTAACAACCCTGGAATTTCCATCTCAAGGAAATAACTGCCCCCACCAACAAAGTTCTCTCCTCCAAGGATCTTAATATTATAAACTCGGAGAAGGTCGGCACGTTCCCGTCTGCATTCAAGACTTTGGATTCCCAGTGGTTTAATTCTTTCTGGGTATGGCATGTGACTTAACTCCTGAACCAGTCGTGTAGCTCTACGCTTAACATTCTCGAGATCTATTTGATCCCTTTTCAGCCTTGGTGACTAGAGGCACATTCAAGATGTGGCCTTACTAACGTCTAGATTTGCAAAAGCATTTCTTCAGACAAATATGAGCACTTATTACCAGAGAAGAAGGTGTTACTTATCAAGCTTAAAATTTGGTTGGCTTTTTTTAATTTGGCACTAACATTATTTGAGAACTTCAGTTCACTTAAGAAATAATCTATGGCTTGGAGTGCTTTATCGAAATTGAAGCATTCCCCGGAGGTGATGTGCCTGGCTTCGCCCTCGTGAATTATTTCGCCAGGCACATCACCTCCGGGGAATGCTTCAATTTCGATAAAGCACTCCAAGTTATAGATCATTTCGATTCTTATAAGCCGAATTTATGAAAACTATCGTAACTACGACGGACCCTTTTTCCAGTTCGGCGGTTATGTGTAAAATAGCATAAATAGTGGCTGTTGGAACTCACTCCCCTATTCGGGCAACCAGTCAAGATACCATACATAACTATATTATACAAACTTATTTTAGTTAAATCATCTAATACATAAAATATAAAACAATACCCGACTGTGACGTTATGCAGAATACGTCAGATTTAGAACCTAAGAAAGCAGACAATCGAGTTTAAAAGCGAACCGTTAATCTGAACTGTACAACGTTTTAACGTGGAGTAATGACGTCAGTGTGATGACGTCAACGTTTTCATTCATTGTTTTGTCTCCCGGAATCAAAACATTGTATGACGTTAATTCTGATTTTTTTTAGCCTTTTTAAATGAAAACAAGGTGACGGTATTCTAAGGCTTACTTGACGCAATCAAAAATAATATTTAGGTTCTTAAACACAACTATTTCTTGCGACTGATGTATTTATACAGATATTATTTCTATTTCTATATTTTTTATGCGCGGGAGTAAATTAGAACAGTCGGAAGGAGCTACTTCCTTGTCCGAAACTCCGCCATCTTTTCCGAGTGCTTTAATCAGATTAATGCACTCGAATTGACTATAGAAATATACCATAGGCATATTAGAATGTCAATTAAAACCCCCAAATCTCGTTGGCTTGTGACTTGTTCAATTTTCTCAATTTTGTTGTGTGTATCTTTAATAAAAAAAGGTGTCTTGTTGATCTCTTCTAATGTGCATAGATTTACACTTGTTTATATTAAACACAAGGTTCCATTTTTAGCCCAGTCACATGCTTTAAAGATTTCATACTGAAGATTTGTGGAATTGTCATTTGCAGTTGTTGCTGTGTATAGGTTACTGTCATCTGTAAAGAGTTTTAATGTGCATTTTATTGCATCGGGTATATCATTTATAGATAGGAGAAAAGGTACAGGCCTGAGTACTGAGCTTTTTGGTTCGCCAGTCTTCAGCACCCCCAGTCTCATTTTTTCCCCATTGACCACTACTCTCTGGGTTCTTCCGTGCATATATCGGCACTTTTACAATACGACACGATATGATACGACGCGATGCGAGATGATACGATGCGATAATTAACAGTGCAGGGGCAACGCTTATACCGAAAAGTTTAATTGCATTTTATACATTATTCCCTGCTTGAGGGAACCATGTCAGAGAGTCGTCATAATTCTAAATTAATGTTCTAGGCCTACTCTTTGGCGAATTAAAGTTTCGTTTCGCCGGGCATCCTTTAAAAAGTGAGTGGTGGCTGGGGATGGAGGGGATGTACAACGACAAACAAGAAACAACACCAAATCGATAACATTAAAGCTTGTGCTATGAGGATACTCCTCCCATAAAAAGAAGAACATACGTACATAAAAAATAATCTCTATATAAATGATTAAAGTAATCAACGAAAGTCGTCTGACACACCGGGGGATCCAAGACCGTATAACATCACCCGAGATGCCGATCGAAGAAATTTCGTTCTTGGATATCTGAGAGACATTTCCGTTGATTTTGCACATGCCGAAATACTAGGTCTGTAACCCCCTTGTGCCAGACGACTCTCGTGCATTACTTGTAACGTAATGAAATCAATATTGTATTTTTATATGATACTAGTAATGCATCGTTTGCATTTAGAAATCATTTTTTAAAAGAGCAACACGATATGCAAGAAACGGTTTCTATCATGAGCCTCGTTCCCGGCAAAACAGTTACCCTCGGTTATAGTTTTTGTACATTTTTGTTTTGATTCAAATCTTATTTATTCTGTACATGTTGTAAGCTACAGACCCTGTTTTTGTTACATCATTCCAACAGATCGAGTGTACCATTTTTGAAGAACCATCAACACACGTACAGTACCCAGTACGATTGGGGCCTAATATTAAAGTGGTTGGGGTAAATTGACAATTTGTTACCGTTTTTTCCCCTAATTATGATTTGTCTCCTTTTAATTTTTTTTCAAATGGCGTCAGGAGAAAAAAAGGGAGCTTACTGTAATAAAAAATCAAGGGAGACAAATCTTATAGTTAAATTTAGGGGAAACAGAGATCCTACCATCTTTCTATTGACGTCATTTGTTAAAAAATAAAGTTGGACAAATCTTAATGACTAAAACTTACATCCGTTTCTCCTGGCACAATTTGCAAAAAACCAAGGCAGACACATGTAAATGACTGAAATTTAGGAATAACAGAGTTCCTTACCCTTTTCTCCTGGAATACAAGTCGAACTGACTTATTTAGGAATAAAGTAGCCTCCCTTCATTATCCCCACGTCATTTGCAAACTTGTCAAGAGACAAATCTTTCCGACTAAAAATAGGAAAAAAATAATTACATTGCACTGCCTATCTTCTCCCGAAACCATTTGTAAAAAGATCAAGGGAGTCCAATTTTGCCGACTTAAATTTAGGAAAAACAGTGTAAACATTTTTTTCTCTGGCGCTATTAAAGGGGGAAAAATTACTGACTAAAATTTAGGAAAAACCGAGTTATCTCCCGTTCTTCTTCTGACGCCATTTGCAAAAAGATCAGGGAAGTAATATTTAGGAAAAACGACCCCCCTCTTCCATGTAATAGCATAGAGACAAAACAAATTAATGATGTGTTGTAGTGTAGCTATTGATAGATAGATAGATTTATTTTAATATATCACAGATGTACAAACATGGTTAAAACAAACATGATGCATACATATACAGATAATTAGATGTATACACAAGTTTATAAACCATGATATGCACATCAATACCAAGGATAACACAAAAAAGGGAAAAGTGATTCTCCATTATTTCCATTGTGGTCCTTAAGCTATATATCACCTCATGCGTTTTGTTAAAATGTTTATAGTACTAGCTAAATACAATTTTGAAAATTGAAGTTAAGTGTCACATTTTGCCCAGCTTGTATCATTTTGCACCAAATTGCTACATTTGACCACCGATGTTGAATAATCGCTTTCAAGTACTTGAATATGTACGAGTTTTCTTCATTAAAAAAGTTAGCCAATGTTTGAAATCAAAATAATTTTGTCTTGTCCCGGTCTCCTCTACAGTTCCCTTCTCCACTGATAGATTTGGGGATGGAGGTTAGTACTGTGTTCCGTTCGGACTATTTAATATCATTTTGTCTGGTTTCTCCTTGTTTTTCAATGTCATTTTGTATGGTTTCTCCTTGCTTTTCAATGTCAGCTTGTTTGGTTTCTCCCTGCTTTTCAATGTCATTTTGTCTGGTTTCTCCTTGCTTTTCAATGTCATTTTGTCTGGTTTCTCCTTGCCTTTCAATGAAATTTTGTCTGGTTTCTCTTTGCTTTTCAATGTCATTTTGTCTGGTTTCTCCTTACTTTTCAATGTCAGCTTTTTTGGTTTCTCCTTGCTTTTCAATGTCATTTTGTCTGGTTTCTCCTTGCTTTTCAATGTCATTTTGTCTGGTTTCTCCTTGCTTTTCAATGTCATTTTGTCTGGTTTCTCCTTGCTTTTCAATGTCATTTTGTCTGGTTTCTCCTTGCCTTTCAATGAAATTTTGTCTGGTTTCTCCTTGTTTTTCAATGTCATTTTGTATGGTTTCTCCTTGCTTTTCAATGTCAGCTTGTTTGGTTTCTCCCTGCTTTTCAATGTCATTTTGTCTGGTTTCTCCTTGCTTTTCAATGTCATTTTGTCTGGTTTCTCCTTGCCTTTCAATGAAATTTTGTCTGGTTTCTCTTTGCTTTTCAATGTCATTATACCCCCAAAACGAAGTTTAGGGGGGTATATAGGAGTCACCCGGTGGTTGGTCGGTCGGTCGGTTGCATTTTCCTTGTCCGGAGCATAACTTGAAAACTACTAGTTGGAATTCAATACAACCTCATACAATGGTCAAGCACATTGAGAGGAAGTGCAGTGCACAAGAACTATAACTCCATATTGACTAAGAGTTATTGCCCTTTGTTACTTTTCCTTGTCCGGGGCATAACTTAAAAACTACTGGTTGGAATTCAATACAACTTCATACAATGGTCAAGTACATTGAGAGGAAGTGCAGTGCACAAGAATCATAAGTCCATCTTGACTAATTTTAGAGTTATTGCCCTTTGTTACTTTTTCTTGTCCAGAGCATAACTTGAAAACTACTGGTTGGAATTAAATACAATTTCATACAATGATCAAGCACAATCAGAGGAAGTGCAGTGTACAAGAACCATAACTCTATCTTGAGTATTTACTGAGTTATTGCCCTTTGTTACTTTTCCTTGTCCGGAGCATAATTCGAAAACTACTGGTTGGAATACAATACAACACAATGGTCAAGCACATTGAGAGGAAGTGCAGTGCACAGGAACCACAACTCCATCTTGACTAATTACAGAGTTATTGCCCTTTGTTACTTTTCCTTGTCTGGAGCATAATTCGAAAACTATTGGTAGGAATTCAATACCACTTCAATGGTCAAGCACATTGAGAGGAAGTGCAGTGTACAAGAACCATAACTCTATCTTAAAAATTACAGAGTTTTTGCCAAGAACAATATCTCTTTTTAGTTTGTTTGCAAGGTATTCTGTTACTACGAACTTCCTCAGTTTATAAAGCAGTCTTTTGGGGGTATTAATCACATTTAGTGATAGCTCTATTTTTTTCTGGTTTCTCCCTGCTTTTCAATGGCATTTTGTCTGGTTGCTCTTGCTTTTCAATGTCATTTTTGCTGGTCTGTATAGTTTTTTCTTGCTTTTCAATGTCATTTTGTCTACTCTCTCCATCATTCAAAATTATACTTTGAGTGACAAATATCTCTTATGTGCATTGGGCTCTCAAAGTACATGAAATATGTAAACAATTTAAAACATGTCTCCACTGGGACTGGTTTAAGAGAGTTGAAAGACTCAAAAAGACAGCAAGTTTCATTGATTCAAACAAGGACTTCAAATGATAATCATTATATACATTTCAAATTTTGTTTTCATAACAAAATGTAGATTTTCTGTGAGATTCTGTAAACATTCACATGGATCTGTGAGTAGGGTCTTATTTCTGTGTGCATCACAGAGATTTCCGAAGAATGCTTACAATAAATTGGGTAATTTCTGCGATTTTAAATTCGCAAAAGGAAACCTCTCTAATAGTAAATCTATGTGAAATGAATCTTTCGTGTGATTTTGAAATAAGGGAATTGGGAAATTCGCGAAAGTTAAGTCATGGTGAAGATTATCGAATTTACATTATATAGTGAGACTGGTGGTCTAAATTAGCTCAGAATATTTTGCAATTGTTTCAGTTCAATAAGGGGAAGTTTTTGATATTTTTTTAATAACTAAACAAAACAGCGTTATCTTTAATAACTTTATTAGTTATCACAAGCATCATGGTAGGCAAACATTTTGTGTTCCCACTAACCTGACCATATACTTTTCTTAGTAACTTTCATGTCTGCAAAACAAGATATTATGCTTTTGAATTTGGTCAAGTTAGGGAAAACTATTTTAATTAGGAGAACATTGTACATGTATATTGCTTTTACAATCGCAAATATCAACAAATTGGCCAAAAAAAAATTTTTTTACAAAACACATACATACAAGCTTTCAGCTTATAAAATCTCTTATATTCAAAACAACCGATATTTCTACAAAACAAGAGGAAAAGCAATAGTCACTGGGTATGGACTAAATGACATTCCAAACAAGAATATTCCACTTTTCTAATACCAAGTTATATCCGCCAAGTGCTAACCATGGGCGGATCCAGGATTTGGTCTTGGGGGGGCGTAACTTTTTTGCCATTTGTTGGTTCTGCTCAAGCCTTATAAGACGGCAATTATGACTGTGTTTTATTCTTTGTTTTTAAGTAATTGAACACTAAACAGCGGTGGAGCGAGCGAGTGTATAATTAACATGTATAAATGAATGGCAATGAACAATGTCAGGGCTGTAGCCAGAGGTTAAAAAATAGGGAGGCACTTTCTAGGGGGGTCCTGGGGCATGCTCCCCCCAATTTTTTTTTTTTCGAGGGTGCCATTTCGTGCATTTTCCTGCATTTCAAACATGTTTTTGATAAATTCCCCACCCCCCGCCGATCCACTAGTGCTAACATGATGAGAACGTAGAATCCAGAATGTTCGCACATTGTTAAACATGACTCTGGGAATTTTATAGAACAGACTTGTCAATCTTTTAGTTTAAACATAACATTATGTGTTCAATGGGATCAATTCAGAAAATTAAAAGACCAAACTGGGACCAGTGCAGATGATGATCAAACTGCACAGACTAATCATGATCTGTATAGGTGGCACAAGCAGAATAACTTTCAAATACTGTAAATCACTTTGACTTCGTGAGACATAAAGTTTGTGATTTCTGATCTCCTGGTCTCGAACAAGCCATCCCGTATGTTTCAAGAAATCGTTCATTCCCCGCCACCCACCCCCCCTTCGAGAACTTTGAAATACATATCAAAATGATGAATTTGCAAACAAGTGCTCCGGTGAAAAATAAGGTTCTTGTGAATATTTCAAGATTTACAGTAGTAGGGTAATGGATAAAATATCTTACCCCAATCTTGTCCATACTCAGTGACAAACATAACACAGGATTCTGTATGTATTTCAAACACAAACTTTTGTACAAAATTTGAATAAAAAAACAAAACAATAAAGCAAAATTACACAAGCATACAGCATCTTCAATATGCACCATACTCCCAATGAAAATATCATTCAAGCCATAACAAGTCATTATTTATGAAATAACATCCGTTCCAGTGGTGTTCATCGTTTAATAAACAATGATTTGGAGTACTGATTCGCCGTAATTAGCCAGGAAGACCGGATGCCTGAGTGGTTAATAACTGCGCATCAGTACGACAAATCATTGTTTCTTAGACGTTAATAGACGATAACAACGCTGAAACGGATGTTATTTCGATTCTAACAAGACTAGATATTACAAAGGGTGCTATTTTCTAAGCGGACTCTAACGCCTCCCCCCCATTCTCAAAATGTTTATGGTTTAATATAACACAATTTTTCTACTCTTTGTATATAAAGACAAAATCGTGAGTCATGTTAGAATTTTTGTTAAATCACAGAGACTGAATGTTTCAGATTGAAAAGTTTTTAGTGAGTTTTCAGTGACTAAAGGGCATATACTTTATCATTACTTGGTAATTTGACTAAGGGCATGGGTACATTATGTCCTTAAAATCAAATTAACTTTTTCTAAATTCTTGATAAGAAACAATATTTTATATTTTAAAGGTCTAAAATTGAGTTATTACTCATTAGGACAGTTGGTAAGGGTGGCTATATTGAATCAAACGAGGAAATAAACCCTAAATCTAAATGAAATCCATTAAGCCTTTAAAATGTACATGTCTTGCCATCAATAACTGTGCAATGACTGTCGGCATGCAAATTTAGTTTTCAAATTTTGCTGAAAAATCACACTCTTAAAATCCTTAAACTTTGTTACAGGGTCAAGTAAAACTGTGAAAACCTTGTTCAGAAGAATATTTCTCTTTTCTTACAGACCTGTGCCTCATTATTTCCACAGAATTCTGCATTTGAATACCGTATATATGAACAAGTAAAACATTTTGAAAATTGAGCCAAAACTACATGCAACAACAGTATACCCATTCTTACATAAAGTCACACTAGTCACACATTTACATAGTCAATGTCACACACTTACATAAAGTCAATGTCACACACTTACACATTTAAATATATATATAACTGTACAAACAGAAGACACTGGTATGCAAGTAGCATGCAAGAGAAAAAATCTTTTTTCGTTTTGAACAACATCAGTGATGTGTGCCACAGTTTGGAAAAAATCTGCAGAAACCAGCAAATACGATATTAGCAAATATCTATGCATTTTCTGCCTTACAAGAGCATTTGGTGTATCACCTAAGGGAAGTTAACTCTTGTATAAATATCAAAAATCAGTGTGTATTTACTGACCTTTGAAGAGAGACTGTACAATAAAATGTGTTTTTATATACTAATTTATTTATTATCAATTGCGTAACAAATTCTTACAGCTAAATAACTTTGACACTCACTCCAGCTGGAATTAACCTCTAAAAGAGAAAAGTATTAAATTAACGCCTGATAATATGGTAAGAATTAGAGGACTGTTTGCAAGAATAATTACGTTATGTCGAGGAAGCATTTCAGTAATAACGTATTTGTTCGAGCAAACAGTTCTCTATCTGATTTGTATCATGGCCAAATTCCTATACCAGCTATTGAAACTATGCTCTATTTCAGATAGAGTACAGTTTTAAGCTCCGCCTCCTTGTACAAGTACTGAAAATTCTAATCATATGACAGACAAAACACAATTTTGGTTTTATTTTAATTATCACTACTTGCAAACCAGAATGTTTTCCGACAGCACTTGACTGCTTTCATGGTACAAGTATTTACAGTAATGACTTTTAAGCACATTCAATATAAAAGAATGTCCAATTTCTAATGAACACAAAAAATAATACTGCCCTAGAGGAACACCTCTATGTACTTCGATTCAGTTTCTCAAGTACTAAATTAAAGAAAGGTCAATGTATGGACAATATTTTGTCCATTGGCTTGGCCCCAAATGACAAAAAAAAAAGGTAAATGGTCCTATATGCCCCCCTTTTTAAAATCCCCTTTGCTTTTGAAAAAAAAAAAAAAAAAAAAAAAAAAAAAAAAGCCTTTATGCAAAATGCCCCCCCGCACAATTTTCCCCCCCAGAACAACACATTTGGAATATCTGATATTTATATCCGTCAATATTAGCCATCTGACCAAGCAGTAACAGGAATACCCAATGCCTTGAAATATTCTAAAATCAAGGCCCAAGTTTCATTCTTGAACTAAGGTTTAAGAAAACCTGTTAAGTTGCCCCTCCCTAAATATTCCGATGCAAGGCCCCGGCCGGGGTCTCCCCAATTCTAAGTTTTTGGCTTTTTTTTTTTTTATAAAAATTTTTTTTTTCCTACAATTTAAATAATAAAAGAAATAATTATGAGACCCTCTTTTTGCAAAATTTTGTTATATTAAAGTGTGTTCTTTTTGTTCAAGATCAGTTTTAAGATGTTATATTAAAAAGTGTTCTTTTTGTTCAAGATCAGTTTTAAGGTGGAGGCTTTATGACTGTGTCAAAAAGAAATTATGGAACTTCATTCAGATCATTTGCACTAGTAAAACTGGTATCGTACAAAAACTGCTGATTTGGATATCACCATCAATACAAGTATGCCTTTATTCAACTAGTAATATCCTACATTGTATTCTAAAATCAAGGGCAGGTTCATTCACAGGTTGAAAACCTGTTTGTTAAGTTGCCTACAATTTTTTCCCCACAATTTAAATAATAAAAGAAATAATTATGAGACCCTTTTTGCAAATTTTGTTAATAAAAGTGTTCTTTTTGTTCAAGATCAGTTTTAGTGGAGGCTTTAACTGTGTCAAAAAGAAATTATGAAACTTTTCTGACTTTGCACTAAAACTGGTATCGTACAAAAACTGCTGATTTGGATATCACCATCAATACAAGTATGCCTTTATTCAACTAGTTACGGCATGACAGGGAATTTTACAAGTAAAATTATTTTCATTAAGGTGGACTTTACCCAGTTAAATTCTAACATGGACATGTCTGTCTTTCAATTTGGACAGCACCTCTTCTAGGTTTAAGGGGTACTCGGTGATTAACTGTCTGTATAGCAAACAGTGCAGATCATGATCAGACTGGTTTATCAGTCTCAAAGTACAGTGCTGTTACAGGATCTAAGTTAGGCACTTCTGGCTTTGGTCTCAAGTACAGGACTGTTTTATACCTTTGTAAATTGTAAACAAATAAAGAGGATTTCCATTGTAACCAATGTTGGTGGAGAAAACTGGACTGACCCTTCCCTCAGACTGTAACTCTTTTCCTGCTTGTTTGAGTTCAAAGTATTTTTCACCTGTTACACTGTACATGAGAAAAATGAAGGGATAAGTTGAACAATTCACTGAAACCTTGTTGGATACATTATATAGAATTTGATATATTAATGTTATATTGATACAAAGTTTGAGAATGCTTCCAAGTGGAGAACGAGAAACATTTTATATAACGTGACCTGACGATATATATGAATAAAATGTCTTTTTCTATTCCAGCTACTTAATGAATTGAACACTGTACTTTAACTGAGATATAGTCTAACACCACTACTACTGAGGTAGATTTAATATATGACATACATATATCATACTATATACATTTATATGTGTATACAGACTATGGTAATGTTGCGTACAAACATATTTTTATTTTGATACATGTGTACAGATTTCACATGATTGTTATACATGTTTAATTATCAAATACACAGAAACATCATATAAAATTGGAAAATTATTCATTAAACAGTATAACTTGGCAATATTTTCCTTGAATGTAATATTTACCATGTACTTGCAAGTTTCCTTTGCCAAGCAATATTATTAATCAGTATTTACAACTGAATACTGCTGTTATCTGACATGTATCATTCCTTCCCTTTTGAAACTGAACTGCACTTCCATTATCACCCTTATCTCATTTGTGCAGAGTGTCTATCAAAATATTATAAAAATCAAACAACCAGGTTTTGAAGCAGACAACAAATAAAATGTCGTCTGCTCAGCATTTAAGTCGTTACACTTTTGGATCACACCCCTATTTGAAGACATAGACTTGCCCAAATTGGAAGTCAGAAGATCCCATTGTAAAAATATAGGTATTAATGGGTTATATGGCCACATCAAATAACCACCGTCTCTGTGTTGTTAACGATCAAATCTAAGTGGAACCGATTTATCAACATGAGGCAGACAATGATTTATTTACTCTCAGCTGCAAAACAAGTTCTTACAACTTCTATTAAGCTTTCTCGAGACTCACTCCAGATGGAATCAACCTTGAAGAGAGAGGCAATGTGGAATTATTGCGTCTTGCCATAGGACATCAATACAAGATTGCACTGGCAGAGATAGAACTCTCGACACTCTCTGATATTGAGGCTGACATGCTACCAGCTTCTACACTACTGCACCATGCCAGTTTCTACATGTGAATGGCGTTCTTTGAATAACTTTAGCAGAGGATCATCGAAGAAACATCCACACCAAGTTTCATCTACTTCAACCACATGACTTTGCGAAGGAGATGGCCAGACACAAGATGCTGAATGCTTGTAGCAGCTCACTTTGAACATATGCTCCAGTGAGTTAAAAACCAGTCCCTTTGAAAGTATTGTAAACCTTTTATTGAAAAGCAATTCTGCATCCAGTCTGATGCAATAAACATGAAGTTATCAAAATACAAAAGTATGAACATTTAACATTAAATTGCTGGAAGAACTGGGTCTATGATATAAAAACATGCTATACTTCACTGTAGAATCAGAGATTTTATAGACCCCCCGCCACCCACCCCAAGTAAAAATACAAACTAGTTTATGAACAAAACTTCTTTTACTGGAATGAACACATGAACAACAGGGCCAAATTAGTCACTCATCTGAGTAAGCAGAATTTCAATAGGCCAACATTGCAAGCTATCTAGAGCTACCGGTATCACTGGAAGTGATTAATACCCCAACTTATGCTCTGGTCAATATGGCACTAAGGTACTCCATGGTACTGTAAAATATTGTAATATGTAAAGTACATTTTAGAAAAAGTGGCCCCTTGCGTGCAATGGACTATAACTTGCCCCTTGTGAGCAATGGACCGTAACTATTTCCTGTTTATCTGAAAGTGGACAATGAAAGAATGCTACACAGCAAGTTTGGTAACATTCCATCCACTGGTTCATGAGAAAAAGCTGTTTAATTTTTTTCTATCTTTAGATACAGTGGGCCCTATGTGCAATGGACTGGAACCATTTCTTATTTTTTGAAAGGGGTTAATGTAAAGTTGTGACAGCGCAAGCTTGGTAAAGATCCAATATGTAGTATCTTGGTAATACTTGACTTTGTGTAAGATGGGACGGACGTACGAGACAATGTGAATGATTCCTATTTTCAATGTATTGTATTTTCAAAAGACCCCAAAAAAGCGAAAATTGATCCCTCTAAAAAATGTCTGATTCTACAATACAATAATGAACACTGAAGCTAATGCTTTCATTAATACATCCTCATCCACAAAACCATTAATTAATTTTGCTAAATTACAATGTTTTAGCAAAGAAAACTTTTTTTAAGAACTAAAAAGTTATACAGAAACAACTTTATATGGCCTTTTTATTACAGTAGAAATATTTTCTTTTTTCTCAACAGAAATATTTTACACGTCGTCGTGGTTTCATGAGGAAAATCTGTCCTTTGAACCTGTGACATATCTCTGATCACATGACAAACACTTTCTCCGCCTTTTCAATATGGTACGCCTCCTTGCCTCTGGGACAGAAAACATTGCCTTCATTCTTGGCCGCCATCTCTTCTAATGCCTGAAAAGATCATGTAAGGTGCTGAATATTTAATACGAGGCCTTTTTAACTACAGAGTGGTAAGTTGACTGTATCCTAACAATGTAATTAAAATTTGCTCTTTGAAATGCTCTAAATATAATGTTAAAGTTATTCTGGATTTCAGTCAAGGCTACATCAACATTTATTTTGTAAAGTCAATTTCAACAGTTTTCCAGTTGACTTACAGACAGGCAGTGTCCATAACCACCCCAAACTAAGTCAGTTATCCATATAACTAAATCTCGGCTCTATTTTTACTAACTTGTGTTAAAATGTTTAAAATGAGAGAAATGAAAAATTTGTGCACCTTCAAATTTTAACATAAATATTTGAACATGTTTCTTTGCATTCATTTTTTTCTTTTTTATAGCATGGCTTCTTCATACTTACATTACAACCATAGACATATCCATTGGGTAACATCATCGGCGGGTTGTGTTCATTGAGGGCTTGACCACTGATATGACATATCAGTTTAGAGTTCGCACAATGAGCATACGGCAAGTTTTGACCTAGTTTATTAAGATTTCGGCTACAAACTGGACATTCAGCATTCTTACTGGACCCTTCAGATTTATAGCAATATCTGGGGTTTATAGTTAAGGTTCATGCATACCGAACTTCGGATTTTGAAACAATTTCTACAATACATATACAAAATGTGTTTTCACAAAAAATATAAATACCAGTACCATCTCAGATACCCCACTTTAAGTCTTCCAAGATGCCAGGTTTAAAACACTGATGACATTATAATTATGACAAACAACAGCGATGTTGTTTCCTTTGAACCCCTGGGACATAATAAATTCTTTTCAGTATTAAGTGGCTACCACCTGCTGGCATTTCTCTATGCCTTTGTGACCAGTGCAGACTATGATCAACCTAAACAATCATGCAATCTGATCTTGGTCTGTACTGTTTGCTATTCATCAGTAATTATTCATTAAGCACCTATAGCATGGTCAAACTGAATAATTTTTTATATATTCAAATTATATACTGTAAAAGTCGTTTTATTGCGGGTTTTTTATTTTTTGCTGATTTTTGTGAATGAATTACTTTGCATATTCACCAAACTCGCAAAAATAGCAAACAAACAATGATTACATATAAAATACTGCTCACTAAAATACTGCAAAGACAAAAACGTGTCATCAATAAATAGAAAATTGGAGAATCGCAAAATAAACGACCTGCGAATACATAAACTTTTACAGTATTAAATGTAGCGTAATTTACAAGGATACGGTGTCTTAAGGGCAGACAACCCTGCCTGTAATGTGACTGTGAACACTGACGCATTATTCAACTGATGTAGCTTGAAATTCTCATATCTGAACTGCTGGACTAGGTCAGACCATCTCTCCTGGTCCAATAACTCCTGGAAAAAATGTCAACAAAGTCATTTAAAGTCAACAAGGACCTTGTCTTTGTAAAACCCAAAATTAATTACTCCTATAATTAGCGAATCATGCATTTTTTTATTGAAAGCATATTTATGCAAGATAATGTTTAAATTTCTGTGAAATTCTAAAAATGTCCCACTGAGAGAGTGTCTCTACAAAAAGGAAATGCATCATTTACAAGACATAATTACTGTTTTGTCATATCAATTTAACTTTTTTGTCAATGTTTCGCTCTTTAAGAAATGACCAGACTGTACCACTCTTAAAAAGGAGTTGTACGGCAGGAAGAAGGAGCTCAAAAAGACAGCTTCCTACATTACTGTGACCGGGTTGATGGTGTTAGCTGTGAATGTGGAGAGATAGAGAATGTTTAAGAAAGCTTTCAGACTGAAAAAAATTCTCCACTTCTAACGAAATTTTCTTCTTGTCATTTTTCGCAGCATTTATTTTTTCCAACCACTGTTATATTTAGGTTACGTTTATGAACAGTAAACACTGAAGTCCTGATGCATCATTCCAATGCTTTAACAAAGTGACCTAGTTTTTGACCCCATGTAACCTAGCTTTGAATGTGGGGCTAAGTACACAACTGACATATATTATAAATACCAAACATTTTCTACATCCCAAGAAACAAACTGTCTAACTTGGTAAGGATTCAGCAGTAATTCATTAGTGTGAAATAATTTTGAAAATCCATATTAACACTGTCTCACTAGAAAATTTTCAAACTTTTCTTACAAAAAAAAGAGAAAATAAACCCGTCCTGTAGCAGGCTAGCATAGCAGCCATGTCTTCAAACAAATTATGATGGCTTGTATAAATGTGATAGAGTCATCCAAAGATCATGTGAAATTATTCTTATATTGAATCAGCAGTTTCAAATTTCCACATGTAGACGTATAAGGAAGTTTATCCCACTCCCTGGGGGGCAGTCTTTTTTTTATAACTCATCACCCATGGAACATTTCAGAGACTTTCGAAAATTGTTTCTGAATATTTGATTGTTAATTTCATTTTTCTTTTGGTTGCCCTGGCAACCAATTTGTTTTCTGCACTGAACACATCTTTTTGAATGAATGAGAAAGCAGACAATCTTAGGATCATTTCTGCTAGGTCTGTATAAAATTGAAAATAGTAAAAAGTTTGTTTGCGCATTAAAGAATGAGAAATAACAATAGAGTTATAGGAATAGAGGTGAAAATCAGGACCACGACCAAGTTTAAAGATCCTACATAAAACCCGTCCTCGAAAACAGAATTTTTAACTATAAAATTATAGACACAGTCATCAATGATGTCCTATTTACAATAGGTACTAGTTTTTTCTGCTTTTATACCTTTTATCAGACAAAAGTTTCAAATACTGTAAATTGCAATATGTGAGCAGATAGACTTATTCGCAAATTTTAAATTCGCATTCGCGAAAGGAGACCTCTCTAATAGTAAATCTATGTGAAATGAGTCTTTTGCAAGATTGTTTAATTAGCAAAGTGGGAAATTTGCAAAAATTATATCATCACCAATATTACCCAATTTGCAGTAAGCTTTACTTTTACATCAGGCTTATTGCAACTGGTTTTGTTCAACATAATGTTTGACCTATACCCCGCGGGTGGCAATTAATTCTGTCTGCTATCACAGCTGATCATGATCTGCATTGTCTGAAATTTAGGCGGTAAATTTTTCAGAGCACCCATTTGTACAATGAATAGACTTGTCCAAATTGAAAGTTGGGCAAATCCATTTTAGAAATTTAGCAGGGTATTGGTTACAGTACACAATTTATCACACTCACAGATCTCAATGGTCACCGTGATTGACCTACTTTTAGGCAACCAATCAAATTCAATCTTTGGCTAAAACTGGCTGGAAATTGCAGTCAGGTAAATCTCTCCTTTTTCGGCTTCAAAATTCTATTTTTCTAGGCAAGACGGGAGACATGCCGGGGTCTAATCCAAAACGCAAGCTAAAAAATTTAGCTTTTGGACAGACCTTGATAAAATCTCTTTCAAATCAAATCACAACTCAATATACCTTATATGGTGAAATCTGCGTATCTGGTGAAAATGCCAGCAGTCCCATAACTCTCTGTATTTCTCCCAAGTGTAGGTCCTCTGTCAGATTACTGAAATACTTTCTGGCGTGTCTGTAAAACAAGAACAGCAGCATACATACCATATTTCTCTATAAAACAAATTCTAATAGCAAATCAAGAATAAAATCTTTTTAAATTCAACTTTTGACCTGGACAGCTAAGCACATAGTTTTCCTTGAAATATTTACCTAAATTTGAGTACATATGTCTGGCATCCATTCTAAAGCAATGTTTATTCACTGAACAAAGTTCTTACCATTTATTCAACTAGACAAAATGCCCTGTCAGTAGAACTAGTACTTGTATATATTTCATAGAAGGCAGCTTTTCAACATATCAAACAAGGGGGCTATGACCACTATATTACCCACCTATGTTCCATTGCAGCACCTGTACGCACAATATTAAATTGCTTGAAAAATTCAAAGTTTTTGGACAAACTAGTGAACCAGTAGACAATACTACATACCAAATATCTATGCTCTGAACCTTGTGGTTAAAGGCAAAAAGATTTTCAGTTAATTTTTTTTCTACATAAATCTTACTTTTGCAAATACCATTGAAAAAATTCTGCATCATATTCATAGCACATTCTTTCCATTTATGAAAGCAAAGTTAGGATTAACAAATAACAGTCAATTTTTCCTTTCTTGGTAATGTAAGCTACAAGTAATATTTCATCCAAAGTGCTAATTGGACTTTAATAGAATGATATAACTAACACTCTAGCCTCGTCACCAGTCCCTGATATATCTCTCTTACTCATTAATATCTCACTGTTTTATTCTAGAACTTCTACTGTCCAGCGAAATGCCCAACTGACAAAACAAAATCCTATAAAATAGACTGGAAATAGTGCAAGAGACATAGTGGAAAAAAAAACAAACATAAATTTTGTCAAACTAATAGCTAGTCTACTAACATGTCTATAAAAGATCTTATTACTCAAGCCAACATGCTATCAGCACAGCATACACGTACATTGAAAAGATTGAACACTAAGTACTCACCTGACGGCATCAAGACGACAGTTACTTCTGATCATTTCAATAAATTCTTGTTGGCGAAGCTTAAATTCCAATGTACTCTGAAACAAATACAGAATTTAGTGTTCATTTTACTATGCTATCTGAAAACAAGTTTCTAACACAAAATTTTATTGCAGAGGTTTGAGTTTTTTTTCGTGATGTTTTATTTTTCCTGATTTTCGCGAATGAAGCTTTGCTTGTAATGATATTCAGTTGAAGGAGATTTTTATATATCGTTGTATCAGAATATCAAAACAAATGGAGCATCTGCTTCGACTGGAAGTGAAATTAGTGTAAGCATTTCTAAGTAAAGTATCAACAAGTGAATTGAGTATTGCGAATACAAAAAGTCTCCAACTGAATGTGATGGGATACGACTAACATATGACTTAAGTTTCATGAAAATTCTTCAAGAGGTTTGGGAGATATACACATGACCTTTGACCCCAAGAATGACCTTGCACCTTTTTAATCAAGTGACTTTGACCTTTTCATGATGAAGAGATTAAAATTTGACCAAAGTCTACTAAAAATCCTTCAAAGGGTTAAGGAGATATAGTCTGGTGACCTTTTACCCTGAATGTGACCTTGACCTTGAGCAGGCTTGGTTGAAACATGGATATTCAAGTTTGAGCCCTAAGTGTGACCTTGACCTTCTAGGTAGCCCCCTGGATGTTGTGCATGACACACCTGTGTAGTATGGACAACCACTGTGTGAAGTTATTTCAAATACAGTCAATTCACCTTGAAGTTACAGCCCGGACATGAAATAACACTATATTACATTTTGAACTTTAAGTGTGACCTTGACTTTCAAGGCAGCTCTCTAGGTGTGGTGCATGACATACTCTTGTGGTATGGATAACAACTGTGTGAAGTTATTTCAAATGTAGAAGTTACAGCCCGGACACACAGTTCAGGTAAAACCCAAAGCCCAAAGTGTGACATTGACCTTCATGAGTAATTCCCCAAGTGTGGTGCATGATACACCCTTGGGTCATGGGCAACAATTGTATGAAGTTATTTCAAAATCAATACATGCATGTTGAAGTTACAGCCCAGACACAGAGTACTGGTATACAATCCTACATTACGTATTTTGATCCCTAAGTATCACCTTGATCTTCAAAGTAGCGCGCAGTGTGATGCATGACACACTCTTGGGGTATGAGCAACAACTGTATGAAGTAATTTCAAAATCAGTACATGAATGCAGCCCCAACACCTAAGTATTAGTATATAACCCTACATTTCATGTTTAATCCATACGTGTGACCTTGACCTTCAAGGTAGCTCCCTATCGGCAACAACTGAGTGAAGTTATTTGACAATCTGTCCATGTATATATAAGTTACAGACCAGACACTAACTGCAGACGGACAGAACAGAGCAATCTTCAATCTGTTGGAGACCAACAAAATTGTGATTCAATAAAATAAGTTTGAATACCTTTAACTTCCTCAGTTTAGATTTGTTCTCATAGCACCAGTTGAGACAAGGGGCCGTCTCATGATTAATTAAAGATTCTTCAATTGCCTTTGATGTCATGAATAAATCTATGTTTGTGAGATCCTGCAATAAAACAACAAATTTATATCTATATTTTCAATACTGTATAAGTGTGGCAAAAATATTTTATTTCTAGTAATATTTGCCATTTTATGCCTGAAATGTGCAACAAACTACTGGAAAGAAGGTTGAAGACAAGTGATGCTTATTTATGGAACAAGTTCCTATGGTCATGAAGAAACAACAGAAAGAACTTTAGTCAACTGTTTACATAACTGTAGAGTTATACTGTAACAGTAAAACCTGTTCTCTCTGGTATCCTTCAGGACCGTTAAAGCAGGTTGCCTGGTAAACCAGGTTTCCCATTACAGTATACTCCATATATAACGAGTCCGGATATAGAAAAAAAATTGTATATAAGGAAAAAAAATTCTCTGCCGGAGTTTGTTTTCTTTCTTTATTTTATGTGAAAATGTTATATGGTTATGAAAAACTCTGAATATAAGGTACAAATTTGAATGGTACTAAGAAGCTCGCTATAAACGGAGTATACTGTATATGTTTACATGTATGCCTCCAGGCCAAAGGAACTGTTCTGGTTACACCAATTTGCCATTAAAACCAGGTGCAGGGCATGTGGCCAAACTTCGTAGTAGACCATCTGACAATGCTTTTTGCTCTGGGCCACACTGTTTCAGACAAGTATTTTTTAAGGTGATTCCGATATCCCTATATACAGACAAGGGACCACTAGGGCATAGTCAATTTTCTCTTAAAACAAGTGACCCCCCCCCCCCCACCCTGGGCTGGGCAAATATTGACCCCAGGGGCAAGATTTAAATAAGCTTGGAAGAGGTCCCTCAGAAAATACTACATACTGGTTTGTAAAATTAAATAACCTCCCAGTATGGAACAGTTTTGATGCAAAAATTACATTGAGCCTTCTGACATCCCATCTTGCATTGTTACGTGTGTATTTGTCCATCTGATATTACTGTTTCTTTTTGATATGCTCTATGCTTAAAACTGGAGAAATGATTACTGCTTTGTCTAAATGGCAAGTGCCATTGTGCAATTGATTTGTGCCTACTTATAATTGACTACTGCATCGGGGTATGCGCATACAACTTTTAGTTGCCTTCCATTCATTGCTTAATGATAATTGCCTACGTTAGACTGAAAAGTACATACGCATTAATTAATACTAAGTGTCTATGTGTTCATATGCTTTGTGATTACGTTTACTTTATTGACTACTGTGTTTGTGTATATATTTATACATAATAGCGTAAGCATAATGACGAATGCAACTTTGTAAGAATGAAATAGAAAGGGAACCAATAATACTTATACCCTGCGCTGCATAAATCACCAAAACGGGCACCAATAATATTGGTACCCTTTTAAACAGCCGAACGAGAACTCTTTGCCGAATATTTCTTTTGCCATTGGTATGAAGTCTGGAGTAACTACACCTACAATATGTTAGTAAACAGGTATTTATTGTTTAAGTAAATTTGTTACATTCACATTTGACATAACTGATAAATCTATTAGCTAAAATAAATAATCGCTTATATTCGGACAGTCATGTAAATTTTTCAATCGTTTTGAGCTATTTTTGTGTTTGGGCACAAACTAAAGGCTGAACGACAGTTTAGATGTAAGGAGATGTATCTCAAAGGAAGATATATATGAGCCGCGCCAACAAAAAGGTCCTTATCGTAATTTACACGATCGAAAATATGTTGTGCTCCGGGGCTGGGGTGTACTCCCCTGATTAATAGGAGCTTTGGTGTCATCCTGATTAATGGGAGCTGGGATGTATTCCTCATTAATAGGAGCTAGGCTGTGCTCCCCTGAGTAATAGGGGCTGGGAAGTAATCCCCTCATTAATATGAGCTTTGGTGTCATCATGATTAATGGGAGCTAGGGTGTGCTCCCGCTGAGTAATAGGGGCTGGGGTGTAATCTCCCTCATTAATAGGAGCTGAGATATGCTCCCCTTGATTAATAGGGGCTGGGATGTTTTTCCCGATCAACAGAAGCTTTAGTGCCCTCCCTCTGATATATACTAGTGGCCGGGATGAACTTCCTTTGACTGCCACCCACAGCCCCCCCCCCCCTGCCCCTACCCCCCCGACGACGTCCCCCGGCACCATAGACTGGATATCATATCCTTCAGAGAAGGTCATGGGTTGTGTTTGATCCGCATTAAGTGTCCCCAACCTCTGGTGACACCCTGGTCTGACCCTGTGTGTCTTCCCTGGGATTAGGTAAGTGACACTTGAGCAGACCCATGCAGAGGGGTGCCACAGGGATCAGCTTGATGAACATCTGACAATGCAATGTTTGACAGGGGTTGGCCCCTCAACAAGGCGAATGTGACCAACATGTTGATAAGCAGCGGTAAAACTTGATTCTCCCGGGGTGTCAAATCATACCCCGAGGGGGCATCCCAAAATCCCCGTGTCTCAATCACCCGATCGACCCCCTTTGGAGCTGATGTCTCCCCATCCCTCCAAAACTGACATGTTTACGCCTCAACCCCTGGCTATTTATTTAAGAGAATAGATTAATCGGTTATGTTAAATGTGAATTATATAATACTTTACTAAAAACTATATACCTGTTTACAAACTCACTCTTTTTTTCGCCTGTTATCGGCGTGATAGTGGGGTAGTTGCTCCCTTTTTCGCCTGTAATCAGCGTGATAGTGGGGTAGTTGCTCCAAGTTTCAAGTTTTATTTCTGATCAATGCTTATTACAAGCATGTGATCATACAAACATGTACATTTGTTATATCCTAGCTACAATTAACATGTGATATTTTGAGGAAAAATAACACAATTCTGTATATTACAGATATATCAAAATGTAGATTTCTGTGCGATACCTTTATTAGGTACATACAATTTAGGAGAATGAGTCAATTTTTGAAGTGAGATAAAATAATTTTATGAAAGGAGGCAAGTTTTACCAGTTTAGTTTTGTTATTGGTACACATTAAATCTCTCAATTTAATCATACTGGCAGAAGAATTATTCTCGTTCGTGGTTTAAAAGGGTACCAGTATTATTGGTGCCCGTTTTGGTTGATTTATGCAGTCGCAGGGTATAAGTATTATTGGTTCCCTTTCTATTTCATTCTTACAAGTTGCATTCGTCATTATGCTTACTGCTATTATGAATGAATTTAATTGAATTAATGCGTAAAGTATGTACTTTTCAGTTTAACGTAGGCAATTATCATTAAGCAATGAATGGAAGGCAACTAAAAGTTGTACGCATACATGATGCAGTAGTCAATTATAAGTAGGCACAAATCAATTGCACAATGGCACTTGCCATTTAGACAAATGCAGTAATCATTTCTCCAGTTTTAAGCATAGAGCATATCAAAAAGAAACATGTAATATCAGATGGACAAATACACACGTAACAATGCAAGATGGGATGTCAGAAGGCTCAATGTAATTTTTGCATCAAAACTGTTCCATATCCCAGGCAGGGTCAATTTTGACCTGGAAAATCATGATTTGGTAGAGATCCACTATACAATGATACATGTACATGCCAAATATCTAACCTCTAGGCCTTCCAGTTTTTGAGACCAAGATTTTTAAATGTTTATCTATTTGTTGCCATAGCAACCAGATGTTCTGCATAGAATGGAAATCTTTGAACAACTTTGACATCAGGACACCCAAAGAACATCCCTGTGAGAGGTTTTGGAAGAAATGTTGTTTGAAACAAAATGTTGACAACGCACATCATAAGACGGCAGACACAGGGTGATCCTAAAAGCTCCCTTTGGCTCTCTGTGCCAGGTCAGCTAAATACAGCCACATAACCAGAAAGAAAATGTACTACTACCTAAAATTGTAAACCATCTGAGTATAAGTCATTATAGGTGCCAACAGATGGATGTACAAACGGACGGACATACAGAAAATAGAGTTATGCAGAGAAAACCCTCTGTTTTTCATCGTAAATATTTTACACTTAGTTTCATCTGCTACAAACGTAAAAGATAACGTAATATACTGATGCAAGTTATTATTAATTAGTTATCAGCCTTCCCTATTAGGGTCTTTATACATTTTAATAAGTATATGTATAAGACATTGTAACATAGAAAATGAAAGAGCACGAAATGTCATACTTAATTAGTATCATTGATTTCAAAAGGTCAGAGACAAACCTCTTGACAAAAACATGATTATCTTTTCTCACACGATCAATAAAAGCCATTGAAACTCTAGTACATTTGTATAAGACCCGTCTAAGATTTATTTCTTCCAGACAGAATAATTTAACAAAGTAAATCATGTAATAGTGTAAAAAACAAGAGGGTCAACACAGCCCCATATCGTTCACCTGAGACTTACTTATGTCAAAATGTGAAATAAATTAAATCTTAAACTATATACCATAAACACATTCAGTTTGACTTTGACAAAACAAACATTCCGACCAATTTACATGATGATTGGCTATAATACGTGACTTCTTAAGTATCAACAAGGTTTTCCTTGGAATTCGACCTCAGATGACCCATCTATTCGTACATGTCCTATATTTCATTAAATCAATCATTCTGACCAAATTTCATGCAGATCCAACTTCCATTGCATACATAAGATTTTTCTATGATTTTACCTGGTGACCTAATTTTTAACCCAAGATAACCCATATTCAAAACTCAACCTTGACTTCATCAAGAAGGTCATTCTGACCAAAGTTTCATGAAGATCCTGTAAAAATGCAGCCTCTATTGCATACACAAGATTAAGTGTGGAAAGAAAGACAACAGACAGACAGACGACGGACACCAGGCAATTACAATAGCTCACCTAGAGTACTTTGTACTCAGGTGAGCTATAAAACAGACTATTAGAAATTATTTCCTTCTGTTTCAACGAAATGACTTTCCAACTGTTTTCAGACAATTAATTTCAGAGGCTGTCAGACAGAGAAATTGGAAGTATCTGAAAAATTAGCAGAATAATTTGTGAACGATATTTGTCCATTTAAGGTCTCTTATATTACTTTTCTTCTTCTCTGCTAAATCAAATTAAATTCTGATCAGTAGTTTCAGACAAGAAGATTGTCAAAGTTTTTCCTTTTGGTTGCTATAGCAACCAAATTTCAACTTGGATCAAACTTCTTTTTACACTTTTGGTAGAACTTAATACAAGGAATACCACTGCCAAGTTTCATCAACTCCTGTCAAGCGGTTTAGGAGGAGATGTTGTTTTAAGAAATTGTTGATGCATGGACAGACAAACAACAGGTATCAGGCGATTAAAATAGTTCACCTTGCGCACAAAGTGCTCAGGTGAGCTAACAAAAAACTGGGACTGAACCCTTGACCCTGCAATCCTGAAAAAAACAATAGTTCTACTAAATTACAGTTGCAAATTTACAAGAAAACTGTTCCCACTAAGAACTTCCCAGACAAACAACCATATCCTTCAGGGACCACACAAACTCATATTGCACACATTAATGACTTCATGATCACATGACCTAAATCATGTATTTCGACGGAAATTACAACATACCTCAATTTCTGAATGTTGTGCTAATTTCAATGCAGTGTTATAGTATCCAGCCCTAAGGAAGTACTCCACTAACATACGATCTAGACGTTTCTTCTGCCATAGTGGGCGTGTGTTTTCATGAAGATGCTCCGCCTCCTTAAGATGGTCGACCCGCCTTTTGATCATCCTTGCTGCCTCCAGTTCTTCATTTATACTCTCATCTGCCTATAAAGTAAACTAGAGATTGTTTTTCACAAAAAAACTTGTCTCCCCCCTTATGACCTTGACCTTTGAGTTAGTGACCCCAAATTATAACGAGAAATTGACCAACGGTCACTGTGACCTTGACCTTTGAACTACTGACCCCAAAAACAATAGGGATCATCTGCTCAATAAGACCAATCATCCTATGAAGTTTGAGGTCTGTAGGTCTAAAGGAACTCTAGTTATCATCCGGAAACGAAATTGACAAACGGTCAGTATGACCTTGACCTTTGACCTACTGACCCCAAAAACAATAGGGATCATCAGCTCTATAAGACCAATCATCCTATGAAGTTTGAGGGCTGTAGGTCAAAAGGAACTCTAGTTATCATCCGGAAACAGAAATTGACCAACGGTCACTGTGACCTTGACCTTTGAACTACTGACCCCAAAAACAATAGGGATCATCTGCTCAATAAGACCATTCATCCTATGAAGTTTGAGAGCTGTAGGTCAAAAGGAACTCTAGTTATCGTCCGGAAACGAAGAATGGACGGACGGACTGACGGACTCCCCCAGTTTGAGGGTTGTAGGTCAAAAGGAACTCTAGTTATCATCCAGGAAATGAGAAATTGACCAACGGTCACTGTGACCTTGACCTTTGACCTACTGACCCCAAAAACAATAGGGATCATCTGCTCTATAAGACCAATCATCCTATGAAGTTTGAGGTCTGTAGGTCTAAAGGAACTCTAGTTATCATCCCGAAACGAAATTGACCAACGGTCAGTGTGACCTTGACCTTTGACCTACTGACCCCAAAAACAATAGGGACATCAGCTCTATAAGACCAATCATCCTATGAAGTTTGAGGGCTGTAGGTCAAAAGGAACTCTAGTTATCATCCGGAAACGAAATTGACCAACGGTCACTGTGACCTTGACCTTTGAACTACTGACCCCAAAAACAATAGGGATCATCTGCTCAATAAGACCATTCATCCTATGAAGTTTGAGAGCTGTAGGTCAAAAGGAACTCTAGTTATCGTCCGGAAACGAAGAATGGACGGACGGACTGACGGACTGACGGACGGACGGACTGACGGACAGGGCAAAAACAATATGTCTCCCCCCGAGGTGGGGGAGACATAATTAAATAAGAACATACATTGTATTTTGATAATTAAGATTGCAAATTTCTTTTATCGCCTAAAACTGAATGTGTTAAGATGTTTTCAAGGCCACAAATACATTATACTGTACTTGTAAATGTATTTTTCCTTAAAAGTTGAACATGTATAATATACATGTCAAATAATATGTATGTTTTGAATGTTTCAATTTATATATGTAATCTTCACATGTGGAGGAAATAAAGAAATACATCTATTCCTTTGACACTTGAAGAGAACAGACATACAAGACATCAGAAAAAAAGTCTTTATAATACACAAACCAAAGTAATCCCCATAGTGAGCATTTAGTGTAGCAATGACCCTGTTTTGAGTAGTATTATTAAATGGTGGTAATCAAGTGCCCAAATGCCTAAATTTTTTTAGACATTTGGGGTTCCTCTGTCAGTTGAAAAAGTTGCCAACTCTGATAAAAAACACATTTGCCAACAATTTTTCAGTACCTGCAACAAAAATACTGGTACAGTCGAACTTGCCCATGCGACCACGTGTATTAAGCGACCTTTGTCTTAAGCGACCACTTCTGAATCCTCCCGAGCTTTTTTACACTGTATTGCTATTGCATTAGCTGACTTTTGTCTAACGCGACCAGCGACCAGTAATTGCGACCAACAATCAGTCTTTTTATTTGTATTAGGCGACCATTTATGTGCAAACTGATCCTTTCTATGAAAACTGACCGCTTTGATGTTGCATTTAACGCCCAAATTAGGCACGGAGGTGTCAAACTCATAAGGATTATCGCTCATTCTTATGTTCGCAGGTGTTAATTGTCGAGTATTTACCGATTTTTGGTACTTTCATGTTCAAACTAATTTGCTGCTTTTGGAAAATTACAATGTGACATAACGATATTCATGGATAACGGTTGCAGTTTCCGGTGATACTTTGTATTAAGAGACCATTTTATTAAGCGACCGGTTTTGGCCTTTCCCTTACGAGGTCGCTTAATACAAGTTTGACTGTACTTCAAAATACCAGTAGCAGTAAATTTTTCAGGTGTTTAGATGAGTATTTTTTATGGTTCTGTGCAAAACTGGCACATATTATAAATAAGCCAGGGGGGATCCAGGACACTATGACTTAGGAGTAATAAATATCTTAACAATTTGTTTTATCATAAATGAAATTCTACATCTGCTTAGTAAAGCTTTAACTGCATTGACAGGGAGTCCAGCTTAACTCTCTATCCAGTCCTAAAAATTTATAGCACACTTTGTACATCCATTTTCTACAGTCATCATATCACGAGGGTGTTCAACCTGAAAAAAAATATGTACAAGTCTCGAGATATATACATCAAATATATGCACATCTCGATTAACCAATCAGACAGTGAGAGTTTTGAATGCGATATAAATAAATAAAATCTGTAGTTACTACCTTTCTCTTCAGAAGCTTCAATTTCTCTACCATACTGTCCAATGCCTTGGTGACCTCTCCAATTGTGACCTGCGGTTTCTGAAGACATACTTCTAAATCTCCACCTGCTCCCTGCACCTTGGATATCTCACGATCAATCGCTTTCTGGGCTGTCCGAAACTTCTTATTCAAAAGTTCATACGGCACCTAGTGTACAAAATAGAACAAGGCTTATTGGTGCGTAAGTTCTAGACGGGAGAACAGGGCACTTAAAGAACACTCTTAAATGTGACTTCAAATACAATACATAAATTTGTTTATATTATTAAACCATTGGAAACAGACAAAATCATATATTGTATAGGTCCCATACAACATGGGACCAGTATTAGATTGGGTGGCGCCGGAGTCCAAACCCCATTCATCTGTGCTATTACCAAGAGATTTATAATGTGTTTATGGACTGAAATTGTAGGTATAATAGTAGAACTTAATGTGAGTCATCTTGAAATCTTACATAAAGCCAAGGTATAAGACCTAAGTGTGACCTTGACCTCTGGAGTATGTGGCTGGATGTTGTTTGTAACACATCCTTATGGTATGGGTAATATATGTGGTACTACTTTCAATCCATGTACTACAGAGAGGACAGGAACTATTGCTACATAGAACTATGTGAAAGGACTTGAGCCCTAAGTGTGACCTTGACCTTTGGAATAGGTAGCTGGGTGTTGTGCATGACACACCTTCATCATATTGGTAACAACCTGGTTAAGTTATATTGAAAATGGTCAAAGCACTAAAAACAAACAAAGCAGACAGGAAATATTGAAATACAACACTAACATACAGAGTTCGAGCCATAAATATGAAACATGTCCTTGGCCTGGGGCACCCAGTGAGTTAAAAGCCAAACGTAGACCAAAGGGATATTGTTTTCTCTCTACATTTATTTTGTTACGTCACTTCATATTGATGCTTCTGACAAAATTTCATCAAAATCCAACAAGGGATTTTTGAAAAGTGCAGCCCAGTTTTCTGTTTTCAGGTCCCTGTGTCCTTGAATTCTGAGCTAGTGACCCCAAATTATAATAAGCACAACAATCCTTCATACTGATGCTTCCAGAAACGTTTTATGAAAATCTAGCACGACTCTGTTTTCAGGTCCCTTGACCTTTGAGCTAATGATCCCAATAATAATATGCACAACTAGACTTCATGCATACTGATTTATGAAAATCCAGTACTCCTGACTGAGCTACCCAGTTGCCTAAACATCCTTACCCCCAACAAGTATCAAGCTGACATGGCCAGTCCCCTGCCAAGCAAAGTTTTTGTGCAAAAGGTGGCCATAATTCAATGTAAAAGTATTGAGCCTAAACATGCTTTTAGTACGTGCATTTCCTCTTGGTAGTGAAGCTTCCCATGAAGATTAGTTGAACTCCAGCCTTAAAGTGCTATTAGCCATTTACTGGCGTCTTCCCCTCAGAAAATTTCTTTCAAAGTCATGCCTTTTTTCCCTAAAGTTCACTTTACTTCAGGATTTTTATTCCCTTTTGCCAAAGTCCTGAGCTAATTCCCCCCCCCCCCCATCAAGGGTGTTCATGTAGGCCCCTTCCTCTTTCAGTTCAAAAAGCCTTGAACTTAAGGGCTATAATGCAGAGTAAAAAAATTACTGAACAAGAACATTGTGGTTTTCAGTGTTTCCCACCCATCTAGAGATGAACTGATTATAAACCCAGAGGTAGTCTTGAATGTGTGCTATACACTGGGCACATTAAAGAAGCAAGGAGTCTATTTGTAAAGAGCTAGGTTCTAAAACATGTATCAAGCTTGCCTTGTATCTAGTTAAATTAATTTGACACTGAAGCCACTGAAATAGTTTTCGGATTGGCGCGTTTGACAACTACCCCGGGTATAAAAGTATCAGATAAAAACATGTCAACCAGAGAGCCAGGCTACATTGTATCTGTCTTGTCTGTTAGTCCAACTAATTATATGTGAGTCGAGATATTGTGTTATTTTTGTATGGGCAATATCTCTCCTCTGCGTATGTTATAGCGAGATTCTGAGCCAAAACAAAAATATCTCAAGAATTTGTTCAAGACTTCACTTATATCATTTAGACTATCTTGTCTGTCAGTTTGTATATACACAGAGTACACATGCATGGCCATATTAGGCAGTCATGACTAGTTGCCATTATCAGAAAAACACAAAACTGAATGCAACATGATTTGACATATGCAAACGTTTTTGAGATGATCCCCCATGTTAAGAATTTTTGATATTTACGGACTTTTGATTATTTCATGTCTAGTTCGATTTAAAACAACAATAAGTTACACCTTTCATGAAATTTAATTGACTGCAAACACCAGGACAATAAATACAATTATTTGCTGGATCCTGAAATGTGTAAAAACCTCAAAGTAACCTTTAACGTGGGATGCTCGAGAGCCTTTATGTCCGCCATATTTGTTTACAAACCCTGGGTCTCACCAAATAGATTATTAAAGTAAATCCATTTTTGACGTTCTTAACAGGTAGAATTCATGTTTAAGTAGTTATTTATTTCAAGCTATTCTGTCAAAAACAAAAAAAAATCAACTAAAAAATAAAATATTCATTTCGCGATGTCCCGAGAAATTACGAGACTCCAAAATTGTGAAGAGTTTAAGCGAATCGCGCGAGGAAACACGCAGAAAAGTATGCCGAAATTTCAGTAATTCTTTGTATAAGAATATATTTGACCACTGTCATTCTAAAAAACACATTTATACATTGAAGATGAATCGTGTCAAACTGTTTCAGAGGTTCTATGATCCACTATATTGATTAGAATTACCCCTTTTGGAACAAAGGATGTAAATTTTGAATTTTGTTCTGTATTAATTTGTGCACATGCTTAATAGCTCATTGTTGTGACAGCTTGTATTTTGGCGAAAGTGTACCATACTACATGCATAAAAATATGCATGGCATTTGTATTTGTTGTAGGTCACCTGTTGTTGCTGCATGTATGATTTTTATTCAAACTACATAAGCCCTCCTTGTGGAACACTCAAAAAGTTCCCTATGAAAAGTGAGACCTTTCTCAGACCTCCAGTCCGTTGGACATGACCGTAAAATTTTACTGCAGAGTGTCATTTGTTAATCCAAATGCGATCTTACTGACTGGCATTAAATTTTACATCACAAGAACCGTAACATCTCTGACAAAGTGGCGTCATTCTAGGTCCTAGTGTTATGGGTCTGGTAACGAATTTTATCTGTCAATTATGCTGTCACAGCTTAGTGCATCATATCATGTCTTCATGCTTACATGAATAACAGGTTCTTAATTTATCGTTTACTTATAACACTAAACAGTATAATAAACTATTTCATAAGTTGGCCGCTGCAAATACTGAAATAGTTCAAGTAAGAGTTAAATTTTGTTTTGTTACCAAGATAATTCTCTTCTTGCTATGCGGTAGGCACTTTGCGTTATCTACAAATTCTGCTGTCACGCCAGGACACAATAAAATCGATAATTGATATAGGTATAAAGAGCATTACCAGATTCGTTATATTAGGACCCAGCATCATTGAAATATCATGAAGGTGCAGAACCTAGTAAAAAAGAGAAATCGAACACCTGACGAATGTGCAGAAAAGAAAAAAAAGAGTGTGAAAAGAAGAGATATATTTGTAATATCACATCTTCAGTGTAATATCTTAATTTGCTAACTTAGTTGAATAGCTTTGAACTGATATAATGTTGCTTGTTAAATATTCATTTGTTTGTAGTGTAGTTACGTTGTAAATATTGTACTATATCATGTATCTTTTGAGGCCCAAGTGGAAGATTGAATCATCAAATGTGTAGCTTCATAAGATAAAAACATTATTAAGAGGATTGATCCAAAATTCGATAAAAAATGGATGAAAGATTGTTACTCTATATGACATAGAAAAATAGCAGATGTGCTGTACAAAGTGGGTGGTTACTAAATTAGATACCAAAGAGGTTGACATGTACGGGTACTGTAGATCTACATGTATACAACACTGTTTTTATGAAAACAGCTTGAGAAATGTAAATACATGTACCGGTACTTGGAACAGTTTTCGTAAATTTCCAAAGGGAGATTTTCGTGCTGTTGAAATGGGAAAAAGACATGTTTAATTTTCAGTGATTTAAAAAAAACTACAAGGTTTCATGAACAAAAATAAATGATGCTTGACTGGTGTGTTCTCCTCAGTATTCACTGTGCCATTACAAGAGTTGTATCTTTAGACATGGCTCACTGAACGTTGTTGATATATATACATGTATTAAGTATTTTTCTTTGAAAGTATAGGGGCATGTGGTCGAGATTATGCTTTTTCTGGCTTTGCTTTGTCTTTTAACATTCATTTAAGAACCAAGCTACCAAAACATGATCTTTCCTTTCCTGGATCATAAGTTTTATATTAATACAGGTTGACTGAAAAAATCTCAACCTCCACTCTCTTGTGTATCATGTTTTCTTTGGTCTGGCAGATTTTTAGGCTTTGCCGGACCATGTCAGGCTATATGCACATGGATGGGAAACTTCCAAAAATCTATAAAAACATATTGTAAAAGAAGTCACCCAATCCCTTGTTTGCACTTGATGATTTCTGGAAATGTTTGTCTGTCTTCCGATTTGTGATATTCAACAGGTTCCAATGTCGATGTCCAATTATCAATTACCTTTGTGTTTCTGCATAAGCTGAATAAGCTGAGTTTGACCATCTTGATCACAGGGCTTCCGATATGTGTTCTAAATTAAGCAAGTCAACTGACTCCATGGACAACTTTTGGAAGTCCCTTTATGAAAATTTTTTGGACTCAACCCTGTTACTACGAACCTATCTGGACAACGATGATTGACTTCTTCATTTGCAGTCATCATTAGCAATCATCAGGCTCATCATCATCATCATCAATTACCTTACTTATTGTTAAAAAAATGAAAATGAAGAACCTGTGGGTAATATAGCAACTTGTCATTTTAACATGTAAGTTATCCAAATTAGTTCAATGCATTAAGTATAGCAGTTTAAGTACTTAATACATCACTTTTACCAAAGCAACCCTTATCTATTACGTACACTTTGTATTGTAGTTTATTTGGCCCCTATTCCTCTTCCAAAAGAGTTGAATAGCATGATATTGGTGCTTCAAGTCAGGCTTGTTTCATTACATTTAAAAAATCCCTTAAATAATAGTCAAAATAGTTGAAAAAATAGGATTATGACTAAAGTTTAGGAGTTGCCCAATTTGAATTGTTTTAATACGTAAGTTTTCATAAATTAAAAGCTGTCAAAACCTGTGCTATTTCTTTAAACCTATTTGATACCTTATTTATGAAAGAGTCTGGTCCAATAGGGTTATCCTGCTAGCATGCGGATTTATTGTCGCCACCAAAGCAGGGATTTTGTTTTTTTTTCAATCGGTGTTCAAAGCATAATTAAGGAACGAATGATATAATTTTATGACAAAAATAATAATGTACATTATGCTGCGGCACACATATTTGTCAGGACTTTCATAGTTCTTATTACATTTTACACTGTAATTATTTTATTCATTTTGTAAATATTTCCCCACCTTTGCCCCCTCAAGACTGAAAATAACACTGTTTCTGCACATAACACATCTAGTATTTCAACCTTACAGTGTTTGGGAACATTTGGGGGCGGATTACTTTAGCTTTCAACTCTCCTAGCATGTTGTACGGTCTTGTTAGTTTGTGTTGTGTTTGACTAAGAGTTGTGAAATGACAGTGGGCTAATTACGATGTGAAGTGCCCATATTTCAGACCAGAAAAGCGCAATTATGGCCAAGGTGAGTTTTTTAATCCTATTTTAGACTAAAACTTGCATTTACTCCATTTTGACTTGAACACCGTGCATTACAGTCGTGACATTAAAATCATGTATCTAATAGATTGATGCAGCAGTTTTGAAAGGTTCGGCCCATTCCGCAATAGAGTAGACCAAATGTACCTCTTTATGTAAGTGGCATTTCTCATAACGACAACGTGTCTATACTGGTTCTTAGAATTGCTAGGTAAACTGCCAACCTTTGAAATGATAACGGTTGGTCGGTGTTAAAACTTCAAAGCTCGTCACAAGATGTTTTTCAATTGTCACCTAATCATCGACAGTCATTTCAAAATAACCTGACAATCACGGCAATCTGGTCAATCATAGCCCACGATAATTACGCTGGGGCTAAGTTTGGGTCGCGGTGATTCCGGTGCCGAGTCGGAATACTGACCAATGTCGACGAATAACGTTTTACTAATTATACTTATGGGTATCCAAAATGTAGAATAAATCAGTTTCAATTTTATTTTTGTTTTGTCGCTATGGGTCGGCGATTATTAGCCTCGTCCTCGGAAATTTATGGAGTCAATTGCGTCGCCGGGGTACTTGCATAACTCATTTTTGGATACTGGTAATTTTTTAATGGCGTTTTCTTTCCGGCCGGAACTTATATTTATACGTGTAGCCTTATTGATTCACGTGATTCCTTGTATTTGTGGATCTTTAAAGATCCAGACTTGCTTTTTCAACCGCCTGCATGGATAAATTTCGCCTTAAGGAACACTATTTAGTGCACTAACTCAATGTATTTGGGCTCAACTACTTCTGAAAGTTAACTATCTGTTTTTTAAAGATACATAATTATTTCTCTGCTTACTGTAATGAAAATCTGACTGTGTGTACAATTTTTCAATTATTGATATTAGAAATTGTCTAAAGGCAAGTTAATCATTTAGACCTTTTATAAGACCTACTGTCTTGTCTTTTGAAGCAATTGCTGTACTGCAAGCCGTAGCGATATAGGGTCAGTTCTAGGGCCTCTTGTCTAATTAAATTTATTGTTATACCAAAATAGTATAACTGTAGTATCACTTAGGCTGTCCAGTCAGCTAAGTGCTTAAATCACAATCACTTCTCACCAGTGAAACCTTTGTTCTATCCCCTTCCTCGGTAGTACAGTACAGCTCTGAAAGAATATGCAAAAGTGTCCCACTCTTCCACAGTTACCAATAAAGAGTTAAATAGCATGTTCACATTGAGTGACTGAAGTGACTTCAAGCCAGGCTTGTTGCTCATGACATTTAAAAGTAGTGCATTAAACTAGCAAATTGATTTGCAGTGTACAATCTTGGATTCAAAAAGAAGTAAAAGTAGGGGTATTTTGAATAAAAAGTGTTGGGGGTTGGGATTCATAAAGTATGCACAACTTAGCAGAATTGTATTTAAAACGATGGCGAAAGTTACAATAACTATCAAAGCTGACAAATACCTGTGCTAGTTGTTAAAACCTGTCACATACCCGGTATAGGTTTATAGAGAAGACTCTGGTACCAATAGGTTATAAACACTGCTACAGCAATGGCGGATTATTGTCCGCCACCAAAAGCAAAGGGATATTGTTTTGGTGTTGTCAATCTGTGCAGAGCCATAAGTAAGGAACCAATGGATATAATTTTATGAAACTTAAAAATAAGTTTACAGTAGCACATAATGCTGCTGAATCAAAGTTTTGTCAGGATTTTCATAGTATCAACAGAGTAAACGCCCTTTAATTAGTTTGTATTTGGTACAGATATGCTGCCTTTTTTGCCCCCACCAATAATGAGGCATGTAGTGTTTCTGTTGTCTGCACACAAGTGCGTATGCCCCTAAATCTAGTATGTCCAACTCTTCACACATTCGCGGAAACAATTGCATTAAACTTTCAACTTTCAACTTTTTTAGCATGTTGTGAACAGGTCTTGTTGAGTTTGTGTTGTGTTTGACTAAGAGTTGTGAAATCTTACAGTGGTGGTATTTAGGATGTGAAGTGCTCCTGATGATTGTTAGTGGCTGCACCCAGTAAAGGGGGAATTATGGCCAAAGGTGGGAGCATCTGTGCCTAGTTTTAATTAGAAAATCCAAGTTAGTTTGCCATTTTGTCTGCCACTGTGGTTAGAGTCGCTGACTTGAAATCACTGTAACCTCTCATAGATTGAGAACATGGGTTCGAACACCGCTAACTACCATGTCTCTTTATGTGAAAAGATGGCAGTCACAAGAACAAATTCTCTTGGACGAATTAAAGAGTCCTAGTACTGGTTCTTCCAAGGAATGATTGAAACACTAGGTCAATACAACTGCAAACCTAAGCATTTGAAATGAAGTAAAGTGCACAGCTAAACCTTCGGTTGTTGCCCGGGCGTTACTTCTCCTTAACAAACAAACTTCAAAGCTACTGCAGATAGTATACTTGAATGAAATTTTGCCCAACTATCTTGAGTTTGAAAGGGGCAAACTTGTCCCATGTTGATCAAGTGTATGTAATAGATAGAGCACCTTTTGTGAGAATAATTGCGTTATTTCTAGGAGGCATAGCCTCAGAGAAATGACGTTATTATTTGAGTCAACAGTAATCTATCTATTTTGTATAACAGCACATTTATTCTGTCGCGCTATCGTTCTGTTCTCTATAGTTATTATTTGAGTCAACAGTAATCTATCTATTTTGTATAACAGCACATTTATTCTGTCGCGCTATCGTTCTGTTCTCTATTGTAGATAGATCATGTGTTCAATATTGCAGATTGATCACAGTTAAGCTCCGCCCCCATACACAGTGCAAATTATCAGAAATACAGTACAGTGTTTTCCTATAGATGTATGCAGTAGCCATGAGGCCAAAATTAAAAATAGGTTTGTTTGCTGTCTGCTGAACCCTTCTTTTTTAGCTTTGTTTCCAAATATTTTTATTAGCCCACGCTGGTCAAATCTTGTAGTTGTTTTTATATCTTGTTTTTTTTAATTTTTTTGTTATATGTTGAAATGGAAATTTGAGGATGAGACAAATAAGATGATAGTTTCAAATGTATGTTTCATTTTTATTCTTTTATACATCATTATACAGATTTGCATAATTTTTACAGAAGAAGTATTCTGTAAGAAATAAAGTACCATTGTTTTTGTTTTTGTTTTTCAACAATGCCCTGTTAATGGGATTGCATAGAACACTGAAAAAATTTCCCAATCAAGGCAGATACAGCACACACTTGTGGTAGGGGTGGGGTGAAATCTTCAGTTTGTATTATGGTAAAATTTATCAAAAGAGAGGTAACTGCATTCTCCTAGAAACGTTTAATGTGCAATTTTAATTAGAGTTACTTCCCTTACAGCCTCGTTAAGCATGATCAAGAAAAAATATTTACAGTGCTTCTTTAAGGACCCATTTTCCGATACTTTTGGTTATACGAAAACAAAACGTGTGACTGTGAGGAAAGGTATTGGTTAAAACACCAAGGACATGAGTATATGTATACAACCGTCTGCATGTAGAATTGAATTGTTAAAACCATAGATCAAGCTTTAAAAGTACTTGTACTGCTATTAAGTGTGTAAGTATTTAGCGATGTTACATTGTATTTACTTCCCCTCCTTGTGAAAAGAGAGTTGAAATGCCTGCTGATAGCGATCTGGTTTTTTATAAGTATGAAGTTATGTAACCTCGCTGGTAAAGATGAGAAAACGCTAATAGATCAGTGTTTTATCATTGATTTCGTGATGTTTAGCTGCGTTGGCATGTACAGTATGATCAATAATTATATCGGCCCAGTATTATACAGCCTGATATAATATTGCACAAAGCTTTTCGCATTTCTTAGATGTTGTTTCCAGTCGCATGCTTGGAATATTTCAATATATTTACTGTACATCGAAACCATTTTACCACGTCTGTAGATTTTAAAGATATCGCCAAGTAATATGGTAATATCGTTACTCTTTTTGTGATTAATATAGAAGCAATTATGATGTTGTTGGAAACAGCTGTTCTGTTTAAATTGGACGTGTTTTTGACCAGGTATTCGATGTGGCATACGAGATTAAAATTTAAGTACCTGCGAGAAATAAGCTGGTTACATTAGCGCATTGTCTGATGGGTTCTAAATAGAATCTGTTGCATGGTGCACAAAGAATTATACAGTATGGTTTTTTTGTATACATGGAAAATCTGTCTACATGGAAAATCTGTCTACGGTTGAGAATGAGGAAGTCTGAAACATCTTGTTGTAATTAGGTGCTGAAAGTTTAAGCTCTGTTAAAGGTGTTCTTTTACATTTACTGCATATAACAGTACATAATAAAATACCGTATATTCCCTTATTGACACCCCTGCCATCATTAATGCTCCATTGTGATTTTCCTGAAAAATAAGACTCGTTCTAAGGCAGTGTTAGTTCTTCCCAACAAATTCAAAATTTAACACAAAGTCATATGCTACCTGAAATAAATTTATGCGTAGACACCATTTGTAATAATTTGTGGACGATGGAGTGATACCTGGTATTGATGTGATGTGCACCCCTAGCATTACGAATTCTCTCGAGCTTCCATATGAACTTTTTATATTGGCTGTTCTGTAACTCCGAAAACTGCAATTCAATTTGTCAAAGTACTATTGATGAATTTTACTGATAATGAGTTTCTAATGCTGGAATTGTAAAGAATCCAGTTGACTACCAAAAGCTTGGTTAAAAGAACATGAAGAAGAAAACTTCATTAGTGTAAACTGGGACGAATATATACTATCAATATTATTGCTCCAGGTCTAAAGTCCCAGGATCACGTTGAATTTACTTATGTTGAAAAATAAATTTACTACTAATGTAATGATAGAACCGTGTTCTGTTCACTCTAAAACAACGTTGACAAATGGCTTTCCTTTGTATTTAAGTCGTTTCTACTCAAAAAAGAGTTACCAGAAAGCTTCCTTAATTTTTGTCATATCATTGAAAAAAAACTGTACTATATTTCTTACATGTGCTTATCAATTTAAAAAGCATATTTCTATATTTTGCTACAAACACCGATAAGACATCTTTCTTTGTAAAATAAGAGCTACTTGTAATTATGCTCATGAGACTTTAATAACCATGCCACTTACAAGAATAGAATTCATTAAAATATTATAAAAATTTGACTTATTTTCTATCAGGTGAATGACTTTGGCTCTGTTTGCTCTCTTGTAGACAGTAAAGTTTAATTTATTGTGTTTATACATGAAGGGAGTACACGGTGTTTAGTGAAGCAGTGTAACATTCCACGAGATCATGTCATACTGTAAATCAATCTAATTTTGCAATTAATCCCTCTCATTGATTTTAATTATATACAGCCAAGGTGGTTGACCTCACTTTTGTCTTCAGTCATTCTGATAAAGGCTTGGTTATTAAATCTTCCTTAAAAAAATAACTCGCTTTGTTACTGTACGTCATAGCTGTGAAAGTACACCAAAAGTATTAACTGCAAAGTTTTTGATGTTGAATGTTAAACCCGACACCGTACATGTTTTCATACAAGTTTCCTGTATGAGCTACAGATCTAGTACATGTACATAGATTGTTATTATCCCAACATTCTTGACAGTTGAATAATAACTTCACCTGATAAAAAGCGAAACTAGGCTAAATTCACGGAGGCACATGTTTGTTCAAAGGGAGATAAGAGGTTTTTTTTCAGATGTTATGTAATACATGTAATATAGAGTAGATGCATGTAGGTAATTTAGTCTGTATCTAAGAATAGCAGAAGAGGCATGTTTGCGGTTTTCAGTTTTTGTAAGAGTGCTGTATTTAAAAAAAACAAATAATACTTCTGCTAAGCATTTGTGTTTAATAAGCTTACACTGTATTTTTTAATGCTCCCCATCAAAGATTGGTGTCTGTAGACCAGACCTTGTCCATTCAATAACTACAAAATGAATTGGCCTAGGTTCCTCAAACTTGGTATGCTGGTTGGTCATGACAAGCAGTTGATTTCTATTGATTTTGAGGTAAACAGGTTATGGTCAGGGTGACTTTTGACAACTAGGAGAGCGGTGGTGTAGAAGTTAAGGTATCTGCCGCTCGTCCCTGAGGTTGCGGGTTCGAGCCCTGCTGGGGTCACTGCTGTAGCTCCTCATATGACATCAGTACTGGGTTTTCCAGGAAGTGGACTAGAGAGTGACAATAAGCTACAAGCTTTCTTCACAATCGAGCTAAAACAAATTAGTATAAACTAATTGGCTGTTATCAATGGGCATCAATGATTAACAAACATATGTTGCCTATTTTGCTTCGTCCTGAGGTGGGGGATCTGGGGGAAAAAACTAATTTTTTTATTCAAGAAGATGTATGTTTGAAAGATGTCTTGACTTCCAGAGGACAAGGCTTATTCAAGTGGAATATTATCTATTGGCAAAGTTTGTGTGAATTTATTTTTAGCCTCAATCCATAGCAGTTGAGGTACATGTTGCCCATTTTAATTATATATCAATGGAAGTTATTCATTAAGATGAGTACTTGAATCATAGTTTAATACTTGGGTAGTAGAGGACATATGTTGAGTACCTTCAACTGAATTATTCATTAATTTAGTGTTTGACCCCATTTGCCCACCAATCGAATCGCTCGGATTTTCAAACAAACGTCTTTCTTTTTTTATTAAAACTACCTACTGAAATCACTTAATTTATTAAGAGTTCGCTCTAAATAGAAAGCACTTTAGCTCCACCCACAATCACAGACCTATGTACACATAGGTCCATGCCACAATACATGTCGGTGGCTATGTAAAAGGTCAAATGAGGTTAAACACTAAGTAAATTGAGTTTATTAAGTCAAATTAAACAATAAAAAACCCCCCCCCCCCCCCCCCCTTTTTTTTTTTTTAAATAAAAAAAAAAAAAAACAAACCAACCCAAAAAAAAAAAAAAAAAAAATTTTTTTTTTTTTTTTTAAAAAAAAAACCACCCCCCCCCCCCCCCCCCACCCCCCCCCCCAACCCCCCCAAAAAAAAAAAAAAAAAAAGGAGTTTTTCATGCACAGACATGGGGTCATGCACATACACTTGTGTCCCTTGCTCCAACAGGTCAGGGTCCTTACAGGGACCGTTTTTGATACACTACCTCCTCCCAGTGGAGTGTTTTTCACACAGACATGGGTCCTCCACACCCCCGGTCACTTGCTCAACAGGTCAGGGTCATACTTAAGGGCTCTTACCCTTTCACAGTGTTATATTGCAATATTTTCTCTATCTTTTTAGCGCATGGATTGTTACATATGTAATGGTGTGTCATGCACAACACCAAGCCAACTACTTGTGAGGTTAAGGTCACACTTAGGGCTCAAACCCTTTCACATAATATAGCAATATTTCCTGTCCTTTGTAGTTTGTACATGCATGGACTGTAGTCCGACATTTAATACCAGTAACATACGGTTGTGTCACAAAAAATACTCCATCACCAGCTCCCAAGGTCAAGGTCGCACCTTGTGACATACAAGTTCTCAACATTTTCATGCTATTTCCTTAACATAACATAAATGTGTACACCTTTTATGGGTAGGGGACTTTTTCAACTTGTTCCCCTTAAGGTATGCCAGAGTTGTTTGCCCTTTGTTAGCTCACCTGAGCATGAAGTACTATAAGGTGAGCTATTGTGATAGCCCAATGTCCCTTTTCTGTCTGTCCAAACATACCCAGTAATCACTGTAGAGGCCACATTTTAGTCCAATCATCATTAAAACTAGGTTGCCCTGTCCAGTTATAGATTAGACAATAGCTGTCCGAAGTCAACCAATCATAGGCTAAGATTGACGTTTGATAAATCCAATATACAACAGTTCTACTGTTGGCTATTTCAAATTGTTTTTTCTTGTTTAACAAAGTGTGTGGCTTAGGGGAGGAAGGGGAATGAATATTTTTTTTATTTAAAAAAAAAAAAAAAAAAAAAAAAAACGAGGTTATACCTACCTTGACCATTTACAAGAACAACTCATCGGTCTGACATATCAAGTTTGCAATAACATAATTATATATATTGCACGAATCAATCAAGTGTTTGCAACTTCAAAATCCAAGCTGCACGATTTTACCGTGCTCTTTGAGGCAAACAGAAAAAACAATTTAGTTGCTCGTTAACCACAACAGAATAAATGCGGTAGTTGGTGTAATATTGAAGAAGACTAAAAAACAAACAATCTAGTTTCTGTGGTCTAAGTCAGATAGATCACGAGTAGCCGATGTCTATGTAATTTGTGGTCTCGCTGGGCTTGTCTCCAATTTACATAGACAACAGCTACCCGTGATCTATCCTTTACAAAATCTTATGAACACTCTTGAAAATTAGTCAGAATGTATTTTTGGACTCTTAGATAACATTTTAAACTGGGTTACATGGGGTAAACAAGAGCTGTCCCTCACAAGTGACGAATCCCCCGAAAGAGGTGCCTCACAGTCTGTGTCATATATGTCCATATGCTCAATAAATGTGCTATGTAATTTTGAAATCCTTCCATGCATGACAGAGTAACTATGCATACAGTATTCCATTACTTTTAAACACTAAGTGTGACCTTGACCTTTGAGGTAGGGACATGGTTCTTGCAGACAACACATTTGTCTTGATGTGCTTAACATTTGTGCCAAGTTATTTTAAATCAATTAATGCATTAAAAAAATTATGATCCTGACACAAATGTATGCATATACCTATACAGGATTCCATTACCTATAAACTCTTAAGTGTGACCTTGACCTTTGAGGTAAGGACGTGGGTCTTGCACGCCATAAGTCGTCTTGATGTGCTAGACATTTGTGCCTAGTTATTTTAAAATCCTTCAGTGCATGACAATGTTACAGTCCGGACACGAATGTGTGCATATATATGCATATACCTATACAGGATTCCATTACCTACAAACTCTAAGTGTGACCTTGACCTTTGAGCTAGGGACGTGGGTCTTGCACGCGACACGTCATCTTGATGTGCTAGACATTTGAGCCAAGTTATTTTAAAATTCTTCAGTGCATGACAAAGTTAGTCCGGACACGAATGTGTGCATATAGAGGAATCCATTACCTTCAAACTCTAAGTGTGACCTTGACCTTTGAGCTAGGGACTAGGGTCTTGCACGCACCACGTTGTCTTGATGTGCTTGACATTTGTGCCAAATTATTTTAAAATCTTTCAATGCATGACAGAGTTACAGTCTGGACACAAATTTTTAAGTGGGGACAGACGGAAGGAGGATGGTGCGATTTTAATATGCCACCCTTCGGGGGCATAAAAAACTAGGTCTACAGGTCAAATAATTGAAAGCAGATGCAAAATTGTCCTTGGTTTACCTTGACTTTGACCTTCTTTTGGAGCAGTGGTATTCTTATGTGCAATATAGGGCCATCATTGGCCTGTTTTTATGATTCTTTGCAAATTTGGCCAAGGTGTTGCAGAGTTACTTAGAGTTATCATTTACTTCCGAAAGTACACTCCCGTTGCCAAGCCTTCCCCCGCCATTAACGTTACCCCAGAGGATTTATGGGATAGGGATTACTGTGTTCATATGCTGTCTCCAGACCTGCTATGTCAATTTTTCTTTCAAGTGTGTGGGGGGATTGGTGTACGAGAGGGGTGGTTTATACAGGGGTAAACGGTATTCTCATACTTTTAATCCAATATTCTGCACCATGATTCACTTTGTGGTAAAAGTACAAAGAGTATTTTGTGACAAGAAAGTTGTTTGTACAGTTATTGCTTGTCATAAATTTCAGAAATATTAATCTTACTGATAATGAAATGGTTAGACATATATTTGTATAAGTAGAGTTATACCATAAAGTGATATGGTATGTTTTTGCATGTAGGAGTTATGATAAATGCCTGCGCTATTTGAAAGCTGTGGTCGGTGGTCACTGAAAGTTTAATGTTTGATATTTTGTCTAAACAGGATATTTCCTTGATATGCATTCCAGCTTTATTATGTAGGGGACAGGGTATGAAGTAGGGCTGTGACGATACATTCGAATATTCGATTTAGTCGAATACAGTTTTGTCCGAATTGTATTCGTTATTCGCCATGTGCCGAACCGAATATTTACGAATACAGATAAAAATTGCATGATTTAAACTAAAGTCATTTGAATTTACCTAAAACAGATGAAATCTACTGAAAACGCTTCCGTTTCATAGCGCATTTTGCACTATTTCGTCGTAATACCCCACCCACAACAGTTGACAGATATTTTCACGACATTTATTTAGTAGTCGGCGGGCCGATATTTGATGTTGGTTTACAGTTGAATAAATGATTTTCATAACTTTCTGGGTTTTAAACTGATTGAATTCATTTTAAATTTCACATTCAATTAAAATTTGATTTCAACAAGTGGGAATTCCAATTTTACCACATCCGAAAACCGTCTACATCAACAACATGTCTAGCATCGAGGAAACCGTTGAAATCGTAGATCCTCTTTACTCTATAGTCGTGTCTAGTCATTTTTTACTAAACAGTTCTAGTCTTTGAACTCAGAGCTCTTTTAAGTTACATGTTTACTCAGTGATTTTTTTACGTTTGAGCAGTATTATTTCACAGTGATTTAAGTACGAAGAAAGTATTATATGTAGTCAGCAGACTGTAATATATTGTTGGCAAAAGCCATACAATGTTCACTTGTTCAATGATTTTAGTATAGTATTCATATTCATGAATAAATATTCGTATTCGTCACCCTGTATTCGTGATATTTCTTGATACGCCTTCCAGTTTATTTTACAGCCCTAGTATGAAGTATATATTATCTGCTATAAATAAATTAGCTTTTGCAAGCAGTAGAGGGCACCCAGTAGAGGTCATGACTTGGGGAAATTTAGGTTTTTGCAGATTTTAACAATTTCGGTGACGTGTTTAACTGTTGCTCTGCAAAATTTATGTGATCCAGGTGTCCGTCCATCTTGCAGTTTTAAGGGCTTGCGGGTAATTTATTGGTGAATAATAACCGTGCAGATCATGATCAGACTGCATGGATGTGCACGCTGATCATGATCTACACAAAGGCAGAAATAATTTGCTTCCAATCTGGTATAGGTTAAGATACAAAATGAACAGAATTCTATACCATTGTATACTAAACCACACACAAAACTGTTGTAAGTCAGGTGGACTTAAAATCGAGAGTTGACTGTAAATCTAGTAACTTACATGAAAGAAGGACTTTATTTTGTAGTTTACAGTACTGCCTCAATACTGCGCCTTAAATCTACCCGCTGTTACATAATGCATTACTATATAGGAAAGATTTGTTACTTTTGTTAAATAAGAAAAAAATGTAAACTTTAGTAGGTTTATCAATTTATAAAGATCTTTGACCGAAGACATCTCCTACAAATCCAGTTGATAACCTATATGAATGCATCTCGTACAAATCCAGTTGATAACCTATATGAATGCATGTGAGTAATGTATTCTTTCTTCGGTGAATTTTCTACCTTTATTGATAAAAAAAGATCAAACAGAAACCTTCCCAACATTTGCTTATACAAGTGTAATACACCAGTACAATACCTGTACACAGGTAAAATATGAGCGGAGATATTTATAGATTCAGTCATTGAGGACATATACATGAAGCGTGTGCATACAAACTATGATCCTATCTCTACTGAATTAACTGGTAGCTCTTGTTTACCATTCATTGCGCATAGTTTAGATTTTAAAATCCTAGACAGGCGAGAGCTACATGTACATTATACCATCATGTACAATACCATATTTATCAGCTTGTAAGAGTACATTGAACCAATAATAATTTTATCGGATGGCTGATTTGCAAATAGTTAACTTGTTACTGTATTAGACCCATTTTGTTGCAGTAGTTTGTTATCCTGTGTAATTTTTTGCGTTAAGTAGAATAAATTAAATCTGTTTGATCACATGACTATATTTTAATTCATAAACTTCATAGAAGTAATAAAACCTGTTATTTAGAATATCCTAAGTTTGTTATGACAGTTTATTGTGTGATTTATACCTTTTGATGCATGTTTATTATAAAAGCGTGTAAGGCCAAAAAAAGGATATTGATTGATTTCTGTCCTGGATGGACAACACCAGGGAAAACAAAAAAACTTTCTTTTTAGCTCACCTGAGCATGTGCTCAAGGTAAGCTATTGAGATTGCCTGATGTCTGTCTTCTGTCTGTCCGCACTTAACCTTGTTATAAGCCTACAATTTTTGGGGGACTTGTATGTCTGTTTGTTTTTGTGTCTGCTCCATGTCCCCTAAACCCCTTGAAGAATTTTCATGAAACTTGGGTCAAATGTTCATCTTATGAAGACAAGTTGCAGAACTCATATTCTAACCCCGTCTTCTCAAAGTCAAGGTCACACTCAGGGGTCATTTGTTTTTTTGTGTCTGCAGCATTTCTCTTGAACCCCTTGAAGGATTTCTATGAAACTTTGATTAAATGTTCATCTTACCAAGATGGTGTGCAGAACCCATGTTCCAAAACCCGTCACCTCAAGGTCAAGGTCACATTTAAGGGTCATTGGTTTTATTCATGTCCACTCTGTATCTACTAACCCTTTGAAGCATTTTCATATAAGTTTGGTCAAATGTTTATATCATCAACACAACATGCAGAACCCATGTTTCAACCCGGACACATCAAGGTCATTCATTTTTCATGTCCGCCCAATATCTTTTTAAACACCTGAAGGATTTTGATGAATTCAAAGAAACATTTTGTTAACACTCTAGAAGCCCAATCTGTATGAAAATTTGTCATGATCACTTGATGATATCTAGGTCAGGTTCCGAACTGGCTCACCTGGGGTGAAAAACTAGGGTTGATGCCAGGTCAAATAATAGCAAAACCTTGTGAACACTCTTAAAGCCAGACAATGCACCCAATAATCCTGAAAGATGGTCAGAATCTCTGCCATGATAATCTCTAGGTCAAATTTGAAACTTGTTAACTTATGGTAAAAACTAGGTCATCAGGTCAAATAATGGCTATTGTATTCAGGTGAGCGTTTAAGAGCCATCATGGCCCTCTTGTTTCTTTTGTACTTTTAATGTACATAGCTTGCAGCTAATTAAATATACAGTAAGAAGTATTCTACTTATCCAGAAGTTGGTGCCAGTGTCATTTATTTCCAAAACTAGTGCAATAATTGGCTGAAAACTTTGCAAAAATCTTTTGCGTCAACAACTGTGGGAACAGTGTCATTGCATCAAGTCCAATAACTTGCATGAATCTTGGCTTTTATTTTAGCTCACCTGAGCACAAACAAAGTGCTCATGGTGAGCTATTGTGAGCGCTTGATGTTTGTCATCATGCGTTGTATGCCATCAACAGTACTGTTGCTTCAAACACCATCTCTTCTGAAACCAACTAGCGAATTACAACTTGACTTACAGGAATGATTCTTGGATAGTCCTCTTTCAAAATTGCTGTAACCATTCTGGTCCAGTGCACAAAATGGCTGCTAAAGCTAAAAATGAAAAAAAAAAGATCAAAACATCGCCTTAACCACTGGGCAGATTTTGACAAAACTTTACTGGATTTTTCCTTGGATGGTCCTCTACCAAATTGCTCATGATGTTCCGCTCTGCTGCACAAACTGTCCACCAGAGATAAGAAAAAGGACATCTGGTCCTTTACCATTAGGCCAAGGGTTAGCATTGCTGCACAAAATGGTTGCCAGAGCTAAAAATAGAAAAACATGTAAACAACATCCTCTGCTGGGGGTGAGGCCAGTTTTCCCTATATGTTTGAAGTGAGAAGTTTCACATTTTGGAAACTGCTTGCCTGATTTCAAAGTAATATGGTGCTAATGTTCCTTCAGTGGTCTTCTATCAGAGTCCTGGAAATTGTTCTGATCCGTTTGAAAGATTGAGCCAAGCTGTGTGAAAACCTACCACATGGTTTGTTTTCACTCTGGAACCTTCATTTTTGCATCAACCTTTATCATAGAATGTTTATGTCAGTGCGATCTTGTCCCGGTTCAATAATGGGTCTAATAACAGCAAAGATTGGGCCATGCTATGGGAAACCTTACTATTTTAAACTATGTTAACATACTACAGCACCTTCTGCTTCATTTTTGGTCTACTTGTTTTGATTTTGACCTTGCAGAAATTGTACTCGGGTGAGTGATATTTGGCCATCATCCCCCTCTTGTATATCTTTGAATTCTGCCTAGAACCAAACAAAATTTATTAATTTCTGCAGAACTTGAGAAATTTTAATGATTTAAAAGTATTGTAAATGTTCTTAAATGTTTTGTGTGAGTAATTCTGGGTAAACCCATTAAATCAAGTGCCCAAATGGTTTCATACCTCCCCGTACAGGGTCTATCAGACATACAAGAGGATGGAGAAATGTCCTGTTAGAACTGTCTGATCTACTTAGACTGAATAACCTTTAAGTGATCAAATTTATGAATAATTTTATAGATTTTATGAAACTTCACACAGGTACTCATTGTTTTCTACCCAATTGTTAAAACTTTGCTGCTGTTAAAAATGCCAAAAAAATATCGCTATAAGGCCATTATTTTTTTATTACTTGTTACTCAAGTTTGAATTAAAAGGCTCCTTACGGAGGAGAAAAAAAAAAAAAGACTTTTTTATACATGACAAACTTTGTTTCATCTTGGACCCCCTGCCCCCCCCCCCCCCTTTCCTCCCTTCTAAAATCCGACAAGAACACCCCTCCCGAGCAAAATGCCCTTGAAAATTTGTTGACTTTTTTCAGGGAAAAATATATTATTTAAGGAGGGAAATGGGGCTGAATTATTGTCCCAAATCGGTCTGAAAAAAACAAGGCGAATGCGCTTCTTGACGTTATCACTTGTATAAACGGGCCTCTAATTTCGCATTTTAAAATTTTGAAAATTTGAAAAAAATTTTTTTTTTTTTTTGAAAATACGAAAAAATAGGGCGGGTTCGAGTAACGACAAATCAAAAAACACTGGCCTAATGGTTGGCAAACATGTCGGATTAGAATGGCAAAAAATGCTACAAAGTACAAACTAACTGAAAATATCGTTATAATGGTTGGCAAACATGTCGGATTAGAATGGCATCTGAGTTGTCATGTCGATCATGTCTCTTTATATTTGAGAAAGTTGGCGGCTTCTTATGGAGGATATGGGTTCTTGTACTGGTCCTTCTTAGGAAGGAGTGGGGCATTAAACCACAACAAACAATGACAACATCTGTAAGCAAACTGTGCTCGGACACTGAAGCTATGCTTCTGGATGACTCTGAAGAACTGAAGAATTGTCTGACTTGTTTTGAGATGTAAATTTGATGAAGTTACAAGCTCAGTCAGTTGAATTGCAACAAGATTAAATCAGTTTGTCACGAAGAATATAATATGGCTGATTCTGAAATGCAAAAGAGAGTTTTGATATTTTAAAGTAGTTCAGAATACAATGGATGAAAGTGCTGTTGTTGTTAGTAGAAGATAATCTGAACTGGTAAACTGTCGGCATGGGGACAATATCGACCCAAAATTTTGCGGTATTATGAATAACAGTGACCTATTCTTGAAATTTTGCGGTATTATAAATAACAGTGACCTTACCTATTCATAGTGTGTAGAAAAAAATTAGTAACACACTGTTTGATGTAGGGAATCTAAAATGAAATGTACATGACATCTGTACTTTTAAAGACAAATGTGGTGAACATGGGACATCACTAACTCCTGCTTCAAAGTTACAATCATGCAGGTTTTTTTTTTCTTCTTTGTGTTGGTATATATATGTAAATGTTTGAATCATCCTGTTAGACAAGGTTTGCACATATTTTCCTTCAATAATCAAAGTCTCCTGATCTTGTAATGTCTGGACTGTCTGAAAAAAAGATGAGGGAATAAAACCTAACTGGAGAATATTTTCACTGTCTACATGCTCATGTATACAGCCTATGTCTAGCACGGTTTGTCTATACTGCTCTCGCTCAAGAAACACACAATTCACTTGACTAGGCTAGTGTTTAATGTAGTATGGTTTTATATTTGGACTAGATTAAACATAAAAGCTTTTGTTGTTGGTTAGAGGGTAGTGTATCTGTTAATGCTGATCAATAGCAGAGAGTTTGGAATTGCCGCTGAATTCTTGAATGCTGGTGTACTTTCAGTTCCGATGTTAATTGTTCTGTTGTGAAATTGAAAAACGATCGAGAAGAAATAGCGAGACAGGAGGGATAAGACGGCAAATGTAAGTGAGGAGATATTTAGGTCATAGTATTTTGGTGTGTAGTATTATTCATGAAAACAGTGCATGGAACTTATTTTGGGACGGAAGTGAGAGCGGATTCACTTGGTTGATCTGTACAAACAATTTTCCTGTGACAATCTTTCCCCGGTTACAGATGCGCGTTAATGTACATGATAGTTGCTGTATAATTATTGAAAAACGTCTCCGCTGATAGCTTTTCTTTGTCGTGTGTATCGGCAGTGGAGATATCAGTTATCATGACATTCAAACATACATGTACACTCAAGATTGGAAATTATTGGACAAGCCATGTTTGTATATTGTGATTACCAATCTTGATTATTGATCTGCCTAGAATATATTGGTAGTTTCAAATATTCTTTTGCACTGGCAAGCGTTCATGTATGCCTCATGTATAATCCTTTGTAGTGGTGCACTTTTAAACGTTTACGGATTTTGATGAGTTGAATCAAGGGAAGGGTTGGGTTTAAAAACTTATTTTGGCTAAATCGGATTACTAGAGTGAGTAAGAATGCCTCTACTTTTGTAAATGGCGATGTTTATTGACATAAACGTTTTATGTATTTGAGATAGTGATGCTATATGTACATTTATGTATTTATATACAGAATAGAATTTTGTCTCTTATATTTTGATAAAGATGTAAATTACTTCTTTTTAAGATTTTGGATTCTTTTTAAAAACAGCTGTTTATTTTACTCTGCATACAGGATAAGAAACAATGGCATGGATTCACGGTCTAAAGTTTAGATAATTTATTTTAGATTTATGAAATATTTATATTTAGATATTATCTCATCAGTTACTTGTTTACTTTTTTGGGTAAACCTAAGTTTTTCAGAGGTTTTTTTAAAAGTTGAAATTAACCAATATTTTATGTCCATGTTGATTTTTTAAATGAAAACATGCCAGCGTTCTGCTATGTTTTGCACTTGTAGAGATTTTATGAATGCTATCTTAGATAGCTTACCATAAAATTATTTCAAGTTCTTTTAATTGTGGATATTTCTGTACTGTTTTGTTGTTGTTTTTTTTGCAAAAATTCTTTTTCATAAAAAATTTGTTAATGTCTTAAAACTAAAAGAGAAGATAATTTTGATCAGAAAAGCTTAGTTGTGTTGGTTATCAGTTAAGTAAACTGATAAAAAGCTGTACTGCTACTACAAATATTTGTTTGGCCTAAATTTCTCTTCTGTGTGTGGGGGGGGGGGGAGGGGGGGCTGAGATTCTGCCATTGCAACCAGTTTGATCATAGTCTGCACTTGTCGCTTTTCAGTCTGTGAATTTTCACTGAATGCTCCCTCGGGCAGTTAATGGTCCTGTCCAGATGGAAAGATGGACAAATTCCTGTCCAGATGGAAAGATGGACAAATTTGTTAAGATATTTAGCAGGTAGAGAGTAATATTGTTTTGACAATTATTATGATTTTTTAGTTTTATATGTGTGATAAATCAGCATCAGTTTGCACATGCCATCACATGTGCAGTTCGAAAGTGAAAATGATTCACATCTGCTTTTATTGATTTTTTTGCAATATTTGGTTCTGACAAGACTTGCGCAATTTCATCTGGGAATTATGAGCAGTGCAGTTAGATTGGCTTGTATCATGGCTTTGAGACAAATGTACGTAAGAGCAAACTATTCTTAATCTTTTTATGATACCTTGCTTTGTGCAAGGGGCGGAGCTTAAAACTGTACTCTATCTGAAATAGATCACAGTTTCAATAGAGTAGTATAGGAAATTGGCCATGATACAAATCAGATAGAGAACTGTTCACTAGAACAATAAAGTTATTACTCAAATAAGGTAATTTTTTTCACAAACTGTACTCTATCTTATCAGTACATAAGTGAAATAGGTGCTAAACTTAAGTAAAAAAGGTAATGGTATCATCAGACTGATGTGTGTTTACTTTGCTTCGTATCTTTAAAAAAAAATTATTTCTTTTGTTCAGCTAACAAAATTACTGTAAAAGTCTTAAGCTCCGCAAGATCTTCATTTTGCAATTTTCCAATTTTCTATTAATTTGCGAGCCAGCGCTTTTTTTAAATATGTAAAATCATTGTTTGTGAGCTCTTTTAGCTAGTTTGATGAATTTGCGATGAAAGTGAGCAAAAATAAAAACCTAGCAAAAAAACAAACTTTTACAGTACTTGTTTCTCGTCAGGGATTTAAACACTGAAGTATTTTTTCTTACTGGTGGAGTTGTGTTGCATTCGTCCTTGCTTTAATTTATGTAGAGGTAAATGTTGAAGGTTTGTGGCAAACCTTGACACACCTAATACTATCCCATAGTTATTGTAGCTGGTGTTTAAAATATTACTTTGTTTGCAGCAACCCAGTCAAATCAATAGGTGACATTTAGTGTGAACAAGACCACACTCCTCAAACAGTATGTTAATTTCACTATGCTGTATTAGGTCAAATCAAATAAACCCTAGCGTTGAAACAATGATAGGACGAAAAACTAATATTTTGTTTCCTATACCCTGTATGGAAAGTCTTAGTTTTCTTTCTGTTGTGGATGTAAAACTTGTATTTTATTTCAATGGCATGTATTTTACTTTAAAACCAGTGTGTACTGTTTGTTTCACAGTTTAATTTTTAAATTTCACAAGTGAAAGCTCCCGTTAGTGTACACGCTGTCTGCATGCATATCGAAATCTAACACCAGTGTACTTGTTCAAGAAGGGTGATTATCGGAGGAGTTAACAAAGATCCTGTGTACATGTCCGATATCTTGTAATGTTTTCTCTCTGGTGCAAGGTAACCTGATCATGAACTTGTTGGAAGTATTGTGGTCATGCTTTGCTTCACAAGTCATTGAGGATTTAGGAAGTGCTCATGTTTGAAATAACTGACTGGAGAATGATAATAGGTCATTTCTTTTCTCAATTTTGTTATGAACAGTTTGATAGTGTTAACTTATGTGTGTATTAAGAAATTTGTTTGATGTGTTGCTCTTTATCTAAGCTATTTATAACAGGAGAAAATTGGCAAACTACAGTTCGATATATTATGTTTATAAGTGAGAGAATCTGAATTATAAAAACCAGCGTAATGTATCAAGGTGTATATGCGTTTATCTCTATTTGTTTGATATTTATAATATCGTATTTGAAAGTTTTCTATGTTATAGTACTAGATACAGTGAAACATGAGCGGGAAGACCACCTTTTAAGTTCAATGAGATATTTTGGTCTTTGTTCGCAGGTAGTATCTGATCTGTGTTTACACAATCATGATAATTGTGTGGTCTCTTTAAATAGTGATCATAATGCCGTTGGGATTTCAGTTCTTGGCGTAGTGCAAGACCTATTCAGTAGTGAGCAAAGTGCTTGATGGATTTCAGTTCTGGACAGTGTCAAATGGATGTAGGGAGGGATTTCAGTTGTGAACATAATTAATTGTGAACAAATTTCTGTTGGTGACATGGTGTTGAATGAAGTTCATATGTTGACATACAGTGTCATTTGTGCCAAATGGATTTTGGTCAACAGCATAGTGGAGGGTGGATTTCAGTAGTGGACATAACGCCAAATGGATTTTGTATGCCAGCATAGTGGCATGTGGATTTTAGTTGTGGACATAGTGCCAAATGGATTTTAGATGGCAGCATAGTGTAAGTGCCAAATGGATTTTGTATGACAGCATAGTGGAGGATGGATTTTAGTTGTGGACATAGTGCCAAATGGATTTTGGATGTCAACAGTGGAAGTGCCAAATGGATTTTATTTGACAGCTTAGTGGAGTATGGATTTCAGTTGTAGACAAAGTGCCAAATGAATTTGGATGTGGGCATTGTACAGGATGGATTTTAGTTGCATGCCTTGTGCCAAATGGCTCTTGCTGGAACAATGCTGGAAGATTTTCTGTTGAAGGATCAGTGTTAAGATCTGAATGAATTAACTGTAGTTAACATGCAACTATGGATTTGTGCTGTGCATTTTAGATCTGAACAAAGTGAATGTGCTATTTTTTGTGGTGGATTTTAACCAAGCATTTGTTGCATATCTTGGATAGGTCCAGTTGTTGGCCCTATGTCTCATGCAATTTTTATCTGGATGGATTCAGCTGCAGTAACAATAGTTCTAGAGTGCAGTATATCCGTCAATTCAGTTGAAGTCGATGTGGTTCAAGTGTTCAGTATCTTTGAAGTGTTCACTCAGTTAGTGTTTAATGTCTTGAAGGATTCAGCTATATGTGCTGGTGTTCAGTATTTGGTGTGTTCAGTTGCTGTTGTTCTAGTGTTCAGTGTCTCAAAGGATTCAGTTTAAATGCAGTGGTTCTGGTGTTCAGTATTTGGTGTGTTCAGTTGTAATTGCTTAATTTCTGTAAGTGTTCAGTTGTTGTTGTGATGTTAGTGTTCAGTTTCTGGAAGCGTACAGCTGTAAGTGCTGAAAAAATATCAAGACAGTGCAGACAATAACTAGTATAATCTTACAACGAGGTACATAATTTATGATATATTTCACTGAGATATGAAATGATATCCTTTTCTGTTTTCAGGATAACAGAACAATGTAGGAAGGATGTTCTCTATATCCTGACATTGGACCTTTAGGGAGTAACCATCATATAAAGTGTGTCAGCAGTGTACGCAATAAACAACAGGTAAAAAAATTAAAATCCTGTTTCTAAATTTTCCAAAGAGATATGTTGAGATTTACCACAATTTTATGTGAATTTTTTTCATTGCTTACAATTATTCCTGCTGGAATTTTCACTACTTATAAAATTATGTCTGCCGGCTTCGTACTTTCAGGAAGGGTTCGGACTGATTGTTTGAATATTGCAATAGAATATAAAACACCTTTTGTAAGCTGTAACGTTTGTTTATTTGTTAGCAGAGGCGTCTTGCTAGCATAGACTTGTACTCAAAATCCAGTTATAAAAAACTTCAGTTTGTTGATAGATAATTCAATTTATTGATGAAATTCTCATCTGTAAATTAAAAGGTAAACAATACTACAATAAATCTACTACCAAGCTTTTAATGTATATTTGCCAACCAGTCTTTGTTACGCTCATTGGTGCATTTATCTGCATACACACAACAGTTTACCACCTTGATTTAGCAGTTGCCTATTTGATACAGTCAATACTGGTGCAGCCAAACCAATGTGTTTAAGAATAAAATCTGTTTCTTTATCAACAAGCCCATTTTAATCTACCCATTGGAGTAATGCTACACACAGGTTTGACCATATGGTGTGGTTTTCATCTTACTGTATTTGCCGAGAAGTGGTGAAAGTATTCCAGTTTCAAGTTATTTACAGTCACACCTGTGTTAAACAGCCATCCAATGGAAACATCCAAAGTGGCCACTCAAAACAGAAGACTGATTTGTAGAAGTAGTTAATTCTTAGACTAGTTGCTATGGATACGTCAATGACAATGCAATAGTCAGGTCATTTCTTAACCTATACCCTGCTGGGAGGCAAATTATTCGGACTGCCCAACTAGTGTGGATCATGATCAGGTGCAGGTTCGTGAGCTGGTTGCAGATTTGTGATCTGGGTGCAGATTCGTGATGTAGGTGCAGATTCGTGATCCAGGTGCAGATTCATGATCCGGGTGCAGATTTGTGATCTTGATGCAGATGCGAGCAATCTGATCATGATCAGCACTGTTTACTATTCAGCTATTACGTTTTCAATCATCACCCATTTAAAGGGTCCTGATTCTCTCCAAATCGAAAGTGGAACAAGTACACAAAGAATTGAAAGGTTGAGTTATGGTATTGAATCATGAACCTATCTGAAATCTAAACACATCAGTGTATTTTCCATTACAAATGTTGTCAGGTCATTTTTACAGACAGTCGGAGTATGAAGTTTGTTATCACAGGCTATGAATATTGATTTTACAATGGCATCCTTGCAGGCCTGTCTTTGAATCAGTCTGCCCTGGAAATGTACATGTATTGACCAAGTTGCAATATATGATTACAAGGCTTATTGACTACAGGGTTTTTTTTCATGGTTTGTTTGTCTTAAGTTACAATAAAGGCACGGCTTACGCTTTCAGCACTTGTAAACTATATTGATTTAGGCCACCTTGTATCAGAAACGTTAATGTAAATAAATAAGGAGTTATCTCAATGTTGGTGGTTAAGCGGTTTACATTTTGACGTAATGTACACCATCGAAAGATACATGTATAATGTGTATTGCTTTATCTAGTTTGCGATATGAAAATTGCAGCTAAGCGGAAAATGAGACAAGTGTGCAAGTTTTTAGGTCAAATGAACATTTCATGTACAGACTGCTGGATACATATATTTGTTTCGTTATTAATGTCACCTCTGTACGGGGAAACACAAAATTATCAAGTGTTAGTTGTATATACACCAGTAAATTAACAGTATTATTACTTCATGCCTGCGGGTAAAATAGAGTACATTTGCATAGATATTTGCGGAGATGCATGATTTAATAATGATCTGAGTTAACAGATAAACAAACCCATAAAAGAACATTATCCTTTTGTAGCAATCGAGAAGAAAGGATTAAATTGTAATTTTGACGTACCTGTTTATGCAAACTTTTAATTCATTCGGGGTTTAATTCAAGGATTGGTTTTTAGCGGTAATTTGAGGAAGATTTTTAAAGAGAAACTGGTACGAAATTTTTTGCAAATTCTTGGAAAAGAGACCGATTTAAGTGACTTGTTGAAAAAGTATTATGTAACTTATTTTCTCCGCCAAAGTCCTTAATATTTCATTTGTCTGTGTTAAGCTGCCAGCGATGGCGATTAAGGAGGCTGACAAGTGCAAAACAAACGAGGCTTTTTGACATATTTTCAAGTGGTAATTGGTTATCAAATCATCTTATAATGCTGAAGAGGGAAAAGTCAGGTAGCAGCGTTAGGTAATTTACAAGCATATCCAATATTCTAACCAGTCTGCTTCTGAAGAACAGACCTGTAATCTAGTGCATTTCATCTGACTGGCTGAATAAGTGCTGCCAAATTGAGATTTGGGTAAGATCTAAGATTTCAGCATTACTCCACATACATCATTGTTCAAATTACTTATCGCACTGTACAGGTAAAGATGGAAGGTACGAAACTTAGTTATAATTTTATGAAATAATAAAATGAATGGCATACTTTTGCAGGCTGTCTATAGAGTGAGTGTTCAGAATTGGACGTGGTCCTGGTTTACATTTAGTATTGAGTGGAGGCAACTCCACGCTTCATGGAAAACGGCAAAACGTTTCAACCAGTGAAGAGACCGAGACTAGACGTACCAGCCACTAGTAAGTTCATGTGTACTAATCTTTACAATGTTAACCTGCTACCAATTATGTCTCCCCGCACCAACCCACAACAGAACTAGCCGTCTGTCTGTCTGTCCATACACAAAAAGTGTGGGTTAAATGGCTATGGCAGCAATGGGTAACAGTAAATTCTCTTTGATGTCATTCGTTCTGTTTTGGTTATGTGGCTATTTTGTGGCTTATGTGGGTACAAAGAAGAGTGACTTGGTGGGGGGGGGGGGGTTCTTACCCCAGTCAGTTGAACTTTTAGGAGAAGGAGTTTTTCCTTCAAAAGGGATGGGGGAAGGTGGGTAGACATGTTTTGTTGTTGTTTTTTTTTTCAAAACAAAAAATTCTAGTTTCACTTGGATTAAGGTGGGTGACTTGAAATCATTTGACCTGATTGCTGATCATAGTTTCGAGCTTTAATATCAACAGTACTCTTAGGCCTTAAAAAAAATAAATGGGGGGGTGGGGGAAGCCTTATATCAGAAAGTTGACCAGATTTTTACAGAGGTAGGGAATCGTGAAATGTTAAGGGACATTGGAACTAATGATAAACCAGTATGAGAGGAAAGCTTTGACTTACATTGTAGCAATTTGTAAGTTTAAAGCTGTCACATGGTTATGTGTTAATCACATTCAAAGTCATAATAATGTCAGGTAGTGTGTGCTTGTTTGCTGGAGAGTGAAAAAATACTGGTTACGGACATATAGTTAAATTGTTGTGGTCAAGCGATCAAAAAGGTTGTGGTCACAAAAAGATAGTTCGGATGTTGAGGTCAAGCAAACAAAAAGGTTGTGGTCAAGAAAACATAGTTACGATGTTGTGGTCAAGTGAACAAAAAAGTTGTGGTCAAGTGGACAAAAAGGTTGTCAAGAATACATAGTTAGGATACATGCATTGGTCAAGTGAAACACTGCTGAAAATGTTCTTTTACCAGACAAGAACAGATACCTACACGAATTGTTTAGGTAGTATTAAGTTTGGAGCAGTGTCTGGGGTTTTACCAAATCATATTGGGAAATAAACGTTAGATCAATTGACAGTGGTATCATTGGATAATTCACTTTTCTCGGAACTAAGTAAAATGTTCCTGGGAAGTAATCGTATTGTCATTGCATGTGAGCCGCAGAATTTGATGGCTCAATTAGGACCATGTTACCTTTAATTGTACTGTTTGAACAGTTACTGGTCCCTTACATGAATTTTGTCCTTGGAACTTCATAAACAACATGGCCTCTTATTTCATATATCAAATTTTTCGGAAAAGGCAAATGTTTCTTTGCTTCGAGTACATGGTCACTTACTTTGTACTTGGGACCTGACATGTGTAAAGCATGACACTCCTTTATTCAAAATAACTGTTATCAAAAATAATCGTTTTTATGTGTACAGTATGCTTATCTAGGTAGTCCTGAGTGGTGAAATTGAAACAAACAATGAATGTTTTAAAAATATACGGAAACTCTCAAAATGAAAGTGAAAGTACAATTAGTAGAAGGTCATATTACTTTCCCAGTCAGCATGAAAGTTGGAGTGTTTGGGTTGATACACATGTACTCTCTAGGGAGAGTTTGAAACTGGGTCATGTGGGGTCAAAAACTGGTCACCATTGTGAAATCATAGAAAAATGTTGTGAGCACTGTAAAAGACCACACTTTGTCAGCATGAAACTTGGTCAGAGGCACTCTGTTGAGATCACTATATTTAGTGTTGATAATGTTGGTCCAGTATATGTTACAAACGTCCTTAGGTGAGCGAAAAAGGGCCATCTTGGCCCTCTCTATTTTTCGGTCAGCTCTTTGAACTTTAGATATCTTTTCTAGTGGCTAGTATACGTGGACCAATTCCAAATGGGCCAATGCACCCGAGGCCACTTATTGCTTTGCTGGATGGAAGGGACTGCTCGGTGGAAATGCCGATACTGAAGGATGTAGCTACAGTGGCGTTTTGTGATGCACAGTCAACCTCAGAGATACATGAAAAGGTACGGATGATTGATTAGCCATATAGCTGCAAAGATGCGTGTATTGACAACAGTACAGTACAAATATATTCTTAACAGCCACCTACATTATTGATCAAACTGAAATAACAAACGGACAAAATGTCTAACACTTACGACGAAATGTAAGGTCTGGCTAGATATAGGTTATTGGTGATAAATTGTCTGTTGTTAAAAGACTCGCAGACTGGACACAGTAAGAACTTTACCACATACTGCAGGCAGTTTTATCAGCTACTTTTAAGAGAGATTTAAATGTCACAGCTCTGGGTTCTCACAGGTCTGGAAAAATCAGAGGAAATGATCTTTTTCTGGAAAATGAAAATTACTGATTTATTATGGAATTTCTTAAAATACCCTGGAATCTTTATGAAATTCGAAACAACACTTAAACGCTCTTCAGAATTATAAAAAGCCTTCTTTTCCTATTTAAAAGCCAATATTCCAAGTAAAAGATCCCATAGTCCATTCTAAACTATGTGAGGTAAATGAATACAAATGGAACCAGGTACGAATGGACTAGCAATTTTCATGGCGTGAATCTTGTTCTTTTTCATTATTTCTGTTTCTTTGACCTGGAAGTTTCATTTTGTCAATGCTTAAAAGTATCATGGAAAACTGAAAAATATCATGGAAAAATCATGGAATTTTCCGACCCATGTCAGGAAACCTGAAGAATGACTGAAATATGGTCGAAACAGGCTTAAACCCTGACAACCAAAACAAACATGCTTTCATTTTGTTTCAGGTATTGAATGAAGCTGTGGGAGCATTAATGTGGCATTCTATAACACTAACCAAAGAAGACTTAGAGAAATTCAAAAGTTTACGAGTTATAGTACGGATAGGTAGCGGATATGACAACGTTGATGTCAAAGCAGCAGGGGAGTTTGGTAAGAAATGATTTACTGAATTCGAATCTAATTCTGAAGTTATATTTTGATGGAATGTAGTATGTTTGAGCCCAGCTACCAGCCAGACTGTTTCTGTGTGCAAGTTAGCAGTTTTCTTCGGTAGGGTTGAAGTCTGGTGCTGGTCCTTTTTCTATGAATGAAGATCGGGTAACTTGCCCATCTGTGAAGACTAAAAAATCTTCAACAGAAATGGTCATGAAATGAAGAAAAAAAATAAGATACTTAAATGTAAAGCTTGCATGAAAGTACTGCATTAAAGACAGGTATTTATGATGGGCTTTTGTTTCATCAGAGCTTTGAATTTAGAATAAAGTGTAAATCTAATTGTCAGTTAATGTCTGTGGGTCAAGAAGTACATACAACTGGGTTTCCTAGAAAGGCCACTATAGTAAAAAAAAAAAGTTCATTCTCCCATCTTTTTCCCATTTGAAGAAGTTGGCCTTTTACTTGTGAAACAATTTGCACAAAACTGAAACGCTTTTGGATGTCAACTTCAACAACATCTGTGGTTTTGTATGAGTAAAGGTAGACAACTGCATTTGTAAATGTTCTCTATGTGTAGGAGTTCTCTTTCCTGGTGGTTTGTTGAAGATGTGTTTCAGATTTTATCAGTGGAAAACTATGAATTTTTAATGGGTAAAAAACAGGTTAATGTTTAATTTCTAAATTTCCTTGGCTGTCTTGATTTTGTTAGAAATTAATAATTCACTAGAAAAACAGATTGACTGGGGAGATTTTGCGGGAATTAAATGAAATGCAGTGACAATAACATTACCACAATAATGCTGTTTTCACCAATCTAATACTTGCCGAGACTGAACTGATTTCATGGAGTGACAGTTTTAATATCGAATGAAATCAAGCAGACAACTCTGTGACATGTGAATTAGGTTGCTTACTGGACATCATTTAACTGCTAGTGCTGGTCCTTCCCTGTTACAACAGTTAGGTTTGTAAATAAACGAAACACTGTTCAAACTGGCATTAGAGACCATAATAACAGACCAAAGACCTATTTCAAGGCCAGTATAAATGAATAAATGACCTGTTTTACTTTACCAGTCGTATTTACTGCAGTAAACTCTGTATATAGCGAACACATGGGAACCATTTAAATTTGTTGTGTTCATCTGGAGTATGTTATATCCATGTATAGTTTTCATATGAGATGAAGAAGAAAAGAATCGGGGCGCAGAAAATTTTGTTGCTTATATCCGGAATTTGCTGTATCCAGAGCTGTTATATATACGGGGTTTTCTGTATTTACTATAAAAAAAAATTCAGTAAAGCACCAAGCTAAAACAATTTGTGCTGTCTAAAGTAAACAAAGTCCAGGTCGTTTCAGAAATTCTAAAATGATTGCATATTCACATGCTTTATTTGTTCATTGCTTAAATTGTTAATTTCAGGAATAGCTGTATGTAATGTACCGGGTTACGGTGTGGAGGAAGTGGCAGATTCAACAGTATGTTTGATATTGAACTTATATAGGAGAACCTACTGGCTTGCTAACATGGTTCGCGATGGAAAGAAAGTTAGCGGGCCAGAAGGATTACGTGAAGCAGCATCTGGGTCGGCGAGAATTCGTGGAGATACACTAGGGATAGTCGGTCTCGGTCGCGTTGGTTCAGCCGTGGCTCTAAGAGCTAAAGTGTTTGGGTTTAACGTCATATTTTATGATCCATATTTGCCAGATGGAGTAGAAAAATCATTAGGTAAGTGATTCATTCATGTCAGTAAGAATTTATGCTTTCGGTTGTCAGTCAGCAGCTAATGAAAAATGCAAAACAATTAATTTTTATGCACATACCTTCATTATCCAGTATAGTACATTGAATCGGATGATGTTTGTCGGTTACTAAATTTTATGAGATTCACGTCGATGGGTTGATCCAAAAATATAAGATCACAACGAAAAAAGGGTCCCACATTACTATCTATATAAACAAAATGAAACGCATTAATTCAAGCATCCACAAAATTGTATTTTAGTAAATCTCCACAGGATTTTATGCCCACAAATTTACATGTATTGTAGATAAACATACAGCCAGGAGTTTAGGTGTGTAGTAATTAAATCATGAGCGCATATAATGACTGTATGTTAATGAATGATGAAATACAGGGAGGCATTTATTTCGACTCCCTATATTGTTTTTGAAAAATACACTGAACTGTGTTTAACGTGTAAAAATATTTCATTGTAACTTACAAGCATGATATGCGATTGAAGTGTGCTTTGTTTACCACATGAGTTTGCATCTCCTGGAACCTGTATTCTGATTGGCTGAGATGTTACATATAGTGACACTGGAAAACCTTTCTAAAACTAAAGGGTTCTTACCAGGTCTTCCAAAAGGGACGCTGTTACAATGTTTACATTCTCAAAACTGGAATATAGGGGGTTTAAGGTTTCCTTGTACGTGCTTTGAATTTTTTAACAAACTTTTTTAAATGATCTTTTCGATAAAAAGCATTTTGTAGCTTGTTATTTCTGTTGTATTGACAGGTATCACACGGGTATATACACTGCAAGATCTTCTCTTTCAAAGCGACTGTGTCTCACTTCATTGCAATCTAAATGAGCATAACCATCATCTCATTAATGACTACACCATCAAACAAATGAGACCGGGTAAGTTGATAAGTAAGTTGTTACGTTCACTCAGTTTAAGTAAGTTGTAAGGTAAGTTTTTACGTTTACTCAGTTTGAGTAAGTTGTAAGGTAAGTTGTTACGTTCACTCAGTTTGAGTAAGTTGTTAAGAAAGTTGTTACGTTCACTCAGTTTGATTGACTTACCAGACTTTGCCATTAATAATATGATTGCTGCATTCTGTAGGGAAACTTTTAACATGTTTCAGTGACAAATTTTAGAATTATTTACACGGCTTTTTACGAAATTACAGAAGTATTGTATACTGTAAATGGTAATTTTCATGCGACGAACATTTCACGATTTGTTAGCAGACAGACATACTCACAAATAGGAGAATTCTCTAATAGTAAATCTATGTGAAAGAAATCTTTTGCAAGATTTTCTAATTAGCGAAGTGGGAAATTCATGAAAACATCGAAAATGAAATCATCACATATATTAGCCAATTTACAGTATGTAGGTTATGAGATTGGCTTAGTTCAAAGTCAGCTGTAGTAACTAGTCATTTGTTTCAAAGAATATTGCTTGTACAACAAGCTAAGTTCATTGAAACACTGGACTTTGTTAAGCCTTGTGTGTCCTTAGACAGTCAATATTCTTTCGATTTAATGATGTTAAGTTTAATCAGATATGCTGGATGATACCGAGAGATTGAGAAAAGAGAAAAATAAATACTGAATTGAACCAGGAATTTATGCGGTCACGGTGCTATTGGATTTTTTTTTCTCTTACTACAGGTGCATTTCTTGTGAACACAGCACGAGGAGGTCTTGTTGATGAACACGCCCTGGCATCTGCATTAAAAGATGGTCGAGTACGAGCCGCAGCACTAGATGTACACGAGAATGAACCTTTTGTTATATCACAAAGTAAGTGAATTGACACAATCAACAGTCTTGTTGTTGGCAGTTTGTTTCCACTTATTCTTCACAGTGATCTCACCAAGGCATTGTTTTGCCATATACATCATAAAAGTTCAGCAGTCGTCAGACGTCTCCGTGAATAACAGCCAACGGTTGGAGGTCATCTTTATTCATATAGACCCATAAATATTTGCTACTTGAGGTAATTAACATTATGCCAGGTGTCAGTCAAATGATTTCAATACCAATCAACATTGGACATTACCTACAACAAATAAATGCTCATAAACAAAGGGGCAAGGTTATCACATCATTGGCGTCCTGTTAGTTATGCCGATAACCTGTTCTGCACACCTAAAAACTTAAAATGGTTAAAGTAAGGTCCAAATGACTTGATGATGAATTATTTCTTTCGTTGTAGGTCCGCTGAAGGACAGCCCTAACTTGGTCTGCACACCTCATTCCTCATTCTACAGTGAGCAAAGCTTGACTGAACTACGAGAAATGGCTGCTGGTGAAATACGGCGAGCTGTCGTTGGTCGCATCCCCGATAGCTTGCGGAATTGTGTTAATAAAGAATATTTCACCACCACTAAATCAGGTAAGTTGTCTTAACAGATTAGTGAAGTATAATCGTGAACTGCTGTTGGCAGCCGACATGGTTATATGGTAGAGTCGCCAACTTGATGTCACTGTGAACTGTCATTGATTGAAGGTCCTGAATTGCAGCCATGCTACTGAGTATGTCTTGTTTTCTGAGAAAGTTAACAATTTCTTGCTGTGGAAAAGAGTCTAGTACTGGTCTTTCGTTGAAGAGATGGTTAGGTAAACTGCTTACCCATAAACAACTGAAATACTGTGGAAAGGGGCGTGGAACCACAAGGAAAACCAAGAATTTCTGTTCATTTAAAAGACTCCTGAAAAACTGCTTGTACAGGCGGCTGCCAGGGTGTCATGAAAATTCTTTTTCATCCGTTGGAACTCTTGCCAAGTACATATAAGTAATTCTCAATGAGTCTTCTCTTAGCCAGTCTTCTAGAGACTGGTTAGCCTTATCTTCCTGGTAATGCTGTATTTATTGCTCCCTTCAGTAGCGAAAATGTTTGAATATTCTGTAACAGTTGTCTGAAGACTCTTTAATTTGTTTGTGTACAGTGTTTGATAAAGTTTGGTCTCACTTTGAGGATTTAAGAATTTAAACACTTCCAGTCTTCACAATTTAGTTTTCATAACACTGAATTGTTCAAACTGTGTCATATTTAATTAATGTGACAGCTGTAAAGAAAATGTTAGCAGTTAAAACTTTTCTACTCCTGGTTGGTTGTTTATTGACGTCCTAACACAAGCACTACTGAAAAGGTTTAAGAACTGAGGTCTGCTTCAGTCAAAAAATAGGTGACTGCCTGTCTTACCACAGAGGTTCTTTCATTTTGATGGCACAACAGCGTGGTAAGAAAAATTGTACAAATTACTTGATCAAAATAATTCAGTGTTTCAAATTCTATTACAGCTGCTGGCAGTATGCGTTACGCCTTTCCTGGATACCCAGAAAGTATGAATGGTGGTGGGTACCCGTTCCCGAATCCTGCCGCTGCAGCAGCCGCCGCCGCCAGTCTGGGTGTCCACTCAACAACGATGGATGCACACCCACCCGTCTCACACAGCACTCCTCATTCAACGCCTCATTCAACTCTCCCCGAGTCTGGAAACCACCTTTCAAAGCCAGAAAGCTCAGATGTTCATTAATACTTCATTCATTCTCACTTCCTACACATCTCATTGAAAATGCCATTCTCACGCAGACAGAGTTTTCATCGTCATTTTTATAACAGGAAGTTTTGCAAATTAAAAAAAAAGGTCTTGTATGGTCGAAGATTTTTGTAGATCTATTAGTAGATCATGTGACGTATGTAGAACAGAATCGTTGCCATGGTGACGTTACTTGCACTGCAGTTGTTGGAAGTAAATTTGCATTGATGACTGACGACCAGATCACACGCTGGTCATTTATACAATTTGTCTCGTACGTGAACATTTTGTGAAAGTATTCCGCAAAAAATTTTGTATGTGTTATGTGTCGAAGTTAGTTGTTAGTAGACTGTTTACGCACAGTTTTTGATGATGTATGTGCTCTTCTTGTAAATGGTAGACACACAGTCGGAGACCGTTTACGTGTAAACAATAGATTGTGCCTCTGCCTTGATAAGATTGAATGGGAGATACAGGGCAGAAAATTACTACAAAAATCGCAGCATCAGGTGTAGCCATTGTTTATTCTATAACTTGTGTTATTTAAGGAGTATCACAGGATCACATTTTGTGTCAAATTTTGGACCATGACATAAACTGGCCACAGAGAATTGTAAGCAATAGCTACAGATTTTCCCCCATCTTGTCATTGATGTTCCTTGGCAACTATTTTCCTACAGATAAATAATTCTAAAATGTTTTGATTACCGGGGTACTGCAGAAACTGCCCATATGAAGCAAATTGAAGCAATATCCCCACATTTTCTGTTTGGTTCACAAATAAGATGTAATATTGGTGTGTATACTTAAAATTGGCTAAAGATGAGTCAAATGATCAGTTACTTACATCCTAGTATTATCTTTATTAGCAGATGGAATAAAGGAGCCATTTTGACATGTTAAACCAATGTTTGTTTTTTAGGGCCTGTCATTGGTCAGGTGATGGAATTTACAGCAGTTGAGATATGTGTTACGTTTCTATAGGAGTTAATATACGTGCTCCGTTTCTATGAGTTTAAATACATGTTCCATTTCTATACAAATTTAGATACGTGTTCCCTTTCTATATAAATTTAGATACGTGTTCCGTTTCTAGACAAATTTAGATACGTGTTCCATTTCTACAATACTGGTGGACCATACCGACTGCAGTTTAAAGTAATTTGTTTTCATATAACTGGGCTCCGCCACACATCCATTAAGGAAAACAAGAGTGTGGGATCATTTATGGGCCTACCTCCACATTTCATAATTTTATTACACATACTAAAAATAACTGCTGCACACAGCTAAAAGTTCTTAGGATTCTTTATGTAGCTTTAGTTCCATTCGCAAAAGCACTGAAGTTTTTATGAAATAGCTGTTTTTCTCTCCTGTCTATTTGACATTAATGAAAAATGTTGGGGACCAGCTGAAAGTATTCAATATTCATGAAATGCATACTTTTGTGTTTGTTTTTAACAATACAGCATTATTGATAACTGCAGTTTTGTTTATGCCCCACAAACTGTATATTTAGTATTGAATCGTTTGATATTTCTTGTTTTTGCATATTCTGTTTTCAAAATTAATGCTTTTTTGTTAGCATTGTACATTGTAGAACCATCCTTGAAATATTTGTGTGAAAATATTTTCTCTTGTATACTGTGTACCACTAAGTGCCATGAAATGATAGTGGAAATTATATAGGTCAAACACGAGTTATGTAGGTCAAACATGAGTTATAATGGTCAACCACGAGTTACACAGGTCAAACACAAGTTATGTAGGTCAAACATGAGTTCTATAGGTCAAACAAGAGATATGTAGGTCAAACAGAATTCTTGAATTCCAAGGCAAGAATAGAAGAAAATAAGAGAGAAAATTGAACATCCAAATGAAAAGATCAATATAGCCAGTGTTGGGTGTTGAATAATTTTAAGGATGATCTTATATGTCATTTTAAAAATTTTCATTCATGATCTTTGTACACAATTATGCATAATTTTGTATGTCTTGACTAAAATTAAGTTTTTGTAAAACTACCGTTTCAACTGTGCTATGTTAAGATCTCATTCATTGAATACATGTTGGCATGATGTATTCAAGCCATTTATAATGTTGATGTGCCAAGATTTGACTGGAATAACGTGATGATTACTCCACTAAGTTTGAATGTTAATTGTTGAATTAATTGACTCTGATCTCAATCGAAAAATCTCTGCTCGTGATTGGGTAGAATTTATCTGACCAATCAGATGACATGGAGATATGGCGACTCACTGACCTCTGATTGGGTAGAATTTATGTTACTTACAAGTTACAAACCTGACCAATCAGAAGGCTGGAAATGGAGACTCTGACATCTGATTGGCTAGAATTATCTGACTTACAAAACCAACTAATCGGAACCCAGGAAATAGAGACTGGTCTGAGTTTGAAAATCTTTGGGATTCTACAGATTTTAAACTTTATTTTTGTTTTATAATTGCAAGGTCACCATTTTTTAGTCAAATCTTGTCATAGCAAAAACTAAACAGCTATCTTAGTGGTTCATTGTTGTTTTTCACAATTTTCATGCGTATTATGTTTCAGAGATCATGTGTATAAATTTGTTCAAGAATCAAAATGTTTGTCAGTCTTGCTGAAGGAAATCTTTTGTTTCTGTCCTTTATCATCGTTAATCATTTTTGTTCATCAACATCATCATGACTGGGCTGTGGTATGTGAACCCCAACATGTCAGCCTCGCTTGAGATGAAAGAATGAACATTTTGCCTGCCGAATATTCTGTTACGGCACAAGCTTTTTTGCATCGTATCTGGTCGCAAATTTCCTGTTGTTGGGGTTCACACATCAAGGCACACCGAGCATTCTCTCATGTATATACAGGTCATAGAATATTGCAAAGTATTTTTTTTTCTCTCATCTTGTCTGATTACTCTTGTTTTTCATGGCATGTTAAAAAGACCACTATGTTAAACATATTGAAAAGTTGTAAGATAGTACAGGCAACACTTCTGCACACTGTATAAAGGGGAGTAACTCTGGGTATTTATGCTTCTTGGTAGATTGGTGAAGTTAAAAAGTGAGTTACTGGTGCAGCGGATTATATTAACGGAGCTGATGTTAAGTGGGTTTCTTTCACAGAATACACGCAAAGTTCATTTTTATATGTCCTACACTGAGAGATGTTTTTGTTATTTTAGGTAAAAAAAAAATTAATTCCAAAAACACGAAAATTGAATTAAATATGAATAATCGAGGGGATTGCAAAACTGTACCAAGTCCTTATATTTAATATAAGTTACTACAGTTTTCTTGTTAACCCTCTATTTGTTTACAGTGTAAATTTTTCACTAATGGCATTCTTGAGTTTTAAAAGTGATCTGAACCTTCCAATGTGAATGTGTTATACATGTATAATGTGTCTTTTAGAACGACTGAAAGAGATGTGTCAAAAGGTAGCATATATGCTATACATAGTTCCCACATGTACAGTATTTACCTCCCTTGTTTCTGAATTGTAGGCCATATTGGTTGGCAACTTTCCTTTAAGTTATAAGGGAAAAATCTACTGAACAATTATGAAAAATAATCATATTTTATAACCATAATTAATCCATGTTGTTGATATGGGAAGATGACTCGGCAGGTTCAAGAAAATGTGGCTGCAACACAAAGTGTCTTGGTATTTTCTTTATTATCACCTTTTATTATTGCTTATAAGTTTTGCCATTCAAGATGGCTGACAGTTCAGAACAAGGGAGGTAAATATTGTAGATGTGGGAACTATACATTTACAGAATTTGAAAAAAACTACATTATATGCCCCCTATTTCAAAGGAAGGAAAGCATTTTCCACAGCTGTATTTTATACATTGAGTCATTTAAAATTCTACAAACACAAAATAATGGTGTTTTTTTATGACCACCTAATGATTGATAGATGTATGAATGAATGTATGTTTCTATAGTTATCTCCCTTTTGTAAGTGTTTATAGTATGTTTGGAACAGTTGGATAATTTCTCATAAGCTGACCGTATTACAAATTACTTAAGGGAGTTTTTGATTTTCCTCCAGGTCATGTTAAAAGACATGTTGGTTATTTGATAAAGATTTGTACATGTTGGTGTCCGTTTAGAGCAGATTCTAATCAAGATCTGAATCACAATGTTTGTTTATAGACAGATTAAAGTACATGTATAAAACAAAACAATTCTAAGTCGGATACAAAGTTTACTAGGTTACCTGCAACCATCAGTTTATAAACAGGACTGTTTAAAGTAGCAAAGTAATTCTGTTTTTACACTATGAATTTAGACAATGAATATACATAATGTTGTGTGGGAGAGGAAGATGTGTATACACGTGTTAACACGACTTCAACCAGTTGCATTCACTTCGCCGGGGCAGCCAGCAAAAGTGTGAGCCTATAAACCAGAAAGGTTCTTTAAACATCCAGATATGTTCTTAAAACATAATATAGCATTATTACTTCTGTAAGAAAAGCTCTCTGATGAAGTGAATGCAGTTTGGAATCTAAGGAGTACACGAATGCCATTGTTACACACAGAGGAATATAGACTTGACGGAAGACGTGTGAATCATCCATTGCGTAGTTGTATCCTGCTGAAATTTTGTGTACATGTAAAATTAGCGGTGCTAAATCACGTATTTCATGTATATATGAGGCAGCAAATTGTTCCGAAAACATCGGCAAAACTGTCGGCACCACTTCAGCGTGCAAACTTTTTAGGTCATGTATTTAGAACTTGCTGTGTAATACAGTCTATGTACAATGTAATACAGTTGGCACACTGTAATGCATACAGTGTACAGTGTAATATAGTATGTGTACAGTGTAGTACAGTTGGTGTACAGTGTAATCCAATTGGCGCACTGTTATGCATATGGTGCACATTGTAATACGTGTTATACAGTCAGTGCACAGTGTAGTACAGTTTGCACACAATGTAATACAGTCATTGCACGGTGTAACACAGTTGGCGCACTGTGTTATACAAAAGGTGCACAGTGTAGTACTGTTGGTACATAATGTAAGAGTTGCCATGTTTTGCTGATATTTTAGGGACACCATGTTAGCACCGTGAAGTAGATGTGTAAATGTTTCATGTGTAAATGTTCATCAACTGTTTTGTCACATTTAGTAACACTTCTTTGCTTTACAACCTACGTTAATGGTGGGCTGAAGTTGTAAGGTCAGTTAGACTATGCAGAATTTTTCGCTTTTTTATCCGTAACTTGAGTCAGACTTGAAGATTTTTTAATTCCAAACACATACACATTTAGGGACATGTAAAGTTTTATTTAGTCTTGCATGGAAGACAGTGAAATTAAATGGAACATTGTAAAACAAAACATACTTCTATGTACTTTCACAGAAATTAGCGTTTTTGCAAGTAAGGCTGCGTTTAAAAGTTAAAATGTTATGACTCGAGTTACGGAATTTAAATGTGAAGGGGCCGTGTCAAGGGTAAATCAGGAGTGTTGCAGCAGTATTCTGTTAAGACTGTCCAGTTTCAGATCTCGGTCACGGAGGTTTGAGGCAATGTCTTCAAGGAGATACCTGACGTAATGTTGTCCAAGCCAGAAGGGAAGGCTGGGTCCTTCATGCTGTAGGGAGAGTTGGACGACTCTAACGTCTAGGATTTATTACTGCAGTCAGAATTAATTGGGTTAATTGAAAACTACGAGAGACAAGCACTTCTAGGGGAGATAACTGACTACTACAAGAACTTTGGTTACCAGTTACTAAAACACTAGTTGGGAGTTTCTTTTCAAGTCCAGGATGTAAAAATTGACTTGATATGTGTGGGACTGGGTTAAAGATACAGTCATGTGCAGTGACTGGTTAACTGTTTGTGTAGGTTGTAGGATTGAAATATGCCACTGGTACGAGACCAATGTATAGGTTAATCATCATATCATGTGCAGATTATGATGTTGGAATTATTCAATAAACATTTGTACAAAGCGTAATTGTATTTTTGTCATTTTAGCCTATGTACATTTAAGATATGATTTCCAACAGAATTTATTGGCATGTGTATGACAGTATGTTGTGCATGCCAGTAGATTTACATTATGACACTAATACTGTAAATTAAGTTATATTCACAATGATTCTCCTTTTGCGAATTAATTCGCGAATTAGCCTGTCTACTCGCAAATCCCGAAATTTTTGTCACGCGAAAAATACCCAATTTGCAGTAATACAAATCTAGAAGACCTTACAGGCAGAGTGAGTGTGTACAGTAGTTCTTACTGCTTGATCAGGCACTGTTCATTATAATAATACACAGAACTAGTTGGAGTAGATGACCTCTGTAGGATGCCATAGGTTTTGTACGGAAGAGCCTCTTTTGGGACTTGAAAAATCTTCAAGATTATTTCAGATTAAATTTCTTAATTAGGTGACTGGGAAACAGCATCTTGAGTGATTTAATATATGCTAAAGAAGTCCAGCAGAGCTTATACCATGGTTGTTTGTCCATTGTCCGTCTGTCTGTTTACTTTTTGTTGATAACACTACAGGTCATAATTTTCATTTGACTTCTATGAAACTTGCTCAGAAGGTTGCCTGCAGCCTGTAGATGATCTGTATTGAAATTTTTTAAGCCATGCATGAAACCCAGCAATGCTACAGCCGATTGTTGTAAAACCCTGATAGCACTACAGGTCACATTTTCCTATGAACTTTCAAAAAGCTTGTCCAGAAGGTTGCCTGCAACCTGTAGATGATCTGTATAGAAATTGAGCCATTCTAGGGAAAACCAACTATGCTACATCAAATTATTCTTTAAAAAAACACCTTGATAACAGGTCATTTTCCAAGAGTGTCACTAATCTTACTAAGAACAGTTCAGTCGAGCGATACAAGCTCTTCTGGGCACGTGTTTACTAGTAAATACTTTATCAGGAAAGTTCATTCAGAAATGTTTTATTTGAAAAGAAGCAATTGTAACTTTTATTTTGTTTAAAATTCAAAATACATCCAAGTAGAGTATGTCTTGTGGAATTAAAGTTGACAGGGGGATGCACCGTTCCTTCCGTATATGACAGTTTATGGACTGTTTCCCGTCTTGAGGACACCTTAAATGCTTGGGATCCTCAACTGGCCTCAATTTGACTTGGGAAACTAGACTTAAAAATAAAACATACGCGCAGGAAAGGATCTTATATGTTTATAACTATTGGTTAGGGTGAAAATCACTGCCTTAGTGCCATTGAAATGTCGGCTGGTTCTTTCTTATATAATTATGTTAAAAGGAAAAGCAGACGACAAAACACAGGAGAAAAGGCAGCAAGAACACATTGCCAAAAATATTACTTTCATCTCCAACAATGTCAGTCAGAATGCCATTTCCAAAACAGAAGCATCAGTAGATCCTGCCGTGTGCTTGGTGTCCTTCATCAAGGAGTGATTGTACTTTTTACGCATTGCCCGGTGCTTAAAACTTCAAAACGACTAGATACAAAATTGTCAATTCTAACACGATCCTCAACTTTTCGTGTATATATATTGATAAAAAGAATCTGTACATTAGACAACAGCCAGTCACAGACTAAGACTGCCATATACAGCTGTTCTCCTTTTTTTCCAAATTGTTTTTCTTGTGCAAAGTGCGCATGACCTTTCTAGTGTACCATGAGCAATTGAATTGTGTTCTAAAATTTGGATTATTTAATAGGATTATATAATTTTGGCCAAACACATGTTTGTTTTCGGTTTAAACAAGCTGAAAAGAGGATAGTTACATTTTTATCACGGTGTAAGCACCAAAAGTAAAAGTGGTTATTTTCGCAACTCGTAAAAAAGCACTTTTTTTTCCTCGTGTACTCGCTCAGCTGATGATCAGTGAAATATATTTGGATATTTCACGCAAACAATCGGTTATCATTTACAACTGGAGGGTTCTTGCTGGAAGCAAACATAATATATCATAGAAAAGATAAACCAATTTATACATGTACTTCCGAGAAGCGGTGATCTAGCCACTGGAATGTCAGTTTGTGGATTGCTGGTTCGATCCCAATTCCAGGCGTGAGCTCCATGATGATTGATCATGGTGATTTCAAAGCGCTGTATAATTCATATAGGAAAGGAACCAGCGGCTGACGGAGACTTGATCCTATAGTACTGGTACCACACGTACGTACGTAGGAGCGAATTGCCACCTTACAGTCGTGATTTTGCTGAAAATAATGTTTAGACAACAGCTGCCCGTAGCCGGCCAATCACAGTCTAAGATTGCCGTTTGATAAATCCCATATACAACAGTCCACTGTTTGTCTATTTCAAATCGTTTTCCTCGTGCAAAGTGTGCATGACCTTTCTAGTGTAGCAAGGACAATTGAAGTATGTCCTAAAATTTGGGATACATTTCTATACAATTGAGCCGACAATGTTTGTTTTCGGTTTAGACAAATGAAAAGAGTTTATATTGTTTATACTGAGTACGCACAAATCGTAAAAGCACTTTTGGTGCCATTCAGCCAGTGAAATGTATTTTGATCGTGCACCCGAAACAAGCGTTATCCTCTAGGACGCATTTTGTGTTGTATGATATGCGACATCGTGTTACTTTAATTAATATAACTCCAGTTGAAGAACATAATTCGATTATATTACTCAGGTGCAGTTTTGCACAATGAAAGACGGTTTAAACTAGAAAAATAGACTTTATAAAAATCGTATGGGATTGATAGGTCAGGGCCTACATCTACTGAAGGGGTTTGGCCGGAAGCAATATGATGTATCCTAGAAAATATATACCAATTCATACTTCCGAGAAGCGGTGACTTAGCCACTGGAATGTCAATTCGTGGATTGCTGGTTCGATCCAAAGTCCGGCATGAATTCCACGATGTTTAATCATCATAACTGGTGATCTGCATAATTTATATAGGAAAGCAGCCAGCGGCTTGCGGAGCTTGATCCTAAAGATTCTGAACTAATACCACGCAGAGAGGTGATTGATGGCCACCTCTCTACAGTCGTGATTTTGCTGAAAACGTTCAAACCCATTATAACATAAGCCTCTAGACGGCGCCAACTACATGTTAACTCCTTAGATGACACAGCTACATTTTGCTGTATTTCCAGCTATAAAACTTAAAATATTTCATATTGTTATATACCCCCCCCTACATTGACCTTTTACAAGAACACTCATCGCTCTGTCATATCCAAGTTTGAAATAACTAATTATATATATATTGCACGAATAAATCGTGGCTATTGTCAAATACTGGTACAGGTGTTCGCAGCTTTGCGCCCCTTACTTCAAAATCCGAGCTGCACGTTTTTACCGTGCTATATGAGGCAAACAGAAAACCACTTTAGTTGCTTTTTTGCCACAACGGAATAAATGAGATAGTTGGTGTTATTTTGTAGAAGACTGAAAAACAAACAATCTACTTTATGTGTGGTCTAAGTCAGATAGATCACTCGTAGCCGTTGTCTATGTAATTTGTCGTCTAGCTGCGTCGTCTCCAAATTACATAGACAACGGCTTCGTAAATAAACACCCCCCCCCCCCTCTATCCTTTACAAGCAAGCCAGACAGACAGCCAACTAACTCCTTATATAGAAACAGCTCCATTTTGCTGTATTTCCAGCTATAGTTTATATTGTTATAAATCGCCACCTACCTTGACCATTTACAAGCACATTTCGTCGCGCTGCCATACCTAGTTTGCAATAGCATAATAGATTTGCACATACAGTGCCTGATGTCAATACTGGTACAGGTGTTCGCAACTTTGCTCACATTTTTCTTCAAAGTCCGAGCTGCACGTTTTTACCGTGCTCTTTGAGGCAAACAGGAATACAGTGTAGTTTGTTGTTAACCACAACGGAATAAATGAGATAATTTGTGTAATATTGTATAAGACTGAAAAACAAACAATTTACTTTTTTGTGCCCCCACAATTGTGGAAATGTATCCATGTCAAATTTTTCACCTCCAAATTTCATAGACAACGGCTACTCGTGATATATCCTTTACTTAAAGGCACTACGTGCATTAAGTGGCGTACCCGTCCAATCACATTCCGTGTTTATAAGTTACATTGAAATGTTGCTACGCGTTGAACATTCAAAGACAGTAAAGAGCAAGAAGCGAAATCATGGAAACCTGTATTTTGTCGTTGATTAAAATACAGTCAGTCACATCCGTGATTTAATTACTACGCATCCGAACTGCTAAAAACAAAGATTTTTGCATTGTTCAACGGAATAAAAACTGTTGTACCTTCCGGAGGTGGAGAGACCATATTCTGCACATTTGAATACCCCGTCGCATCTCAAGCTATACTTCATCAGTAAGTGGTACGGAATATTTAATGGGGGTTCCCACGATGTATTCTGCATAGAGTGGTTCAGTGTGACAGTCAAGCTTTTTAAAACTCTTTCCCTGCTGGTGGCACGTGATTCTTCCGTCACAACCAACTCTGCTCGTGATTAGCGTGCACATGCATTATGAAATTAGTACAGTTCTACAGGATAAACTATTCGTTACATTTATAACATCATATTACAATCTCTTCTAATCTTAATCTTACTAAAAAAGTTTCGGAATCTGTTTGTTTTTCTTTGTGGGGCGAAGTGGGGGCTGAGACAGGCATTTATTCCAAATTGTGGTTCTGGTTTCGGGAGCGAAACGTGAGTCTTGTTAATTTCAGTATAAATACACCCTGCAATTTAATTTGTAAACATCTCTTCATATGATCAAATGTTGTCCCTCTCGTTTAACTCACTATCTAATCTTAACCACCGTTAAATGGAACTTAATGTGCAACTTTATGTAACAGGCGGAATTAATTAAAATGCTGTCAAGTCCACAAATGGGATAATAGTAATGTGTAATTAATTACAAGTTTTTAGTACTAAAGTTTGTCCCACTTTGATAAAATTTCGAATATGCACGAGTCATCAATAAAAAATACATATTAAGCATTATGGGAACATTAATATCTCGAGACCCCCTTTTCACTTTTTTTATTAACTTGATATTTTAGTCAAAATTTGAATTTGTGTGATGTAATGTTACTGACGTTACGTCGCCGAATCTAAGATGGCGGCGCCATAACGTCAATATCGGGGATGAGTTCAAAGTCGTGACCCCACTAATGCTGGGAAATGCTCGATGTACTTAAATGAAAAAAAAAACGGCGATGTAACAGAAAATATGAAATGCTCATTTCATAAGAGATGGCATAATTTTATTAAGATGTTCAAGTAATGATTCCTATGTTGGTTTCAGACAATATTTGTATTTTAATAATGCACCGTCAAAAACGTCGTTGCTAAGGGTCTACTTTTCGCGCCATTTTTGACGCTCGGTGTGTCGTAAACCGGTCTGATAATCGCTACGTAACCAATGGAATTTTCTATTATTGTTCCACGGACCATTTAATAATTTCATTGAATTTAAACTTCCAATAACTTTTGATAGAGTCTCGATTGAAATGTAAAAGCGACATGCTTTAATCTGTTATACACACGGATTAAATTAATAACAATACAAAAACTTTTACATGTAATTCTTTTTGGAGGCATAATAAAACGGAGAAAATAAAAAATTGAAAACTTTTTGAAGATTAAAAAAGTTTTTATAGAGGAATAGAAATGGCAAGAGGCCGAAGACACGTTCCGCCGGCGACGGAGGTCGGCATATGGGTAAGTATATTTTCAACTATTTTCGTTTTGGCCACTTGGAAAAAGTTGTAGAGTAGAACAAATAAGTATATATTAAAAACAATTAGTGTAAGATCGTTTCGTCACTTAAACGAATGAGGATTCAGCGAGTTTGTTTTTCACTAGTCTGTAAGTTTGGAAAACTATACGAATTTGTATTCATGTCATGAAAACAAGTCATAGAAATTGTAAATTGCTCAATGAATGCAAATAAACATTTGTCCTTTGTCGAAAATAACAAATAATTTTTACATTCCAAATGGACAGCCATTATTTATTCGTTAATGTTACACACCAAATTGACAAATTTTATGTCAAGAAAACTAGTAATCCTTTCTTATTACCTGCCAAATGGCTTTTCATAAGACACTGACTTGATAATCCTAATACATTAGAGGACAAAAGACCCTCTATTACAGGGATAATCAAAGTGATATTTAGCCTTCAAGAATGAAACAGGAGAAGACATGTAGATCTATATACTATATACATTTGTGCGTGTTACACTTTAAGTACATGTAATTACATTGTTTTTACCACGGCAGAACGACAATTTTGACATGATATTTTTTTTCACGTTCTGTGGCAAACTGCAGAAGCCCTCAAGTCCACTCCGGGGCATCGCATGTTAAGTCATTGCTTTTGATGTTGAACGGCATTGTAACAGCACGTCGTATTTAAGATTGCTATGGTGCCTTATGACTACAACGTGCAAAGAAGTTTTCCATGTCAGTTTCAAGCGCACTTACCACTTAATTTCGGAGTGGGTTTTATTTGCATAAGTGTGTGTTAGCTGGTTTATACTATATGTAATTGATTTGATCTCGATTGCGAAACAAGTTCTTACAACTTAGATTAGCTCTCGAGACATCAACAGAGGCAATGTGGAATTACTTGTGTCTTGCTTAAGGACATTAAACATGTCTCTAGTGGGGATCGAACCCGGTCCTATGATACTGAGACAATAACGCTACCACTGCGCCACGGTGGGTTAGCTGCCCTCATATTGATATAAAAATTATTACAGAAGACCCAAAAAAATAAACAGTTGTGCTATACTGTTATGATGGCGTATCCCGTGTCCTTTGCTACAGCCAGGCATAAAGGGAAATGGTTGCCATCTTGCATTTTGTAGGACTTTCACTTATCTTTTCGTACTAAAAAGTACGGCTTTATTATAAAAAAAGGAAAAATAATGAAAAAATAAAACTCTTTGTGCAGTGCTAAAGCAGACATATAATTTGGTCTACATGCATATGCTAACTCTTAGATCTGAATAGATGTAAAATAAAGAGTAAAATAATCTACAGATTTATTCTCAAATTTGTTTATTTTGACGGCGGTCTTACCAGTATATTAGTACAACCCAACATTCTTTTGATAACGTTTTTGGAGAAATTGTTTGAACAGTACCGCTTTTTGCACCGAGTACGTGACTTATCTATACATGCATTTTATTTTATTTGTAAACCATTCAGCTACTCAAGCATATAACTCTTACCCTGCTGGTCGCAAATGACTCTGCCTTTGCAACCAGTGTAGATCATGTTCAGTATGCACACCCGGGCTGTCTAATCTTGAGAAGTTTTACACTGTTCGCTTTTCAGTCAGCAAATTTTAGCACATTTCTGAGCAACCAATGGTACTTTTCAAATTAGGACAAGTCAATTTCAGAAATTTTTCAAAGCAATGGTTTAATATAACGTCTGACCACGAGTATGAAAGCGAACCAATTCGTAGGAGCGAACAAGTTTCACCCAGCGAGGATTCATAATGGTGAATGCATTTCCATTCTTCGGCACCAGTTACATGTACCAAGATGTTTAAGTATACGATGTGTACTATGAATGCGTTTTTTATTTTCCAGTTTCAGCACCGCGGTGCTCACTCAGCGGCAGCCGGTAGTCTACAGAGACAGGATGCTACAAGCACGGGTTCAATGTTGTCCGGACCGTACCGTTCATCGTCAGCACAACATCCTTTACCCCCTCCACGGAATTATGATACGAAAGCTGATGTAAGTACCAGACCGCGAAATATTGAAATAGAGACCTACACTACATAATACGGAGGGACTTTTAATTATCTCACTAGGTCTACTCACTTCCAACTTTATTATTCTAACTTCCGATGTCTTTACATCTGACTTACTTTTAATTTCTTTACTTATGACTTCTATCTTAATTACATCCGACTTACAACTTAAATTTTCCTTATTCTTACTTTTATCTTCCAACTTCATTGCTTAACCTCTGACTTCCTTATTTAAACGGGTACATAAAATGGCCCATGGGTCCTTAGAGCATCATTAATAGGAACACGTGTCCTCGTTGATAGCTATTTTTCAATACAGTTACTAAAACAACGATAGATGTTGTCATAAAGCCATGTCTCCCAACAAACGCCGACTGTTTGACGATTAAGAAGGGCAATAACTCTCAAAGAAATGTATCACCACATTTTGGCCATAATATGCACAACTTTGATTGCTACTGGTCATTACCGTGTGAAGTTTCATTAAACACAAACCAGTGGTAAAGAAGAAACGCAGACAAACTGTGATAACTACCCAGTTACGCCTGCCTAGTATGCGCCCAGAAACAGTTGAAAACATTCAGAAGTGAATGAAAAAATCTTCGATCGTAGTTATTATTCAAACATTTTATGTGTTCTTCTGTCGTTTTCTTGCTGTTGGTTTTATTACTGTCTAAACGCAAACCTTATTAATAAATACTAAAAACTGTTGCGCTCTTCCCTTTGACATACTTCGATTTTCCCTTCCTTATTGTTAATTTAAAGACAGATACAATGGCAAGTATTTTATTACAGATTAAAATTAATTGTTAACTACTGAAACCTAGCCGTAAATCATTCAGTCCATTTACATTTCATTGAAATCGTGACAGTGTGCAAACAAATGAAATGTACATAATTATTATAACGTTCGCATTTAAAACTATATCTGCCCAAGTCATGCAGAATTGAATATTGAAACAACGAAATCTTATTTTGAAAGCTTCCGTGCAGATTATGAGATAAGAACAAACATTTATATTAAATCAAAATGCAAATACTTCTTAAAACGTTAATCCACTATCGATCCTTTTATAATCGTAAATTGTGAAGTGGCAGGCGAACAGCGGCATTCATATTTTACTTTTTTGCCGTTCTCATCGTGAACGAACTTCGTTTTCGGCATGTAAACGCTCGAAATTATCATAATGTCGTTGTTGTTATATGCCTTTACGTCCATTCCAATCGTAAATTGGTCATTTAACAGGCGGGCAGTTCACTAAACCATCTTTCCTGGGAAGAACCAGTACTAGACTCCTTTCCTCCGTAAGAAACTGCCGATTTTCAGAGACATGGTCGGTAGCAAGGCTCGAACCGATGACCCCCAGTCTATGAGAGATTGCAGAGACTCTAACCACTTGACCACGGACTAATCCTAATGTCAAACGTCATGTCTGTTCAGCTGCGGCTAAACAGAGCTATGTACGAGTGACGCGACCAGAGGTGCATTTCGCGAAATAATGTCATAAAAATTCTAGGTGACGTTTTTAATCGTCTGCTGTCATTGCGTTGCGCCTCAGCGCAACGCATGTTTGGGGTAATGTAACTGGAAGTCACTGGTGAGGTGGCAATGATCAATTTATCACCGTATCGGTAGTAGTGAAAAAAATAAATTCGTTTTCGATACTGAAAAGACTTCGTTGAAGTTACTGACATTGAACTAAATTCCACTGGTAAACGTGCAGTATTCTAATTTGCTACAAGGCACAGAATAGTTTAATGATAAAAATGTGAATTACAATCGTGTTTTATATTTAAACATTTTCTTTTCCGGCAAATAACAGTTCATTTCGGTGAATATTGAGGTATGTGGTATTGAGGTATGTGTAAACCCTGACCGACCAGACCAGAACACACAAAAGGCCCGACCGTACCAGAAATTTTCGCCGATATGACAAACACACAATAGCGTTATCATTTCAGTATTAAAATATCTGCATTTGGTACTGTGTAACCAAACATGATTTTTATTTTTAAAATAATAATATTTAACCCTAAAACCAATTTCCCACCCCTTCCCCCCCCTTTTAAACCCCCAAAAATTCATTGTTAAAGTAATAATATTGAACACCAAAAACAAAACCCAAACCTTTCCCCCCCCAAAAAAAAAAAAAAAAATCCACTTTTTTCCCCCCGTTCAACGATATAGGCCCGCTCATGTTTTACCGACTTCTGAGTATTCTTTTGTTTATTTGTTTTGTCCTGTTCATAACGGCGGAAATTCCCCCCCCCCCCCCCCCCCCCCCCGGGGTCCCCCCCCCCCCCCTCAATTTCCGCGAATTAATTCCAGTACGTTTCGTGCTTTCCGTGGTGTAGTCCTTTCCCCCAAAAAATTTTCAAAAATAAAAAACCCCCCCCCACACGATCCCCCCCCCCCCCCCCCCCCCCCCCCCCCTTTTGCGGGACTGTTTCTCCCCATTATGATGGTCAGGAAAAATGTTTAAAATTTAAAATTCGCATAGAAAGTACAGTAACATGCATTGAATATAGCCTATGCACACTACGATGACCACTATATACAATTTACATTCGTAAATATCCATCTTACGGTCAAGTTCGATTATGGCCACATTTGCCTTAATAGTTCAGAGAAACACATGTGTGCACCTGTATGATAGTCGTTATACATTTTCCCAGGGCCGGATCCAGGATTTGGTGTTGGGGGGGGTAAAAAAAAAACTTGGCGTTAGGGGGGGTCCTTTGCCATTTGTTAGTTCTGCTCAAGCCTTTATAAGACGGCAATTATGACTGTGTTTTATTCTCTGTTTTTAAGTACTGGAACACTAAATAATGGTGGAGCGAGCGAGTGTATAAATACCATGTATAATTGAATGGCAATGAACAATGTCAGGGCCGTAGCCAGAGGTTAAAAAAGGGGGCCTCTCAAGGGGGTTCGGGGCATGCTCCCCGAAAATTTTTTTCGAGGGTGCCATTTCGTGCATTTTCCTGCATTTAAAACGTGTTTTTGATACTTTTAAGATACCGATTTCGGAAACGAAAATATAAATTTATACTGAGATATTTATGTAAGGTTGGGGAATTTTAGGGGGGCGGGGGCGCCCCTGGACCCGCTAGTGTTTTCATATTTGCATGTTACTGAAAAGCACAATTTTAAAGCGGGGCATCCGTTTCCTTTGGAAACTTTTCCTTTTGCACAAATTTCTAGATTTTGCTCTTTTTACTCTAGGTAGAAAAACTCTGACATATTGTAAAACAAATGATTAAATAGAACACCATCTTATACTTACTACTCTGAGAAATATTACAGTCTGTATGCCACAAAGTTTTCCTTGCAATAACGGTAAAATACACTTCCACTTAATATACTTGTATAAATTTTGTATATATGTCTTTTGCACAGTTATTGTAGTCATAAACAATTATTATAACACTCTAAACACTGCAACCAGGGATTTGACGGGTATATTGTCGTAATTGCAAGACTCAGTGTAATTTGAAACTAAAAAAACTTTGCTTCTTTTCTATTCCTTGGTTTTAATCATCGACCCCTGTATTAAAGTTGTAAAGTATATTAAGAGTATGCATGTGATTATATTGTCGACCACATTCTAGAGACTACCATCATGTAAATTGGTCAAAATGTTTGTCTCAATGATTTCTAGGTCAAGTTTGAATCTGTATCATCTGGAGTTATATAGAAACTACAATGTAGGTCACACAGTCAAATTAAAGAAGAACCTTTGTAAACACTCTAAAAGCCATATTTTATAGCCAATCAAATGAACATTGGTCAAAATGTTTGTCTATGTTATATTGGAATATTGGTCACCTTGGATCCAAAACTAGGTAACAAGATCAGCTCAAGAGATAACTTTTTATTGCTCTAAAAGTCACATCTTTATAACTAATTTTATGAGAATTAGCCAGAATCTTCCGGTCTTGGTGATAACCTAACTAAATCTGGGACACTATAGATCAAGGTTGATTTTGATCACCTGTTTAATAGTAGGCCTGCACTCAGGTGGACGATATAGGGTCAAGATGGCTACTCTTGTTGGCAGTTCTAGTCAAGTGAAGAAAATCGTCGATTTAATATGTCTCTCTCTTGTTTTTTAACGTCTCAAAATCGTGTTCCGAAGTCTAATACAGTTCTGCCTTTAATACAAGTCATCATCATTTGGGCAACGCTATCTTCTTTGCTGCGATCCGCAGCAACTTTTCTACTGTTTAATCTACTGGCACGATGCTGACATGTGCCGATTGCGCTTATTACTGACGTTTACAATTAGTCAACTGCTGACATTACATTTGACATAGTTATTACCTTGGATTACGCTGACATTCAAACACGATGCTGTGACGCATTTACTATATTATACAAATGTTATTTTCCCCCCCCCCAAGAAGACGTACAATAAGTCGAAACATGTTGTGCCAAATAGCGTTGTGATCAGTTCTATTTTTTAGGTAGGAATAGACAAATTTGTGCGGACAAATGATAGTTTATGACAATACTTATAGATACACAGTAAATTAGCGCCTGTGACCGAGGTGCCGTGATACATACAATAGCGGTGAAACAAATTGTAAGAACATATCTATGCTAAATCAGGTTGATTTTGTAATGCCCGTTTATCTGTATCGTCAAGACGCTGAACGATGCCAAATGTTACCGTAACTTGTCAAGTATCGATTTGACGCATAGGGTATCGTGAACACCGATCCATTACATCACTGGTTCGATTTTGATCGCGATATCTTTTGCTTAATTAGTGACATCGTGTGAATGCACGGACCATAATAGCACTGTCATACAAGATACATTGATATCTATGTACCCCTTGTCCTGTATAAATATTTTGGCGATTTACGACACATAAGATCCGAGATAAATTTTAAGTGCTTGTATGCGAGATAACAAAGCCACCACCGTACGACAATAAAATGTAATATCCGACAAGCTATATTAGATAGAAATCGTTCCAAACACCCAGTAACCAAGGCTCTTTTTTAGTGAACACTTGATCCGAATTTGAACATATTTCATTCGTGCACGTTTAGTTAACCGTTTTGACAGCATATAGGCTATATTCTATGAAAAGTGAATATTTAATGTGAATTTTGATTTATCGCTTCTCCAGGTCGATTTATTTCACAAACAGACAGTTAGTTCATCGTTTCGGTTCATATATGGCGCCATAGACACCGTGCTGAGGTCGGATTTAAAGTTTAAACATTTTAAGTGTTGTTTCGGATTCTATAAAATGGCATATTTTTGGAACGGAAGACCTTCTTCCGGAAGACACCCGGTAATTTTTATATTTATGATTTGTTTTCTCAATTTTAATGCTCACCACTATAAATTCGACCTTCAAAAATTACAGAGGGGAGTGTGTGCGTTTGCTTGCATGGCCGTTCGTGGAAGCACGTGATGAAAACGCGAAAAGGGACGTCAAAAATGCATCGTACATGATAAATTAGGAGCAATTTGTTCTGTTTTCCTGTTAAAACAACGTTGTTTCTTTTATTTCAGAGAAATTACAGAACTTCGAACCGATTTTCAGAGCACGACAACAGAAACGCTTTCCAAGACCATGGCGTTTACTTTGGCGATGTAAGTAAAACAAATAAAACCATTTTAGAACGTCGATCTGTTTGTGTTCCTAAAACGAGGGGTGTTAAAAATTTAGGTGGACTGAAGCCCACTTACCGTAGATATCGTTGGAACTCCGCATAGATGTTACTGGATATTCCGTTCATTAAGCACAAGGGATAAATTAGGCCTCAGTGGTGTAGTGGCTACGTGGTTTAATCCCGACGGTCCATGTTCAGTCTACGGTCAGAGCACTGGGTAAGACACGCAGGTGCCATATTGTCTGTTCATGGGCAGTATTCCAATAACGCTAAATAGAACTTCAGAGAAAATGTTATGCTATCAAGAGAATACAAAATTGTACAAATTAGAACTTGTTCCTGCAACTTAGATTAATCACTCTCGAGATTCACTCCAGAAGGATCGACCTCGAAATTATTTGCGTCTTGCCTATGGACACTACTACCATGGCTCCGGTGGGGATCGAATCTGGGACCCTCCGATCCTGAGGCGAACGCGTGGTTCATTAAATTTTACTTTCCAAACAATGCATGAATAAAAGTAAGCTAAGATGCTATTAAATTTACCGGTCTTTAAAGGGAAAATGTAATTCAAACACAACATAAACTACAATGAAATATACAGTAGTAATTACATTATGTAGGAGTATTCACGATCGAGCATACGTCCGTCTTGGATGTACAGCTTTGGGAATGATGAGGTAAGGTACGGGGGGCTGGGTACACATGGAGAGGCCCTGCACTACAAACTGGTTTAGGAAACAAAATCAAAGCACTGCACATGCGCCTGGTGTGCACGTGACACCATAGAGAATAGAACATTCCCATCCTGAACCTTTGTAACAATTGTTATATTATGACATATATACCACATTTATAAAGATACAGATCTTGCCCATAGTTGTAACCATTTGTCACATTCTATTCTAGCTATATAGGTAAATGGATGCCCTGTCTCGAATTGCACTTTAGTTATATTAATTTACTGTAAAAGTCTTTTTTCGCGAGGTTTTTATTTGGCGATTGAAGTACTTCGTGATTTCATCAAACTCGATAAAATAGTGAACAAACAATGATTAAAAATTAAATAGTGCTCGTTTGCGTATTCAGGAACTCGCGAAAAAATACAAAATTAGAAAATTGCAAAATAAATGGCTCTCGAGTTTAAAGACTTTTACAGTATCTGTTGTGCTAGCAATGGGAGATTCTATTCAAGTTGCACTACAGATAATGTTGTGTCTAAATGACTGGTGATGTAATTTCACTTCTCATAAAACTTTAATTATTGATATGAAGAAACAAAAAATATAAAAAGAGATAAACGATGTTGAGCTGAGGTACATTTAAGTATATACGTAAATTACATAAACATCGTTCCTGGTAAATTGAGGCGCTTTCTTTAGATCGGCAGCTACATCATTTATCAATGAAGTGATTACATGATCAAGATCACATGATCAAGAGGGTCCTTTTTAAATGCCATTCACTGTGCTCGTCCATTCGTTCGGGTCGTACCGATTATACCTCGAACGAGGTTGGTGGACCTAATAAGCACAATTAAAAACAAAAATCGTCCATTCGTAACATTTGATTGGTGCAAAATGTAGGTCAAAACCCAGCTAATGCCGAAAACTGTGCTCATCTTAATAAATTTGATATAATTTGAGAGATATTGAAATCAATTTTTTATTTAAATTTCTAAAAGTAACTTTTTTCAAATTTTAGAGACATAAAGCCTTAGACATAATGTACAACATATTAGTAGGTCTGACCTGGTGAGGACTTTTTATCACAGATGACCTAATTTCTATTTTAAACAAGACTTTATATTTGGACAAATTTCTGGGAAAGTTAAATCTAAATATTTCTTGTGTTTTTATGTCTTTCACTGGAAGGTTCAAATTTTGATCCTGAGTGAACAGGTTTAAATCCTAACCAAGAATTTATCAAGACCAGGATTACTACAAGAGCTGTATTAAGAATCCTAACAAAATCTTTTCCATGTTTTAACCCAAATAACCCAATTTTGATCGCAGAAGACCCTTAAATTTTGGCCCAGTGTATTGGTTTAAGGCTTTAGCAAAAAGCTCCACATTCTTGAACCCAAAACATGGTCTGATAGATCCTCATGGACTTTCATTACCCTATATAATAAACTCTGTATAAAACGACCTCATTGGGACATTTACTTTAATGTTCCTTATATCCGGAGTATGTCATATTCATATAGAATTTTTCATATGAAATGAAGAAGAAATAAATCGGGCCAATAATTTTTTTTCCTTATATCCAGAATTTTGCCATATCCGGAGTCATTATACACAGAGTTTACTGTATGTAAACCTAATTAATTTGCAAAGTCACAGCTTCTAAAGGCACTATTTACCAGCAGCACATTTCCATTTGCTAAAAATAAATATTTACAAAATGCTGTATTGACTATTGCTCTTTAACATATTGAATATACATTTGTACCAGTTTACAATACACTTAAATACTTTAACCATATCTACAATGCGAGGAGGGGGTGGGGGTGAATACATGCATTGAAACTTTATAATTGAAATTGTAATCTTATACTGGCCTTGCTTAATCAATACCAAACAGGAATTCCAATAAGTTTTGAAGTATATGGTATTTAAACATTGAATAATCTGGTGGCAATTTATCTGTCAATTATTGGTGTATAACATATCTCTTTACAAACTGTATGCATGTTTAATCAGATATATAAATATCAGAAAATACTCCTTGGAGAGTTTCTCAAAAGGTTATCAACTATTTAACACATTTGAATAGAAATATATCACAAGGTAAATAATTTAACACATTTACACATAAAGAACTAATCTTGCACAGTTCCACAGCTTTTGTACAGGGTTTTCTTGAAGGAACACCGCAATTTAATAAACCCTTTAATTTCTAGTATAGATTATTCAATGTTTTCATATACATAATTATTTTATTATTTATCGTTAGTGTTAAAAGGTCAGAACTTTTTTATATGAACACTATACCAGTAATATGAAAGTTAAAATGGAATAGCTAAACAACTGTTTGAAATGTTATGCCCTTCTTTCTTCAAGTACTTTGTTAAATGTTTTATAAAAATGAGGAATCTCAACAGGGGCCTACCTAGTACCTACCTCACACACAATACACATGTGCATACAAAATGGTTTTAAAGTGAATGTACTCAAAGACCTATTCAATTTATATTTATCCATCAAAACAACCTCCTGTTGTGTGTGTGGGGTGGGGTTGGGTTGGTGTGTGTGTGTAGGGGGGGGGGGTTAACAACTAAGCGAGAGGATTCCCCCCGTTGTATCAATCTTCAACATACAAGTTCAGAAGGCTCTTGGTGCACCACTGCTTATCATATTACACTAAAATATTCACAATGTCTATGCTTCACTTTGGTAGAGGGTGCACATAATATAACCATGTCATGAAAGACTAAAGTGTGCTAGGAAAATTGATTCAACTTTTGGAGAGCTGTAGATAATGCAGGACTACCCAAGAGGTACAGGTGATCACTTGTCACATTGTTCAGACAGAGAAGCATCCCAGACATTAATCTAGGTCTAAGACAAACATACATACACATGCATACAACATAAACCTAGAAAAAGAAAGACATATGAATGCATACAACATAAACCTAGACAAACAGACATGCACACAACATAAACCTAGACAAAAAGACATACACATACATACAACATAACCCTAGACAAACATACACATGCATGAATACAACATAAACCTAGACAAACAAACATATGCATACATACAACATAACCCTAGACAAACATACACATGCATGAATACAACATAAACCTAGACAAACAGACATACGCATACATACAACATAACCTTAGACAAACATACACATGCATGAATACAACATAAACCTAGACAAACAGACATACACATGCATACAACATAAACCTAGATTCCAGACAAACATTCATTGAATTCCTGAATTCAGCACCATTACTGTAGAGACAAACTATAGCTGACTTCTAGTAAATATGCTTCCCATTAAAATAGAAGCTTCATGAATAATAGAAACTTAAACGATGGTTACACTGTAATAAATTTAAATGAAATGTCTTTTGAACTCATTTCACATTATACAATGACATTTAATATTTATCAAGCTGTATAAAAGTTACTGTAAATGAATTTGAATTTGCGAGACAAAAAGTTTGAGATTTTTAATCTCTGGGTTTATTCACTACTGGCTAGAGTCCTAAAACCGGACACTTTTCAAACATAATTTTCGATAACTCTGACAATTTTTGTATCTAGCAACCAAAATTTTACCAGTAGAAAGTTAGGTTCTTCTTTGAAAAGAAAAGCAAACTTGTTAACCCATCAGATTAAATCAATCACAATTTTGAGGCCCGGCTGTGGGGTTACCAAATTGCTATATTTTATTGACCAACTGTACCATGTTTCCGGACAGATAGTTTAAATAGATTTGTTTAATTGTGATGTTAGCTTTTAAATTATGTCAACTGTATCAATCATTTGACATATTAATGAAGTATCAAGATGAAAGGTTTAACTTGTGAAATTACTGTTGCTGGGCCTCAGAAATATTGCACTTGCACAGTCTGTCACTTTCCACTTTTCCCCCGACAATGTAAGCATGCTTTCAGTGACTGACAAAATAAATAGTGAGATATCTGGTCAAATAGTCACATTAAACTGTCGTTGTTGCACTTTGTGGATAGAAATCAAGTGTCTGTTTGATCAACACCATATGATTGTAAATATCAAGAAAATATTCACGCGTTTAAACAAGTGTCCGGTTTGATGGTCATCCGGGTTTGGTGGTCCCCAACCAGTAGACCACAAATTTGCGAATGATAGTGTCTTTCCCGTTTGTTCATTTCCGGAGAACTTTGAATTAGCAAAATGATGAATTTGTGAACGAGTGCTCTCACAGAAAAAAAAAATGCAAAAATAAAGTTCTAGCAAATATTTCATGACTTACAGTAATAAATGCAGCCAACTAAAGAATAACCAGATTTTTCATCTGCTCTTGATTTGCAATACACTGGCTAAGAATACCGATACATTTAAAAGTATAATTTAAATACAATCTATTGGGATGTTTATCAAAGTTTGGTGTGCTGGTATGTGTGCATCGATTTTAAATGTTAATTAATTCTGATTACCCACTTTATGAAAAAAGTTGAAAAGCAGAACAATATGAACAATACATGTATGAGGGGAATAATAACAGAAAAGTTATTAATTCTGTAGGAATTCACCACTTTTCAGTCTTTTTATAACTTTATATTAGAACAAACACTGAGACATTGAAATAAAATCCTAAAACAGAATAATTGTCAGACGCTGAAAAAAGTACAATTTATCAATAAGAGGCACCAATTTTAGTTTTGGAATTGAGAATTTCAACATTTTAAGTTACACATGTAGTTTATTTTAAACTTATTTATTTTACATTTTTTTTATTGTAGAACAAATTCTTGCAACTTCTATTAACTACTCTATAGGACTGCTTCCTGGAGTTCTAACCAGTACTCGTGCCCAAAGAAGGAATTGTGGCAGTTGTGGTCAAATGCCGCTGCCAGGATTTGAACCCACAACCTCTAGGCTAGGAGTCCGATGCTGTGGCTACACCATGGTTCCTCCCTCAATTTTTATGTTGTTTTTTTTAAGAGGTTACAGTACTCATCTATTTTATCAACTCTCAAATTCTGTGTATGAATGTGTGCAACAAAGCAGTTCTCTGTAAACATTAAAAGGACGTTTTTAAAGGTTTCTTGTTGTTGATATGAACAGTGCTACAGCTGAGAAATATTTAATGAAAAATATTTAATGCATGAAAAATATTTATCATCACAGGGCCATTTCTGAACAAAATTGTTGTTTTACGAATATCTTATCTTGAATACTTTTACCGAAAAAGTATTTTGGGGCAAGGTTTTGCCATGAAAATAGGACTACTTTTAATGCCTTGTCAAAATATCTATAATTAAAACTAATAAAAAAGTTTGTTTCTTTTTATTTAAGGGCAACAACACAAGACAGCTTGGACGAAACTTGATAGATCCACATCTTCGCCTTCACAACACCGACAAAAACTACCTGAAACACTTCGGACGTGAAGTAACAGATCACGAATACCATTCTACATACAACAGGTCTTATCTAGGTCGCGACACCGAGCAGCCGCCAAGATTTCGAAGATTTTCAAAGACGTTACCACCTGCTGACCCAGGAAAAGTTCCGCTACCAACGGCAACAACAGCATGGTTACCGTCTTCAGATCCGCAATATAAAACGGACACGCAGGTTTTAGCTGTGAGCCAGGAACCATTCTTGAAGCATAATCCATGGAAATATTCGTACCACTCAAAGAAAAATGTGTATCCGCCGTACGAACGCAGAGCGGAACCAGTTATAGACAACATGTTTAACAGATATGGGGCAGCTTATAACACTAGTTCTAATAATTTCAATTCTTCTGGACTTAGCGGACTAAGCCAATTTGAATCAACAGCATGTAGTTAGGAAGGGACTTTATTTCTGTTTTTGTTTATTGTTGGAAATAGATTATCATGTATAACTAACCCATTGGTTCTTTCATCTAAATCTGACCTGTTACAACATACAAATGTGGTTTATTATTTGTTTGCAAAACCCAGATTTTGTTTTCTTTTGTGTTTGTAATTTCCCTAAAAAAATTTAACAAGAGGGCCATGATGGCCCTATATCACTCACCTGAGTGATATTGCTCTCAAGTTGAAATCTGCAGGCAAAACTATCCACATAGTTCAAATTTCATTGCTGTAGCTTCAAAAACAGAAATTTGGTCAGTTGGGGAAGTGACCCAGGTTTGACCCTGTGACCTCAAAATTAGTAGGGGTAATCTAATGGTGAAGACCAACCTAACTATCTAGTTTGAAGATTATATACTAAATCTGACCTTGACCTTTTACCCAGTGACCTATAATAGACCTTCAATAGAGGTGACCTACTGTTTAAGATCAACCTGTCCATGAAGTCCGAGCATCCTATGCCCAATGATTCTCGAGTTACTGAACAGAATAGGTTTAACCTTGGGTGTGGTCAATTTTGACCCCCGGGGCATTATGTGAGAAAACTTTGTAGAGGACCACCAGACAATGCTTTATGCTCTAGGCCAAACAGTTTCAGACAAAGTTTTTAAAAAAGTTCTTCCTATAACTATAATCAAACAAAGGCGCAGTCAATTTTGACTTCAGGGGCATGATTTGAACAAACTTTGTAGAGGTCGACTAGACATTGTTATATACCAAATATCTAAGCTCGAGGCTTTGTGGTTTTGGAGAAGAAGATTTTTGAAGATTTTCATAATCAAATCTATGTTAAACAAGTGACCCCGAGGCAAGGCAATATTGACCCAGGGGCAAGATTTGAACAGACATGGTAGAGGTCTACTAGACGACACCTCACACCAAAGTTCTAAGTTCTGGGCCTTGTGGTTTTGGAGAAAATGATTTTCAAAGATTTTTCTATTTTGAGTGGACAGCCATACAACATTAAGCATTTGAACAAATTTAAGAGAGCTTAATACTTCAAGCCAAGTTTGATGATATTTCATCAAGTGGTTTATGACAAGTCATTTGAAGCAATAGTGGACGCACGACAGACAAAAGATGGTACTAGAATTTTTATCGGAGTTCACTCAGGTGCGCTAACAATCAACAGCTAATCATTTATAGTAATGCATCCATGCTAACAGAATGCCCGACTACATTCAAGTGAATATTATGAATAAGTATAGCTGGTCAAAAAGCAAGTCTCCTGAAACATAACACTAATCATAGCGCAAAACTGCAAGTTAACTTTAAGCATACACTGACAGAGTTTCTTGTTAGAGAATTTCAGTCAAGGCTGTAGTCTTTATCCTGATAAAGTCACATGGTATAACTGATTGTGCTTTGTAGGACTGAAATGTCACAAAGTAGTGACATCCACAGAATATATATGCTTGGAATTTAGTCAGCTCTACTGGAAGGAAGAGGATACAACATGGTTTATTTCAGTATTCTGGCCAATAGTTTTAGCTGTCCATGTGTAAAAGGTCAACAAAGTATGTACAAGTAAACAAAATAAGAACAAGTAAACGGTGATCAAGTTTCTTGCACAGGATGAAAGACCAATGTGTTGGTGCTAGTGTAGTCAAATGTACACAGAAAGGCGTAAAAAAAAGAAAAAAAATACTTTTATATGAACACTTCCTTCAATTTAAAGTTTTCTCACTACAGAAATTCTTTTCCTGTCAAACGAGGCTTGTCTAAATTGTTCATTTGTACTTACTTTGTTCACTTGTTTTTACTTATTTTCCTGTTTTAACTTTGTTTATTTGTTCTTACTTAATGTTGGAAGAGGGGTTCGTACCTATGACCCTCAATGAAAGATTGAGTGGATTCACGTTGGAGACCTCAACCATGAAGATGGGTCAGTGTATAGTTACAGTAAATTTAGTGTGTAAACTGTTTCCAATTCGCTATCTGACGTATAAAGTTTGGATCAATTGAACCCGAACCCTGCTGGAGGTAAAGGATTCAGCCTTTGCGGCCAGTGCAGATCATGATCAGCCTGTACATCTGTTCAGTCTGAACGTGGTCTCCACTGTTCAGTCGGTAAAATTTAGCCAGCACACCTTTGGCAAATTTATATGCCATAGCTCCAAAAACAAATACCATTCATCATCAAACAAATCAACAAATATAAAACTATCAAAATGAATGACAAGTCCTTGTGTTTAATTGCTTGCATACCTTGCAGTAAAATATTTTAATTTATCAAAAATCTGGTTAAAAATGAGATTTGTTTTATCAAATATCAAGTACAAAACACTTCTCCCAGAGTATTCCCCGATCATTTGTAGAAATGTGTCAAACATAGTACACTTGCACACAATACACTTTTGCCATAACAGCTTATGTTAATATAATCTACCACACTACAAATGGGACAGTTTTCAATTTGACAAAATTTTCCAAAATTCCTACTGCAGATGGATTATTAGCATACATTCACAAACAAGTGTACTGAATTGATAAATGATCTGTTTTCTAATTTCGCTAATTTTCTAAATTCACATTTCTACATCATGAGAATAGTGTTCGCAAAATACTGAGGATCATTTCTCAGTCTCTTACGATGAAGTCTACTCGATTTATTCATACAGTCGTCGTCTGGATCCGAAAAGAACATCAGTTCTAGCTTGAGGATCATATTTCGCAGCTGGTCTGCCTCACAAGGAATCGTATGGCAGCAGATCTTTATTAGCCAATCATACGAAAGACACATTCCTTTTGACTCAAAATCTAGACTGGCCTCAGCATTTTCTCTCAAATCTTTAAGTTTTTCTATAACTGCCTGGTACTTTTCCATGTTGTCCTGCGTACCTGACTCTTCCTCCTCAAGCATATCGACATTTCTCTGCGAACGTCTCCGACCTGAGTTCTCAGTCCTTCTTCTTTTACGTGGACTATTAGAACCGTTTCTAAATTCGTCTTTAATTACTTCAGACAAGCTGATGTCTAAGCTCTCAGTTCTACCCTCCTGCTGGATGTTTGTTTCTGTCAGGTAAGTATCAGGGCGCAGCAAATGTTGCACAGTCGACTTTCTAAAACTGTCTGACTTCCGACGAATTTCCTTATTGACTTCCCGGTCCTCAGGCTCTGGTATCAACTCATCGTTCCAGTCATTCTCTCTTGAATTCTCAAGCTCTAAAATCTCTAAAGGGTCATTTACCTCCTCCAGCGTGCTAATGTCAAAGTCAATTTCAGCAGTCTGATCAGTGTTTCCACGGTAAAGGTTAAAAGGGGTACGATCCCGGTCTGCCGCCTTCACTCGCTTGGACAGCTCATGGAAAGGACTTGCAAGAGAGTCTCTAAAACTCTGTTGATATAATCTCACTGAAAAACAGAGAGACACATATATAGTATTCTCATTACAGAGTAATCGCTCTTTCTTTTATATCAATCCCCGCAGTAATTAATCTACTGTTTCTACCAATTATGAACTAGATGGGTGTTCAGTAGAACATTTGTGTCGACCTGTTTACACGTTGTCAGAATAGCTAAATAATTTTGTACAAAATCTAATTACAAAAAGAGGCATAACTCTGTCAAATATGACCCTGACTTACAAAATTTTGTCATAAGCAATACAAAGTAAAGTTTGATAAAGAAATCTTAAGAAATGGCAAAGTTATAGCCAACATTAAGTTTCTGTGATGGACAGACAGACGGACAGACCGACTGACAAAGTGATCCATATGTATCGCCTTTTCTCCCAAAAACTGCCTTATGAACTTACTGTAACTTGAGCCTGACAAAAATTTAGCTATCTGTCACTAGTCAGACTTATTCACAAGTTTTTAATTTTCTGAAGGAGAATTCTGTAAAAGTCAATCTATGTGAAAGGAATTTTTCACCGGACTTTTGAATAAGCAAAGTTGGAAAGTGGCGAAAATAGGAAACAAGGATAGGAAACAGCATGTGATGCATAAAACATTGGAAACAAAGATTTTCTCAACCTCTCATGTTAATAGTAACTGCTAACCGTCTGAACAATGTACATTATCAAAAATATCTAACCAGTTATTCATCATATACTATCGAAAATCTTTTATGAATAGATGGCAACTGCGACAGTATAGGAAAGATTACCTATTCATAACAGTTACTGTCTCAAAAAAGTACTCTTTTTCCCTCCCAGCAAGCTAGCCCCGAACCCAACTATATGCAAAATAAACGATGCAATAATTTCTACCTATGAATCCAAATACTGAAGCTCTTTTCTTTCTAAGTGAAACTATGTCTCCTTACCCAGCCTATCTGCTGTCACTTTATATTTTTAATAAAGTTGTGTTCTACCATATCCAAGTAATTTGACTCTGTTTTGGGATTTATTTTATCTCTGGTACAAAAGACACTTACGCTTTCCATTGTATTTGCTCATATCTATCCGCTGACACACATGACTGTAAGCAAGTTTTCTGTCGGCACTAAACAAATATAGAAAGATAAAACACTGTAAAATGACAATAAGAACATCATTATTCATTACAAAGCATCTGCAGGAAAGTAAACACCTGCATATAACTAATCATTTCTTATATGTAACAATTTGTACATAAGTAACCATCTGCACATGACTAATCACTTCCCATATGTAACAATCTACATGTAAGTGACCTTCTGTACATAGGTGGTCATCTGTACATAAGTGACCATCTGCACATTTGTGGTCATCTGTACATAAGTGACTAGCTGCACATTTGTGGTATTCTGTACATAAGTAACAATCTGCACACAGGTGGTCATCTGTACATTAAGTAACAATCTGCAAATTTGTGGTCATCTGTACATTAAGTAACAATCTGCACATAGGTGGTCATCTGTACAGAAGTAACAATACGACATAGGTAGTCATCTGTACATATGTAACAATCTACACATAAAAAAACATCTGCACTAAAGTTTAATACTAAGAGACTATAAGGTAAAGTAAATCTACCATCCTGTTGGGCTGTGCAGCTCAGCTCTTTGTACATGTATCATGCCTAAAGTGATTTCTGAGGTTTTTATATAAGCAAAAATCAAATAATGGTGAATATTACCCAATTTACTCTACTTACGTTATTGACTTTTTCTGATCTTCTATCTGCATTCTATTCTTCATATGTTGCACCCAATCTGTCCATACAAACAATGGCTTCGCTGAAACATTCAGGCAAAAATTATCATAGCAAAACAGTTGTGTATGCACATGGGGCGGGAAAAAATAAATTTAAATGTATTTTTTATCCATTCCTTGGTCTGACTTTAACATCAAGATTTAATGCAACAATCCAGACATACGCTCATCTGTATATAAAAGCTTTTTCACAATGTTCAGTACCAAAAGCATAAACCAACATAAACATAAACATAAAACAACAAACAAGAGGGCCAAGATGGCCCTATATCGCTCACCTTGGTACAAGTCCACTTGCCTGGTGGAAGATCACTAGATAATGTTATATACCAAATAAGTTTTCCTATATACACCTTTGTAAAACAAATGATCCCCCCCCCCCGGGCAAGGTCAATTTTGACCCCAGGGGCATAATTTGAACAAACTTTGAAGAGGTCTACTAGGCAATGCTACATGCCAATTATCTATGCTCTAGGCCTTGAGGTTTCAGACAAAAAGATTTTTAAAGTTTTCCCTATATAAGCCTATGTAAAACTAAGTGACCCCGGTGCAGGGGTCAATTTTGACCCGGGGGTCATAATTTGAACAAACTTGGTGGAGGTACACTAGCCAATGCTACATGCCAAATATCTAAGCTCTAGGCCTTGTGGTTTCAAAGAAGAAGATTTTTAAAGTTTTTACTATACAAGTCTATGTAAAACTAAGTGACCCCCCGTGCGGGGTCAATTTTGATCCGCAGGTCATAATTTGAACAATCTTGGTAGAGGTCCACTAGCCAATGCTACATGCCAAATATCTAAGCTCTAGGCCTTGTGGTTTCAGAGAAGAAGATTTTTAAAGTTTTTCCTACATAAGCCTATGTAAAACTAAGTGACCCCCGTGCGGGGTCAATTTTGATCCGGGGCTCATAATTTGAACAATCTTGGTAGAGGTCCACTAGCCAATGCTACATGCCAAATATCTAAGCTCTAGGCCTTGTGGTTTCAGAGAAGAAGATTTTTAAAGTTTTTCCTATATATTCCTATGCAGAACTAAGTGACCACCCCCGCGGGGTCAATTTTGACCCGGGGGTCATAATTTGAACAATCTTGGTAGAGGTCCACTAGACAATGCTACATGCCAAATATCTTAGCTCTAGGCCTTGTGGTTTCAGAGAAGAAGATTTTTAAAGTTTTTCTTATATATTCCTACGCAAAAACTAAGTGCCCACCCGAGCGGGGTCAATTTTGACCCGGGGGTCATAATTTGAACAATCTTGGTAGAGGTCCACTAGACAATGCTACATGCCAAATATCTAAGCTCTAGGCCTTGTGGTTTCAGAGAAGAAGATTTTTAAAGTTTTTCCTATTTGTTGCCATAGCAACCAGAGTTCTGCATGGAATGGAATTCTTTGAACAATTTTGGTAGAGCTTCATGCAAGGAACATTCCTGCATAGTTTTATCAACATTGGCCTAGAGGTTTCAGAGGAGATGTCATTTGAATCAAAATGTTGACGGATGACGGACGACGGACAACGGACAATCATTGATCAGAAAAGCTCACCCTGGCGTAGCCAGGTGAGCTAAAAAAGCTGATCATATATATTTCTGCAAAATAATCCCTCTGAGCAACAGCCACCTCTGGACAACAGCCAATTTCCAGTCAGGTTTCACTGTAGGACTGATACAGAAATGAAGGTCCTACATTGTAAACATAGTTTTATACATATTCTGTCAAAATATGATAAAGATTAACGCAAAAATGAAGGTTCTAAAGTGAAAAAATGGTTCTACAAGGTAGGTTTACACACAGAACAGCTCAATTTCTGATGTATTTGTAACCAAATTTGGTCGAGATCTTACTGTCACACGCATTCTCCCTAGATTTAATTAGGATTAACGCAGAAATGAAGGTGCTATAAGGTGTAAACATAGTTTAATATAGTGGGCTTTTCCCACAGCATGGCCCAATTTTTACTCTGATAAGGCCTATACTTGAACATTGACTGTAAATGACAAGATCAACTGACTGTAACTTACCACACTCTGAGATCTCAGCAAGTTCCTTTGAATACTCGGACATCAATCTGTAAAAGGTGTTTAGATGTGTTATAGTTATTAGCTTAAAAAAACAGTCCCAGGGTCGTATTCCAGTAGCATCTTAAGTCAAATCTTAAGGTTTTCCTTAAACTTAACAATTTCCTTTAGAAGATAATTCAACAAGAGCTGTCAGTAGGACAGCGCGCTGGACTTTTTTAGTGCTTGCCAATAAAACAAAACTTTGACAGTTAAGGGCACACAAGACTTTAACTAGGAATTTCTAAGTACCAATCAAGAAAATTTTTCACAGAGTTATCTTCTCTTGCTTACAGATTGTTCTCATGATGGTACATAAGTACTCCAACTTTCAAAGTAATATCTCAAATGGTCAAGTTAACAAGTGGACAAGAATGAAAATTTTAACTGAGTTTCTAAGTCAAAAAGGGCCATAATTCAAACAAAATCCTTGACAGAATTACCTTCTCCTTCCCATGTTTGGGAATCATGATGGTAAAGAAGTATTCCAACTATCAAATTAATATATTAAACAATTCAGTCAAAAAGTGGACTGGTACGAAAAACTTAACCAAGATTCTAAGTCAATAAAGGGCCTTAATTTTTAAAACAAATCCCTTACAGAGTTACCTTCTCTTACGTACAGATGGGGGTAATAATGTGAACAAGCATTCAAAGTTTCAAAGCAATATCTCAAAAGGTTAAGGCAATAAGTGGATTTTACCCATATTCAATGTATTTTCTAAGTCAAAAAGGGGCATAATTCTGTCAAAAATCTTGACAGAGTTATGTACTCTTGTCTGTTGATGTAGGTCATGATGGTAAACAAGTATGGTTAGTTTCAAAGCAATACCTCTAATGGTTTTGAAATAAAGTGAGGTGGTATGAAAAACTTAACAAACCTCAATACACTTTCTAAGTCCAAAAAGGGCCATAATTCTGTCAAAAACATTGACAGAGTTATGTCCTCTTGTCTGTACATGGAGGTTATGATGGTAAACAAGTATGGTAAGTTTCAAAGCCATACCTCTAATACTTTTGAAATAAAGTGGGGTGGTACGAAAAACTTAACCAAGGTGTGACACCAATGCCGACGCCGGGGCAAGGATAGCTCCTCTTTTCTTCGAAAAGTCGAGCTAAAAAGGAGAATGTGCATTGCAGCATGTTGAACATTTATTAAATCTTTCATGACCATTTTCTATACTGATGACGAAATTACACATAATCATTGACCTTTAAGCGAATCATAATAATTAAAAATTTTTGACTTAAGTTAAAATATTTAAGAAATCAATTAAGATGCTACTGGAATACAACCCCAGGACTAAGATAAACACTGGCCATACAGCTGGAACCCAGTTCAAAAGAAAGCTGTAGCAAAGTCAAGGTCAGTTGTGAAACAGTTGATGATGGAGTTTGGTAATGGATCATACTGCCTACTATAACAATTAATCTTCAGATCTGTACTGAAATTTTGTTGTTGACTATTTTTGACAATGAGTTAAAGCTGTTAAGTACAACAGTACTCTATACTTCTGATTAGTACTGTTGTACTCCATGGTATGTACATTACACTACATGTACTCTATAGTAATGTCGGGTACTAAAGCATTCTATAGTACTGTACAGTACTTAAGTACTCTAGAGTAATATCAGGGTTCTCCGCAGAAATAATTTGAAGTGTAGGGGCATTTTATGGGGGTGGGTACGAGAGGGGGGGTACCCCCTTTGGTGCGAAATTTTTAGTTTAAATCAGCATTTGTAGACCTCATTTCCTGCATTTTAAGATCTTCTTTACCAAGTTTCTTTGGGTAATTTATTTTAACAATATAAACAAAAAATACTAAAATTTTCATTTTTAATCAAAACAATCCCATTACTTATCATCATACACAATCACATACAGGGGTTCCACTAGCCCTTTAAAGTCAAGGGTCACTGACCCTTGGGCATGAAATTTGAAGGGTCATTTTGAAATTATCAGGGGTCAGGGTCTATAAGTCGTATAATGTGACAGGGTTCCCTCTGGTCAATTTTAGTTTTGCGCAAATGGCTCAAAAGTTGGAGCAACTAGTCTGCAAAGACTACAGAACACCTTGGAGGAGTGAGGAGACATGCCACTTTGAGTTATGGTTTTATAGCAGACTCTGTAAGACACAGATCTAATTGATACAAAATTTATTTCTAACATTTTGATAGTTTGAAGGGTCAAAATTAAATTTTCAGGAGCCAAGGTGAGACTTTTGAGGGTTCTGGCATGGGTCATATTCCAGGCTTGCATATAATATTTTTTATCTTTCTGTTCTTCAGCTTTTACACACTTAAAAACAAAAAATAACATCTCACATTCCCCGTTATTCACATATTTTCGCAACCTGATATGTTCGTGAATTGATTTTCCTTTACTAATATTTCTGTGATTATCGAGATTTAAACAGTTTTTATTAAATCAAAATATGTCCAAAGGTATGTTCAAGGTCTTTAAATAATTATTATCAAGTACAGTCGAGTCTCGATTATTCGAAGTGCCGGGGACCAAGATTTTACTTCGAATAATCCAAGGGTTCGAATAATCCAAGTCCTGAAGCTGGCCAGCTGATTGTTATGTAAATCGTCAATATATATATTTATATAGCTATCACGGACGCTTAACGTACTATACATTGCATATATCATTTAGATGAAAGGAAAAAGAAAACAGAAATAAATCATATCAAACATTTAATTTATTTTTTCCTTTTAAAACCCGTTGAACTCGTTGCTGATCTAGGTATCCTCCTGGGAGCGGTCCTTTGCCAGATTGCTCAGTACGAATGGAAAGGAAGATATCAGCTGATCTGGGTATCCCCCCGTTACCGGGTCCTTCGTCAGATTGTTCAACCCAAATTACTTATACACAAGTAGAAGTCATTTTTCTTCTGACAGTTGAATAAAAAGTCATGCTTTGAACAGGCATGGTAGTTTGGTAGTCACGAGTTTGTTATTTGAGATTAAAGGTGAACATCTTTAACCGACTTTCAAACAAAAAAAAGTTGTTCCTTTGGTATTAAACAAACAAGGTAATTCTCAAACCTTAGCACATATAACGCGCCGATCGCGTGTCGTTTTTCACAGATTGAGCGTGTCAGCAATAATTGGTTAGATTGGAATGCATTTCGAATAATGGGTGTGAAATTCCTTACAAATATTGTCAATTGGACTGAAAAAACACTTCGAATAACACCAGGTATTTGTAAAATCCATTTCGAATAACCCGTTTATTTTTATATACATTTATATATAAAACATTTCGGGACCGAATATTGTCTTCGGATTACACCAGGTATACGAATAATAGGTTGTTGAATAATCGGGGTCGAACTGTATTAATGAATACTGAAGCAATTAGATGGCGCCGAATTTTGTCAAAGACATAAACATGAAGAGGGAAAAAAATATGTCCAGAACAATTTGCTGACTGATTCATTGCATTTATAAATCCTCGGTACCGTTCGTTGGCAGGTAGTGTTTAATTAGCTCCGCCTTCTTTCGTTTACTAACCATCAGACGACGATCTATTTTTGATTGACAAAGCGAAATTGCCGACATTTTTTGTTTGCGCCAGTAAAATTCGGCAATATGCGGGACTATGTAAATGATTGACACAACGTAGGCGGAACAGAAGCATATTGGAAAAATCAATGACACACAGAAACTGATGCAGAGCGAATAGAGTTTAAGGCATAGCGCTGTATTTAAGAGATAGCAGTTTATCGATTTCTTTGATGAAGGCGAAGCGGTCCCGCAACGCTTAATGGCCCTGCGGAGAACCCTGAATATGTAGTACTGAAGTTCTCTACGGCACTAAAATACTCTATATTACTGTAGTACTCTACACTTCTGATTAGTACTGCTGTAGCCCTTCATAATAGTAACAGTGGGCCCTTGTGTGCACTGGCCCAGGACCATGTCCCGTTTTATTTGGAACGGGACATTGCAATAATGCTAACGAGAAATATTGGTGATATTTCATGTTTGTTCAAGAGAAGAAGCTGTTAAAATGTTTTTCTATTTTTAGTATGCACTGACCAGAACCATTTCCTGCATTTTGAAAGGGGGCGATGCAAAGATGCTACAGAGCAAGTTTGGTAATATCCATCCATTGGTTTGTGAGAAGAAGGCTTTTACAAACGTTTTTTCTAATTTTAGTAACAGCAGCCCCTGTGTGGAAAAAACGGGAAACATTTCCTAATTTTTGAAAGGCTACCATGCAAGGATTTTCAGAACAAGTTTGATAACATTCCATCCATTGGTTCATTAGAAGGCATTTAAAAGTTTTTTTCTAAATTTAGCAACAGTGGTGTGAAATGGACCCAAACCATTTCATCTAACATGAAGAGGTGAGCATTTACACGAGTTCACCTGTACTTACATCTCAGTCGAATCATTGAAACCGAAGAACAGTTTAAGCACAATGACAATATAGGCCGTTGCGATGGCCTCCCAGTAGATGGTCAACTTCTGTCTCTCTGACGGTATAAACTGCAGGTGAATCTGCATGGCCTTGAACGTGTTCATTGCATATCCTTGAAACTCAGCTGAAAAAACAAAATATTTAATTTTTTACAAGTACCTCTTTATAAACTTTTAGTAATTTTTTTTATATACTAATTTATTTGATTTAGTTTATACTAGTGGGGCTGAGTGGCAGACACCTTAACCTCTACATTATCTGGTTTGGTATATAAACCAAATCTATGATACTATATCAGTAAATTCAAAGAGATCCTGTGACTTCATCAAATGTAACAAAACAAATGGTGTTGCTAATGATTACAAAAAGATATAGGACTCTTAAAGTAATCAAATGTCTTACCTGAAAGCTTGCAGCTAGAGGTACCCCCCACCCTAAAATGTTTGGTTCCATTTTATACATGGTTCCCCTGCTTCAGAGACTTCTGATTGCCGTCTTCAAATCATTTTGTTTTTGCTCTTATATTTGCTTTGATAGGTTATTTCCCCTTAATCATACAGTAATGGTCATATAATTGTAACAAGTATTTTTGTAATGTTTTTCAAAAATCTGTGGCACTATATACCCCTAGCTGTAAAATTTGTTCAAAATTTTGTGAAAATTTTATTACATTTCTTCTTGTAAACCCGAGCACCATCATATATTTGATTTATCCACAGACTGAAAAGATGTTTCTGAAAATGTCTAGGTTTACATATTCAAAAATAAAAAAGATAAAATGTTTGAAGATTTTGACCAATGAAATTCTAGCTTTCGTCCAGGGCAATTACTTTTCCAAGATATAAAGACAACTGAACAGTCCTACAGTGCTTGAGTGACTAAAGTAGCTATATGAGCTTGGAAAATATTCACACAGATTTCATTTTCCCAATATTTAGCGAAATTAACAGTAATTAATGAACAGTTTACTCTTTCACATAGACACAGACATAAAAGAAAAATATCAGCTTAACAGAAACTGCCATACCTGGAAGATCTAACTGTATTATGTACTTGTTGATCAAGTCATCAAGTGGGAATTCTGGGAAATTTTTTAGCCCTATGTAATAAGCTATTGTTCCAGCAGTCCTTCGAAGTTGTTCCAATGTGGGTGGCGTGCCCTGAAAATACATAAGTATAGTAAAGATCACATACATATTGCCACTAAGTCACATAATCATTTTAATTATGCTTTTGCTTATTGAAGAATTTTAAAAATTCTAATTTTTCTGAAATATCCATCTTTAAATTTAAAAAAAAACTCTGAAAAAAAAAAACCTTGTTGGGAATTAAAAAATTTTCTTTAGAAACGAAATATCCATCTTTACATGTATATTCATAACAAAATGTCTTAATGTGATCTGTCATTTTAAATGACTTCCAATTTTTCATAAAGGTATGGTGGTCTTCAATACATTTTGAGAAACACAAAGTTAAATGTTTATAATTTGTTCACTTACAATTGTAACTAAAACTGAAATTTATGAATAAATCGTAATGTTCCCTTATACAGAACTTTTAAAAATTTGCCTTGGTTTAGAAAGCTAGGATCATTAAAAATAACCAGACAACGTCGGCTTCTGCCCAACCAATTATTACTTATGAGTAGAAAATATTTAGTCAAACTGTGGTCTGTTTTAGCTTCACTCTGCTCAATTTCTAAAGTGGACTTGTCCATCTTTCAAACAAAACTTTTTATTGTTATAAGGGGAAATTTTCCTCTGTGAAAATTAACTAACTGATCTGCATTTGTTGAAAAGGCAGGATAATTTGCTGCTATCAAGGTAAGGGTTAAGAACAAAATCTCTCCTACAACATAACTTTTAATGATGTCTTGATTTGATTTGAAGCAAATTTTATAAAGGTCCGTCCATAAGAGCAACTATGTTAGCTTGTATTTGTGGATGAGACCTCGGCATGTCTCTCGCCATGCCTATACCTATCAAAAAGTGTTTTTCAGTGTTCGAAATAGGAGAGATTTACCGGACTGCAATTTCCGGCCAGTATTTGAGATCTAACGTGTGATTGACCTATTAATGATGTCTTGCATTACAATACCATTTAAGTAGGTATTATAGTGTCACTATGGGATTAAACTGACCAATAGTCTCAGATTTAAGAATAGTTTTGAAACTGACCAATCAGAGGTCAGATATTTTAGATTGATTTTAAAATTGACTTATCAGAGATTTAAGACAATTTTTTAAATTAACCAATCAGAAGACAGAGATTTAAGACCAGTTTTAAAACTGACCAACCAGAGGCCAGATATTTATGACTGGTTTTAAAGTACACAAATCAGAAGTCAAGATTTTAGACTGGTCTGACAGAAAACTGTTTTTTGCGAGGAACCAGATTACACACCATTCCAAACAGCTTCCAATCATTAAGGCAGAACTTCATGTCTGCTGGTAGAATAGGCCTCACATTCAGGTAGGGTATCTTCTTGTTTTGTATCCACCTGTAAATGTAAGGAGATAATATTGTTATATAAGAGTGATCTAATGGCTGCAAACTCAGCTATCCAACCAAATTGATCAAAAGGGTTTAGTTTCGTTAAAGTTAATGTCCTATAGCTCTGCAAACTGTTATTTTTGTCTGATCCCTGTGAAAACTGAGTTTCCAATCAATTCTAGGAGTGGTTTACTGAGATATTTGCATGACAGTTGCTTCCTAACACGACTTATTGGGAAATATAAAAATATCTTCTTCTCCACAACGCCGAACATGTCGTCTTGATGTGCTAGACATTTGTGCCAGAGTACATATTTTAAAAGTCCTTCAATGCATGACAAAGTTACAGTCCGTGTCCCTACACGAATGTGTGCATAAATTTAAATCCCATCATATAGAGGAACCGCACGTTCCATTACCTTCAAACTCTAAGTGTGACCTTGACCTTTGAGCTAGGGACGTGGGTCTTGCACGCGACACATCCGCTTGATGTGCTAGACATGTGTGCCTAGTTATTTTAAAATCCTTCAATGCATGACAAAGTTACAGTCCGGACACAAATGTGTGCATATATAGAGGATTCCATAACCTTCATACTCCAAGTGTGACCTTCACCTTTGAGGTAGGGATGTGGGTCTTGCATGCGACACCTCGTCTTGATGTGCTAGACATGTGTGCCAAGTTATTTTAAAATCCTTCAATGCATGACAGAGTAACAGTCCGGACACGAATTTGTAAGTGGGGACACACAGACTGGACGGACAGACGGACGGTGCGATTTTAAGTATGCCTCCCTTCGGGGGCATAAAATATTGTAAGTTACAAAGGGGCATAAATCTATCAAAAATCAAAACAGAGTTATGGGGATTGTTTCCTCAGGTGTAGATGTTGATGGTAGACACATACTTTGAGTTTCAAGTCAATGGACCTTTGATAGTATTCAAGATTTTTTGATTTTATAAAAATCCTAGTTTAAACAAAAATTCTAAGTTAAAATTGGGGCATAAATCTGTACAAAAATCAAAAAGAGTTATGGGGATTGTTTCTTTCTCAGGTGTAGATGTTGATGGTAAGCATATAGTTGGAGTTTTTATGCTTTCTCACCCTCAAAGTCAATACCTTTGATAGTAAACTTTCAAGATATTCCAATATCTTTAAAAAACTTTAACAAAGAACTATACATGTAGCCATGCAGATAGGCCTCAGGAAAATGGACACAGGAAAATAAAACTTATTCTTCGAATAGTCGAGCTAAAAATAAATGTAACATTAAGTTTACAAATAAGCTAATGCTTCCTTCTCGATCCTTTATTCTAATATGACTCATGATTATGTCTCTACATACAAAGAGTAGAATGACGCACGACGTTCAATAAATATCCGCGTAAAAAATCACCCTTTGCATTTATTCACTTTTTGTAATCTCTTGTCATGTTAGAATCAAAATAACATCTTTTTCAGAGTTGTTATCGTCTAATAAACCACTCTTTGTTGTCCTGATGCTCAGTTATAAACCACTCAGGCCTCCGTGTTTAATTACTATGCATCAGACTCCAAAAGATTGTATATTAGACGATGAATGCCTCTGGAGAGGATGTTATTTCATAATGAAATTGTTTGTAACTACAAGCTTATAACTGCAATTATATGAATACAATATTGTTTTATCCTAAAATAGCCACCATTAACTCTGTGAAAAAATAATCTGCCTTCAATGGAATGACAATATGCAAAAATATGCACATTCCAAAGTGATACTGATTTTTTTTTAAATTTGAGTCAAGGTAATTGAGAAATAGCACATGCTGTAAATTGGGTAACATTTGTGCTGATTTAAATTTCGCTAATTTCCCACTTCCCTAATTAAAAAATTCCGCGAAAGCTATGTTTCACCTAGATTTACTGTTAATGAAATCTCCTTCCTCAAATTCAAAATTTCCCAAATAAGACTGTCTGCTCACAAATTGCAAAATTTTCGTCACACGGAAATTATCTAATTTACAGCACACATTTTATGGAGCTTGATCATGATCTGCATTGATCACAATTCAGACAGTCCATTTTCAGTAAACAATAAATTGTACCGTCCAAATAAAAACACGGTCCAGCCCATTTAAGAAATTAGGCAGGGTAAAGGCTAATATATTTACCTAATAAGGTCTGTGGCAGTGGTGATTGGATTTGTATGCATTAACCCAAGATAACACACAGCCACAGTACTTGCCATTCTCACTTTCTCCACAGCATCAAACCTCAACGATTTCTGAAAAATGCAAACATTTTTCATCATTTCCAGATTTTTATTTTACATGTTTCCTTGAAAGTTATATAGACCATACCTACGTAGAGTTCCACCAGGTACTAAAATACCCAGGACTGTGATGAAACTTGCAATACTCAATGCAAAAACTGTTTTATCAAGGGTCTGTTTGAAGCTCATTAACCAGGGTTCACCTTAAATGGATGCTTTCGACAAGTAGTTGACAGAGAAATATTCTTACAAAGACGGTATAGGAAGAATGATGCTCAGGCAAATGACTTCTTCAGCGAAATGGGCAAAAAAGGACAGAACTTGTTTCTATGCAAAACCAAATTATTGTATTTAACTTTAAGCTGTCTTACCCTGTACCTCCCCCACTTCTGCTCACCGTCATCCTCCTCCCCACTGCTCCAGCCGGCTGTCTGGGAGCCGTGCTCAGTCTCCACCGAATCATTCAAAGGATTATCTTCGTCATAGAACTCTTCGCCCCGCAGCGCTTCAATTGTCTGATCTCTCTCCTGGAGATATGTACGTTTAGATTAACTAGTACAGTTGAACTCGTGTAAACAAACAATAATTATACGTGTATATAAAATAGTGCTCACTCACAGATTAACAAAATTATGAATAAATAGAAAATTGGGAAATAAACAACTTGTGTATATAAAGACTTTGACAGTATTAAAATGGATATAATTAAGCAAGTTATCTAAAACAATATAATATGAGGGTTTGCTTAATTTCAATATCGAAGTACCATAAATAAAATATTCTATTTATAAAACGTTACACTAATCTAAGGCTGGGTTAGCTTTAAAATGTGTACTTTTACATGTATTTACCAGTTGTTTTTGCGCTTTCTTTGCCGATGGTCCCCGAGTCTTCTTTCTACTTCTATGAGAAAAGACATTTTTGATTTTTGGATGATCTGTAGTGCTTGGAAACAAGTCCCTAAAAGAAAATTAGTATAGAAAACATTAGCATTAAATAAAAACCAATGCAGACGTAACAAGAGTGCCATGCCATCATAAACTACGCTCGTGACGTTTTAAGGAAATGCTACAAATAATCAAAACATTTTTTGTTATGATTATATGGCTGCATTTTCAATATTAAGTTAGAAAGCCAACAACTGTAAATTGGTCCAATTTAAGGACAATCACTCTGGAAGGACACGAGCGATTTTCCAAACATGGCCAAGATTTTATACAAATAGACATTCACAGCAAGTTTCGTGAAGATTGGTTAGGAATTGTTAAGAGTTGTTTAAGTTTATGAGAGGACAATTTTGTGGACACTGCCTGCCCACTACAGTTGATTCCATAATTACCCTTTCACAGGCGTATAAAGAGCAAATATACACGTTCTGGAACTTGTAGAAGTTATGTTGCTACATATAGAGTAAGGACGGGTAGGAGAAACAGAAAGTTCCTGTCTTGTAGAGGTCCTTACACTGTGTGTAAAACACAAGGCCAGCAGTTCAAGTCAATTATAGACTGCAAAGAGACTTGTACCACAGGAGGGTCAACCACAAAACTTTCAAAGCTTCCTTTATTGCAATGACCCGTGTAGACTGTATACATGAAGTAGACTAACTCTTAGACTACCAAATTCCAAAATTAAATACTTTTACCATCAATAGTCACTCACCTCTGTCTTTCATATTTTACTTTAGGTACAGTTGCACTGGAAAATGCCACTCCAAGCGCTGACAAATAATTCACCCATATTTGAAACACGACATCCTGAAAAGATAAATTGGTCTCAGCATAAAAGCAGTATAAACTTACACGTCTGTCTCTACGTAATGTCGGCGATCAATTACAGACCTGTGTAACCCTTATCTCGATAAACCTTAACAGTGGACTGTTCCATCTTTCAATTTGGATGGTTCCATGATACTTATTCAAAGGGGTGCTCACTGGAAATTTACTGTCTGAATAGCGAACAGAATTTGCAAGCTGATCATGATCTGCACTGGTAGCAGGGGCAGAAACTCTTGCCACTATCATGGTAAGAGTTAAACTGTGTTTGAGACATAAATATGAAAACAAGAAAGTCTTTACTAACACCATATAATTATATCAATACCAGATAATGTTAACCAAAATGCTCTCTTGCTATAAACAGGGTACTTATCAGTTATTCAAGATATGGGAAACTTCTTTATCATTTTCCTGACATGACAGCTTTTTAGCTAAGAATGCCTAGGTAGACAGCTTTTAGCATCATTTATCACATCTTTTGTTTTGCTACAGCCTGGACTTGTACCTGTTACCTAAACCGCTGTCTTGTAACCGCTGTCTCAGTAGCCATTAAAGTAAGACAGTGTTTATTGGTATAAAAGGACATTTTAGTTAGACCTGGGAGAATGAACTCCACCATGCAAATTCAAATTAACACCATTCTTTGCTACTCTCATAAAAGTCCTTCACAATTTTCAATTGCTTCAGAAATAACTTTCTAAGTACTATTTAAGCCCAAATATATCGAGACTAGCATTTAAATGCCAATAATCTAACCAAGACATTACTGATCAATACAATTTCATATTTTAAATCAATTACACATTTCTCAACAGCCACAATCCCTTCCGTCGGATGTGAAACATTCTCAGTTTTTCCCTCATAATTTCGCAGCAAATTTTGAAATAGTGCAGAAATTACAAGTCCGGACAAGAAGCTTTCTAACTCGGAATCAATACTTCTAAGAAATGTCAATGAACCTCCAGAAGTGAGTCTCAAAACCTACCAGCTGTGCCTCTCTGCCAATTATTGGTAAATCATTAAACCTCGCAATACGGCAACATGTCATGGCCAAATGACATTTGTTGTCACTTGATACGATTACCATTCTTTGCTCACGACACCTTCATAGGAGTGTCTGCCTTTTCACTGTTAACCTAATCATGAAAATGATTCCGAAAATATAAATCGGGAGAAAATTATTTTTTGTTTTGCTTTTCCAATATGATGCTCCTTTTGTAAGTGTTGCCAAAATAAGAAGAAAGAGTCTTTTAAATGACTGTTGCCATGGCAACAATACTCTAAAATTTAAAATGGATGAGACATTTTTATGCAGGAAAATATACTATCACTTAATTTTACTTTTAGAAATTGTGACAAAAATGCAAATTTTATGGTTTTTCTAATCAGCTGAAATCAGATAATGTAATAAATGTTCCAAGGCCCCTTTTTCCCATGACGATGTTCATTTCATATCACTTTAACAAAGTTGAATTCATCAGATATTTTTTTTATATGAAATAACATCCGTTCCAGTGGTGTTCATTGTCTAATAAACAATGATTTGGAGTCTGTTGCACTTTAATTAACCACAAAGGCCTGAGTGGATTATAACTGCATATCAGGACAACAAAGAGTTGTTTATTAGACAATAACAACGCTGAAAAGGATGTTATTTTGATTCTAACATTACAAGAGATTACAAAAAGTGAATAAACCTTAAGTGTTATTTTCTATGGGGATATTAATTTAATGTCATGTGGCACAATATGACGTCATATTGACAGCATAATGTTTACCACGTTGTTTACAGCATGATAAAACATAATTCGTCTACTCTTTGTATATAGAGACATAATCCTGAGTCATAGTAGAGTGTTCATTAAAGTACACAAAAAGGCTGATTTCCAAGTCTATGTACATGTGTAGCTCAAGAGAAAAGAGATCAAATCCAGGACTGCTGTTCTTTTCTTGTACATGAATGTAGAGGACAAATATTCAGATATTAGATTTTCCAAGTCCTGTCACTTTTCGATGAACAGATTATATTTTTTACTACTAAGAATGATGTTATCCAAGTACAAACAGTTTACAGTAAGTAGATTAGAGTCTTGCAAATTGAGTCCTGTTAAAGCTGTAGGTTACAGTGTTGTAAATTTGTCCTGCTGTACAAAACTAACACTACATTTGAATATTGCTTGCTTCTTTGTGTCACCAATTTCCATGGTGACTGGGTTATAAATGTGGCCTCAGGAGTGTTAACAAAGGTTTTCTTTGATTTGCTTGCGTTTTTGATCACAGGTGACCAAGATTCAACTTCACCTAGAAATCATTAAGACAAACATTCTGGCCCATTTTCATGATGACTGGTTAAAAATTAGGTCTCTACAGTTCTTACAAGGTTTTTCTTTGATTTGACCATGTGACCTAGTTTTTGACCCCAGGTGACCTAAATTCGAATTGGACTTAGAAGTCAGTAAGACAAATATTCTAACCAACTTTCATGATGATTGGGAAATAAAAGTGACCTCTAGAATGTTAACATGGTTTCTCATTGATCTGACAGTGTGACTTTTCATCCCAGGTGACCAAGATTCAAACTTGACATAGAAATCATTGAGACAAACATTCTGAACAAGTTCCATGCAGATCACGTGGAAAATTTGGCCTCTAGAGTGTTCACACAGGTTTTCTATAATTTGACTTTTTGACCTAGTTTTTGACCCTAGATGACCAAGCATTAAACTTCACTGAGATTTCATCACATGTTAACATTGTCACAAAAATTTCAATAGATTAGACTCAAATTGTGGTCTGTAAGAATGCTTACAACAAACTGTTGACAACCTGACTGGGGTTGGTTAGAAGTCTCAATAGCTCACTGTGGCATTTTATGCCAGGTGAGCTCACGAAGGACCCAAGTTTCATCAATATTCTTCGCGGGATTTAGGGGATGCCGTCCCATGACCATAACCCCATATTGTAACTTTGAACTTTAGCCTGCTCGGTCTGAACATGGGTTCAGCACATCTTCTCAATAAGCTTAACACCTGACACGAGTTTCATGATCCTTGGCCCCTGAGTGTGACCTTTGACCTCTGTTGTATTGATGAGATGACCATCTTGAACAAAGTTTCAGAAAAATCTTTTCGGAAGTTTAAGAGATACACAAAATCACCCCTACATGTGAACTTGATCTTGAGCAGTGCTACTGGAACATGGATTCTGCACTTTGTCCTCCTGTGATGAACATTTTACCAAAGTTTCATGAAAATCTTTTGAATCAAACAGAAAAAACTCATGACTCCTATATGTTACCTTGACCTGGAGCATGTGTGGCTGAAACATGGGTTCTGCACACCATCTTGATGGTCTGAGCAACTGACTGGAAATTTGTTAAAATCCCTCAAGGGGTATACAAGAAGAAGGACCATACATGAAAAACAAATGACTCCTAAAATGTGACATTGACCAGGCATGAAACTGTTAAAATTTGCAGCAAGTGCTCAACATGCGAATGTCTGTAAATTAAAAATATTTGTTTCAAATAATTTGTATTCTGAATCAAACTTTTCTTAAATTATGTGTAAGAAGATCTGTTACACACTGATGATTTAATTACATGTACTATGCATCCACTTTCCGGACAGTACTTTATTCAATGATAAAATACAAGGATACATTTATTATTTCTTAAATAACTTTAAGTCTATACCTATCACAAAATGTGATTAATACCCCCGAAAGACTGCTTTATAAACTGAGGAAATTCGTAGTAATAGAATACCTTGAAAAAAACCCAACTAAAATAGAGATATTGTTATTGGCAATAACTTTGTAATTTGTGAAGATAGTGTTACGGTTTTTGCACACTGCACTTCTTCTCATTGTGCTTGACCATTGATGAAGTTATATTAAATTCCAACAAGTAGTTTTCAAGTTATGCTCCGGACAAGGAAAATGCCAAGGACCGCTGACCCGTCGACCGACCAACTACCGGGTGACTCCTATATAACCCCCTAAACTCTGTATCAGGGGTAAAATCAGCAATATTTGTAGAATCCCTAATGTTCACGTCAACAACACCATAATCAGCAATACACTGATGGTGTGTTTTTTTAACATTTTCTAATCTACTATCCACATCTGAGCTATAAATGAAAATTTTTACCCTGAGGGATTCACTGGCCCCAAGTTTGATCAACGCATCTACCTGGTGTTGTATAATAATTTGATATGCTTCGTACACACTCCATGGTCTACCATGATCACTTATTTCTGAAATGAATCATAGTACTATTGATATGAGCAAGATTAAAGACGTTCGCTACCATTTCCTATTCAATCATGTATGTATATAGGGCAAATTGTTTTCGTAATTGGAGAACCTCTTCAAACTTGGTATATTGGTTGTAAAATTTCTTCTCAGGGTTAAGGAAATAAGCATTTCACAAGAAAATCTAACAGACCGACTGATTTCTATATATCCATCCATTGGCTCATAAGAAGAAGCTGTTAAAAAGGTTTTCTATTTTTAGCAGCCCCTGTGTGCACTGGACTGGAACCATTTCACGTTTCTTTTGAAAGGCGACAATAAAAGGAAGCTGCAGAGCCATTTCGGTGAAAGTCCATCAATTGGTTCAAGAGAAGAAGCCATCTAAATGTTTTTTCTATTTTTTGTAACAGTGGCCCCTGTGTGCACTGGACCCAAACCATTTTCTATTTCTAGAAAGGGGTCAATGCAAGGATGCTACATACCAAGTTTCAAAACAATATCTTATCACTTTCAGAGATTTCAATAAAAACACTTCTGGAGGGACGGTACAGGACGGGGCGAGACAAAGTGATACCTATATGCCCTCCTCAAACTTTGTTTAGTGGGGTTATAAGGGTCAATGCAATGATGTTACAGAGCAAGTATCAAAAGAATATCTTTATCACTTTCAGAGATATTCAAAGAAAACATTTCATGATGGGAAAAAGTGATTCATGTATATCCCCACCCCGCTATGATTGGTGGGGGTATAAAATAAATATACATGTATATAATAGAACAAAACCCAAAATTTATTGAAAGAAGTGCGTCTTTACAGTAGAAGCAATCTTAATTTTATATTCTAGTTGCAAAACATCACTGTCTTCAAAATGATTTGGTTTAAATGTTCAGATACATTACTTCTCCTGCTTTCTCTTGGTGTGCCTGTTTCTCTTATGAGTCCACGGCGGAAGTTGTCAAAGTTGTCTGCATCGGCTACTGTTACACGTACATCCTGAAAGCAAATATAATTTTTACTGTATGATACGAAAAAATTAAAATTATGCTTTTATTGGATGAAAAAGCAAGCAACACTGTGTAATTTGAAACCCCAACCTGTTTACCTCACTGTAAAACCTCCCCCTCCCCAGACTGTGTATCACTTCTCTAACCAAAATCCGAAAATCGCCTCCAAACTCTATTATCAAGACTGATTGTTTACAGTTGCTCAAACAATTACTTTTGAGGTTTTATAAAGGTCCGTCTCGCTTTCACGGATTAATGATGGGAGCCCGGCTGTGTACTGCTCAAGACGCACCTGCCCTATTACCACAGACTATGTACTGCTCAAGACACACCTGCACTATTACCCGAGCCTATGTACTGCTCAAGGCCCACCTGCCCTATTACCAGAGACTGTGTACTGCTCAAGACGCACCTGCCCTATTACCATGGACTGTGTACTGCTCAAGACCCACCTGCCCTATTAACACGGACTACAGACTTGTACTGCTCAAGACGCACCTGCCCTATTACAAGAGACTGTGTATTGGTCAAGGGCCACCTGGCCACTGGACTATGTATTGCTCAAGACGCACCTGCCCTATTACCGCACCTGCTATTACGGACTGTGTACTGCTCAAGACCCACCTGCCCTAACACCAGAGACTGTGTACTGCTCAAGACACACCTGCCCTATTACCAGAGACTGTGTACTGCTTTAGACACACCTGCCCTATTACCACAGACTATGTACTGCTCAAGACACACCTGCACTATTACCAGAGTCTATTCACTCCTCAAGACACACCTGCCCTATTACCACGGACTATGTACTGCTGAAGACGCACCTGCCCTATTACCATGGACAGTGTACTGCTCAAGACGCACCAGCCCTATTACCAGAGACTGTGTACTGCTCAAAACACACCTGCCCTATTACCACAAACTGTTAATTGCTCAGGACACCTCCACCCTATTTAACTTAGACTGTGTGTAGCTCGAAACATCCCGCCATATTTACCTGAGACTGTGTGTTGCAAGTTGAACAGAAAAAATGACCATCATGTTCCTCAAAGTCCGTCTCTGCACAAACAGTACATTCACGCATGATGTCCTTGCTTTTCTCACCTGTAACATATAAACAAATTCTGCTTTGCTCTCCACTGGTGTCAGCATTAACCCTGACCTTGCAATCTTTCTATAATGGAATTGTCCAATCAATCATTTTAAAATTGACTTGTCTAACTTTCAATCAGGACTGTGCCATTAGTTGCTCTGAGGGTAGTTAAAAAAATTAATCGCTGACTAAATGGCAAATAGTGTAGATCATGATCCAACTGCACAACTGTAAAGGTAATATTCGTATCAGCATAAAAGATTATCCAATTGGGAGCATACACATTGGATATATAGTTCACTCTGCCCCTAACTGTGCTTCTCATCCAATCAGCTTCCTGAGATTTTTTCAAAATTTAGGTTGATTTACCCTAAAACCCAAGTACTTTGCCATTCTGTACAGCATCTATTAGGTGAATTCATTTTAGCTAATCTGCGAAGACATCATATGGCAGCTTCCATATATGGAAAACTGAGTAAGTCCACCTCCCCCTCAACAAAAATCGCCCATTCTGTGTATAAAATATGTGAGCTTTATAAATTATACAAAATAAAGCTGCAGAACTGATGCAAGACATCAAAGACTCCGGCAAAGAATTCAATTTTTGTTGTTATTTTTTGGTATCAGGTAATGTATTGGAATTTATATGGCAGAAATTTAGATAAACCTTACGCTGAAATCTTTTCTTAAATAATACATAAAATTGCTAGATGCAACACTTACATTACTTTATTTTGGGTAGAGATATTTGGTAAGATATGACTGTATATGAATTACAAACTGTGATGTTTGGAAAGCAACAGGTGTGACTATGAGTAAGCTAAATAGGGGAAAACAGGAAACAGGCAATTTTGTCTAGGGTACATGCGGACCTACACTATGTGTTTGATTGCTGATGGCTGAAACTAAGTGGATGTATATGGGAATAGTTCTTTTGAAATAATCGCTAGATGACAGATCGATCATCGCTGAAATGGGGAGAGAAAAATCTGGATATGGACTATGATTGAAATATTTGGTATTTAAAAATACTGTAATTTTCAGACAGTGACCACTAAAAGTGCCAAAAAATTGGAGGTGGTGTCATTCAGCTCCAAATTAATGGCATAAACTAATTGAATAGCACTACAAATTTGGCTATTTTATTTCACTGTGAGTTGTGGGACTAGGATGATTCTGCAAAAGGGAAAGCATTTCAGCAGTCAGTGAGAGTTTGGGTAGTCGCACTGACCGAAAACCTTATAATGCAAGTCTGTGGAATTTAATGAGCGTACTGAATCAAACAGTTGAACTATCACCCTATATCCCTGTTTCTCGTATTCTCAGGTTTCTCATATTCTTATTTTTTACATTAATGTTGTTAAATTGGCAACTCTTTATATCATTTACAGAGATATGATGCAAAACTTGCACACAAAAAAAGTTTCAAGTAATTTGACTGAAAATTAATGAAATTATTGGCATTTAACTGAAAATGCTGAAATGTCCTTATTTTTTATGGTGGGGTTAGTAAAAGTGCCAATTTTGTTTTATTCTGCTGTTTATCATATTAAGCCAAGCTTGGGATTTATAAGTTTTTGGCTTCTACAATGTGGCAACCCCCGTGACTCAAACATAAATCCCTGAGAATACGCAAAACTTTCTTCTCATTTCTGAGAATGAGGATGGCCTCAGATACTGTAGCAAAATTTACAGGAGAAAAATCATGCAATTTATGAGGACACCAAATGAAAAATGAGTATTTTTTCAATTCAATAACATGTAAATAATGTTGCTAAAATGTAAACTGTTTTATAGGTAACAAATTGACACGCTAAGCCCCCAGAAAATATACAAGAAAACAGGATACAGTCGCGGAATCCCATTACAATTGTAAATGTCGGACGTTTTCCTATTTTAAAATGGTAACCATTGAATATTACGTGTCACATAAATATTTAAAGCAGTACTTTTAACACTTTTGATCCTGGTTCAAAATAAGAAGAAAACGACACTAAAATTGATGTCGCATGCCTTCATCCACCATTTTGAGTGTCACGTGATTAAGTGTGAAGGTTACTAGAAAAAAAGTCCGGTGCAAAAAGGTAATTTAGTATAGTTTTTATAATAATTCTGATGTCTTGGGACAATATTGCCAATATTGAAATAAACAACCCGTTTCTTAAGAATCGGTAAGTGCTCAAAATATTCTTATACTTTCTTTACCAGCAAAATTCTCAGTGTAGATTGCTAAATATTTACATTATTTTGCTTTTTTTTTCATCGTAAAATTAACACATCGTGACGAACGATGGACATGCTCAGTACATGTATACTAATAATATGTCATTATTGTACATAGTTTTAACCTAACAGTGGTAATCTTGGCCCTGTTTTGATTTTGTATAAACACCTAATTCATTGTTACCAGCGCCTACACATAATCTTCATAGTGAGGAATGTAGTATTTAAGAAATAATCTATGGCTTGGAGTGCTTTATCGAAATTGAAGCATTCCCCGGAGGTGATGTGCCTGGCGGAATAATTCACGAGGGCCGGCCCCGAATGAATTATTACGCAGGCACATTACCGACGGGAAATGCTTCAAATTCGATAAAGCACTCCAAGCCATAGATTATTTCTATTCTTGTAAGTCGAATTTATGAAAACTATCGTAACTACTACGGACCTTTTTTCAGTTTTGCGGTAATTTGTAAAATAGCATAAATAGTGGCTGTTGGGATTCACTCCCCTATTCGGGCAATCAGTCAAGATATCATACATAACTATTTTATACAAACTTATTTTAGTTTAATCACCTTATACATAAAATATAAAAACAATACCTGACTGTGACATTATGCAGACGACGTCAGATTCAGAACCTAACAAAGCAGACAATTGATTTAAAAGCGAGCCGTTTATCTGAACTGTACAACGTTTTAACGTGAAGTAATGACGTCAGTGTGATGACGTCAACGTTTTCATTCATTGTTTTGTCTTCCGGAATCAAAACATTGTATGACGCAAGGTCTTTCAAATAGTATGGTCCGGAAACGCCCTCTATAAATGTCTTATCGTACTGATAATCTTGTCTCGGTTATCGATTTTTACCTGGAAGCGTTTATCACGCCGTGCATTTATCACGAGTAAACTGGTATTTGTCCGATAGTTGTATGCAAAACTGCCCGTCATTGTGTCATTTAAATACCACATTTAATAAAAAAAATGGTATAATTGGAAAGCTGATGAAATTTTCTGTAAAACTGTGAAATTAAAACCTCCATATATAATTAACTATTATCTCTATTGCGAGTTAAACATGGTCCATGCTATTCCGTCTTGCGCGTTTTAGCGATGGATGGTAATTTGACTCGCGATACTGGTCTTACAAAACTGTACGTTATTATGTTATAAAATAAAAAAACGAAAATCTAATTCATATCCGTTCAAAAATAACTCAGGGTTGTCATTAATTTTTTTGGGAGAAGGCTTAATTATAATTTGAGGAGGCTGAAGTAATGAGCGCCGCAGACGCGAGTCATCTAGGGGGGTACGGGGGCATGCCCCCACGGAATTTTTTTAAAATATGGCTGCAAAATCGTGGCATCTGAGCAGTTGTGGGCACCTTTATCATCAGAATTTGATCTCTGATTTTTACCACTTTTTGCTTAGTTTTCTGGGTTTGTGATACTGAATAACAAACATGATGTAATGACTTAGCAGGGAGGGTTGGGGAGCATGTCACCCCTGGGAAAATTAGAAAATAATTATAGTTGTAAAAAAATATATGCACATCTGGCATCTGAGCAATTTTGGATACATATACAATAACACTTTTGTTTCTGAACTTTACTTAAGAATCACATTTTGTTTTGGTTTAATTTAAAAAGTTCCAACAGTTCTTTAATTAAAACAAAACGTTCTGTTTTTAAGAAAATCGGCGTTCGAGCGTATCCGGTTTTTTTTTTTGTCATTTATTGTTTCAGCAACTGTCAAAGCCAACGTTTTTCTACTGTTTATTTTAATGAATAACTTGTAATTTTGTGCTTATTGGGTCCACCATCCTCGTTCGAGGTATAGTCGGTACGACCCGTTAATGAATAACCTTTGCCAAATAAGTTATTTATACTGCAACCTCTTTTAATCATAAAGATAAAGCCGCAGGTGCCACGAGATCAAAGACCAATCGCCGACGCTACACTGTGCATGTGAGCGTTCTTTGATCTTAGTAAAGCACGCGTGCGCACGTGGCATCAAAAAGACCGAGATATTTGACAGTTTGAGACATGTAAAAGTAGCTCTAAAATAGTATGATAATTTTGGATTATAAAAATAAGAGTTTGGAATAGATAATGTTATGAGTAAGTTTTATTTTTGGTGATAAAATATATCGAACACGCTATACAAATGTACGTCGGTCGGCAAATATTTTTAGATAAATATGCATTCACGTGTAGACACATTTCTACCGAATATAATACATTTTATTTTACAAAAACGAACGGAAATATCATCGTCGTCGCAATTTTAAGTTGGTTTTTTTTTTTCTTCCGAGATTTGAGCCGGCGCAAATCTTGATTGAAGCGGTCACTTTGGCCGGCAGCCGGCTCTTAATGACAACCCTGTTTAAACTCTTAATTTACATTATTAATTAGCAATTTTCCATCATTTGACCCTAAATATATAGTGAAAACCTGTGCACAAAATATCACCGTATCGCGAAAAAAAATCACCATTGACGCCATTTTTAGATTTTGAACGGATCTAACCGTCCCAGAAAATTAAAATACGGGTGAAATACGAAAATCTAAGACATAACAGACGTACATTAGACTAAAATCTACGAGAAAAAGATGTTACATCAATCCCATGAACACCATGCAAGTAGGAAAGAAGCGCTAAAATTAGGTCGGCTTTCGGCTTTTGGTCATTTGTGAAAAACCCGTTTGTATGAGGTCAACTTTCCAATGCGTAAATCGACCTAAAACGAACATCGGAAAAATATATTGTATTAAGGATCACTTTGTTGGTCAAATTGATTGGTAAAATATCGAGATATACGTAGATATAAAGTAGCAATAATTTCTTTCTTTTTCCAAAATTGTGGGTACCCGGATGTTTGTCATGTGATCCGAGGCAGGTTATTTATCGTATTACGCTCGTTTCCGGACCATACTATTTGAAAGACCTTGTATGACGTTAATCCTGAATTTTCTTAGCCTTATTAAAGGAAAACAAGGTGAATGTATTCTAAGGCTTACTTGACGAAATCAGAAATAATATTTAGGTTCTAAAACACAACTATTTCATGCGACAGATGCATTTATACAGATATTATATCTGTTTCTATATCTTATTTTCTGCGCGGGAGTAAATTAGAAAAGTTGGAAGGAGCTACTTCCTTGTCTGAAACTCCGCCTTCTTTTCCGAGTGCTTTAATCATATTAATGCACTCGAATTGACTATAGAAATATACCATAGGCATATTAGAATATAAAATAAGAAGTAAGAAGATGTGGAGTTCATGAAAATAATGAGACTTCAAATGACTCCCAAGAAAAAACATGAATAATACAGTGGAGTCACTTTGCAGCTGTTTGTAGTGAAAATATTGATCGATGGACTAGGCGTTTCTCCGCATAATTAGTTGTGACTTTGAGTGAAATTATAAAATTTATTAATTAAAATGTTGGTAAAATACACCTGTAAAAGGACCTGTTACATATAGATCCTTTTAAATTAAATCTGACACAAGGATCGAATCAGAAGTTGCCGCCAAGGTATTTTTGTTGCAAATCGACGCTAAATTACCACAGCATTATGTTTTTTTTAGCTCACCTAGCTTCGCCAGGGTGAGCTTTTCTAATTGATGATTGTCCGTCATCCATCAACATGTTGATAAAACTATGCAGGAATGTTCCTTGCAAGAAGCTCTATCAAAATTGTTCAAAGAATTCCATTCCATGCAGAACTCAGGGATTATCCGCAAAAAAAGCGCAAACAACTGGTAAATACATGTAAAAGTACACGATTTAAAGCTAACCCAGCCTTAGATTAGTGTAACATTTTTAGCTCACCTGGCTATGCCAGGGTGAGCTTTTCTGATCGATGATTGTCCGTCGTACGTCGTCCGTCGTCCGTCAACATTTTGATTCAAATGACATCTCCTCTGAAACCTCTAGGCCAATGTTGATAAAACTATGCAGGAATGTTCCTTGCATGAAGCTCTACCAAAATTGTTCAAAGAATTCCATTCCATGCAGAACTCTGGTTGCTATGGCAACAAATAGGAAAAACTTTAAAAATCTTCTTCTCTGAATCCACAAGGCCTAGAGCTTAGATATTTGGCATGTAGCATTGTCTAGTGGACCTCTACCAAGATTGTTCAAATTATGACCCCGGGTCAAAATTGACCCCGCGCAGGTGGGCACTTAGTTTTTGCATAGGCATATATAGGAAAAACTTTAAAAATCTTCTTCTCTGAAACCACATGGCCTAGAGCCAAGATATTTAGCATGTAGCATTGTCTAGTGGACCTCTACCAAGATTGTTCAATTTATGACCCCTGGGTCAAAATTGACCCGTGGGGGTGGTCACTTAGTTTTGCATAGGAATATATAGGAAAAACTTTAAAAATCTTCTCTGAAACCACAAGGCCTAGAGCTTAGATATTTGGCATGTAGCATTGGCTAGTGGACCTCTACCAAGATTGTTCAAATTATGAGCCCCGGATCAAAATTGACCCCGCGCAAGTGGGCACTTAGTTTTTGCATAGGCATATGTAGGAAAAACTTTAAAAATCTTCTTCTCTGAAACCACAGGGCCTAGAGCTTAGATATTTGGCATGTAGCATTGGCTAGTGGACCTCTACCAAGATTGTTCAAATTATGACCCTGGGATCAAAATTGACCCCGCGGGGGTGGTCACTTGCCCCCGGGTCAAAATTGACCCCTCAGGGGTGGTCACTTAGTTTTGCGTAGATCTATGCTTATATAGTAAAAACTTTAAAAATCTTCTTCTCTGAAACCACAAGGCCTAGAGTTTAGATATTTGGCATCTAGCATTGTCTAGTGGACTTCTACCAAGATTGTTCAAATTATGACCCCGGGATCAAAATTGACCCCACGGGGGTGGTCACTTGCCCCCGGGTCAAAATTGACCCCGCGGGGGTGGTCACTTAGTTTTGCATAGATCTATGCTTATATTGTAAAAACTTTAAAAATCTTCTTCTCTCAAACCACAAGACCTAGAGATGTAGCATTGTCTAGTGAACCTCTACAAATAGTGTTCAAATTATGACCCCTGGGTCAAAATTGACCCCGCGCGGGTGGTCACTTAGTTTTACATATAGGCTTATATAGGAAAAACTTTGAAAATCTTCTTCTCTGAAAACCACAAGGCCTAGAGCTTAGATATTTAGCATGTAGCATTGCCTACTAGACTTCTTCAAAGTTTGTTCAAATTATGCCCCTGGGGTCAAAATTGACCTTGCCGGGGGGGGGAGGTGGGGGGCTGTGGGGGGGTTACTTGTTTTACAAAGACATATATAAGAAAACCTATTTGGTATATAACATTATCTAGTGATCTTCCACCAGGCAAGTGGACTGTACCAAGGTGAGCGATATAGAGCCATCTTGGCCCTCTTGTTTCAGTAATTGTCCAAGCTTTTTTTTCTAGTAAAAATTTCTATTATTTATTTTAATGAATAACCTTTGTGGAATAAAGTAATTTTTAACTGCATTTCGGTCATAGAGATAAAGCCGCAGGACATGGTGTCATGCGATTAAAGAACATCGCTGAAGCTGTGATTTTGTTTGATCTTAGTGATGCATGTGGCATTAAAAAGAACGAAAAATGTTGACAATATGAGACATGCACAAGTAGCTGTAGACAATAAACTGATAAATTTGGATTAATTTTTGGCCTGGGGACAGAAAGTCCCCTAGGCCTTAGTTAGCATACCACATTTCAAACACTGCAAGAAATTTAGCTGTGCTATGTGCGAATAACAACTGTAAACATGTGCTATGCGAAAGTAGTGCAATACAGACCAGATCAATTCTTTCTGTGAATGTCGCATATGATAAGAACATATTACAAATAAAAAGAGTACATACAACTTCAAATGATTGCAGGAAGGTATATAGCTTACGGGTTGCATTACACATTTTTTTCTGTTAATTAATGCGCTGTTAGCTGATTACGGAAGATAATCATTTGCATATCACGGAAAAGTACGGTTATTTACGGAAATTTACGGAAACGTACGGAGCTCGATATAATAGTTTGTAGTTTGATTTTCAAATTTCCGATGTTATTTCATTGACAACTTTGTTATTTACGAACGATTACATATATATTTACCTAAAAAAAAATTTCTCTAAAAAAAAGGTATAATTTACGTACATTCCCGAGAAGGAACTCACGTGATCAAAATTCACCCGCCATTTATCGAGGACGCTGCATGTCAAGGCCCAGTGAACGGTTTCACCGAAAACAACTACAAGGTAACCAAGAATCATTTTTGGTTTTCTCTGTTATACACATTGTACAGTACTGTATTTGTATTTCATTGCTGGTATTGCTTTGTTTATTTCTGTTTCAAGGTCTTGTCCTTTGTACACAATAATTTTCTATCCACATCATCAGATCATATCGCTTGAAGTTGTACAAAGCGCAGATCGAATTATTTTTATTGGCTTAAACAATTTATAATGTTGACTATGTGATTATTTTTCATTCAAAGTACGTTTTATAATCAAACAAACTTCCCTGCCACCCATATATTTGTGAATCATTCATTCTGTGTCATATATTGAATTTCGTCCTCTGCACATTTCGACCCGCGCTTTAGGTAAGGTTCAGCGCAAAACACGTAGGTCAAAAGTTGTTTTTCGGGGAGTTAACCTATAGCCCCCAGGCCTTCAGCGCTCACAGCGCTTTGATTATTTTTGGTGATACAATAAATATTGAACATGCTATACAATTGTACCTTTGTCGGCAAACCTTTTATGATGTTATAATTATGTATTGAACACAAAGTCCATCTGTATACTAATTTCTACTGAATATAATTAATTTCAATTTAATGTCCCTTAGACCCTTTCATTTACCTGTAAAACCACTCGAAGACAGGTGCTGCGATTTTTCTCCCGCGAAGTGCCACAATAGTTCTCCGAACTCGAAGTCATATCAAAGGTGATATCACTATTTCAAATAACGACTAATGAACCACTTGCTAAAACAAAATTATTATTTTTTTAAACTGCCCTGAATTTTTTCGGTAAATAAGGCTGGAAATACACACATGTTATTGTTTGGCCTAATGTAATAAATGTCAGAGAAGCAGGTCACATACCATAGACTTAATGTTTTTCTTATGTTTTGGGTTTTAATAGTGTTTTATCCGGTGAGACGAAAGTTATGGCAGCTGACTTGATTAAGAAAAAGCTTTTTCTTTTAATAAGGGCATACTGTAAATCACTTTGAATTCACAAGACAAAAAATTTTAAAAACTTACCAAAGTTATGAAACTATTACTTTATGAAAGCAGATATGGCTATCAAGTTTTTCAGTGCTTTGATTTTCATAAAATACCTTCCCCAAATAACTTCATAATAATCTACATGTATGATCAAAAATGAAGAAATGATACATTTTTTTGTATTACATAGAGGATAATTACTGTTAGTTTCGGTGGATGATCACATATATCTAATCAAATGAATATCAGAAGTGATAGTTCACAAAAAAAGCTACTTTTGGTATTTAAAAAAAGGAAATTCACCTTTCATGTTCAGTCTCGCGATTTATGGACACTTTATTATTACTAGGACAACTTAACCTTGACCTAGCACAATTTCACAGCTGACTGATGTCTGTCTTTCTTTAACGTTCTTCTTGTTAATATTAAATGCATGTGGTAAACTGTGATTGATAGACAGTCAATGGTAGCTCGGTCAACGGTAGCTCGGTCAACGGTAGCTCAGTCAACGGTAGCTCAGTCAACGGTAGCTCAGTCAACGGTAGCTCAGTCAACGGTAGCTCAGTCAACGGTAGCTCAGTCAATGGTAGCTCAGTCAATGGTAGCTCTGTCAATGGTAGCTCAGTCAACGGTAGCTCGGTCAACGGTAGCTCAGTCAACGGTAGCTCAGTCAACGGTAGCTCAGTCAATGGTAGCTCTGTCAATGGTAGCTCGGTAAACGGTAGCTCAGTCAACAGTAACTAAGTGAACAGTAGTTCAGTCAATGGTAGCTCAGTCAATGGTAGCTCAGTCAATGGTAGCTCGATAAACAGTTGCTCAGTCAACAGTAACTAAGTGAACAGAAGCTCCTTAGATGTGCTTATGGTCTACCATTCTTTTTCAAGGTACATTGTATATACGGTAGGACCTGTAGAGAGACAGATACACATACAAGCGAATCCGGGTACCAGACCCTAGCTCTTTTACGAATAGACCCCTTGGTTCTTGTTACATGCCCAGTGTTAAGCACCGATACATGTCAGACTACCTCTGGGTTTTTAACCAGTTCATCTCTAGATGGGTGGGAAATACTGAAAAGCGTTTCGGAAATTTCCAGTGCCCCAGTCGGGATTCAAACCAGGAACCTCCAGATTGGTAGTCCAGAGCATTAACCATGGTTAACCACTCGACCACCTCAACAGAAGCTCAGTCAACAGGAGCTCAATTGTTTTTAAAAATCATACTAGTCAGTAATTTATTTTTTCAGGACCCATAGACATCTGTGACTTATTGAACTTTGTTAACTCTGGCATCAATAAATTGAATACCTGGGACTACTCTTAGATCTCAGTTAAAATTTGCTGTTTTTCAATGTCCTGCAGCCTTATAATACTTGATAAAATAAATAATGTACATGTCTTTCAAAGGGTCAGTGAAAAGCCTGAAAGAATAATGGCTATGTTCAGAAACCTCCCTTGACTCGACCTCCGCTAAGGAAGGGTCCGTTACTTGCCGTCCATTGGTCAACTGATAGTTGAGGTTAATTAGAATTGGTTAATTTATCGCTTTAATTATTCATTGGCCAATAAGATCTGCATAAAGGTCTCTTCCTACCTTCATAAGTTGTGAAACTTTCTGAATATGCGTAGAGAGTTCACAGTAAGTAAGACAATGTGCAAGGATGTATTTATTGATCCTGTACTTGTCTAGCCCCCTGTACATAACCCCATACTAGTTGCTACATGTATGATGTACATGAAAGTTTAGTAATATATGTGTTAGCATAATTATATGTTACATAAAATGTAAATGAAAATTTCTTTTATGAATCAATTTAATCTACTCAAAGGGAAGATTTAACAAGATTAAGGAACGTGCATCGGACGGTATTAAAAATCAATTTCAACATTTTTTATGTACATGTACATGTATTATAGACGTACACTGATTTTAGGTTAATGTAAAACCCAGGTTTTATTTAGTATAATATGAACATGCTGAGAGATTAAGTGTTTTCTACTCGAGATGCTTGACTGAATCGCATTAACATTGTGTACTGAAGTCACCTTGGTTTTGTTCCCAGCTTGTTACTGTAAAGAATCTTAGTTGTAGGGAAACCAGACTTGTTTACGTACAGCTTGAACCTAAAAATAGACAGGTCAAAATACTGTTGATCAATACAGTGTCACAGTATGACATTTTTTGTAGCTTTCTGGCCTACTTATAAGTGCTCACATGTGAGAATAAAGGCCGGATATGAAAATATGTTCGTTACATGTACTGAGGTTATTGATTCTATTGATGTTTTCACTCACCTATTCAACAGAGTACAAATTGCAGTTTTTTTTATCTGCACTTAATGAATGAACTTTGTTACATTTTCTAGGAGTGCCATATTTATTTAGAGGAAGGGAAAAAGGCATCATTTGCATGAAGAGGAGTTAGTGCTCAAAGCAGGGAAGATAGGAGGTAAGTCACACTAATTTTTGTTATTTCAACAAAATGTGCTGTCTGTTTATTTGTTCATCTGTCCATCTGTTCTTTTCCAATTATGTCTTCTGCTGTTTACATGGTGAACACTACTGTTGATGGGACTTTTAATGAAATTTTACAGAAACAATAGTACATTGTAAGTGTGGTGTGTGAAACACACACAGCTCAAAGGTCAAAGTCAGACTAAATGGTCAAATCAAAGGCAGTAGTTTGTGTCACAGCCATTTACCTGTTTCTACCTAGCTTTTTGACAATGGGACCTTCTGACTTCCAATTTGGGCGAGGCTATTTCCTTAAAAAGGGGTGTCATGCAGAATTGTGATCCAAAAAGCTAATCCTGAGCAGACGACAGTTTGTTTATCGTCTGCTTCGAATCATAGCTGTTTGAAAAGGTATATAATTAAATAGACAGTTCAGTGTTACTTTTGGTAGAATTTTAGTGCAACTTCACAAATTTTTATAGCATCAGAAAGGATATTAGTACTGGTGACTTCGCCTGAAAAATCAAGGTCACGGTTTTAAAAAATAATTAAGACAACAAAGCAGAAGTTTGTGCCTTACAGGAGGGGGGTGGGTATATTAAGTTGTTGTTTTGACTGTCTGTCTATCTGTCTGTCTAAATACATCTTCTCTGGAACAAATCTCTAATAGAAATAGAGACTGACTTGGTACTTCAAACATTGATAGAGGTAATTTAGATGCAGTGCAGTGACAAAGGGTCATAGCTCTAGCTATTATACAATTTTATGTATTATACTTGTACGGAGCATATCTTGAAACCTTCCAAGGGATTAAGTTCATATTTCACACATTGAGAGGGGTGCAGTAACCAATGACCCTGGCTTGTGACCACTGTAGGTTGACCATTGAAAATTCTACTTTCGTTGTGAAGCTCATGTTAAAATCCGGTTAAAGAGATGACTGTAGCATGGCCTTTTTCTTATGTCATACCCTGTGCAAGTATTTGGGAGGAATGTTTGATGTAGAGCATTTATAGATAAGAGATGGTTAAGTAGGTTAAATACATTGATTAGTGTTTATCTTGCCCAGGTTAGGGTCACATTCACAGATTTCTTTAAGTATTGAAGTTCTGAAGACTTCAGTTTGCTACTTAGTATTGCCTTTTTGTGGGTCTTAAAAACTCTGTGGTAAAGATGTTTGCCTGTGGTGTGGTTCAATTGTAGGTCCCAGGTTCAAATGCCAATCAGGGTATGTAGTATGTGCGTTAGGCCACCTTGCTGTAGATGGGTGGCAGTGATGAGGAACCCAATGTTTCTCTTGTGCAAGTCAGGTATCGCCTGCGAGTGGGGGTGGGGGGGGGGGGGGAGGGGGGTCATTTGATATTGTATGTATAGGCTTATATAGGAAACACTTAAAATCTTCTTCTCTGAAAGTACAAGGCCTACAACTTAAATATTTAGCCTGCTAGCATTGCCTAGTGGACCTCTGCCAAATTTGTTAAAATTAAGTCCCCCTGGGGGATCTTCTCTGAAACTTGGTGACAAGGCCTAAAGCTTAGATGTTTGGCATGTTGCATTGTTTAGAGGACTTCTACCAAACTTCCTGGGTGGGGGGGGGGGGGGGGGTACTTGATTATAGATACAATGTAGTATCATTTAGGAAAAAGTTAAAAAAATCTTTTTCTTTGAAACCCCATCATGGTCTAGAGCTTAGATATGTAGCATGTAGCATTGCCTTGTGTACCTCTACCAAGATTGTTCAAATCATTACCACCAGGTTAAAATTGACCCAGCCTGGGAGGTCACTTGATTTTAGATATGCTTACAAATATATATAAGAATCAAAGCGCTGTGAGCGCTGAAGGCCTGGGGGCTATAGATTAACTCCCCTAAAAACAACTTTTGACCTTCGTGATTTACGCTGAACCTTACCTAAAGCGCGGGTCGAAATGTGCATAGGGCGAAATTTAGTATATGACACAGAATTAATGATTCACAAATATATGGGTGGCAGGGAAGTTTGTTTTATTATAAAACTGAGTTAAATGAAAAATAATCACATGGTCAACAATATCAATTGTTTGAGAGAACAATAAAAATAATTCAATCTGCACTTTGTTTAACTTCAAGCAATATCATTCTGATGATGTGGATTGAAAATTATTGTGTACAAAGGACAAGACCTTGAAACAGAAATAAACAAAGCAATACCAACAATGAAATATAAATACAGTACTGTACAATGTGTATAACAGGGAAAACCAAAAATGATTCTTGGTTACCTTGTAGTTGTAATCGTTGAAACTTGACATGCAGCGTCCTCGATAAATGGCGGGTGATTTTGATCACTGAGTTCCTTCTCGGGAATGTACATAAATTGTATCTTTTTTTTTTAAGAAATTTATTTTTAGGTAAATATATATGTAATCGTTCGTAAATAAGAAAGTTGTCAATGAAATAACATCAGAAATTTGAAAATCAAACTACAAACTCTTATATCGAATTCCGTAAATTTCCGTAAATATCCGTACTTTTCCGTGATATGCATATGATTATTTTCCATAATCAGCTAACAGCGCAGTAATTTCTTACACAGAAAAAATTGTGTAATGCAGCCCGTAAGCTATAGACCTTTCTGCAATCGTTTGAAGTTGTATGTACTGTTTTTATTTGTAATATGTTCTTATCGTATGCGACATTCAAACAAAAGATTGATCTGGTCTGTCTTGCACTACTTTCCCAAAGCGCATGTTTACAATTGTTATTCGTACATAGCACAGTTAAATTGTCAGCAGTGTTTGAAATGTGGTATGCTAACTTAGGCCTAGGGGACCTTCAGTCCCCAGGCCAAAAACTATAGGAAATCTTTAAAAATCTTAGTCTAAATCCATAAGTCCCAGAGCTTAGATATTTTGAAATGTAGCATTGTGATCCTCTATGAATATTGTTCTAATCATGACAACTAGGGCGGCAAAATTGACCCTTCCTTACATTGATTTGATGTCGACCCTGTATTATAGCAAATGGTAGCCATGTGAGTGATATGGGGCCATCTTGGCCCTCTTATTGTCACCTTAACCCTCACCCTGGAGGTTATTAGCAAGTGATTCTGCCTTTGTGACAGGTGCAGATCATGATCAGTCTGCTCAACAGGCAGTATGATCATTATCTGCGAGGTTCCTTATTCAGTCAGTAAATTTTTACTGAAATACACCTTTAATCTTCTGACACTTATCACGCACATTTGATAACAGTTGCAGATGTCAACTCAGGGGAGCCATAGAACCATCTTGGTACACAAGTTTCATGAGTTTTCATTAAACTTTCATCATACTTGCTCAGAAGGTTCCCTGCAACATGTAGATGATCCCTATTGTTTTAAGAGTCAAAGGTCATGGTCACACTGACATCAGATAGTGTTTTCTTATTAACACTCTACAGGTCACAGTTTTCTTTCAACTTTCATTAAACTTGCTCAGAAGGTTCACTGTAACAATCATCATGTAGATGATCCCTACTGTCTTTTGGGTCAATGGATCAAAGGTCAAGGTCACAGTGACCTCCCGTTAGATTTTCCTTGATAAGGCTTTAGAGGTCACAGTTTTCAACTTTAACCAAACTTGCGTAGATGGTTCCTTGTAACATGTAGATGATACCTATCGATTTTTGGGTTAGTGGGTCAAAGGTCAAGGTCACAGTAACCTGAACTTTGAAAATCTTTTCCGCTCAATATCTTGAGATCCATTTCACCCACAGTCTTCAATCTTCATTGGATGATTGGTCTTACTGAGTAGATTATCAATAATGTTTTAGGGTCAAAGGTCAATGTCACAGTGACTCAAACTTTGAAATATTTTTCCACTAAATATATTGAGATCTACATCACCCACTGTCTTCAAATGTCATAGGATTATTGGTCTGATCCCTACTGTTTTTTGGGGTCAGTGGGTCAAGGTTGGAATGAACTCTGTTAGCTTTTCCTTGGTAACGTTGCAAAAGATTTTCATAAAACTTACTCAGAAGAGTTTAGTCAGACCAGTAGAGCGATACTGACTCTTGTTTATTGTGTTCAAGATTTCACCCGAGTACAGGAGAATGAGTCCCTAAAAAAACATAAAAATTTCCAACTGAAATATTATAGTAACACTTCAACTATAGTCCAATTTCGAGCACTGAGCCATGAATATACTTTTAGCCTATTGTAAAACAACGATAAAATCTGAGGAAAACATAACGGTTGCATCTCCATGATCAAAGTTAGACTATGTCATGCTCAGATGTTTAGCACACTGCAGTAAGACCACTTGCTGTACGTATTAAGCCCTTTTAGTGCTTTGATTTTACAATATTGATTTGCCTTACTTCTTCAGGACAATGAAATTTCTTTTAATATCATCTTTGCAGGGGATTGGGTAATAATAGGGTCAGAAGCAAATATAAATATTAATACGCTATTTCTATTTCTTTACAGTGCTTTGAAGCATTGATGTTATTGTATTATTTACTTTGTATGAGAAACAGAATTTTGTAGTTCTTTTTATTTACCTATGAACCTTCAGTTTTCTTTTGAAACCGAATTGTTTACCAAGTAAACTGTTGGGCAGACACTGTAAAGGTTGGTTAATATTGACTTACTTCAACCTTGACTTTACTATAAAATTGTTTGTCCGATAGGCACTACTCCTTTCAGCTGCATGAAGACACATAATTCTATAAATAATCTAGGTTTTGAGTCATGTCAGTCCCTGGGAGACACATTTTTGGAAACAACGAGTCCTTTTCCAAAACACTGTAACTGAACTGGGTAAACTGAAAATTTTAAAACAATGTTGTTTTCAGTGTCGTCTAAAAGTGTCATCATTTGCCTCTGAAGTCAGATTTCCAAGTATTCAGGGGCTTGTCAGCATAGATTTAAATTCATATGGACAAAATGAGTTTGGTGCGATAATTGTTGATACAGCAATGAAAATTGAACTTTGGACATTTCAACTTCGACCTTTGCTGACCTTGACCTACTTTCTGTTTCTGAAGCTACATTATTGAAATTTTGACCATGTATACGTAATAGTTAGAGGCCGAAGAGAGAAATTTATACCATATGGCCTTTGCACACCGGCATATGTTTTACACTTAGTGTTTGCCCTGCATGCTTTTAGACACTTTATCTTAAAACATCTTATTATGTCATGCACAAGCAGGACTAGATTGAGTCTGGCACTATAAAGTAAAATTTCATTAGCCCACCTAGAGTAGCGTAGGAATCAACCTGTCTGAAGTTAACCTGCGCATGGACTTCTTTTTAATTAGATAGAGGACCATTTAAGGGTCAAATAAGATGGCAATATACACTAGAATGGAATACTGCTGCTTTACCTGTGAACAATGTTTGCAGACTCAAAAAATATCCCACAGTGCCTGTACGCCATTGGCAAAAGAAAATTTTCTGTTAAAATTGTGTAGTTCATTTTCAAATGTTTAAAGTGTAGCATTTGCCTCGGAGTTAATTTCATAATGGTTCAGGTAAATGCATAGCAACTTTAAATTCATACGCAAAGGTGTACCTTTGGTCACTTCACTTCTATGGAAGGCCAATACTGTACTTAAGTCGATACGGTTTCTTCCTTTACGTGTCAAAGGATATAGTCACACATTCATCTTCTAAGCACCTTTGTTGACGGTTAATTATCCCCGTGGAATTTGAATTTAGCGTGTGTCAGGTGAAAATGGGACCTAAACTGCACTTTGGCATAATTTGAATTTTCTTGTTTTATATACGAAACTTGCTCCTAAGCGACAGTTGACTTAATATTCACCTGAAGTTGCATTTATTGTGTGTAAGTGGCTTGAAAATGGGAAATACATGACTTTGGCAAAAACCAGAATTTCTTAGTATAACCTTGATTAACCGGCATATTTTTTACTCAACTTTTCTATGAAAGGGCAGCTATCCGTTTTTGTAAACACTGTTCATCACGTTATGGCCATACCTTCGGTTAAGTTTTGTACACCCCAGCAATTAGTTTCAGCTGTATTACATGAAGGTATTTCAATTGCCCCACTTGTTTACCACAAACGTCCATCTACAGACAGGGGTACCTAACTCTGCCAACTGCTTTTGACGACTTCTTTTGGCCTTTTCTTTACTTAGAAGGTATTTTAAGCTTGCTCATAAGTTTTCAATATACCTAGCTTACACTTTATGCTTCAAAACCATGTGAAAGATATTTGCTTGAAACTAACAATACTTGTTTCCCATCAGGGCCTGTCATCAACGTTGGCAAAATGACATAAATCTTTCAAAGCTTTTTGAAAATTATGCCCAGGTCTTTTGAAAATACCTTGAAGTATCAGCTTTACCTCGCCCTGAGTTTTATTCGGAACCCTTGCATATTGCCTTTGAAACTATTAATGCTATTTCCATCATTACCGTCACTGTCACTTCTATGGAAGGCCAAACTCTGTCAGTGATTATGTTACAGGTTTCAAAGGATAGAAATAAAGGAGGGCCTTTTATCGACTTAGAGTCTTGCCCGTTATGTTTAGACTTTTTTTACAACATCTTATTTGTCATGCTAAACGGTCTATTGAGTCTGGCTATATAAATTAAAGATAAGTGATAGGTGGAATAACCTGTGAGAAGTTAATAACCATAGGGACATGTTCCCAAACATGGGGCAAACACTGAATGGAATACCGCCCTTACCTGTTTCAATGTTTAAATTATCTGACTCATTTGCCAACTTCTGTTTGATTTATGTTAAATTGTAAAGTACATTCCATTAAATTCATAATGGTTCAGGTAAATGCATACAACTTTAATACGCAATGTAGCTTTGGTAACTTCCTGTGATCAATATTAATTAGTCGAAACTCTTCCTACGCAAATAAGTACGATCTATCTTCTGCACTTTGTTGACAGGTACCCGTGGAATGATAACTCGTGTGATCATGAAAGTGCTTACTTGATTTCGTATTTGTAAATTCCTGTTTTAAAGACACTCCTCTTGCCGCGGTGCCCTTAATATTCTGGGGTGGTTTCTTTGTTAAAGTGGCATGCAAACCGTAAATAATGCAAATCAAAGACCAAAATAGCTTAGTCAATGATTAACCATTTTCTTGTAAATGTTTTCGTGGGGTTTGATGGATTGATAAGATCTGCTGGATGAAGGGAAAGAGAAAGTCCATACTATCATAATAAAGAATTATAATACCTCATTAAAAGTACGGCTGTGGTTCATACATAAGTGTGACATATGCAGCTTTGATTGACTGTCATATCTTCCATGAACTAGGACAAAATTAACGTAGTTGAGTAATTAAATCCAGCAAACATTCAGCATTACCCTCATTGCACTCAGGTTAAGGTATCCACTGCATCAGCATGATTGGGTAATTGCAGAAAAATAAAACAATATGGCTGTTCAATCTGTTGTTCATTTCCATCACCTCAAGACCATGTTGTACATTCTTTTCTGCCAATGCAGATTCGTTCAACCCGTACCTAAAGTTTGGTAAATATCTTCTATTGTTCAAAGGGATACCGAATTAAAATGTATGACTAAATAAAACTAACAGTGCAGATCATGATCAGACACAAGTATGTACAGGCTGATCATGATCTACTCTGATAGCATAGATGGAATCCTTTGCCGCAAGCAGGATAAAATTTAATGGATAATATAATACTTTGCTATTGCCAAAGAGCTATTTATTGTGCTGTTAGTTCCTGAAACAGGGCACCCACTACTGAATAATTATAATCCACTCAGTGTACCTTCTCCCCCTCCCAGGCTTCAATTACAATATGATGCAGAAATGTTTAATAATACATAGGAAACCTGATGTTACAAATAGGTTAAGCATTTCATTTGATGATTTTCAGCTCATCTGGCACTTTGCGCAATGGTGGGCTTTTAGGATTGATGATTGTCCATCGTCCATCCTCGGCCAAAAAGTGTGGGTTAAGTGGCTATGGCAACAATAGGTTACTAGATTCTCTTTGATGTCATTCATTCCGTATGTCTCATGTGGCTACTTTTGGGCTTATGTGGCTAAAAAGTACAATAGAGAGAACAAAAGAGTAGCCACACAACTGCCCATTTTTTAGTATGTCCATCAACTTTTACTTCAAACAACATCTTCTCTGAAACCACTTGGCCAATATTGATGAAACTTGGCAGGGATGTTTCTTGCATGAAGCTCTACCAAAAGTGTTCAAAGAATTCCATTTCATGCAGAATTTTCTACTAAAATATTTCAAATCGTGACCCCTAGGATAAAATTGATCCTGCCCAGGGGGTCACTTGATTTTACATAGGTTTCTATAGGAAAAACTTTAAAAATCATCTTCTCCAAAACCGCAAGGCCTAGAGCTAAAATATTTAGTATATAGCATTGTCTAGTGGACCTTTAAGTTTGTTCAAATTTTTAGAACACTACCTGTAAAAGAAAGTAGCCATTAACATTAAAAACCGTAAAGACAGTCGTAAATATCAAAAGTACAAAACAGTTGACCATTTATTTAATTGTCGCAAAGTTAAATGACGTAAGCACCTTTTTCGTTAGAATAGGAAGTAATGCGAGACAGAGAGCGGGACACAGAGCGCAGGATGTGGGGGATGGGGGATGATGCGGGGGTAGGGGAGGAGTATGAGTGCGGGTTATGAAAGTTAAGGGACAAATAATGTGATCCTGAAGACAACTGTTTATGAAAAGGCGGTCGTACAATGAAGGACTTTTATTTCTTCCTATTTATTTTTATTAAATGCAATACTGATTTCAAAGTAGTCTTTACCAATTTAATATTTTCTAGATTATATTTTTGCGAAATTATAAACTTTGAAATAGAATATTATATAATCCTAATTATAGAACAAAATGAGTTGGATAAACAAAGTGAAAATATAAACCTATCTATAAAACTATCATGTTAAATGTAATCTTAATATGTACATTAATATAGTATTTAACATGTGAGGTACAAAATGCAGTAAAATACACCGAAATATGGCCTATACATGTATTTTGCTGCGACGATTCACGTATTCATTGATCATAACAATTGTTCAAGCCTACCCTATAGGTGGTTTGAAAGTACAATGGCCACGTGCGCGTCTCCAATCCTGCATAAGAGAAAAGAAGTCGGTCATCGAAAGCTGGCTTGGACACTGTCCAAGGCTCAAGACCAAGCCGAAATTATAGAGAAGAAATCCGTCAGTAGCTTGAAACCAAGATTAAGCTTCAAGCCAGGGAAAAGAAATTGGCCATAGGAAAACCTTTAAAAATCTGTTTCTCCCAAACCACAAGGATAGAGCTTAGATATTTAGTGTGTAACAGTGTCTAGTGGACCTCTACAAAGTTTGTTCAAATCATGCCCCACAGGTCAATATGCCCTGCCCAGGGTGTCACTTTTGTTTCATAGATGTATATTATAGGAAAACCTTTAAAAGCCTTCTCCTCCAAAATCACAAGGCCTAGAACTTAGATATTTAGTTTGCAACAGTAACTAGTGAACCACTTCAAAGTATGTTAGAATCATGCCCCAAGGGTCAAAATAGACCCTGCCCGGGGGTTCACTTGGTATAGGCAAAACTTAAAAAAATCTTCTTCTCTAACATGTCTAAAACCACAAGGCCTAGAACTTAGAGATTTTGTGTTTAACATTGTCTAGTGGTCTTCTATTAACTTTGTTCAAATCATGCCCCTGGGGTCGAAATCAATCATGCCCTGGGGGGGGGGGTCCTTTATCTTTCTATAGGGCTATTTGAGAAGCCAGAACGTTCCCACTCAGTTCCTATAGCAACCACTGACTTACCGAGCAACCACTGACTTCCTTAGTAACCAGTGACTTTCTTAGCAACCACTCAATGACTTCCCCTAGCAACCAATGACTTCCCTTTGGGACAAGTGACCAGTGACTTTCTTAGGTAAGTGCACTCAGGTACTCAGGTGAGTGATATAGAGCCATCATGGCCCTCTTGTCATCTCTATTTCCAAGAAATGCATGATACAGAAATATTTGATAATACATAGGATACCAGTCCTGCTGTTACAAATAAGTTATGGTTTCATTTAATGATTTTTCTCATCTTTATTTCCAAGAAAAGATGGCCAATAATAGCTCATAATGTATGCATAGAAATTTATTACAAGTAGTGCTTTCCTGTGGTATTTTGAAGTGGTGTTTTCACAGTCATGTACCTACAAAATGGGAGTGCCCAGTCTCTTTGTGGATACTGATTATTTTCTCTGAAAATTTGTTATTCTATGTAATTTTTTATGAGTACTTAAAAGTGCGAATGGGACTTTAATAAATGAACTAACTGAAGTTGAGCAGACACATAGAAAGCTAAGAGACATCTTATGACCCATTGACAAGGGTAGTGATTTGTCAGCTGTCATGACAAGTTATGAACTGTGCATAGAAAGTTCATGACATCTTGATATTTTTCACTGGCATTGTGTCTTGAAACAAGGTCACTTTTTTACGCAATGTATGGTATTTATAATTAAAAAGATATTTTAGACACTTTTATAAATATTTGAACATTTTTAAACCTTGAAGAAGTTGATGACAATGAAGGTTTTTTTTGTTGCTGAAACCACAAAATATCTGTCTGAGTGTCGCGTCTTGTGGTTACACTACAACACTATAAAAACTGTATGGTCATACAGAGTGACAGGCAAGTATTGATTTCATATAGCGGTAGAGAAAAGGTTAGATCTGTGTTACGTAAGTGTTTTTCCCCTAAATGGAAGTAATTTACTAACGAAACTTAGTTACTTGGAGAGTGTTTATAAATTAATGTACAGAGTAATACTACGAACCATTAAGTTGTGCGAGAAAGTACGTGCCGATTGTTTCAGAGGACAGTTGACCAGTACGCATAATTACAGATATTTACAAATTTGTTTTATCGTAGGAATAGGATAGAAGTGATTTATCAAAAGGCATTGAAATAGAGCTTCGTATTAATTGTATGATGGAGTTTATGTGTTAAGAATACGATACGATACAGCATTATACGATATGACATAGGCATAATACGTTACAGCAACAGAAGAAGAATGGCTTTTAAGAATTACTATAAAGGTAAATTTTGCTTTAAAAAACAGTCCTGCTGTGTGGTAAAAATACAACATAAGGCTGGTAATTGGTTCTAGGGATGGTGAATTTGGGTCATATTGATCTTAGTGTTTATTGTATAACTGTCTAAAGATTTCTGTAACTGGCTTTGACTGTGTTGTACATTTTGGGTCATAGAGCAGCATCTTTGGGTATTTGTAGATACCTATCAACAAATATTTGGCTATATAGATAGACCAGACTGTATGGCATCCTGATAAGGCACACAAAACAGCATGTGTGTTTCTTGTCTCCAAACTAACGAATATTTACTGCCAAATTCAAAAAAGAAATTTATGTGAAAATGATAAAAATAAAAAAAAAACATTTTCAAGTGTGTCAGTGCAAAAAGGGCAAAAGAAAAAATGAAATTGAAAAACAACAAAAAAAAACTGACCTTAAATGTTTTGGCAAAGAGACTGAAAACACAAGTACAATGTATTTTATTGTTTATTCTTAAAGTTTGGACAGTATCATCATGCTTGAACAGTGTAGATCATGATCAGGCTGCGTTAAAGTTGCGATTTTTTCGCGAGCAATTCCACAGTTTACAGTGGCAGCATTTAATACACTTAAAAAGTTGGTCGAGATTGACAAATCGAGATTGACAAAATGTTTTTGTATTGAGAAAAACCCTCTCTATCTCAAGAAAAGCTAATCTCATTAGGGGCAGGAAAGAGAGATGTTGTGAAATGTTATAAAAGAAGAGACATTAAGTAGATTTGTTTGAAAAAACTCTCACCAAAGGCAGGATATCATATAGTATTTCTTTTTTGTCTGCCTCTTGAGGGAGTGCTTGTATATTATACATTAGTGTATAAAATGAGGTATTACTTATTGAAAAAAAAATTGTGTCCTGGTTGAATTGAAATATTTTCGGTTTGTTGAATAGAAAAGGTACTTGCTGTTGCTACATGTAGATGTTTTTTCATACAGACCTGAATATTTATCTTATAAAGAAGGAGAAAATTTGTCAGGTGCTAATGCTTACGTACTAGTATTTTCTGTTACAATATTAGAGAGTTTGTTGATTAAAACAGCGATCAAACGTTCAGATTAAAAGGACTATAAAACACTATACAGTGTTGCGCAGTATGAAACGTTGAGAATAGATGATAGTATCAATATTAACTTGTAGCCATTTTTATGTTCCAGTTAGGGGTCACGGCTTTATTCATGTGACTGAGCTAACATCCGGGTACTTTAATTAGGTGGCTACAGTTACTGACCAGTGCTAAGGGGTTAGACTCCGACTGTGATAATAGGGTTTTGTTGACATCTTCATAATCTTCAGGTCAGTTTCAACCTAACTTCACTCGAGATTTGTCTATGGGCAAAGACATAGATGCCACTCGTGCCTCAGTCCAGCCAGCTATAAATAGGTAGCAGTGATGAAACACTCATTGCCCTCTCTCTCATGAGCGTGGTGACATCTAGAATGCCTGTTTGAGATTGGGAAGCTTTCTGTGTAATTGTTTTTCTTTTAAACTTAACCTCACGGAAACATTCTATGACTAATCCTCTATGTAAGTTGTTTAAAGGATACCACTTCCATATACTTTGCTGCCATGCCAAATAAAACTTTCTTGTCCAAAACAAAAGGTCAAGAGCTTTCGGACTGGAGTGAGCAATATACAGCCATTGTGGCCCCTTTCTTTAAGATTAATGGTCTTTTAACAGTTGTAAACACCCAAATCTTGAATTTGCTTTGCGCTGCTCATAAAAGAAAAAAAGTAATACAGGAGCGGCACTCTGGTAAGGGGCAATACATCAGTTATTCATTCTTCACACCTCCTGTTTGAGCTTGAAAAGGTCATATCTGCCCTCTCAGGCTATTTTGATTAAGAATGTCTACAGATTTTTCTCAGTCAACATAATTTAAAGGCCTAGTAAGTTAGTTTGTCTCATTCCCCCCGACCTAGATTAATCTCATCAAATCTGACACAAGCCTTGGGAAGAATCGATGCATTCTCTTTCTAAGCTGAAAAAAAGCTTTTCACAGTTCTTTTCATGGTGAATGACATGTGAATTCAAATTAGAAAGTTTTTGAAAGTGCAAAACGTGGAATAAAAGTCTTGAAGGTAATCTTGAATCTGAAAAAAAAGAAGAAATTTGGCTCTTTGTTGACATTAACAGGGAATTTGCAATGGGATTTTGTGAATGTTTATGCATTTATATCTTCATTATAAAATTTGTGCTTTAGATCAGGGACAGCTTTAGTGCATTTGACTTAACTTGTAAAAATTCACAAATGAAACAAAAATCTATGTATCCATGTCAACAGTGTAGATCTGCTGGAATAATTGTTTTTCACAGTCTGACTGTGTCTCAGTTTGCAAAGCAGGAAGTTCGGTTACTGGCCGGTCATCATGCATTGACTGTTTGTCACAGAACTGTTCGTGCCAGTAAGGTAGTACCTAGGGTGCTATATCCCCTCAGCTTGAGTGATCATCATGCACAAGAGGACATTTGATTTAATTTAGCCCTTTAATGATTTTGCAAAAGAGGACATTAAATAGCCCCTTCATCAATTTATGTTTCTAAATACATCTGTATAATAATTATCTGTTTATTCTTTGACAATTAAAATTAATAACCCAAACCTAAAAAAACAGCGTTCAATTTCAACTATATGATGATGTCAAATCAAATTTTAAACTTTGAAGTGTGAAGGGGCTAATTATGTCCGCCTTTGCTAAATAATGGAGGGGCTATTATTATGTCCTTTGTTCAAAATTGTGCATGGGGATAAGTATCCTACAGTCCTCTGTATGTTTGTCTCTCAGTTTGTCCATCCATCTGTCTGTCCATCCATCACAATTTTATTTTTTTGCCTGTAACATCATATCCCTCAATTGGATATGACTTTAAAATGTGAATCACACATAAACAGCAGTAGTTTTTGCCTGTAACATCATATCCCTCAATTGGATATGACTTTAAATGTGAATCACACATAAACAGCAGTAGGTACAGTACCATAACTGAATTAAATGACGCAGAACTTTTTTCTAATTTTTCAATTTGTTCTCATCACTAATTTTTAGCCCAGATAATGAATAAATTTGATCGACATTTCAGTGGCAGGTTTGTCCTCTTTATTTGTCCTCTTTTATTATATTTGAAAGCTATAACCTGCCAGCACTCTGTAAACTGTATATTTACATAGGAGCCCATTGATAAATCCTTTTCTGTATAATAATAACGTATTTAATAAAAAGGTAAAGTAATACCACTGTTATGACGATATAAAAGATTATGAAATTGTTCGACTTTTCCCACAAAGCATTTGTGTCAGGAAACCGGGACAAAAAGGTCTTAGATAATGATTAGCCGTGTAATCGGCTTGTCAATGATTTTGATAGACATGAAAAATTTGGTTATCATTTCTGCATCTTACATGCATACTGATCATTTTCCTTTCATGACATTTGTGTAACAGAGCAACTTCACAAAGTGCTCCAGGTTACCTTTTGTGATCACATGGCCCAAGGATTATAAAACTCTTTTCCATACTCACTCAGTTTCGTGTTCAAACTTTTAATCGCTATACTGTAAACCGGTTAATATTAGCGATAATTGAATTTTCCCTATTTTTCGCAAAATTTCCACTTTGAGAATCTAAAATTCTCGCAAAAGATTCATTTCATATAGAGTGGCTATCCCAGGATTTCCCTTTCACAAATTTAAAATTCAAGAATAAGCCTGTCTTCTCATCAACTGCAAAACTTTTGTCTCACAGAAATAACACAATTTACAGTAATATTAAAAAATCTAAAAACATGTCTAACATTTTTTTTTATAAGAGTTGTTAATGAAAGCTAAAAGTGAAAAGACTTTTATTATCACAGGAGTAGTCTCACAGGAGTTACACAGTATTAATTATCATAGAGTACTACAGTACTTCACAGTACTTTACAGTACCTTACAGTACCATAGAGTACTTTAGTGCCATGTTGACCAGCGCATAAATGTGGGTATTAATCACTTCCAGTGATAACTCTATAGTTTACCCAATCTTCATGAAACTTGATCAGAATGTTTGTCTCAATAAATTCAAAGTCAAATTTAAAACAAGGTTAAATAGGGTTAAAAGAAACTAGGTGACAAGGTCAGATAATAGAAAATTGAATCAGAGGCTGCCTTTTGTACCCAATGATCATGAAAGTAGGTCAGAATGTTTTTTCTGTACAAATTCTAGGTTGAATTCTGAGGCCGCCTTTTGTACCCTATGATCATGAAAGTAGGTCATGCAGAATGTTTTCTGGATGAATTCTACCTTGAAACTTAGTAAGTCAACATGGTCAAATAATATGGAGATAACTATTTTGTAGCAATAATCATCATGGAAGTTGGTCAGGTTACTTTGAACTTTGTCTTGATGAACTCTAGGTCGTTATTGATTTTGGGTCGTATGAGGTCAAAAGCTAGGTCATCATCAGATGAATGTAAAATCTTGTGATCACCCTAGATGTCATAATTTTGTACTCAATCATCATGAAATTTTGTGGATCAACTCAAGTCAAGTTAAAGTTTAAATTGGGTCAAAAAACTAGGTCACCCAGTCAATACTATAGAAAAGCAGTATGATATCCCAAGGGAAATGTTGCGAAATTGCATTTTAGCGTGGATTAGATAGAGAGAAATCCAACTTGATACTTGTAGAATGCAACACGAAGGAATACTTGAATCTGTCTGTCTGTCTTTTAGCCTGTCTGTCAGTCAGGCGCATCTTGCCTTGGTGCAAATTATGTAATAACCCAATACAAAAACTGCTAGACAAAATTTCATCCCTTCAGAAATGTGGCCCTTTATGGCTTGGGACCCCAATTCAATGGATTTGCTTGTCAAATTTGTCGGACCACTCTCATAAAAGTCAATAAGCCAAATCTTTGCCACCATTGCACCTGGATAAGAATGTCAATGACATGCATCTAAATACTGCATATAAATTTGAAGATGCAAAAGGATTTTTTTAATATACCAGTATTCATCCAGTTAAGGAAGATCTTGATTACCATTTATATCCCCAGTGTTATCTGATTGCCTGGCAATACTTGTGTGGAGTCTGTCTGAAACATGTGTTTGTCAACAAAAGACAGTTAATTAAAGTAGATGCTGTAATGATGCTGACGATAAGTAAAGGGAGAAGCAGATGTCCCCTATACATAATGTATGCTAGGATACAATCCACTTGGATTTTGCTTGATTTTCACTACACATGGCACAAACATCTGTCGGCTGTTGTCGCTCAGATTTAATAATTGCTTTTTCATATCAATAGAAATATATATTCCATCCAATCTTTTTATAAATACAGATAAAAAATACACTGTTGCCTGTTTTCTTTTCAGTGTTTATAGTTTATACTAATTTGTTCTAGATCGATTGTAAAGAAAGCTTGAAGCTTATCGAGTCACTTAGACTAAGTACCAGTACTAGTGTGATATGAGGAGGTACGGTCGTGACCCCAGTGGGGTTCGAACCTACCACCTTCAGGATTAGCGGCTGGCGTACAGCTTCTTGTCAGAATATATAGTTAACTAATTGTGATATTTGCGGTGATTATATACCATTTTTAATGGTCAAAAAAGATTTTAACCCATCAGTGCCATTATAATAGTTATTTACTGTTGCAAATGTCAAATCACTAAAACGGTTAACCCGATTCTAACACACCATTGACTAGAACGCCTTATTTTAAATATTTCATAGCACAATGGCTTAACCAATCAAAATTGATGTTAAATAGAAATGTGCTAGAATATAAGTAATGATACTGAAGGCCCAGTCTAACAGTGTGACATAGCAGATAATGAGCGAATGAAACATTTGTCTGTGACAAAAATGGTATCTGGGTGATGCAGGATTGCCTTGGAGATTCAATGTGGGAACACATTACAAGCAAATCTGTTGTGTTATGCAACCAAAAGCCTTGTGTTCTGAAGTTACATGCAAATATTTACTGTTAATTGGATATATTTGCCGGATTTATTTTTTTTGCTAATTTCATGAATTTCCAACTTCGCTAGTTAAAAATTCTAGATTTGCGATTAGACAATAAATACTCCTTTGGAAATTTAAAGTTCATGAATAAGTCTGTCTGCTCACAAATCGTGACATTTTCATGACACAAAATGTTTTCAAGTTTAAAACAGTAGGTAGAAACTCAGCTTAAGGTTACGATTTAGATTTTACTTATTATAAAGTATAAACAGAAAAGCCATGGTATGTTGGTACATTCAAACTACCATAAAAATTATATGATAGATCTAAAATCTGGTCTTCAGACATTCAGTTATCCATACCAAATCGGGATATCTGCAATTTTTTCCACGGAAAAAAAACCCCCCCCCCCCCCCCCGAAAAAAAAAAAAAAAAAAAAAAAAAAAAAAAAATAAATAAAAAAAAAAAAAAAAAAAAAAAAAACAAAAAAAAAAAAAAAAAAAAAAAAAAAAAAAAAAAAAAAAAAATTTTTTTTTTTTTTTTTAAAAAAAAAAAAAAAAAAAAAAAAAAAAAAAAATTTTATTAATATAAAAAAAAAAAAAAATATAATTATAAAATTTTTTTTTAAAAACACACAAACACCCCCCCCCCCCCCCCCCACCACCCACCCCCCCCCCCCCCCCCCCCCCCCCCCCCCCCCCCCCCCAAACCATCAATTAAATTTTGATTGACATGGACTGTGTTTCAGGGAAAAACGGGACTTAGACTGAAGCCCCGACCGCCTGAGAATTTGCTGACCATTGTGTAGTCCATGTAGATAGGAAGCCCACAACCTTATGCTTGTAAGATGTGACCATCTGAGAAAAGCCAAGTACAAAATGTACCTGAAAACCCATGTGTTACGTCTTTTCCATTACTTTTCCATTAACGTCTTTTCCATTACTTTTCCATTCACGTCATCATTGACCAGCTTTTTACCCTCAATTTACAGCTAGGCAAGGTGTTGATATGTGTGTAAATAGGAACAGCGATTATAAATAAGCACTATATGACTGAATGTAAATGAGTATTTTTTTGGTCAGTTTAATATATGAGAGACTAATTTTGATGTGTGGAAGTAGTTTTGTTTCAGACTCTCACATAGATGCATTGTTCAGTATAATTATAATGAACTGTAGAGTTACAGTAACAACATACTTGGTCTTTAAATTCCACCAGCTAATGCATGAGCCTGCCCAAATGATCATGATCCATATGACAAAGCTCAAAATATTTTGATAAAGAAAAGGTAAAGGGGAAAAAAATCAAAAGCAAAATGTGAATTCTATGAATAGGACATCAATTTGACTGTGATAGGTTTTGTCTTTATACTTGATTCTGAATACAAGGGTGAAAGTTTTCCGGCATGTATATAAGGCCATTATTTTTTTATTACTTGTTACTCGAAGTTTGAAATTAAAAAGCTCCGTACGAGAAGGGGAAAAAAAAAAAAAAAAGACTTTTTTTTATACATGACAAACTTTGTTTCATCGTGGACCTGCTTTCTCTTCTAAAATCCGACATAAGAACACCCCCCTCCCCGAGCAAAATGCCCTTGAAAATTTGTTGACTTTTATTACATTATTCTTTTCCCAATTATAAAGAGAAGAAACAGAAATGTAACATAATATTTTCAGATAAAAAATACTGGTGTCAGTAACAAAGCATCAGACACTGATGTTAAAACACACATGAATAAAATGAATACTACTATTTTCAATTGAAAACATTGTATACATTGTCTTTTTTGAGTCTTGTGTTCACCAGTTTCTATGAGAAAATAACAAAAATCGGGGTCGCGAAAATAGGTGACAAACGAAAAATCTACTATTTTCAGCTGACTTTTTCACATGTAAGGTTGCAATAAATGATTCTGAAACTTTTTGATTGATGGGAAGTTGCATTTTTATAAAACATTTGGCCAACATTTGATTAAATTAATCAAAAACATTTATCAGCATTTTAGGTAAGTCAAAAAATTTTGTCACTATTCTGAGGGTAATATTTTGTAAAACATTTGGGGATAAAATATATTATTTTAGGAGGGGAATGGGGCTGAATTTTGGCCCAAAATCACACTAAAAAATAACTAAATTTTCAAATAAAAATATTGGTGTCAGTAACAAAACTATTAACAACAGGCATTATTGTTGAAACAAATGAAACAAATCTATTTTTATCTTTTTTTGAGTCTTCTGAACACTGTTTTCTTTGGTAAAATTTAAAAAAAACGGGGTCGCGAAAATAGATGACAAACGAAAAATCGGCGATTTTCGGCTGACTATTTTCAATTGTAAGGTATCAAATAATTGCAAAAAGTGATTATGAAACGTTTTTATTGATGGAAACTTACATTTTATAACAATTTTGGCAAGCATTTGATTAATTTAATCAGAAACTTTTGTCAGCATTCATTTTGAGGGGATTTTTTGTCAAAAATGGGGGAAATATACATCATGCTAGGAAGGGAATGGGGCTGAATTTCGGTCCCAAATCGGTCTGAAAAAATTCACTAGACGAATGCAGCTTCTTGACGTTATCACTTGTATAAACGGACCTCTAATTTCGCGATTTTAAAATTTTGAAAAAAAAAAATTTTTTTTTTTTTATTTATTTATTTTTTTTTGGAAAATACGAAAAAATAGGGGCGGCGGGTTCGAGTAACGACAAATCAAAAAACACTAGCCTAATGGCAAAGAATGATGAACTTTTACTGTAACCAGATTGGAAATCAGCCATGTGAAAAAGTATGTGTTTGTGGGGAAGAGGGGGGGAGGGTATTGACTCCATTACTTCTGTCAGAATTAAAGACCACTTTGATGACAAGAAAGTTTGTGAAATTGTTCTTGTGTAAATATTTGAAAAAATAAAAAATCAAGACGCCTGCAGCATGGATTGTATGTTTGACACATCTCGTAGATCTGTTAGAATATATAATAGAATTCAGTTTGCAGAGAGAGAAATCTAAATGGAATGGACTGACCATTTAGATATTGATGAAAGATTGGGAGCCTGATAATGACATATTCACACTTACTTGGCTTTGTCAGCTGAAAGCTTTGATATATTCTGTGACAAATTTCAGTTTCCATGACAACAATTTTTTAGCAAAGTTATATATTCTCTTTGGTTACTGTAGATTGCCTCAAATTCGTGAAGGTTGAATTTTCGCTATTATTCGCGAATTTAAATCCATGCCATGGCAACGGAAAGGAAAAACTTTACAAATCTTCTTCTGAAAAACTGGAAAGCCTCGAGCTTAGATATTTGGCATGTAGTATTTTCCAGTGCACCTCTAAGAAGATTGTTCACATCATTACCCCTCTGACAAAATTGACCACGCCCACGGGGATCACTTGAATTTTCATAGGCTTATATAGGAAAAAGTTTTAAAATCTTCCTCTCTGAAACCACAAGGCCTAGAGTTTAGATATTTAGCATGTAGCATTGCCTAGTGAACCTCAAATCATGACCGATGAGTCAAAATTTACCCCGCCCGGGGGTCACTTGATTTTGCATTGGCTTATAATTATAGGAAAAACTTTTTAAAACATCTTCTGAAACCAGAAGGCTTAGAGGTTAAATATCTAGCATGTTTTAAATCAAGACCCACGGGCCAAAATAGACCCTTTCCAACACGATTGTTGACCTTGTATTATAGCCAATTCAGAACAAAATTATGACAAACAGAAATTTTATTGAGTAGAAATTATGGAGTTTTAAATTGAATCCTTCAACCAAAATATACTTAACAACTTTAAAACGCAACGTTTTTTAATAAGTCATAGATTTTGAGAAGTGGATTTATCTCATCATACGCAAAAATCATTGACATTTACAAATGAAATTATGCTTTTTGCGTTTTTTACTTGTTGAATAAAACCAAGGAATGGCAATAAAAAGTATGATTTCCATGAATTTTTAAAATTGCATTTGCAATTACCAAAAAATACCCGACGTACCCTGGTTGCATTTTTAAAGTTGTTAAGTATAGAAATAGGGCTGTAAGTCATAGACCTACTGGATTGCTGGCATAGTATTATGCTGATAATTCACAGAGAAAATTGCAGCTATTAGATAATATTGGTTGCAGAAGAAAGAATCTTGGTTGGCATTCTTTTCCCTGTATAAAGGCATCGATGGATAGTTCTTAATGAGGACTAATTCTTAGCAGATTCTCAGCGTTCTATTCTGTATCCTGCATACCGTAAATTGGGTAAAATTTCGTGTGACGAAAATTTTGCGATTTGTGAGCAGACAGACTTATCGGGTGAATTTTAAATTTGCGAAAGGAGAATTCTTTAATAGTAAATCTATTTGAAATGAATCTTTTGTGAGATTTTTGAATTAGCGAAGTGGGAAATCTGCTAAAATAGCAAAACATTAAATCATGGCGAATATTACTGAACTTACAGCATTTCAAAATACGGGTGGGTGGTGGGCAACACATGGAAATTTAGACAAATAACTTGTACCATTATCATCAGTAAGCAAATTGGTCAGCTATAAACATAATTTATCTCAGCCAAGTTCAATAATCAGTCAGATTAGCACTGAGACACTCTGGATATAATTATGACACAGGTTAATTTGCCAAATTTTTATATTCTGCTCTCTATCTTTGATCGCTTTTTGTCAAACTAGCATCAAACCAAGTTTCCAATGTTTTAGATGGGGAAATAGATCAGCCGGGATTGAAAGAGAGTCAGATTGAGATAGAAACTGGAGTTACGGCCCTTTCATTACAAAAATTTTATGAAATTAGCACTGTCTGCCCTTTGTCTTAGGAACGTTTGTCGAATCTGCACCAAACTTGCAGGTCACAATGTTATTAGGCATATTTTAGATATAACCAGCTGATTAACATTTAGACACTCTAGAGTTACAGCCCTTTAGTTCCTGAAGCTTTGCCAGATTAGCAAATAATTATGGTATCTCATATATCCAAACTTAACCAACCATCATATCAAACAATTTTATGGGCATTAATTTGATGATCAACCTCACTACCCAAGTTTGAGTGAAATTGTTGCCTGTCAATGATTTGTCAAAATTTGACTTCCTCTCTCCCCACTTAAGTTGTTGACAAGTTTTTTGATCACTTGTACCATCTCTTTTACTACAAATAAAGTGGGTGTTTTTTATGACAGTTTGACGCACCTGTTTCGTAATTAAACAGGCATGGTTGGTGCTTTTTTTTTTTTACATAAACAGACATGATTGGCACACTATTTGAGTATGATCTGTTCCTGTTCTTTTGTGGTAATTCAAAGTGGCATGGTTAGCACACTACGTAAAAGTTAGAGTTTATTAAGTCAAATTTTAACAATTAAGAAACCCTAAGGGAGCGAGGGGACGCGAGCGACCGGTGTTTCTTAATTGTTAAAATTTGACTTAATAAACTCTAACTTACTTAGTGTTTAACCCTCATTTGACCTTTTGCATAGCCACCGACATGTACTGGGGAATGGACCTATGTGTATATAGGTCCGTGATTGTGTGCTTTCTATTTAGAGCGAACTCTTAACAAATTCAGTGATTTCAGTAGGTTGTTTTAATAAAAAAGAAAGACATTTATTTGAAAATCTGAGCGATTCGATTGGTGGCCAAAATGGGGTCAAACACTAAATAGGTAATGAAACAGGCATGGTTGGCACACTTGTTTGGTAATTAGACTGTTGACGTGCATAGCTGCAAACTGTGTTGGTGATTGGCTGAGATGTAAATAGCTATATAAGAAATCTGGTTATTCAAGAAGAATAAATTTAATCGGTCCTCATCAGATTTTCATCTTCCGTGTACTTTAGTCAGATCGAAACAATGAACAAAGTCATGTACCAGGACTTGAAGCTTTCCATTTAAATCCTGCAAGGCCAAAAAAAAGACAATGTGTGTGTGTCTGGTCCCATTGCCGAGAAACGTTCTGGCTCCTTGCCAAAAACAAGGTCAGTTGGTCAGATGTTGTTTTTTTTGCTTTATTTGCTCTATAAAAAACACTTGAAAAAAAGGGTTTGCCATCATTTTATCAGAAATTAATATTTGTGGTTGGCAGTAAAAGGTTTATGGTCGCAGTGAAGGCTGGAAACACACATTTTTTTGGCCTGACCCAGAGTGCAATGAAAAGTATCTTATGATGTTAATTCTACACTCAGTGCATTGTAGTTATATTTAATAATTGTGATTTTTATCTGAATGTACTACAGTTTTTACCGGAAGTGAATGCATTGTACTTTTAAGTGCTGGGTTGGCAACAATTGAGGCTGTCACGATTTGCATGTTACTCATTCAATAGCATACAGGAGGCGTGAAGAACAATGTTTTTGTTGTTGAGCTCGCTTCATTGAATGAGATTTCATAACAGAATTGTAGTAGAGAATCAAGGTCTTGAGAAGTTGAGCTGCTGACAACAATAATCTTACTTCTGTTCTCAGCTCAAACTGCGTAGCCAGGCATACTACCATACTCACGGGAGTACTTCGAATTTCAAAAATGAAAAACTTAAATGGCCTAAAAATAATGTTAAACTTGTGCCTAAGGGGGGTACATGTCCACTTGGGTAGACTAGCAGTATCGGTGTTTGCCCACAGGCATAGGTCCAGTTCTTCATTCTTTTTCTTCAAAAATATTTATCTTCCCCACAAAAACACTTATACCTTAATCTGTTGTGAAAAACCCTCCAATAATCAAAAATCCTATTACAGCATCATACACATTGACAAGGTATTTTACCAAAGCATAACCAACCCTACAGGTAGTAACTTTGAATACTTGTAGAACTGTTTGAAAAATAGCAAATCATACTTCACTGGACCTGTGCCTACCTTGTAGTTTTAGCTTGAGGGGCATTCTTAGTAACCAAAAATAGGAGTGAAGAAGTAGAAATAGGAGTTTTGTCTGTTATTTGGGGCAACTTGGAAAGCACTGAAAACACAAAATGTTTAATTTACCATTTTTTTTTTTCATTTCTGAAAAGACTTATTCATCTTTCCATTTTAGACAGTACTATAACTAGTTTGAAGAGGTGCTCACTGAAAATTTAATGACTGAATAGTGAACAGTGCAGATCATGATCAGACTGCATGGATTTGCACGCTAATCTTGAGGTGTATCAGCCCAAAAGGTCAAATAACTTGCTGCCAGTGAAGTATTAGTGTCAAAATGTATGCGGGGAAAGAATACTCGGGTAGCACATAGCCATGTTTTGTTTATTACCGATCTATTTTATCTGTTACAGCTGTGTTCCGGATGAACGACTTTCCGCCGCAGCTCTCCTCGGAGATGGACACTAAACTATGGGAAGCCCACATGACACCGTACGGCAGTTGTTCACCAGTTCAGTCAAACGAGCCTACCTCAAGTACTCCAGACAATCTAGTGAGTTGTTGTTGTTGTTGTCATATAGCTTGATGTTGTTACAGACTGATTAAGTACATTTCACTGTCGTGAACACGCACCACGGCATGACTGGACTAAGTTTCAAAGAGTAAAACTGGTACATAACTTGTTTGGCCATTTCCTTCAATGACCTTGGTTGACTGTACCAGTCTATGGAAACACCGATGTAAGTTCACAACAGAATCAGTGCACTTAGGGCTAATACATAAGATATCTGTAGACTATATTGGTAGATTACAGTGCTGATAGGTTTCTTCCAGTAAATAAAAAATCTTATGTAGTGAAGCGTTAATTTTATAGGACGATATTCTCTGCAAACTTAAAACTGTAGAGATGGAAAAATTGTTTTATCAGGAAATCTTTTCTGTCATCTCGTAGGTTAAAAAGATCTAGAAAATATAAGTGGTGATGACATTAAGACAAGTTGTTTGAAAAGACTAATGACCAATTCTGCTCTGTTTTCTTTTGCTTCCAACAAAAGAAGTTAATTGTGAGAGCTGTGAACAATATTGACTTGTGTAGAAAAATACTGACTTGTGTAGAAAAATATTGACTTTGGTACTAGGGTATGAATGAATGTACGAAAAAGAGTCGCAAAACGGCACCTCTGAGAAGCAGCAACCTCCTTGTTTATGCCCCCGCCGAAGGCGAAGGGGATATTAGAAATGCCCTTCGTCCGTCCGTCCGTGCGTCCGTCCCAATTTTGTCCGGAGCATAACTCCAAAAGTACTTGAGCGATTTTCTTCAAACTTCATACACTGACAGAGCACATTGGGAGGAAGTGCAGTGTGTAAGAACAATAACTCTACCTTGCCTACTTTTAGAGTTATTCCCCTTTTATCAGATTTACTTGAAAAACTTTGTCCGGAGCATAACTCCAAAAGTACTTGAGGGATTTTCTTCAAACTTAATACACTGACATAGCACATTGGTAGGAAGTGCAGTGTGCAAAAACAATAACTCTACCTTGCCTACTTTTAAAGTTATTCCCCTTTATCAGATTTACTCTAAAAGTTTTGTCCGGAGCATAACGCCAAAAGTACTTGAGGGATTTACTTCAAACTTAATACACTGACATAGCACATTGGTAGGAAGTGCAGTGTGCAAGAACAATAACTCTACCTTGCCTACTTTTAGAGTTATTCCCCTTTATCAGATTTACTTGTCCGAAGCATAACTCCAAAAGTACTTGAGGGATTTTCTTCAAACTTAATACACTGACATATCACATTGGTAGGAAGTGCAGTGTGCAAGAACAATAACTCTACCTTGCCTACTTTTAGAGTTATTGCCCTTTATCAGATTTACTTAAAAAGTTTTGTCCAGAGCATAACTCCAAAAGTACTTGAAGGATTTACTTCAAACTAAATACACTGACATAGCACATTGGTAGGAAGTGCAGTGTGCAAGAACAATAACTCTACCTTGCCTACTTTTAGAGTTATTCCCCTTTATCAGATTTACTTGTCCGAAGCATAACTCCAAAAGTACTTGAGGGATTTTCTACAAACTTAATACACTGACATAGCACATTGGTAGGAAGTGCAGTGTGCAAGAACAATAACTCTACCTTGCCTACTTTTAGAGTTATTCCCCTTTATCAGATTTACTTGTCCGGAGCATAACTCCAAAAGTACTTGAGGGATTTTCTTCAAACTTAATACACTGACATAGCACATTGGTAGGAAGTGAAGTGTGCAAGAACAATAACTCTACCTTGCCTACTTTTAGAGTTATTCCCCTTTATCAGATTTACTTTAAAAGTTTTGTCCAGAGCATAACTCCAAAAGTACTTGAGGGATTTTCTACAAACTTAATACACTGACATAGCACATTGGTAGGAAGTGCAGTGTGTAAGAACAATAACTCTACCTTGTCTACTTTTAGAGTTATTCCCCTTTATCAGATTTACTTTAAAAGTTTTGTCCAGAGCATAACTCCAAAAGTACTAGAGGGATTTTCTTCAAACTTAATACACTGACATAACACATTGGTAGGAAGTGCAGTGTGCAAGAACAATAACTCTACCTTGTCTACTTTTAGTCAAATAGAAAAATATCATACCTATACTGATAATGAACATTAATATAATTTTGCAAACCTTCTCTTCATTGCCTTATTCTTTTTCCACTTACTTGAAAACTGTACTCAGCATGACCATAACTATATGGCTTTTTAAGGATTTCCTCTCACCAAGTAAAATGTACGAAAGTACAACCTTCAGGTAACTTTTTCCTGGCGGGGGGGTGGGGGGGGGGATTAACCATGTGTAACATGGCTCTTGTTAATTTTTAGGTATGACTTCACTAAATCGGTGGGACTTGGAACCAGCCAATTTGTGTAGGGAACTTGCGGACCTATTAGATATCTGTGGTCTCTGATTGGTTTAAAATGATTAGTAGCACTAAAGTTTTCTAGAATTAAAATCGAAAGTACAATGGTTGAACATAACAAAAAAATAGTTTATTAATTTTCTGATTAATTTTATGGTGTTCTGTGGCTATCTGAAAATATTGAATTTTTTGACAGAATGTAAACAAAAATCCTACAGACGAGGGGGTGATGTCCTACTGGTGCAATTTTCGGCTATAAAGTATCACTATATGTATATAAAAAAGGGCATTTATGGGTGTGACTAAGGTGGTTCTACAGATTTATTGGGGTGTAACTACTCAACGAATGTTTTGGTATGCGGACCGTGCTTAAATGTTATACAGTAAGTCTATGGAAAAAGATTTAGTGTAGTCATACCTAAATATAACTAAGAAATCGACGGTCCATGTGTTCTTTGAGTTCATTGTAGACGTGGTTCTGTATCTAAATTGGCTAATTTGGTAACCGTTATATTTTAGGGATGTGTTGAACAGACGATGACAACTTTTCTGATATATTTTATGAAAATTAAGGTTCTAAATGAGCCCCTAGTCAGTTTAGGAAGACTCTGGTTATTTAAATTTGCTGTGGTCATGTGAATACAAACTGAAGATATGTCAGAGTACATTTTGCATCTCTAACTTTGTGAATTCTCAGACTAAAATGCAGGTATGGTTACATGGCTTCTATATATGGGACCAGTAGCGGAGAAAATGCAGAGACAGAATAGGCAAGGGCAGTTAATGTGTTGTTAATAGAGGAGTGAAACGTGGTAAATAATTCTTAAATAGTCATTTACACAGTATATCATGAACCTGCTTATGCACGGATTTCAGTAAATGAAGTGAATGTAATGATGAAATCGTGTTGTTTAGGCCTGTAACTGAATCTCAGAATACCCTGACCGGTAAAAGTTGCTGCGGTAATTCTTCCCTTTCAGTAAATAAGTCATTGCCGTATGACCCTAGTGCTGCTAACGTAGCAGACAAGCATATTTATGTAAACAAGGTGTGTTTAATAGGTCTAGTCGTCATGAAATTGTCTGTAAATAGTGTTTAAAGGGTAATTTAACAAAATTCGACGTAATTCTAATCACGAAGGGCGGCAAAATATCCGTGCACACACATGGAAGATCAAAACTGATTTTGAATTACCTCCCTTTAATTACAAAAACCCGTAAAACCCAATTTTTGATGGAATCTGTTCATTTTTTTGTAGCTATTTTGTTGTTTTTCATAAAATTGTATACGCATTTCGTTAGTTATGCACCATTTCTTGACGTTTTGGGCAGTTTGGTCTCAGAAATACTGATATCATGCTAAACATTTGTCAAAAAATACGTTTTTTTGCCTTAGATAGATCCCTCACGCCATTTATCGTCTATTTGTATTAAAATGGCATGTCTGCGTTATTATTTCTTATTTTGAATAGAAAAGATGCACAATAGAAGTATTCGGTTTGTTACGGCTAATGGAGTAAGCGTTAGAAATTCAAATACTTTGTTGACTTTTCTGAAATTTGGGCACCGTGAATGTCCATATAGATATAAAATTTGTGGTTATTACCGATTAAGCTTGTTAAAACGGTATGTTTCTGTAGAGCCTTTAATTCAGTGGACATCTTGATGTTACTTTTAATTACATTCTACTTTTAAAATAACTTTTTTTGTGATAAATTAGACAAATTTTCTTCAAAATTCAGAATTTGGGAAGGGGGTGGGGTAAATCTATAAGGCATTGCTGGAAGAGTATAGGGTTCATCAATCAAATACGCACGCATACGTTGAGTAAACATGCTGTTCTTTGTCCTGTCAAATTTTGGACTTTGCAAATAAAAGCATAAGCAGATGACAACAGATCATGTAGCAATATGACAAATTATTTTGAAACACAGCAGCCGTACACAAAATGGTCTCGACCTGGTGATAGATATGGATGCATAATTTCCATCTCGTTGATATGCTGTCTAAACCAAAGCTATTTTCTGGTCCGGAAATGATCCTTTTATAATCCAAAACAGTTTCAAGTACATATAAAAGCATTGGTTTTCATTTTTTAGGTATGACTTCACTAAATCGGTGGGACTTGGAACCAGCCAATTTGTGTAGGGAACTTACGGACCTATTAGATATCTGTGGTCTCTGATTGGTTTAAAATGATTAGTAGCACTAAAGTTTTCTAGAATTAAAATCGAAAGTACAATGGTTGAACATAACAAAAAAATAGTTTATTAATTTTCTGATTAATTTTACGGTGTTCTGTGGCTATCTGAAAATATTGAATTTTTTGACAGAATGTAAACAAAAATCCTACAGACGAGGGGGTGATGTCCTACTGGTGCAATTTTCGGCTATAAAGTATCACTATATGTATATAAAAAAGGGCATTTATGGGTGTGACTAAGGTGGTTCTACAGATTTATTGGGGTGTAACTACTCAACGAATGTTTTGGTATGCGGACCGTGCTTAAATGTTATACAGTAATTTTTAGTTCATTTCAGCCTCTAAGGAATGACAACTCTGCACATTGTGAAACAGCTTTTAAAAAGAGTTTCATCCCATTATCTTGACCTCAGCAGGCTGTTTTTAGCTCATTTGAGCATGAAGTGCTCAAGGTGAGTTATTGTGATAGCCTGGTGTCCGTCTTCACAAGAATACAAACTTTTGATAGGCATTTACATGTCAAGAGATCTACAGTATGAATAGCACCACCCCATCACCTTCAAATCCCCACCACCTCGTACTCCAACCCACCACCTCATTAAAAAAATTGGCCATAACTTCGATTTATTTACTCGCCTGATCGTTCATTGACAAAAAAATGGCTATTTTGTACATGTAGGCAGCTTACATGGCATCTCAAATATATTTGGAAAAACGGGGTTTGGGACAAAAAAATAGGGACAGTTCAACTTTGGTTACCGAAAATTGAGATTGTTGCCAACTTATAAACATTCTAGAGACTTCAATTCTGGGTATCTTGTTTCGACACTTCTTGCAATAGGTAGTGTCAATATTTCTGCTGGTAACTACATTTCCTGACTTTTGAAAGGTTTTTCAATCGAATAACTGAAAAGAAAATTTTCAAAACTCCTCACATTTCTCATTTATTTATTAGAACCCCACCACCCTGGAAGTGCGCACCCCACAGTTTTCTTACACCACATTTTGTGGTGGTAGGGAGAGTCAACCACCCGTGAAGATAATTGATCTAGATTTATTACAATGTATCCTGTTTTATGGACAAAATAATTCTTCAGATATTTTGCAGTATTTGTTTATTATTTTTTCATCGTTTAAGTAAATGCTTTATAGGAATAAAGATTATTATAAAACACAAACATAAAGATAATGTAAACCTATTGTACTTGGTATACATGTATATATATATACAGTTTATTTAGGATAATGTAACAGTGACACAGTAGAAGAGTCCAATATTATTGTGAACAATTAAACAGATAATTTACGGTTTAAATTTTTCTCGTGCGCATTATCTACATTAATATGCATTAAGTGTAAATTAGTGGCACATTATCCTTAATGAATAGTAGCTACACAAGCTTAAATGGCTACAGGCTTAACTTGATCCTCGGACCAACTCCCACTGTTTCAACAGATCCCTGTAGGATTATAGGATCAAATGGTATCGGTGGTCAAGAGACGTCAAGAGACACATGCCCGCTTTAAATCTAGGTAAACTATGTACACAAGGTCAACATTATTAGTATACAGGAAAAATAATGAGAAAGTATTTCAGTTTATGTGTACTTGATGAGGACATGTGACACTTTGTAAAGGTTAAACAGACAGGCAAGTTGTGGCTAGACCAAAAATGTGTTTACGGTCTCCTGAACGACCTGAACCTTTACTGCCAATGTCAAATTTTATTTTTTTTTATGAGAAAATGATCAAAAAGACCAATTTTCAAGTGTTCCGGGGTAAAAAAAGGCAAAAATTAAAAAATATGAAAAAAAGAACCTGAGGTCAAACCGACCTTAACTTTTTTGGCAAAGTGTCTGGAAACACATATTTTCTTTGTTTGGCCTTACTTTAAAAAAAAATGCACAATGGTAGTTGTCCATTACTAGTTCACAAATACATGGATAGGAAGTTTCAGAAGGTAGAAGTAAGTGACATTACACACTAAAAACTAATTATGCGATAAAATGAATAAAGGATAAGAGGTGTAAAAATCAGTACAAAAAATGTTCATATAATCAATCAGAATACTGTAAATCGTGAAGTATTAGCGGGAACTTTATATTCATTTTTTTTTCCGCGAGAGCACTCCGTTCGTTTATTCGTCATTTGGTATATTCAAAGTTCTCTGGAAATGATCGATATTATTACGACTGCCTGAACCTACAGGATCAGTTATTCGCGCATTTATGTTCTCGTGAATTGACATGTAGATTAAAAAAACTGTTTGTCTTGCAAATTCATAGTGATTTACAGTAAATATGTAACAGCAACAACAGCAAAAGTAACATAATTATATCAAAATGATGGCACAATTTTCCAGGACATTTCATGTACTGCTGTTTCTTTTTCAGCACTTTCTATAGACATATATTATTTCTTCTATGTCTCTGCTCCAGGCAAAGTCTTTTTAAAATGCACTGGACATAATAAATTTAAAGTTAATAAAATTAGTAAAGTTGCGTTTCTTTCACCAGTCAGTATAATATGAATACACTTTGTGAATATTCAAAAAGTTGAAGATTTTAACTTGGCTATTTTGAAAAATAAGAAGAGTTATCCTAGCCTCCACGGAGATGTGACACGCTTTGGTTAAGTTTTTGAACTAGTCCGTGTTTCTTCTTCACATATACTGACTTTCAACTTGCTGTGCTTGTTTACCATCATGTCCTCTGTCTTAAGTAACTCTTTCAAGGATTTTGCATGAGTTATGGGCTTTTCTCTACTATATCTTTATTCTGGTAAATTCTTCATATCAGACTGTGTTTTTTTTCCTAGTTTTCTTTGGAGGTTACCACATTGTCTATACTTCCTCTCCAAGACCCCTAGCTGGATTTGCAGGATGCACCAGTATGAAGTCTAGTTGTGCTTATTATAATTGGGGGTCACTAGATCAAAGGTCAAGATCACAGGGACCTGAAATCAGAAAATCTTGTCTGCACATCTCCCAAACACTTTGCTGGATTTTCATAAACTGCCAGAAGCCTCAATATGAAGTCTAGTTAGGTGGGAGACAAAAAAAATTTCATAGAAAGCAATTATTAGTTATTAAACATCTACACAAGGGAATGTAATCCCATATCTGCTTTTTGAATCTTGACAGAATTACTCCCCTTTTAACTTCAGGTTAAATTTGTTTATGAAGTCAGTCCAGTATTGGCTTGTAACTTGAAATACTTACTATCAATAACTACATAAAAGAAAACAATCCCTATAACTCTGTTAGGGTATTTAGATAGATTTATGTCCCTTTCTTGGGTCTTAGAAAGGTTTGCCATGTCTGTATATTCACCAATCACAGGGAGAGGAGATTTTGTTAACCTGCCTACAGACATCAAGTTGCTATCAACACTGAATGTTATCTTCAGCAGAACACTTTAAGGTCAGACCAAGATAACGGCATACACGTCTTCTACACCCCATTCTGCAGGACTCAATACCCACAGCAATCCTACTTCCCTCCTGCTATTAGAGACTGGAATAATCTGCTTGCAGACGTCATGTCAGCCGAGTCAGTTGACTTGTTCAGAGCTCAACTGTCCAAATACTTTATCTAAATTTGTTTTGTTTTTATCCTTCAACTGAAATATTCTCACTTTTATTTCTATTTTCTCTCTCTCTCTTTGCACACACAGTCGATAATCTTCAAACAGTTGAAGGTGGCCAGTAATACAGAAGAAGAAGACAATTCTATTTAATAGAAATGTATTTTCTAATGTTACAATGCAAGCAATGTGAATAGTCGAGCACATTGTCATCTGACAGCATTTGTTGACTTAAAAATCAATTCTAAGGTTCTTACAGAAGTTGATAGCTTAACGAATGAAAATACTTCTTAGACACTTCATTACTGTATTAAAGTGCACAAGTCAAGGTCTCCGAGCAACAGCTGAGCAATTTCCGGTTTCAGACCTAAAAATTTCCTGGAAAGTTTTCAATATCTATGCAGTTATTAAATCAAGGCCTTGTAGGAAGATTTTATAAATGCTAGCAGGTGTCTTGTGACAAATCTATTTGATAACAAGAAATATCTTTAAAAAAAGATCAACAGCATTGAGCTGAGGTACATTTTAGCATATACATGAGCATCGTTCCTGGGAAAGTTACCAATGGAGGCGGTTGAATATGAAGTCTATCTTTAGATCATTTATCAATGAAGCAATCACATTCTCAAGAGGGTTGTTTACAAATTCCATTCGTCATGCTTTTATTCGTAACATTTGATTGGTGTAAAAAGTAGGCCAAAAACCAGCTTATGCAAAAAAAGGCTATTCATATATTAATTGCTATGGTTTTCTGCCAAGGGATGCTATCATAATTTGTTTAGTTCATATGAATTTTTCAGCATTCTTTCCCTTGATAAATTCAAATTTTTAAGCACAATTGGTTTTCTACTTGATATCTAGATGACCTCTGACATTTAAAGCTTGGCTATGGTGTAGAATAAGGAGGGTTATAATCTATACACATTTTTTTGTTTTATATGCACATTTCTGTCTTACACTTATCTCAGTAATAAACTGATGAAACTGATTTGAAATCAATGGTATCAATTGACTAACTCTGGGTTTAAATAAGTGCAACACACAGTCATTTTAGTTCAGTTTTACCAAACATGCTACATGTACCCACAAAATGTTTTTGTTACCATGGCGTTTAGCAAAGAATGCTTCTCCATACCTCCATGATTCTGTGATAAAAACGGATGTACGGGTGACACTGTATTAATGGTCCCCTCAGTGAAGAAGTCAGCCAGTACTGATGTACCGTAAATTGGATAATTTTCGTGTGATGGAAATCTCTAGATTTGTGAGCAGACAGACTTATTCGCGAATTTTAAATTCGCTAAAGGATAATTCTGTTATAGTAAATCTATGTGAAATGAATCTTTCGCTAGACTTTTAAATTTAGTAAAATTGGAAATTTGCAAAAATAGAGAAAATTAAATCTTCGTGAAAATTTCCCACTTTACAGTATCTGAGTTGGCCAAATGGCATTTATATTAAAACACATGAACTAAGTAGCCACATGATTTTAATGGCCAATTTTAGGCATTCCTTAGCTGTGTGCTAAAGACAGGTTTGACTATGCACATGCTCAGCTTACAATATCCACTGGATTGTGAAGTCTCTGTGGTCTAAGTGATCAGAGTCGCTGACTTGAAATCAATGTAACCTGTCATTGATTTAGGGTCATCGGTTCGAACCTTGCTACCGACCATGTCTCCCTTTATGTGAGAAAGTTGGCAGTTTGTTAAGGAGGATAGGGTTCTAGTACTGGCCCTTCCCAGGAAGGATGGTTAGGAAAACTGCCCGCCTGTATCAGTAAAAATAATTAAAATATGGTGAAAACAGACTTAAAGACCCACCACCTTCCCCCACCCCCCGAGAACAGAAATAAACTGTGAAAGGGGCAACATTTTCTTAAGTTTCTTGTCAAGTATAATAAAATGTGAAAATAACGATCAATAAAAACATAGAGCTTCATTTATGTTCTCAAGACACAGAATCAATATGACTTAATACAAGACTTGATTAGATCAATGAAAAAGTTTAAATTAGTTGAGTGATGGCTATCAGTTTGTACTTATTGATTGATCACCACCTGCTACAATAGAAATTGAATTTATATTTACCTGAGATCGGTTAAAGTAATTCAAGCGCATTATAACATTGGAACGGTGGTACGATCATTTTAACAATATAAGAAGAAAATTAACCAGTGTTTAAGCTCAGGCAAAAAAAAAAATAAAAAAAATATGTGCATGTTTGCGATCTTCTGATGGGCCTTTATATTTTACTGCTGACTTCTTAAAACTATTTTTAATGAGAAAATGATAAAAAATGATGATAATAATAATTCAAGTGTTTCAGAGCAAAAAAGGCAAAATGGAAAAAAGTAAATACAAAAAAAAACGTCGACCAATCTTGAAATTTTTTTTTGTAAAGAGACCAGAAACACACATTTTTTTCTTGGCCTAAAAACAAAAAGAAAGTGTAGTATAAATGGTGTATATATTATGTGTATTAATTAAATGAAGGTACGACTGCTACATATGAAGACGCTGTCATGCATTTCAATGGAAAGATCAACACAAGCAGGCTTTTTATAGTTCTGCACCCGCTTGACTGGCATTGCAGGCATGGTTTGAAAACCACAAAATAGTGTTGTTTAATGGATCGTACTTGGTAAAAGTGCTTCAAACCTGTAAACATCACTTAAATTAGGTTTCTTTTGTCAGCGTTTCTTAGTTCTTGGTCTGGTTTATAACATTGGGAGCGAAAAATTTAATCAGTAACAAAAAATAGAGGGTTTTGAGTTTGTTTGTTTCGAAAAAAGAAAGTAATGAAAAGTAGAGGGCAAAACTGTTTTTGTTTTGTAATCGTGACTATTGATATTTTAGAATTTCGTTATCTTTATGACCTGAACTTGAGGTCAACGTCGTTATGTACTATCTATAGATATCTGTACATATAAATCTTAAATTTGTAAAAGTTAACAGTGAAATTGTGAGATTTCACTTACGAATTAAGAAAGGTCACGTAGTTCCATTTTGTCATTTTTATACTGTACTACCTGCTCAGGCTTGAAATTCTTACCCTGTTACCTTATAAGGATTTCTGCCCTTGCGACATCAGCGCAGTCTGATCATGATCTGCACTGTTTGTTGTTCGGTCAGTAAGTCTTGGATAAGCACCCCTTTGAAATAATGATTGTACTAACCAAACTGATAGATGTTCGACACCGTTTGAGTAATCTAGCTTGGTGGTGGTTGATGGTTTGATTTTCGGAGCCGCCTTGGTGCAGTAGTAGTGCGTTCGCTTCAAACCCCACCAATGCCTAGTTGTTGTAGTGTCCTTAGGCAAGATACAGATAATTCCAAAATGCTTCTCTCTCATCGAGGTTGGTTACCTCTGAAGTGAGTCTCGAGATTTACTTAGTCTGTAGGACTAGCAGTCTTTGCCAAACCTGGAATGCGTATAAACGCAAGATCTGGGTCATGTTTAACCTAGGCTTTCATCTTTTCTTGCATGCATGATCTTCCAGTTTAGTCAGTGGTTGTTGACGTTCAATTTCATCACTGTCGCTTTATCCTAAATGATCTGTACCTCGTATTCTAGCTGAGATATTTTAAGAACAATGTGAGATAGTTCATTACACCGAAAAGCACTTAGCCGTAATACAAAAACATGAGTTTGTTAATGTATGGTCTTTAACGTTGCTACAGCTGATGCTACAGTGCCATCTTTTACTATTTTTAAGGCGAGATCAAACTTCGCATTTATTCTTTGCGAGGTGGAAAGCAATAACTTGACACGGAAAACAGCTGCTCCCTGGATCCTATTCTATAGAGAAAAAAAAAATTCCCAGAAAATTGTATCCAGATGAAATGAAATTATTTCAAACCAGCTTGTTTTATGACCCTAATCCCCCTGTTTTTAGCTCGACTATTCGAAGAATAAGGAGGCTATTGCACTCCCCCCGGCGTCGGCGTCTGCGTTGGTTAAAGTTTTTTATAAATTCAAATATCTTGAATACTATCAAAGGTATTGACTTGAAACTCAAACTATATGTTTACCATCAACATCTAAACCTGGGGAAACAATCCCCATAACTCTGTTTTGATTTTTGACAGATTTATGCCCCTTTTTAACTTAGAATTTTTGGTTAAAGTTTTTTATAAATTCAAATATCTTGAATACTATCAAAGGTATTGACTTGAAACTCAAAGTATGTGTCTAACATCAACATCTACACCTGAGGAAACAATACCCATAACTCTGTTTTGATTTTTGACAGATTTATGCCCCTTTTTAACTTAGAATTTTTGGTTAAAGTTTTTTATAAATTCAAATATCTTATCAAAGGTATTGACTTGAAACTCAAAGTGTGTGTCTACCATCAACATATACACCTGAGGAAACAATTCCCATAACTCTGTTTTGATTTTTGACAGATTTATGCCCCTTTTTAACTTAGAATTTTTGGTAATTTTTTTTGTAAATTCAAATATCTTGAATACTATCAAAGGTATTGACTTGAAACTCAAAATATATGTTTACCATCAACATCTACACCTGGGGAAACAATCCCCATAACTCTGTTTCGATTTTTGACAGATTTATATCCCTTTTTAACTTAGAATTTTTGGTAAAAGATTTTATAAAGTCAAATATCTTGAATACTATCAAAAGTATTGACTTGAAACTCAAAGTATGTGTCAACCATCAACATTTACACCTGAGGAAACAATCTCTATAACTCTGTTTTGATTTTTGATAGATTTGTGTCCCTTTGTAACTTTGAATTTTTTGTTAAAGATAGAATACTATCGAATGAATTGACTTGAAACTTAAAATGTATGTTAACTGTCACTATCTTCACCAATGTTTTTGATTTTTGACATATTTATGCCCTTTTTAACTTAGAATTTTGTCACAGTTTTTCCAGACTAAAATGGAAATACTCAAAATGGCTTTCTTTTGAAATGTCATAGAATAATTATGCAGCATGAAGCGGTCATGCTTTTTTAATTTTGAAAAGTTACAATATTATTCATGATCAAATATACAAGGTCATGTATTTCTTTGAAATTATCCCCCCCATCCTCCCTCCAGTTGGCTTACAGAATCCAGAGTAAGGCTTTGAATGCAATGTACATTTACAAAGGTCTTTGAACAAGTTTCATATCTTTGACCTTAATTCTTATAGACAATTACACAATACTCCTGTTCTTAGACAAAAACCCCATTTTACCAACAAGCTTTCGAATAGTCGAGCGTGCTGTCATGTGACAGCTCTTGTTCTAATTTGAACTTGTCTAGCTTTCAATTAAGACCGTTCCATTGATTGTTAAAGGGGTTTCATATGAAAATTTACTGACTAAATGGGGCCTAGACTGATCATGATCTGCACTGGTTACAAAAGACAAAACAGGACAAAGGCTGATAACATCCTTCGTGACAGCACAAAATATGAAATTCAAAAAGTAAAACAGGTCAAAAAATGTGATTATATATTTTCAATTGAAAAAGTGGGTAGGTGAAAATAGGGTTGCCCTGGTTGTAATGCTTCATTCTTTGGTACTTTTTTTTAATTCTCCAATAGAAAAGAACCATTGACTATCATTTTGTGAAATAAATTTGCTGGTACTAAGGTACACTTTTTCCGTGTTTACAATATAAACATTATACCTATGTCACTGCCGGCATTTCAATTATACCAAGCCAAGGTTATATTGAATTTTAATATTGATTAAATACTGTTTAAGTTTGCCCTACATTTTGACTTTATTGAGAGAAAAAACATGCGTCTCGGCATAAACAGTTTATTTAGGATAAAGTGACAGTGACACGGCAAAAAAAAAAAAGTCCAATGTTTTTTTGTGATATAGCCAGATGAGCACTATAATTATACCCTAAATGCGTACACCCTTCTTCTAAGGAGGCTCAAAACCATGGCAATACCTCGTCAACTTGTTTTATAAATGCAGTGAGACATGTGGTGACAGTCAGATAACTGGAGATTTGAGTGTAATTAAGTGGTTGACGGTGAGATTTGACAATGTAATGTCAGCGTAACATCTTTTATGATTGATCCTTATTTGGAATCGATAGAAGTATTATGGTAAAGATGGCGACTGCTCAGAAACATAATTGGTTCCCTACTGTAACTATCCTAAATTGTTCCAAACAATAAGGATCCTAAATGGTTCCCTACCGTAACGATCCTAAATGGTCCCTACCATAACAATCCTAAATGGTCCCTATCGTAACACTCCTGAATGGTCCCTATTGTAACACTCCTAAATGGTTCCCTACCATAACAATCCTAAATGGTCCCTACCATAACAATCCTAAATGGTCCCTATTGTAACACTCCTAAATGGTCCCTATTGTAACACTCCTAAATGGTCCCTATTGTAACACTCCTGAATGGTTCCCTGCCATAACAATCCTAAATGGTCCCTACCATAACACTCCTAAATGGTCCCTACCATAAAAATCCTAAATGGACCCTATCATTACACTCCTGAATGGTCCCTATCATAACAATCCTAAATGGTCCCTACAATAACAATCCTAAATGGACCCTATCATTACACTCCTGAATGGTCCCTACCATAACAATCCTAAATGGTCCCTACCAAAAAAAAATCCTAAATGGACCCTATCATTACACTCCTGAATGGTCCCTATCATAACAATCCTAAATGGTCCCTACCGTAACAATCCTAAATGGACCCTATCATTACACTCCTGAATGGTCCCTACCATAACAATCCTAAATGGTCCCTACCATAAAAATCCTAAATGGACCCTATCATTACACTCCTGAATGGTCCCTACCATAACAATCCTAAATGGTCCCTACCATAAAAATCCTAAATGGACCCTATCATTACACTCCTGAATGGTCCCTATCATAACAATCCTAAATGGTCCCTACCATAACAATCCTAAATGGTCCCTACAGTAACAATCCTAAATGGTCCCTATCGTAACACTCCTAAATGGTCCCTATCGTAACACTCCTGAATGTCCCTATCGTAACACTCCTGAATGGTTCCCTACCATAACAATCCTAAATGGTCCCTACCATAACACTCATAAATGGTCCCTATCGTAACACTCCTAAATGGTCCCTACCGTAACACTTCTGAATGGTTCCCTACCATAACAATCCTAAATGGTCCCTACCATAACAATCCTAAATGGTCCCTATCATAACACTCCTGAATGGTTCCCTACCATAACAATCCTAAATGGTCCCTACCGTAACACTCCTAAATGGTACCCTACCATAACAATCTTAAATGGTCCCTACCGTAACAATCCTAAATGGTCCCTACCGTAACACTCCTAAATGGTTCCCTACCATAACAATCTTAAATGGTCCCTACCGTAACAATCCTAAATGGTCCCTACCGTAACACTCCTAAATGGTTCCCTACCATAACAATCTTAAATGGTCCCTACCGTAACAATCCTAAATGGTCCCTACCGTCACAATCCTAAAGAGTTCCCTACTGTAACAATTAATTAATCAGAGACAGCCCTAATGTCAATGCAGACACGTTCTCGATTGTGTGTAAAGATTTGTGCATGCATCGGCAGAAACAGTCTGTATGCTGTGACCTTTATGAAGTATTTAAAATTCAGCGGATGAAACTAACAGTGGAAACAAACAAAGAAACTATAACAAAACAATAAAGAGAGTTTGGAATATAAGATCTGTTTTTAGGGATAAAATCGCAAAGATTATAACCAGCTTGTGCTGTATCTTCGTATCCGTAGGCTAGCAATAATGTAACACCTACACTTCATATACCTATCCAAGTACAATTCTCTTGAAATATTAAATTGCACTTAACGAAGTGCAAGCATTCAGAGAAGTGGTGGTTTTAGTAGCATTCAACTTCTCTCTATTAGATACACTGTATAGATATACCCCACCCACTCTAGCAATGAGTTTTACTTTTTTCCTACATTTGTAATTCAGTAACTCATAAGTGTGAGTGCGGCAACCTTAGCCCCTTGGTTTGACATTATATTGATATTTATATCTGTGGGTATTTAAGAAGTTATGGTTCTGGTGATAAATGTGAAAGAACAGCTCCCTAGCCAGTTGTGATTGCATGGTAAAACTTTTGTATTCATGCACTTGTATAGAGAAATCCTTTCTGTCTAAACAAAATAATTTATGTCTATCAAACAAATCTCAACTCAAGCTCACCTCTGAAGACTTATTTTTGGTTAGAAACAGATAAGTTTATTTCCTTCTTGACAAACAGAAGACAAATGAGCCATAAAAGATCTGACCAGTAGGGGGGTCAGCAAATGAGGAAACAGATCTCACCGTGTCACTGTATTTGCATATGGTTAGATAACAATTTTTATTATATTTATAAAAACTGTCAGGAATAAAACTTGAAAGATATCCCCACTTATCTACCATTTTGTATGCAGTTACACCCATGATGCACTGCACAACTGCATATCCTGATTTTCAAAACTGTTAAAAAAATGCCAATCTGCCATCACTGTAATACGAGGGTTGACCACAAAACTGCCATGACTTACATGAAATAAGGACTTGCAACAGTTTTGTGGTCAACCCTCAGACTATACAGTCATATACAGGAGACTGCATTTTCGATACAGTATGTGCAGATAAACACTAACATACTTAGTTTATACTAATTTATTTTAGCTCGATTGTGAAGAAAGCTTGTAGCTTATCGAGTCACTCTCAAGTCTGCTTCATGGAAAAACCAGAACTGGTGCTGTATGAGGAAGTATGGTCGTGACCCCAGCGGGGCTCGAACACGCAACCTCCGGGATGAGCTTAGTGGGAGGCTTTGTTTGACATCCAATGAAAAAGCCTTATTTTACTATGTGCACTGATATAAACTTAGAGCATGTTTATAGATGTTCTATGAAATTTTGAATGTAGGTGTACAGCGATTTGAAATCAGAGGATAAATAAAGTTGCCCACTTGAGTCATATATAAGCTAGGTCATCTTGAAAATTTTTCTCAATGTGTGTCTAATTTAATTCGGATGACCTTGTCCTTATCATGAAAAGCAATAACTGACACAGCTTGAAAATAAACTAGAAGTCATTCACCTAATATCTAGCTATGACATTGAAGAAAAATACATTGAAATTTCTCTGGAAAAGAAATGACTGTCACCCAGAATGCTTGTAATGAAAACTCTTCTGCTACAGTAATTACCCTTTCAGATGTCTTTCATGTCAGGATTTTGACTGTAATTATTTTCCATTGCTGTATAAATGAGTTGTAATTAAATGGCTATGGGTATTGACAACCTCAAAATAACCAATCAGAATTCAAATCATAAAGCAGTATAGCAGAATGATACAGCCTTAGAGACAAAATTATTCTTGTGACAGTTGATAGTGTCTCACCTATAACAGGAAGAATTGCATGGTTTACTTCCCTTTATGCTTACTATTGTAGATCAGATCAATACAGCATGATCTGAGTGTTTGATCTACCTTTACAGGTTAGGTAAAGTTGGCATTATGTGGTGTATTACTTGAATTCTTAGGTCTATTTATGAGGATCTATTGGGGAATACTCTCATGTCATGAATTATTTTGTGCGAATATTTTGAGTTAAGCATGGCTGATTGATGAAGCATTTTATAGTGTGTTTTTTTTGTTGGTCAGTGGAAAACTTCATAAAGACTGATTTTCAGTTCATTTGTACGTAGTTTAGGGTCGAATGAGGTGATTTGAGATATAGTAAAATTGTGTCAAGACTTTTGTATACGTCTCGAAGATAACATAGCGAGGTAACGTTTCAGCTTAGACTTGTGTTACCATTATCTTTACATTTATGACTGTGTTGTCGGAGAAAACATGAATATTCAGTACATTTGATCAAGAGGTGTAGTGTAAATTTCTGACTATTAAGGAATTATTGACGATGGATAACTCGATGGAGTGGCTGTCGAACGACGTTTGTGAGGGATTTGCCAATTGTGGCATCAGTGTGGATCCGGCTGGAGACACTTTCTCGCTCTTGCAGGAAACTGACAAACAGAAAAATAATAACCAAAGTTTTGATTATGGAAACCTCGGATATAAGGATTCCAGTTTTTCGTCTAAAGGAATAGTTCATAACGGTGGCATGAATTCAATGCAAAACAGTTTGAATTTGGGATCGAATATGCCGGTAGAAATACCGGATTCTCAACAATCCGGTGAGATGCAAAATGATTGCATTTCGGTACAACAGTATGAAGCTGCTGATTCTAGTATGGCAGATTTTGCAAATGTAAGTTAAATTGTTACTTTTTCTAACGCTTTCCAGATGTCTGAAATTTTCTCCCTCAGCCTCACAGTTACTGGACTAAGCAGTGCTACAGTCCACAATTAAATATATGCTTCGCTTGGCACAAAAAAAAGAGATACAGTACTATCATGTCGAGACAATAATTCAAGATTCATCAGCCAAATAGGCCAGTACATTTTTATTATGTTCACACAATGTATTTCAACAGCGGTTTTTTTTTTTATTTAGAGAAGTTAAATTTTTAACACTATGAAATACAGTTCCTTGAATGACTGACTGTAATGTGTTTACATCGTTGTACTGTGTTTACATCAGATTCTACACATTGCGTTGATATAATGAAAAGGAGTGTTGAACAAAAAAAGAGAACTGCATTTTGGCAATGTATTGGATTGGATCATTTGGTGCATCTCTGAGAAATAGATGTAGAACTATAAAAAGGTGGGAGGGGTAAAGGCAGTCAGTGCATGCTACCAAGGCGCCTATTTTTGATCTGAGACGTCAAATTGGGCATGTTTGCTATTTTATCATAGTCAAGGTCACATATCCAGGCATTTTGTGGGAATTTTATCATTAGATAACAGGCCATTATGTCTGCCAAGGTTTGTTTGCCCCACTTTCGTATTTGTATTGAATTGTAGAGCTAACAGACCGTAGGTGTGTTCTTCATGGTCAGTACTGGTTTAAAAGCACTTCTTAGATAAAAAAAAGAAACAGTAAACATTTTCTTGGATATGTTGTAATTTACTGTTCATTTAGAATAATGTGACAGTGAGATGGCAGAAAAGTCTTCGAATATTTTGTTAATCGTTGTCAAGCTAGTATAATGTAAAACACGTTACAGTAAAACCCTGCATATAACAAACACCTTAGGACCATTTAAATTTGATCCCCATATCCGGAGTATGTTATGTCCATAAAACATCTTCATATTAAAATAAAGATTAGGAAAAAAATTCAGGGGGCCTAATAAATTTGTTCCTTATGCACTTATATCTAGAACTTCGCTATGTCTGGAGTCGCAATATACAGAGTTTACTTTATATGTATTATGTCACTGTCATATACTGTTAAAGGTGTTGGCTACTGTTTCCTGTTATGTGTATACTATATATAAGACATAAATTGTCCAAATAAGAGAAAATTCTTCAGATTTTGTATATTGACCGAGAATCGAATCTGAAAAAGAAAAATGAAATAAACATCCAATTATCTGCCCTTGAAAATAACATTGAGAAAGCAGTTCTAGGTATTTTTTTCCTATTTGGAAAATTTTGGCCCAATATATACCTGTAGGAAATGGTTGCGAACACCTAGGCAAATAATCTGTGTCCTAAGATACAAGTATTTTACCTGTAGTTCATAAACAAATCAATATATTTTAAGGTATGCAAACCCTTGAAATGCCGGAGAAGGCTATTCATACAATAAATTGGATAAAAATGACTAAATGGCTTTAAAATTAAGATTTAATCAATATAATGAACTGTGCTGCGTGTTCCATGCAATTCATCAGGCACAGTTGTAGTAAAATCGTTACAGGCTGAATACCTTAAATATTGTCATAGTTTTAGTGGCTAAAATAAAACCAAAGTTTATGCTCTAATAACCTGGTTTTCTAGACATGTACATATTGGTGTCCTTGAGTTTTAGATTACTAGCTAGTGTCTATGTTTACATACACTATGTTGTCTACATAAACTTGACTTCTCATCTGGTAAAAAGACTAAATATAAATAAGGGTTGAAGGAGTTTAAGAGAAAAAATGGGCTTGGGTAATCACAAGGATTTTTGTATTATGCCTTCAGCGATATGTGAACATTTTTTCTTTTGTGATAAACCATGCACCAGAATTAAACTTATTCAGTCTAGCATGGCCTAAAAATCATAAATGTAGGGCATGGTACACATGGTACATGTAAACATAGATACTATGCCTGTTACCTGCTTTCTTTAATGTGGATACTAATCCTCAGATTAATACTATCTGCAGTACAGACTTATTACAAACTTATTTATGAAAAATATGGAGAAAAAACTTACAACAAATTTGCATGGCAGCCTTGTAAACAGTGCCACAAAACTACGGTATTCCCATGAGAGTGGAGATATTTGTTGTTTGGAAAATTTGCTGACAACAGGTGATTCTGACCTACAGAACCTGCAGATCATGATCAGCCTGTACATTGGTGCAGCGTAGTCATGATGATAATGCGGTGTTCGCTATTCAGTCAGTAGTTTTTCAGTGTGCGCCCCTTTAAAGCAATAATTAAGGGTTTCGTGCAAATTGAGATATAGACATTTTAGAAATTGACCAATAAGCAAGGGTTAATAACCACTCCCCCCATCGTAAAAAACTTAAAACCTTCAAGTTCTTCTATAAAAAGTTTTATTGTAGATTCGGGAACACAAACTTTAACTTAACCATATTTTAATGATATTGGACAGAAGATGGCACTGTTTTCAAGTGTCTATAAAAAATCAAAGCCGACAGAATAGTTGTACATGTTAGACGTGTGTTTTATAATCGATGTAGAAGGTATTTATTCAAACTACTTACCTCTTGACATACTCAATTGTACAGGTTCAGCATAAAGCATGCTTGTGTTATGAAACGCTTCGATATTTTATTGTCTCATAAAACCTATCAAGCCAGAGAATGTTATGAGAATGTTAGTCAGTTATAACTTTTCTTAATTGACAAGAATGTGAATCACTTTGACTTTGTGAGACAAAAAGTTCACGTTTTTTTTACCTTCGGATCAATTCATGAAACCCTGAATTCACTAACAAGTGAACCTGTATGTTTCCAGAAATCGTTCATTGCCAGAGAACTTTGAATTAGCATAATGATTAATTTGCGCACAAGAGCTGTTGTGAAAAAAAAAACGCGATAAATAAAGTTCTCGCCAATATTCTATGATTTACAGTGTTATATGGAGCGGCATGTAGGTTAGTTAATGTCCGTAGTACAATCAGTTAATGCAAATGAAAATGGTGTCTATAGAGGTTTGGCATTTGTATTGAAAAGAAATGAGAGGGTGGGGTAATAACTAATTGTAGTCTACAATCATGCAATGACTGTAGAATTAATATCAGGATGACCCTGTTCGAAGACTTTTCTAATTGGTAAGGTTTGTTTTAAAGTATGGCAGCCTGCCCCGGCTGTTTTTCCTACACCTTTAACTTCATATGACTATTCATAACCTGAGCATAGATAACTCGGGAACACCTGTGGTTCGACCAGGTTGTTTTTAGCTCATCTGAGTCAAAGGCTCAGAATGAGCCATTAGTATGTGAGATTGGTCGAGTGTCCATCATCCATTGTCCAACAGTTTAACTTAAAGCTCTTCTCAGAAATTACATGTAGCATTTATACCAAACTTGCTCTGTAGCATCCTTGCATTGACCCCTATCAAAAATGGGATATAGTTTCAATTACATTTGTCTTACAGTAGTGAACAAATGCAACCAATCTGTTTCTGTGTTTAGAAATTATTCCACGAGAATAAAACTAGTAATCAGCTATTTTCATTCAACTGGGAAATCATTGAGTATGGTATCAGTTTATACTAGTTACTCGGTTGAATGCATCCATTCTAGGGCATATGAGCAACGTAACGCAACATGTTTATCACATTCACATCTTTATAACCTACATGAATTACACATCATTGTGTCGAAGATGTTCTCAGTTTAGTCAGGCAAGCGCTATAATACAACAGTCAGGGTCCTCTTACTTGTGACGTCAATGGAAGTGATGCAGATGAATGACTTCTCTCATGGTTTATTAGTCATCTCAGATGTTATTCAGCATCATAAACCTACAGCAGCAGCTGTTCTGTTATTGTTTCGTGCCATACAGAAGATCTTGATACTATTGATATTGTAAATGTTAGCATTGAATGGTTAGATATTAGTCTATAACAGCCGCTTTTATATAGACTTTGTGATATAAAAGCTTTTTTTGTATGTCTGTCATTGGATATGACTTTACGCCAGGCATATCATTTGCTCTCAAACTGGATTTGTTGTTCTTCGAATTTTTAGCTCTGCTGGGCTTTGAAACCCCCCCCCCCCCCGCCGCTAAATAATTTAAGATCTAAATGACCCACAGTCTTACTTCATAGGATGATCGATGTTATAAATAAATGACCCCTATTGCTGTCAGGGTCAGTTACCATGGTTTCAGGGACAATTGAGAATCTTCTGGAATTATAAGATGCATTTGTCTATTTTCAGATGAAGAAGAGGGAACAGAAAAGAAGACCGAAACCAAAAGATGGTTCAGTTTTGATTTGTCAGATATGTGGAGATAGAGCCCTTGGTTACAATTTTGATGCAGTAACTTGTGAATCATGTAAAGCTTTCTTCAGAAGAAATGCACTTAAAACAAAGGTAAGTACCCTTAAAACAAAGGTAAATACCCTTAAAACAAAGGCAAATGCACTTAAAACAAAGGTAAAATACCCTTAAAACAAAGGCAAATGCACTTAAAACGAAGGTAAATACCCTTTAAACAAATGTAAAAGTCCTTTAAATTAAAGGTAAACACCATTACCTTTAAAATGGTGTACATTTAAAGAAAGAAAGAAATTAAAGAAAATAATGCTTAAAACAAAGTTAAATGCCCTTAAGACAAAGGTAAATCAAAGGTAAAAAGCTCTTGAAGCAAAAGCAAGTGCCCTAAAAAGCAAAGGTAAATGCACTGGGAGACTTTAAACAGCGCACACTTCTGACAAAAATTTTGTTTGTGAATTTGAAGAAAATTTGGCAGCATCAAGCATCTGAACATAAACTGAACAAGTTGTGCAGTTTTCATTGGAAATTATCGACAGTTCTAGAAGAGTGAATGTTTCTTACAGCGATACCCAGAATCACTAAATTTAAGATAAGTAGAGCATTCATTACAGCTGTTTCAGAGCAACTCAAGTGGAGCATTTTCCCGTTTTTGAAACCAGGGTTATTCAGATTCTAAAATTTCCAGGGTGATTTGTGTAGATGAAATTAAAGTCTGCCAGTCACCCATTGCAAGTCCTGATTCAGTGGCCGAGAAATTTGTTGTGTTTTGAAATGCTCCCTATTATTAGATAAACAAGAAACTGTGTTGACTGTATGCATTCACTGCAGTGAGTCATGTACTTTATGATTGTAAGCCATGCCTAATCAACTATTGTTTAGTAATAAAAGCTGACTGCAATTAAACCTAAATTAATAGATCCACTTGTTTATCAGCAGAAGTTTTATTTGCAATTGCATAAATGTCCTCCACCTTGACTTACTAAAAATATATTTTCAACAAGTTTCATTCATTACTTTAAGAGTCCTGAAATATAATCTAAAATATAAATCAGCAAAAGAAGTTGGGCACCTAGGGTTTTGTTTGAGATTGTGCCCATTAAGGTCTGGGTTATGACCCTTGTTTTGGCAAAACATCATTTTCAGCTTGTGTCATACTTGAGATAAACATAAGAATAAACGTTTTTTTCTCTTGACTTTAAATTCTAGCTGAGCTTTTATATGAAAGTGAAGGGTGTTTTTATTGAAATTTCTTGAAGCTAAAAAATGCAAACTTCAATGCTACAAGTTGGCTAGCCTCACTACCTGGCTTGATGATAATACATGTTTTGTATTTTAATTAAAAAGTAAGCCTTTTCTCTAAACAGGGCTTCATCCTCGACATTTTTAACTGCAAAGGGAGTTAATTGTGTAGGAAATTAGTGGGCAGATAATCAGAATCACAGCTAAATCCAGTCTAGAAGTTTGCAAATGTATTGTTTTCATCACCAAAGCAGTTCAATTAAGCCCAAAATATTGCATACCCTGTAATTTTTGTCTTGCAAATGTAATGCAGATCAGAGCAAAAAATGTTACTCGTGTATGACATTATACCCGAATGAATGATGATATCAAATGCAACATTGAAAATCTAGATGTTGCAGGTAATTTATACCATTCTAGACTAAACACAAAACAGAATATTTACAATAGGCAATGTTTAGAGGCAAAACACCTTCTAGTGTGTCTCGTGTTCCTGCAAGCTGTAACAATAGTTGTCATGTGGTTGGTTTTCCTCAGTGACGTGTCATTTTGGTTTATCTCACACTGCTGTGTTTGATGAATGCATAGTACTTTCAGAAGAACAGTATGACTATATCCTAAATAAGGCGGTGTAGGAAGGAAGTACTGAAGGAAAGGAAGATAACACCATTGTACATTACTACGCATGTTGTTCTGTATTGTCAAAGCCAAGTAGATCTGAGTATTGACATGAAAGTCGTAAGTCCAGGGCCGAGACAGAGGTACAGATTGTGTGAAGAGGTTCACTTGGTGACGTTATTCAAATATAGAGTTACTACCACCAAACCCAAACCCCCACCCCATGAGGAAAACCAAAAGCAAATAAACGAATATGAAGTTGAATGTGTGCATTAATATGTGTCATTTGTATCGTAATGTTTTTTTTCAGGTTTTCACATGCAGTTTTGAGGGAAACTGTAAACTTGATCAGCACACCCGGAAGTTTTGCTCAGGATGTCGACTAAAGAAATGTATCGACGTTGGGATGAAGAAACAATGGATTCTCAGTAAAGTTTTCAGATCATATGAATTTATTTCTGTGCATTTTTACTTCATTTTACCTTCTCCTTGGTTGGAATCAGGTGCAAAGCATGAAGCTATTCATTAGTTGGATGTTCAGTGGCAAACCAACTTAAAACCTGTGTAAAGTTCTAATCTTTAAACTTTGTTTAGCACCCAGTCTGGGACCTATACTAGACAGGCAACCTAAAACCTTGGTTTAACTCCTAACCTTTGTTGAGTTCCTACTTTAAGGATAAAACAGAAAAGTCTTTTACACAGGTGGCTGCCTAGATTCAGTTGTGTTTAGATAGCAGCTTCAAACATGCTAATAGGAGGTCCTAGTAGATGACCCAATATTGACTTCCACGTCACTAGATCAAAGTTCAAGGTCACAGTGACTTCGCATAAGATCACTTGACAACCTTTGATTGAAGGTTTTAAACTTTCTAGGCTTATAGGTAATGAAAAGTAAATGATCCCTTTAGATATTTAGGTCAAAGGTCACGGTTGAACTGATTTTGCATTTTACAAAAGAACAGTTTCCACTTTATTATTCAACATCCCTTTTACTCAGTGTTAAACTTGATTTATAACTAAATCTGATGATAAAAAATTACTTTTGTAAGCAGATGCTGTAATTACAGTATCAGAATCAACAGTTTCTTACACTGCAGTAACTAGGGGGAATAATTATTTGCATATGTGTTTCACAAGTATGTTTTGTTTTATTGTTCATTTAGAAACATGTTTTGCATCAATTTATTTTCTTTGTTTAACAGATGATGAACAGCTGGCAAAAAGACGTAAAAAGAGTTCACGATCAGGCTCCGCGGAGGAAAGAATGTATCAGCTACAGGACGATCAGACCGTCTTGCCGCAGCAAATGACATCGCCTATGACATATTTGCCGCCACATAAAATGGATGTCTACCAGTCACAAGGCAGTGGCTGTGAAACTAGTATGAACTCGACTAACTACATGTCGGACTCGACAGATACGAGCAGTATGAGTAGTCCGCTGGATACTTTTACGCAGGAACCTATTAAACAGGAAGTGAATCCTGTCGATGAAGATTTTTTACGACCTCTCACTCCAGAAATTGAAGCAGAAATCCGTAACTTGGAAAAAGAGTATGCGGGAGTGTTCGACAGTGGATATTCCGAGGATCAAGCCAAAAAAATAGTGGAAAAGCCGCACAGTGCTAATGACTTGTTCAATATGACAGATATATTTATCCGACGTTTAATTAAATTTGCCAAACATATACCTGAATTCAAGTCTTTGAAACAAGAGGACCAGATCCATCTGCTAAAGGTAATGTATTTGTAGTCTACTTTTTTTCAATGTTTCACTAACGGCAGAATTTGGGATCATGGCTCCCAAAGAGGGTCATGTCACAGGGATATAAAGTTATTTTGAAAAGACAATGCATTTACATGGCAATGGTATTACTCACTGGCTAAAAAGAACTAAAGTACCGTATACCCCATATAAATGCCCCCCCTTTTTTTTAAAAGACAGATATTGACGTTTCAGGACTTGAAACAGGCGTATGAACACAGTAATTCATATATGTTCTTCTTTGATTCATATACATTACCACAGCTTTGCGGTTAATATGAGGGTTGATAGCAAAACTGCATTACCTTGCAAGAAATAAAAAAGAACTTAAAACAGTTTTGCGGTAAATCCTATTCGGCAACAATTTCTTCATTCAGCATTTCTGATACCAACAAGGCAGTCTCAACCAGACTGAAGTGGAATATTCTGTAAATGGTCCTAAAATACTAAATTGCTTTAAAGTGTTTCAGCTTGGCTGCATAAGATGGCCACCAGAGCTGAAAATAGAATCTAGGCCAGTTTTAACCGAACTTCACAGAGAAGTTCATTCATTGTTTGACCTTCTTGTATATTTGTAACATTTATTTTGATTGGTTAAAAACAGCAATAAGATTCCCATAAAGACGCTGTAACTGTATCTTTTGCTTTCTCATGTTAAAACTTTAACTTTCTCGTGAAAATACTTTTTAAACCCATGTCAATCAGTGAATCCAATTAAATCAAAATGTTACCCACAATGGGTAGTGGGACCTGGTGAAGCATTGAAACATGCAATCGTAAATATCAACCCTTTATACATAGGGTGGATACATACCAGCAGCTTTATGGGGTAGAAATGCACAACTTCAAACAGCCTCGTATAAAATATATTGTATAATAGTGATTTATTCAGTTCAGTGTTTCTTATCAGTACATTAAAACCATTGAAATGTAATTCGGACTGTGAACAAAATGTTTAAATTATAATAATGGTGCAATTTCTTTTTTTTTCAATATTTAAATGTAGAATGAAAGAAAACAACGAGAAGCGAAATCAGAACAGTCTAGTAGAGCAATGCTGGCCCTTATGGGTCTGTTGTTTGTGGTCATGGCTTAGTTGAGAAAATTAGTTGCATTTAACATTATATAAATATCACATAGCTTTGAGTGGGGCAGTAGAATTGTCCACCTAGAGCTGTCATCACCCAAGGCAAAGCGAAGGATAACGGTATTTTCCGAAGGTGGATAATTTAACTGTCCCACCTAAAGCTATATGATATTTATTGTATTATACTGCGGGGGGGAAGAATTGACAGAAAGTACATTGTGATTACTGCGTGCCTCCATTTTGGGCAATACAATCATACTGCTCTTGCTTTTTCTCCATCTTCTGACAAATGTATCGACGCAAGCTGGGATTTAACAATTTTAATAACACGTTTACAAACCAACAATATGGTTCAGCAAATTCAATAGTAAGTTTATCATCTGGAAATAACTGTCGAACATGTTTTTCGACATTGAATACGTGATCACATGGTAGTATCTGCATGTTTCTTTCATGCACGTGTACGGAAATTGCAGAGAATAAAAATAGAACTCGTCATGAGACTATAAATTTTGACAGTAAATATTTAGCGATCACTGGATACGTTGAAAAAAACAGTAAAAATAACTACGGTTCCACCTGAAGGAGTTTAACATTGACAGTAAAATTGTGGTATAACAAAATATATATACAATGCATATTATATTACTATGTACATTGTAAGTTTGTGCATAGTAATCTTAGATTTTTTTTTAGCTCACCTGACCACAAAGTGATCATAATGAGCTTTTAGGATCGATGCATGTCCATCTGTCCATTGTCCACAGTTGCTTCAAATTACTTCTTCTCATAAATCATCTGACGGAATTTCATCAAACTTGGCCAGAATCTTAGTGGCATTGAGCTTTCTTAAATTTGTTCAAATGGTTCCGGTTGACTCTCAACCGATCGGCAAGGCAAAAATATCTGATTCCTGTGCGGCGAGAGTAATTTCTCATAAAAAATAAACTCAAGCAGAGTGAAATTACAAACATTTTTGTTCTTGTTCAGTCAATGAAATTTTAGAAATCACTTAAATCCTGTTCTATGTTTAAATCAATTCATACTATATGTCATTCTTTTACGAGTAGTGAATGAAATTCGATGATGCATCATTTTCATCTTTTAATAAAATTTATGAAGCTATTCACTAAATATAAATATTCATCTAAACCAGTTTTCAGGCCACCTGAGCACAAGGTGTGCTACATACAGTAAGACTCCGATAACTCGAAGTCGCACATACCTGAATAAAATACTCGGGTTATCCCAATTTTGGGCATTTACAAGGGAAAATGTGTCCTTTGATGTTTTATTATCAATAAAGTGCATTAAGCTCTCCACCTGTTACGGCCAGAAATGTCTAAGTTAATCTTAAAAATATACCAAAATGTATGATGATGAATATTTTTAATGAAAAATATATGTCGATGTTTATTTGCGTGTTATGGTTGACTCGTTATAATACAATACTCTTGACATTTTCAAAGAAAACTTCTACTGTAACCGTTCTATTGTGTAATTTATTCCAGTCAATGAAAAAAAAGGTTAATAATTCTATTTTCTATTTCAAATTGTTTACAAAAGTATTGAAATATTTATTTAACTCCTTCACACAAAAACATGAAACTGGCAGATTGCTTTTATTTTCATCTCATTGAATCGAAATAATAAGTGGCTTTAGTTGAAGACAACTGAAATAGGCGAGTAATATTTTATACAGTAAACTGTTGAGCTAACAAAGGGAAAATTGATCAGCATTAAACAAGCGTTCAATGATAATTAGAAATAGAACAATGTTTTTCTCGCAAAATTTCAAAAAAGATATAGATGGGTAGGCGGAGATGTGTACAAATTTATCTTATTGAAGTCACTGCAGGTAAATTAATAAGAAAACTACCCGGCAGGTGCTCCTCGAGTTATCGATTTACCAATACACAAGTTATCCATGGTGATTATGTAGTTAAACATACAGGGAATATAGCTAGGACCAACAAGAGATCTCAAGTTATGAGCTAGATTGAGTTGCAGCCCTTGATTTAACAAAAATTGCAATATTTAACTATGTTTACACTCTGGAACCTTCATTTCTTTACTAATCCTAATCATTTATGCACAGAGTGTGTATGTCAACAAGATCTCAGATGAGTTATATTCTGGAGTAATGGCCCCTGATACATGTGTATAACAAAAATTGCAATATTTGACTGTTTACACAATATGCACCTTCATTTCTTCACTTATCCTAATCATATTTAGGCAGAATGTGTATGAACATAAGATCTCAGATGAGTTCAGATATGAGCTTGATCAAAGTTATACTTGCTGAGTTACGGCCCCTTATTTAACAAAAATTGCAATATTCAATTTATTTAAGTTTACACTTTAGCACCTACCACCATTTCCTCACTAATCCTATTCATATTTACCATGAATATGTGTGACTGTAAAATCTAGGTCAAGTTTGTAATGTGACTTTGACCTGTATTTGATTCTTTTGAAGTTACGGGGAAGAAATTCGGTCCAATCTCCAGACACTAATTCTAATTCACTAATTGCACATCTGAGGTCCAAAATAAGTTACTAGTTGGTGAAAACTTTGAGCAATGTTTATCAGGTGAGCGATCCAGGGCCATGATAGCCCTCTTGTTTCGAAATTAATAAAAAGTCTGGTACTTTTAATTAGTAAGAATATGATTTCAGTAGGTGTATGTGAAAAATAGGTTATACCCTGAATTATTTTTAGCACTACGTGTAATATCTTGTGGCTTTCTGAATTAAATTTACTCATATATAAAAAAATCAATTTACTTTTTCTCATGAACCAATGGATGGAATGTCACCTATTATATGTATGCTAAAAATAGGTTATACGCTGAATTATTATTAGCACTACATGTAGTCCCCAGTGGCTTTCTGAATTAAATTTACTCATATAAAGAATAACGAATTTACTTCTTCTCATGAACCAATGGATGGAACGTCATTAAACTTGCTCTGTAGCATCTTTGCATTGTCCCCTTTCGAAAACAGGAAATGGTTCTGATCCAGTTCATACAGGGAACGCTGTTACTAAAAAATAGAAAAACATATGAATAGCTTCTTCTCATGAACCAATGGATAGAATGTCACCAAACTTTCTCTTAAGCGCCTTTGCCTTGTCCCTGGTCCATATAAAAAAGCAGGAAATGGTTTTGTTGCACATAGGGGACGCTGTTACTAAAAATAGAAAATCATTAAAATTGCTTCTTCTCATGAAAAAATGGATGGTATGTCACCAAAGATGCTTTGTAGCATTCTTGCATTGTCCCTTTCCAAAAAAGCAGGAAATGATTCGAGTCCAGTGCACACAAGGGACTGCTATTACTAAAATAAGAAAAATCTTTGAACATTTATACATGTAGTACTATATACTGCATTACATATTGTCAATTTTGTGAAAAACTCAATTATTTTGTATGTTGAAAACATCCGGGATCAGCTTGATTTACCCTAGAAGAGTCTGTGTGTCTATTAAATCTGTTCAGGCAATGTGAAAGCACTTAAAAGCATCAGTGCAAACTTAGTAGTACAATATTTCGTATAATACATAAAATCGAAGCTCTGAGGCGATTCTTGAACTTATGTTTGATGTGACATGCATTTAAGTCTTAGCTACTTATTTTTTGACACAGTTATGCGAAAGAATGCCGCTGCGAAAATGACCAATGTATGAAATGCAAAATATAGTAATTTGCGAAAGTTTCTAGGTTTACAGTATTTGGATTAGGGATTAAAATGAATTTGTAACGTACAAATTATGATCTGTACAGAAATTGGGCCATGTTTGGTAAAAACTTGGGACGGTACATAAGACTTTATAAAACTTTGTTTACTAATTCACTGTTAAATCTCTAAATTAAAACAGTTGATAAAGACACTCGTGATACATACATGTATAATATACTATTTTTATCGAAATCATGCCTTTAACAAAATATAATAATCGTATGTATTTATGAGTCAGTGACACATTGTCTTGAAAACTTTAGCCTTGATGTTGTATAATACCTTTGACTTTTGAAAAATCATAAAATTGGATACTAGTTACTACAAAAAGAACCATTGCAGTTAACAGAAAACACTATTACCCTCATAGTCTTGCAGGAGATTATTAAGAGCTTACCAGTGGAGGAATAAAACCCAGGGTAATAAAAAAAAAGTTAATACCAATTTTATAGAGGTCTATGCTTTAATGGACGCTTCTCAAATATTCTGAAGACAAATGTCTTTCTTTTATAGGCTTAATTCCGATACGTCACAGCTTTATTTCAAAGCAATATAGCAGATATGAAAAAGCATTAAAAGCATAATGAACAATGTGTAGAAAAGATAACACGGGTTTTTCAGTATAGATGTCATCTTTATCCGTGTGACTTTTGGTATATTGATTATGAAAGAGACGCAAGTGTTTTGAATTGTTAAAAGACTGCGCTTATGTGTTTCTATATGACCACTCCTTACTTAGCAAATAAATTTGCTTGGAACATTAGGGTGAATAGTATTAAAGAACAATGACTGAGATCTGAGAAATACTGGCATTTACAGACAAAGGAAATATCAGGGGCCTTTTACTTAATGTTTGATAAATGCAAAAATATCTAAGAACACCCATGTTAACAATCTTCATTAATGTATTGATATTTAAACTTACACATGTTGTTAGAGGATTCTAAATGTTATGAATGAATGTCACATTATTGATAAGAAAGTCATTTTCCTCTAGAATGTTCTTAATTTAAATAAAGTTCCACTTTGCATGCAACAAATGGTATTTAGCTGATAAGGAGCCTTGATTATTTGGCAGACAAGTTTTGTTAGCTCTACTGATGATAGACCATTTAGACAAGTCTATTTATAGATTTACAAAATCAGTTTCTTTAGTAGGGGTGATATTTTTTTTGTGTGTGTTTAAACTTGCTGATCGATTAACATCAAACTTTTGTTGAAAGTTAATTATCATCAAACTTTTGCTGCAAGTTAACATCAGACTTTTTGTGCAAGTTAACATCAAAGTTCAAGTTAACATCGAACTTTTGGTGCAAGTTAACATCAAATTGTTGGTGCAAGTTAACATCAAAGTTCAAGATGTCATCAAACTTTTGGTGCCAGTTAACATCAAATTGTTGGTGCAAGTTAACATCAGACTTCAAGTTAACATCAATTTTTTGGTGCAAGTTAGCATCAGACTTTAAGTTAACATCAAATTTTTGGTGCCAGTTAACATCAGACTTCAAGTTATCATCAAACCTTTGGTGCAAGTTAACATCAAACTTTTGGTGCAAGTACATTTTAATGAAAATGTTTTTTTTTACAGCACAATGTCATTGCTGAAGTTAAATGTAAAATGTAAAAGTGTTCAGATAACTCTTTTTCATTGGTTTGCCTGATAGATTGTTACCTGTCATTAGACCTTCATCCTTCGTTAGAATGTCACCTGTTTCAGATATTGACCTTGCAGTTTCCTATGCAGACTTGTACTCTAATTTCATTTTCAAACTTAATCTTCATAAAACATTTGATATTCAATTTTCTAGTCCAAAAACAGGTCAATAAATAAAAAATAAGAGGTACCACATGTCAAATTCAAAAACAGAAAAAAATACAAAAGCAATTTGTGCTCAGGTGAGAGACCTAGAATCAGAACGGTTTTCTTTTACAGAGGATTATGCGTTGTCATTGAGCTGTAGGCATTTCTGAAATCTAGCAGAGACATCTTTATCCTATGATTTAACCATTTGAAATTCTGTTAGTATCGATTCCTTATACACACGTAATGCTGCCAGAAAACAATTTAATAAATGTACTCATTCTGACAAAGGGTTCGGCCTGTGCTTCATTACTGTACCTATTGTGGTAGAAAGATGCTAATATAAGTAACTCGCCTTGTACCATCGTGAGAAGGGCGTGACATGTACTTCATTACCGTACCTCTTTAGGAAGGTGATAATATAATTGACCAGACGCCAGATTCTTGCTTGACAGATAGGAATCCCTTATCAGACCGATCTAAGAGCTAGCTGATACAACACATGACGACTGTGGTCACAAGCCGCCATTTTGTCCGACAAACATTCCAAATACATCCGTTGACGGACATGCAATTTTAGGTAATTTCTTTGTGAGGAAGAGTATTTCTTGAAATAAATCTTTTTTTACGTCGTGATTGTCATACCATATATGGCGTTAATTAGTTTAGTTTCTAAATTTTATGAGTTTTGTTATTTCTCATACATTTTAGAATAATGTGATAAAAAGCTATTGTTAAGCAATAAAGCAAAGAGACCGACGTTCTTTCAGAGACTCGTTTTAATGGTTTCTTACAGATGTATGCTGCCAAAATAAATTTAGAATTAAATATTGTTTCTCTTCACTAAGGTTTGTCTTTTTTTTTATGTAATTTTTTTTCTGAAACCATCAAAAGTATTCTAGGGCAGTTAGATATGATTGAATATAGACATAAAACAAATGATTTCAGATGTAGTTCAATAGAGCTCTGTACAGACATTTCATGTGTTTGTCAGACTTCTTGAAGAAGTGCCCCTTGAGATTTGGCGGGCGTAAAGTCAATTATGTTATCACCTTGTAAAGTATCTTGACTGAGACAAGATAAGCTGTACCATCGTTACAAGGGTTTGTTCTGGTTGTCATTACTCCACCTATTGTCGTAGGAAGATGGTTATACAATTATGTTATCACCTTGTAAAGTAACTAGTCTTAGTCGATAAGAGCTGAACCATCATGAGAAGGGTGTGGCCTGTACTTCATTACCTTACATCTTTAGGAAGGTGATAATATAATTATGTTATCAGCTTGTAAAGTAATTGGGCTTGCTTGGGATGTGCATGTACTGTTCTGTTTATTCCCTGTGATTGAATAAACAGTTACCCATGCTTGAATAAAATCAACTTTGGTTTGATAAATGGTTGCCTCTGTTTGAATAATTGGTTGCCCTTGTTTGAACAAATGGTTGTCCTAGCTTTGATTAACAGTTGCCCTTGCTTAGATAAACAGTTGCCCTTGCTTTGATTAACAGTTGCCCTTGCCTTGATTAACAGTTTCCCTTGCTTTGAATAAACAGTTGCCCTTGCTTAAATAAACAGTTGCCTTTGCTTGAATAAACAGTTGCCCTTGCTTAAATAAACAGTTGCCTTTGCTTGAATAAACAATTGCCTTTGCTTGAATAAACAGTAGCCCTTGCTTAAATAAACAGTTGCCCTTGCTTGAATAAACAGTTGCTTGCTTTGGTAAACTAACAGGCATGTAACTATATGACTTACCAGAGGATGAATCTGTGCAAAATGGTCACTTAAAAAAATACAATTGAAAGAAGTCACTGTTGTATTTTAGGCAGGCTACATTATACAGGTTCAGCTGTAGAGTTAAAGTGTACTTTCTTGCAGTTCATCAGTATCATGGTATTTTGTTACATTTTCACTGTTTTCTACAGTTGATACACAAAGAAAATGCAGTTAAGCATTTTTACACTTTTTCTCATTTCAGGGCGGCATTATGGAAATCATGGTGTTGCGGTCGGCAATGGGCTTTGACCCGACAGACCACAAGTGGAAGGTGAAACAGTTACAGGATATGCGGGAGCATAACATTGACCCGAACATCATAAAGGAGCAGTTAGGTACGGGAATGTACACGGAGCACGTGAAATTCGTCAAGACGCTTCATCAGCTCACAAGCAGCAACACGACCATGATGACACTGATGTTTGTGATCGAGATATTCTCCCCGATCGACCAAGTCTGAAAAACAAGGAAGCAGTGACTAAGGCTCAGGAAAAATTCTCTTCCTGGTTACGAATGTACTTGGAGTCTATCATGTCTGTTAGTGAGGCACGGAATCTGTATCCACAACTTATTTTGAAGTTGTTGGACGTAAGGGACCTCGGAGAATCCAGTGCGCAACTCGCTTCCCACTTAGACATAACCAAACTTGAGCCTCTACTCATAGAGGTGTTTAATCTACAGAAATGACTGATGTCAATGTTTTAACACAGACAAGCTGGAAGAATAGACTGTTCCACTGAAGTGGATCCACACGGGTACGTTTTGAGTGCTATAGTTACAGGTACCCCATGTGGGCTGTAGTAACGGACGGACACACTTCATGTTCTGTAGGAATGGATGCGCTGTGTGTGCTATAGTGACTGATCTCTTCAAACATACGTGAGAACATTTCCCATACTGTTAATCGTTAACGTACTGGAGAACATTTTCCATACTGTTAATAGTTACCGAGACGTTTTCATTATTGCGTATAAGTGTGCTACAGGTGTATAGTGTACACAATCAGGATGCCATTGTTTTATTACCTCAGTTTAAACCAATCAGGTCGTCTAATACATACTGTAAAATCAACTTTCTTTTTTTTGAGGACACAGCTTTTTTTGTAAGGCACTTAGAAAGAAAGTTCTCGCTTTCTTAATTAGTAAAAAGGTGTAGACCTTAATATTAGATGACAGAAGCAGTGTCATGAGAAATCATACTTTTTAGGAGTTTAATCTCACAGGAGTTTGAAATTTCATTCATTATCTTTTCAGTAGATGAAACTTCTACGAAATTTAGAAATAATTGTACAAGAGATGTTATTTTACAAAGTAACTTTTTGCTGCCGACCTCCAACTGTTTTATGAGGAAATGATGAAAAAGAACAATTTTCAAGTGTTTCAGAGCAAAAAAAGGGAAAATAGAAAAAGACATAAAACCCTGCTGACTGACCTTGAAGTTTTAGCTGTTTGAAAGTAATAGACTGATATGCTAATTCATTACAAATGTGTATGGTATTGAATTGACATCCAGTATCTTAAATGAGTTTTAAATCATGAAAAATAACAACAAAAATGCTATCTTTGAATTGATTTTGATTCACCTACATAACTGCCATGGGCCTTTATAAACTCACCTGTAAATATTTTTTTTATTTTCTTTTTTTGAGTGCTTGCTATGGTGTTTATTACGTAAGACTGGCTCTGTTTTTGATGGCATTTTTAATCGAAAAACTATTTTAATGTGAGTTACACTTGCATTGGCTCAGAAGATAGTCCCTGTCTTTATGTTTAAAAAAGGAACTTTCATGCATTGACTGTATGGTTGTTCCTATGATGAATAATTCACAGTGGTGAGTCACATGATCAAAATAATCTCTAAACAGAAGTAAATCTATGAAAATTGTCAGAAAATAATAAAAGAATACTTTTGTGTTGCAATATGAGGCTGCATTTTAGATTTACAGCTAAACAGCTTTCATTTTTTTTTTTTGGACAGTTTTCAGAGATTTATTTTTGTTTAGAGATTATTATGAGCATGTGGTTCCCCAATGCGTAATTGATTTTACAGTATTTTTGAATCACCTTGTTGAATCTACTCCTAACGTTCTGCCTGATTTTCTGCAGCAGATTATTGTTGTAGCATGCATATTGGTTCACTGCCAAGTGGGTACACATTTTTTTTGTCAAACAAAATGGCGACGACCAATTTTAGTTAGGACACTTGAGCAGGTCAACAGTTACGTTATTTCCACATATTCACCACATAGTTTTGACGATGCTTCACTTTCATGCATTCCTTACTACATGTTCTAGAGCAGCAAATTCCTGTATCGTAAACCTTCCACGTGTGTGCATGTATGACCCTCTACTTGACCATTTTTTGCGAGTATTTTCAAAAATATAATGTATACTGCCATTTTCACATCAGTTTGTATCAGAAGACTGCACATAGCACTTGGTATGTGAAATTTTGTGTTAGATATCTTGCCAGAGAGTCCATCTGATGGTTGAATTTGTTGTGGATTTCTTTATGTTCTTAGTGGATGATTTTGAAGTGCTAATTACTGATAATTAAGTGTGAATGTTATTGTTGATATCATTACTTGAGGTATTTTGACCATTGTCTGTGTGTCTGTCTGTCTGTCATTTGCCCTGCGTGGCATACAAAATGCAAGAGCCATTCCCTGATACTGATGTTAGGTACCAGTATTTCTGATGTTAGGTACCATTAATAATTAGGGATGTAATCGATTCAAACGATATTGATATATCAACGATAAAACATTTTCGATTCGATATTGATTGCTGTTTTGAAAAATCGTATATCAAATAATGTTACACCGTGCAAAGATCTACAGTTTCACGTTCGAAAATTGCATCAAAACTCAACCAGAATATAAACAATCAGTCTACCCAGAGTTCAGTGTTTTTCTAACGAATGATTATTTAATGTAATGTGGTCTCATAGGCAAAAATATTTCAGCACTGCAAGGGTTGATATGTATTATACACCAGAACCATATGTTTAGTACAAATAAAGTCAAGAGATTTGGTAGAATATGTAGTCAGTGACTTTTTTACGCCCATGTATCGATATATATGTATCTAAATTGATATATCGATACAAAAATTTTAATCAATGACATCCCTAGTAATAATGTGTTTTTGAAATATTGCACATCATGTTTAATAAGTCATATCATTTCATGTTGCTAACGTCATGCTTGTACAATTGACTTCCTCGATCATATTGACTGTCAACAGTTCTATAGGGAAAGTTGATACCTACCTTAAAAGGTGTTTCATATAATTAGTGGAACTATTATCGTATTTTACATTCAAGCTTTATTTCGTAGATTGGATCAAACTAACGGTAGTTCAATTCCGTTGCTATGCTCCGATCTCAGAAATCAGTAAGATAGGAAATGGCTGCAAGATTTGCTGGAAAATTAAAGTTTCAGAATTGACCAATCCAACTTCTTTTATCCTAGATAAGGAAAGGAAGCATATCGATAAGCCAGAGAAAGATCATTTTGATACTTTGACGCTACAGAGATGTTTTACTTAAGAGTTATAGTAATTTTGGTAATGTGACACTGTGGAGATTTTTTAATAAAGCATTTTTGATTTTTAATAATTTTGGTAATGTGACACTATGGATATGTTTTAATTAAGCGTTCAGATAATTTTGGTAATGTGACGCTATGGAGATGTTTTAATCAAGATTTTAATGATTTTGGTAATGTGATGCTATGGATATGTTTTTTTAATAATTTTGGTAATGTGACGCTATGGAGATGTTTTACTTAAAAAGTTTTAATAATTTTGGTAATGTGACGCTACAGAGACGATTTACTTAAAAAGTTTTAATAATTTTGGTAATGTGACACTATAGAGATGTTTTAATTAAGAGTTTTAATACTTATATTTGCTTGGTTATGTTAGTTGATGTTCGAGTCATAGAGGAGCGTCACTGAAATCGATGTTTCAATCTAACATTTACTACATCAGTATCAAAATGGCACATTTCTTGTATTATATAACAACTTTTCGAGGGTTCAACGCAAAACAGTCGCAAGTTGTTTGAAATAAAGAAGGACTATCCACTGTTTTGTGTTAAATCCTCGTAATACTACTTGTTTAAGGTGTGATAGATTTGTTATGTAGAACATAGGTATAGTGTAGCGATGCCTTAGAATTAAACAAATGACTTGTTGTTGTATTTGTTTAGAATTTGTTAAGAAACATATGTGAATGTTGGCACTGCGCAAGCGTTATTAGATGTGTAAAAAGAAGATTATGTATAAGTTATATGCTCTACATTGTTACTATTGTACTATTGTTAAGTTGTAACCGGTGATTGAACATATCTGGTAAGCCCCCCCTAGCCCTGGTCTCCTGTTGTTGTTGTTGTTATTGAAATATTTATAGAATGCACAGAACAGAGTTAGTTTATGTCTGCAATTTTTTGCGCCACATTGTGATTGATCTAACATGAGCACAAGAACAACTTCTGCATACGTACCTAGTTTATGTGCCTAGTTTACGTGCCTAGTTTACATAGTTACCTGGTTTACGTGCCTAGCTATCCAGACACACTTGCGGGAGATATGTTAACGAGAGAACAAATTGTACAGAAAGTCATCAGAAATTCCAGTATTTTAACCTCAAGTCCAAGAGGTTGGACTAATTTCACTAAAATTGGTGTAATACAAATCGGGAGTTCCACTTGGCATGTATGTTTGTGTGGTCATTCATTATCAAACTTCCTGTATGTCTGCCAGGCATTTCCTTTTAAAACCGACAGACTTTACCTGTAGTTTCCAAGCAATTTTAAATGATGGATAAAAATTGTCCTGCCATTAAGTGAAAGTTTTCTATCACATCTAGACAAGGTAGATCACAAAATAAGAGCACAACTGCCTAAAAAGAGACAATTTAGTCCAGTCATGTAGTTAAAGCTGGGAAAATTTTGTGGACCACTCAAATCTAGCAGGTTTTGGTCAGACTGTTTTGATTGACATTTAGGTAAAGGCAAGGGTTCCTTGTTCTGCCAGTGAAACTTGCACCATACTACCCTCCTCAACATTCACCTAGCATTCTCCTTATATTTAATAGCCAGTAACCTTATCTGTCACAACATTGTTTTCTCCTTCTATGTGTTTGCTCATGAGAAATTGTACTTTGCATTATCAACCATCTGTATCAAATGAGCAGTTACAATCCTGTTTGTTGAACATGTATGAAATATGTGGTGAAGAATGTCTCCAAAAGCTGATGTTTATGAAATTATTTTTGTTTTTTAAATTCACTTTCTGGAAATTTCAGTAATTTTATTTCTGTTTTATATGCAAGTGGGAGGCTGGAATCAGATAAATGTATTAAGATGCATGTTTTCCGATGTACTGTAAATTTTGTAATTTTTGAAAAACCGGAATTCCATGATTTTACAGCAGACGCAAATCTTAGTGAAATGGATTGTTTTGCAAAATTTTTGAAGAAATGATGAATTTTAAAAAGGTAGTGAAAATTAATCATCCCCTATATTACAGAATTTACGGTTTAATTACATGTATGTTCTCTACCCAAGCTGATGTGTATAGTTGAAAAGCACGTTCTAGTGTTAAGTTTTAGGGGTTTAGTTAGAGTTGAACCCGTGTTAGTGGTCACCCATTTAAATCATACGCCTGAACTGATGAACCAGTCCATTTTAAAACATTCAGCAGGGTACGGTTTTAGCAGTTGGGACAGGATCATCAGAAAGAATAATGTCAATGCAAACAGCTGAGTAAAATAAGTATAGTTTTGTTAAATATTTAAACAGGGATTCAGCAATACTGACTCCTTTATACAGACCGGCTTCTAAATCCAGGTCTCCGCCTGCTCAGGTTTTGTCTGCTGGCTGATTTTGAAATGTACACGTTACGGAAGTGGGTTGTCTTAAATTACGCTATATTCGATGTTTCTTGCTTTTTGATTGCTTCTGGAAATGAAATTCTTGCATAAAAAACATATTGTTTCACAACTATAGAAATGAATTTGCCTTAGAAGAATAAATTTGCATTAGAGGATGGATAAAGTCACTTTAAGGCGATCGGTAATTTGTTTTGCCTGTTTATATCGTGTCAAGTGAAATTCTGGTGGTAGATCAGGAGACAGGGAGTTGAATTTTATCAGTCTGTACAAATTTAGTACTGTCGATGCATGGAAATTCATGGGCATAATTATATTTCCGGGATTTAATTAATGAAATTTACATGGGTTCTTAAAACTTGTGGATTTCAATTTTTTTTTTCTTTTAAAAATCGTAATGTTGTATTGGTTGTTTGTTTGGATGTTAAAGTTGTGGATTTTTTAATTAGCCTCAAAATCAGCAGAAAGTAGTGCCCCTTGAACACTAATGGTTTCACAGTATATTCAAATTGGGAAGCATCAGTATGAAGTCTAGAGAGTTGAACTTCATGGAGGGAGGTCCTACCCAGTGAGTTTTTTCTTCAGGTGGGATGGGGGAGACAATTTTTTTTTCCTTAAAAAAATCATTCTAGACCTGTTTAGTACTTTGCTTACTTGATTGTCAGCTCCAGGAGCATGTATCTGCTTGATTTATTATACAAGTGATCAATATTTAATCTACTTTCGTGTTCTCACTCTGACCAGTGTTGGCATACATGTAGGGGGGAAAAAACCTGTAGCAGATGAGTGGCATTGATAATGCAGATACAGGTGGCTGGAATGATTATGTTACATCTGAACAAATCTCTTCTGCTATTTTTGTCATTGCAGTTTTCTGACGAGTTTGTGTTTACTTTGTGACAAGCCTGTCCACTTTTTCCTACTTTATATCAAATCTTAAGAGGCCAAGTCAATGGCAAAGTGTCCAGTGGCAAAACTTCCCTTTCTTTGGTTTTACTCCCGTAAAAGCTGTATAAAGTATATTGTATCCGTTTACCATCTATGTTTCAACACAAATACAAACAAGCTATGTGAATTTGTTGTACATGTGCTTTGAAATAGTTTACGTCATTTTCATTGGTCATGTGACATTTTTCATTGTCATGATTTTATCCCGTATTCTATCTTATTTCCATTGTAATGTGATCCCAAATGTTAACATCATGTCACTTTGCAATGGTTGAATAATGTACGTAATTATGGTTAGAAAGTCGAAACAATTTTTAATCATCTCATTATAGCACAAAAAGCAATGCGGTTAGCAAAAATATGGTTAACCATTCAGTAATTTTGACATTTGCCAACAGTATAACATTGTTTTTAATGGTAGAAAACAATTTTAACAGCTCTGGCTAATGCTGCTTTCGAGAACAAAATATTTACAACCGTTAAAAACCACAAATACCATCACACACATTGCAACTTACAAAGCAGTGAATGCTACATTTTTGGTTGAGCAAGGGAGATCACTGTGTAAGAAATCGCATATATTTGTTTCAACCGATATAACTGCCTTGTCTAAAGTCTATAAATGCCTTGTTAACTGTCTGTTCATATGGAGATCTTGCATATTAATCAAATTCTATAAATACACGTTCATTAAATATGCTATTGAAATATGTAAATGTTTGTTGCAATGTCTGCTTATTTATCAGTAGTACCATTGTGTAACTATCAGATTCTTGAAACTTGCATTGACTTGGCAATTTTGGATAAATTTTGCTGTTTGATCGTGTCCGCCATCAGTTTTTGTCAGCATTTTTCTTAAAATTGCATTTCTTTTGAGACTTGGGGCCAGTGTTGATGAAACTTTGTATGCCTGCTCCTTTGTTGAAGCTCTTCTGGTGTGTTGCAAGTGATAGAAAGCGGGAGAAATGGGGATAAAAAAGATAAGAACTTGAAAGTATTGTGCCATTTCTGGGTCAAGGTGTATTAGAGAGTATTGTTTGAAGCAAATCTCACATACTTTGCACATACGCGTAAAGCTGCAAGCTTGTATTATAGAAGCCATAGATTGGAATTTGGAATGCCCATGTACTGGCACGTGACATTATCAGTAAATTTGAGGGTTGACCACAAAACTGTCATATATAAGTTCTTTATTTCATATAAGTTACAACAGTTTTGCAATCAACCCTCAAGTTTACTTCATAGCACTATTATGAAACCCCAGGAAAGTGATTTGCACTTATACAAAATTATTGACTTTCTTTACTTGCTAATATCGAAGTACAGTTCACCTTAAATTAAATCCTCAGTGTGCTTCGAGGGTTTTTTTTTTTTAACGAAAGTACATCAGAATGAGTCAGTTTATGGGTTAGATATTATGTACACAGCATTGTCTTACCATCTCCTGAAACTTGTATAAATCATATCCCTGGATGCAAAATTGCCCTGTGTCTCGTGTTTACTTCTTTTTCTAGGATGTTTGTATAGGAACGTTTGAAATCTTGTCCAGAAGCAAGTTCCAGAGCTTAGAATATTGACATGTAGCACCATCTCTCAAAGAATGATCTGACTTGGATGGTCAAATGCATGCAGAAGTTGGAAATTTCACAAAGCCACAAGCCCAACAGTATAAATTTCTGGTTAGGATTATCGTCAAGTGGTCCATAAAAATGCATGGTCAGATCAGGCAATAGAGGGCAAAATGAGCCCCACCAAAGTTGTTAATGTCTGTTGGTTCAGTTGAGCAATATAGGGCCATTAACGTTCTGTTCTTACTGCAGCTATGGAATACATGTATCTAACAATGGAATGCTCTGTGTGCCCCAGAATTTGGTTTAAACTGCTGGAGAGCATGGCTGACTTCCCTAATATGTCCATTTAGGAAACTGAAGTAGTTTCGTAAGAAACCATGGGCCAGATCTTGAAATTATTTCCAAGGTCCTTACCAAAGAATGTTTAAGAGATGTTGTTTTGTTATGAAGCATAGAAAGTGGAGGGTTAGTCAGCTTACATTATATTTGGATATAACTCGATATAGAAAAAAAATGACAGTTGCTAGGTTTCAAGTTTCACTTGCTAATTGAATCCATACTGTTTATCAAAATTTGATTCTCAAAACTCATACCCCTGTGGGGTTGAAGGTATTCAAAGTGATACAATTTATACTGGCATGAATTTACCCACATCACTTCCCTATTAAAATTCTGTTATCCACCTGGAAGTTGACATTGCAACTGTTACAGTAAAATAGTATTTGGAGACCTACCACAGAAGCTTCCAAAATGTAGTTTGGTTTTCTTTTTATTGAGATGTTGAAACAGAACAGAGTATTACACTAAAAATGTACTGGAAAATGGGCAATTTTCTTGTGACGAAAATATAGCGATTTGTCAGCAGACGGACTTATTCACGAATTTTTAATTCACGAAAGTAGAATTCTCCAATATTAAATCTATTGTGGAATGAATCTTTAACGAGATTTTTAAATTAGCTAAATGGGAAAATGAAATAATTGCAAATATTACCAAGTTTACAGTATAAAGTTTCAAGTAAAATAAACGAGTTATTCTAAATTAAATGCAATGGTAAACCGATACCATATAGCTACAAAAATAGAGATAATTGGATAGCATGCAGCTAAGCTATAGACGTCACAGTCCTCCTATTGCAGCTTCACATGTCACCTATATAAAATACAACAGGAGTAAAGGCATTAATCAGGAAATATATTAACAGATTGGAAGCTTCATAAAATTCTGAAGGTAGGCGTGGTACATTTTGATTTACATCGAAACATTAATACTGTGACGAACTTCATTTGGATTGCTTCAGACAGTACCCCTTATATTTAGACAGTCTGTGTGAATTAAGTACAAATAATATGTTGATAGAAATAATGTACATTTAAGGAAGTCGAAGTTTATGAGAAAAACAAAGTCAAATCGTACAGTACCGTCTTTCCTGATGCAAACTGAACAACAGACAGGTACATGAATACTATAAATTTTGTTCTGAAAATAGGCACTCCATTTCTTGTTGAGAAATCTTGGAATAAGGAAAGAGCTCATCATGTTTCTTTAGTTCATTTATTGAAGAAAGAAATTTTTGTTTGAATTCTCAAAACTTGCTGACCCACTCTATAAAGGAGTGTTTTATTTTTTGCCTACCCACCACTTACGCTTTTTAATTTGCTATGTTACAGCATACGTATCTTTAGCAAACTGTCGGCACTTTGCTCCGTCTTCCAGTATACTCGCTACCATTTTGCTACATTTTGCAGTACATGTATACACTCTTCATATTCTTTTGTATAAAATGAATTTCCTCGAACACATGAATAACAGATTTTACGGGCAATTCTGAAAGGTTAGATACATAACTCAGATTTTATTCAAAACAGTTCCTTGTTCTCTCATACCATGAATCAGTGTAATAAGGGATACAGTATATTTTCTATCACTCTTGTAGCACATCAAATTCTTACTGACCTGTATTGGGTGTTGTACCATAAAATCTACTTTGGGACTGACTCCCAATGCATTATTTCAGATTTTTTTTTAAATTCATTATGTAAAGCAGGTTCAAACATTTGCTGTGTACAGTAAACACCGTATATAACAACTCAAGATACAGTGAACTTTCAGATAAAAGAAACAAATTTTCCAGGCCAGATTTTTTTTTCTTCTTTATAGAATACAAAAATGCTATATTGATATAACATACTCGGGATATAAGGAACACATTTAAATGGTCACAAGGACTTCGTTATATACAGAGTTTACTGTATGTCACTTTTTTCTCGGTGAGCAATTTTGTAATCACATAGTGAAACTGGTTTCATTTAACAAATTTTGAAATATATTATGACAATGTTATTTTAATATGTGCTGTATCGACAGGTATATACAATTAACATACATTCATATATATATTATATATATTTATTATTCACAGTTTCTAAAACACCGTGATTGTTACATTCATTCATTCTTTTAGTTTGTAGAATTGCTCAAGCATTGTCATCAGATGAAATTGTTATCATTAAAATGTGGGTATTGTAGTAAGCCTGTGTTGTCTTCTTCTTTGTCAGTGTTGCAAAAGCTGCAATACAGAAACACCTGTATTATTCCTCCACTCCACCAGAGCAAACCATTTCAAACACTTTACCAAATTTGCTTGGATATTCCTTATTATGTCTCCCGACAAACGTGAAGGATACATGTTTTTGCCATGGATATCCGACTGTCCATTACTAATGGTTTCTGATAGATAACTGAATAACAGCTGGGACTAGGATCCCATAACTTTGAAGACTAAGTGGTCATGGCCACTGGAAGACCCCTTTTAATTTCAGGGTCAGTGGTCAAAGGGAACTTTAACAAGAGGGCCATGATGACCCTTTATTGCTCTCCTGGCCTCGATTGGAAATTACACATTGTCAGCAACAGCTTCGCAGAAAAACAAAAGTAAAAGAACAGAACACTGAAGTTCTAAAAACAAGTGGGCCATGATTGCACTATATCACTCACCTGATTACCACTGACCAATACAAGATCAACAACAACATCATAGAAAATGAAGTAAAAGTACAGTACATTGTATAGATCTCGAAATATTGAGCGGAAAAGACTTTGACTTTTGACCCACCTTGACCTTTGACCCCAAAAAATCTACAGGTTGCAGGAAACATTCTGAGCAAGTTTGATGTGAGTTGAATGAAAATTGTAACCTGTAGAGCATCATCAAGGGAAATCTATTGGACGTCACTGTGACCTTGACCAACTGACTCCAAAAACAATAGGGATCATCTACATGTCGCAAACTTTCTGAGCAAGTTGATTTGACCCAGTGACCTGATTTTTGACCTGAGATGATACATATTGGTATTCGACCTAGAATAAAACCAGACACTGATTCTGACAAAGTGTCACAAAGATCGAAGGAAAAATGCAGCCTCTACTGCATACACAAGGTTTACCTATGAATTGACCTTGTGACCTAGATTTTCACCCGAGATAACCCATATTGTAACTTAACCTAGATTTCATCAAGACATGTAGCATACAAAAGGTTAAGTGTGAACAGATAGATGACAGACAGACGGACATCAAGTGATAACAACAGCTATAGCTAAAAACTTTTTTCATGCTCAACTGAGTTTAAGCTATAAAAAGGTAAAAACATAATTTTTAATGGGTCACCAAGAAAGAGTTTGGGAATTGCACATGACTCCCTTGCATATAGACAACCTGTTTCTTGGCTTGTTTATTCTCAGTCAAAAAATTGTACATGCACAGTATTTTCATGTATCTTCACCATGTGATATGGGAACCAGCACCCCAAACCTATCATGATAACTGTAAATTCAGTTATGTTTCATTTAGAACACACAACTGCTATTCAGCTGCAAATAAACACCAAAAGTAACAGCCCTTGGTATGTATCATACAACTATAGAAGGTTCTCCATATCATTATATGAAACTAAATGGATTTGATTTCTATGCCTGTGTCTAAATACTAGGCCCCGTGCTTATAAAAAAAACTTTTTTTATGCTCAACCGAGTTTTAGCTGAAAATTGATTTAACATCTAGCAGCATACATTATAAATAAGGAACAAAAGAGCTGTAGCATAAAAGTCATTATAAGTATCTATGGATTATTTGTTTGACACTTTAATAAAAAATTTATGAAACTTTACGATATTCTACAGATCCAAAGTCTGAGCATGAAACTCAGTTGAGCATGCAAAAAGGTTTATAAGCAGACTGTCGGGTATATAACGCCACCAATCCTACACACTGTAGATAAAGACATTGCTATGAGCATTGTTCTTAGGCACTATACTGCTCTTCATAACAGCAGACGTCCAAATTGTCCGCAAACTATACAAAAATATTTTAAATATTGCACATTTAACACAATGTGAACTGAGTGTCCATTTTGTGTCAGTTCCTATGTCTAAGAATAGACGGATCTTCCTATTTATGGTGACGCCCCATCTGCTGCTGTTAATGCGTGATTCAATTCTGCATATTCAACTCTGCAATATAAAAACATGTTATTTAGCATTGTAAATAAAATTCTTGCTTTGATGCATGTACAAATTTGAAGTATATTTCTCAAGTTGTGTATATATTTCAGCCATCTGGTCCCCCACAATGACCCCTACCACAATAAACAAACATGGCTGATGTGACTTATTCCTTCATTTAAATAATTTCAAACATGAATGTGAAGCACAAACTAGACAAGAGGGCAAACCCAGCCCTTTATTCCTCACTTTAGAACTTCAGCAACAAAGACTAGACCTACCGACTTATCAGTGGGTGCATATAAAAATACAAACTTTCTCACCTAGATTTATCGGCGAAGTCGACTTTTGGCCGAGTATATTTGTATTTATGATACATAATTAACAAAAACTAAAAAGTTTTCAATATGAGATCATCATGGTTCATTCTTCCATATTTTCATGCCAATTGGGAATAAAGTAGATCTATAAAGTGTTCAAAAGGTTTTTCTATGACTTAACTTGTTAACCTAGTTTTTGACCTCGCATGACCTAGTCTCAAACTCAACCTTGAGTTCATAAACATTTGACCAACTTTATTTTTTTATTATCACAAGGGTTTTCAATGCTTTGACCTGATGACCTAGTTTTTTACTCTACATGAACCATGACAAAAACATTTTGACCTACTTTCTTATTGACTGGGAAAAAAATGTTGCTATTAGTTGCCAATGATTTGACCTTGTGACCTTGTATTTCATATCATATCACATAGTTTTGAACTTGAGTGCATCAAGACAAACAATCTGACAAAATGTGGCCCCTAGAGTGTTCACACGGTAAGTGTGAACAGATGACAGATGGCAAACAGACGACAGACATCTGACGATCACAATAGCTCACCTCTGAGCATTTCATGTTCAGGTGAGCTAAAAATAACAAAAGAATTACCCAGAGCCAACGTTAACTTGCCCAGTGGAAGGATACCTAGGTGGTGTGCTATACTGCGGAGGTATGTCAGACTGCCGCTCCCTCTGGTGACGCTGTTGTCTATCTCGGTCCCTAAAGATTGAAACAGTTTCCTGAACATTGGTTTAAACATATTTATTTGCGAGTGATTATTATAACATCATATATAACAAGAGGGCCAAGATGGCCCTATATATTGCTCACCTGTAAATCAATTGCCAATAATACAAGGGGTCATGATTTTAACATAACTTGTAGAGGTCCACTACACAATGCTTAGTAGCATTCCAAATATCTAAGCTCTGCCTGTGGGCCTTGTGGTTTTTTTAAGTTTTCCCTATAAGCCTATGTGAAATCAAGTGACCCCCCCTCCCGGGAAGGGTTAATTTTCACCTAGGGGTTATGATTTGAATAATCTTGATAAAGGTCCACAAGGCAATGCTTCATGCTAAATGTCTATGTTCTAGGCCTTTTGGTTTCAGAGAAGAAGACTTAAAGTTTTTCCTATGTAAAATCAAGAGACCCACCGGACTGGGTCAGTTTGACCCAGGGGTCATGATTTGAACAAACTAGGTAGAGGTCAACTAGGCAATGCTACATGCCAAATATCTCAGCTCTAGGCTCTGTGCTTTCAGAGAAGAAGATTTTTTAAAGACCTTTCCTTTCAATCCATTTAAGCCTAATGTCGTTTGAAAAAACTAAGGTGACCTCCTGGGGCGGGTCAATTTTGACCCTGGGGTCATAATTTGAACAATCTAGGTAGATGTCCACTAGACAATGCTACATGCCAAATATCTAAGCTCTAGGCCTTGCCGTTTCAGGAAAGAAGATTTTTAAACTTCATGCAAAGACCATCTTGCCAAGTTTCATCAATATTGACCCAGTGCTTTCAGAATAGATGTCGTTTGAAGGAAACGGTGGACGGATGGATGATGTATGGTGAGTGGTCCTTATAGTTCATCATGGCACTTAGTACCAGGTGAGCTAAAAAAAAAGATTGAGATGAATATAAATCAAGGACAGTAACTCTTAACCTAGGTAAAGAGATTGAAGGGATATCCGGATACAAAACCATACCAAATTCTGTTGATCCAGACATATTTTTTATCAGTTGCATGGGAGATTATATTTAATAAGAAACATACTATTTATCGGTGGTCAGTTTTTCCATGGAAAATTATTAGTTTTAGAGCTGGGACAAGTACTTGAGTACCCGAGTATCGAGTCAGGTAACGCTAGTACCTGGGTTCTAAATCATTACCCTTTACCCGTTCAATATATAGCTACAGATTAAAATTGTTTTGATCTTTTTAAATTGAGCAAAAATCTACCTTGACACTAAATAATGAAGCGGTGCGTGTCATTTCGCTTCAGCACAAAAATGCTATGGACGTAAATAATTAAAACATGTGTGTCCTTAAGGATGCAAACACATGAAAAGTGCAACTTTGGTATATTTTTTATTTTATCTATGGGTGTTTGTACAAGAAAATAACGTCTACAGACTGTTTTTTAAGGCACCCACAGAAAATTGGCGATAATTTTCGAGTTTTTCCTTACAACAGTGTATTTAAGAAAATTAACTACATATGTCATTTTATTCTGGTTCAGTTCTTTGGTATCTTTTACATTTCCTAGGCAATTCCCGAAATGTGTGACAAAATTTCTAACTTTCATTTATTACAGCTAGCGTAATTTATTTGGCTCTGGAAATATGGACTCAACATTGTAACAGAAAAAATGTTTACATAAGTGAAACAAATTTTTCATTTCTTTTTCATCTTGTGCGTACTGCGTATAAATGCCTGACCTTGCTATAAGAGGCCAAAAACTTCATAGCCAGAGATAACATTGTTGAGCTTTTTAAATTAGCCCCACGATTATTACAGCATATGTGAATTAATCCGTTATTCTTTTCAATCATGGTGCGATTAACCGAACAAGTCAATGAGACTGACGGATCAAGACTTTGTCGCTGCTTTTGTTATAGTTCGACTAGCAGCGTTTAACCACCTGAACACTAAGAAACTTTCTTGTGAGAAGTAAGACAACTTTCCACATTTCAATTCAAGAGGATGTAATGACAACGTGTAAAACAGCAGCAAGTACCCGGGTACAAAAGTTCTAACCGTCCCAGCTCTAATTAGTTTCTATCAAAACATGTTCCAGGAATTACTCTAAGTGATAGACAGATGCCGTAAGCAAAACGCAGCATCTGTGGTAGAAAATAGTTATGCTCCTGGAGAGACAATTGCATACGATAGACGGTCACTTAAATGATATAACAAGCATCTTTTCAATCCTAAACTGTTGTTAAATTTTGTTTTGCCAAACACACAAAGTCTCACAATGTGCTCTTAGATGAATTATACTCTAGTGATAACAAAGCTAGGTCTTACGGACAGACAAGAGGCATGTAGTCCTCGTCTAAAAACCTCTAAATGATCCCGAGAAGTTTAAAAGTTATTATTCAAAGAAAACAGATGTCATTTTAACAACAACATACCTTTGTAAAGTACCTGGTGCGCTAGCGGTACCCCGTGCCCCTCTGCGAGGACGCTGGTCTCTGTCCAGGTTCAGGGAAGCCGTGCGTGCATCCCTATTGGCTCGACTTGACAAAAGGGGCGTGTCCCTATTGTGTGATAACTGCCGCAAGCTTAAAGATGCACGGCGAATGGAGTTGTAACCAAGCAACAAAGTACTATGAAATTAAAAATTATTGAGATTGAGCATAGTCATTTAAGAGGCCCCATTTCCTCATAGTAGATAACATTTGTACCAAGTTTTATTCAAATACATTCAACTATATGTGTGATATGACCTACCTAGGTAATCAATCTGTAGGTATAATACGGAATTTATTTCAATTATTTTATAGAGTCAACAAAAGGTACAAAAGTGCCACGTAGGTGTTCTGACTGAAACTTGTATGGCCATATTTTACGATAATACTGTACTTTTCCACCAAGTTTTGTTTTCAAGTCTTAACTGTCAGGGTTCAGCCGAGACATTAAAAATATGGAGAAGTTTTGCTCACTTTTTAGGGAGAAGTCATTGGGCAAAACAGTATCTTTTCTATTTTCTTCGTAAGCTGAAAACTGGAAGAAGTATGGCAGCTTTGAGAAAGTATTTCCACCAAGTCTCCATGTAAGCCAGTCCCTCCCCACCCCCAAGAAATTTCTTTGCTTATGATTTATAGCTACTGTTGTTCAAAGTGTCTTGTTAATTAAGCATGTAACTTCGCATTTTTTATTATAATGAAATACATGTATATGAAATATAATAACAATGAGAAATAAACTTTTCACTACTTACTCATCAGTTAGGTTGTTTGGCTTCTTCCTGGAAGTATAGAACAATTAATCACTGAATCCACAAATATAATGCTTACACCAATACTGTAAATTGGGTAATTTTCGTGACAATTTTTTCGAGCAGACGGAATAATCAATATTTTTCAAATTTTAAATACGCGAAAGGAGAATTCTGTAATAGTAAATCTATGTCAAAGCAAATCTTTCCCTAGATTTTTAAATTAGCAAAGTGGGAAATTCCTGGAAATAGTGTAAATTAAATCATTGTGAAAATTACCCAATTTACAGCACATCTATAACTACATGTATTATTTTCCAGAAATTAAGTCAAAATTGAATTTACATGTAATGCAACTCATCTGTGACGAGATGATTATGTCCCCTAATAAGGACCCAGCTTTGTACAGAAACCTAATACATGTACAATCAACTTCTAGCTATGTTATGGTGGCTCTCATAACTCTTTCTTTATAGATATTATTATTTTACAAAACCTTTACCGTCAATACCTTCAAAAATATTTTATTCTCTATAGTATTACATGTCTGTATTAAAGATGACACCATAGATATAAATAGATAGATATTGTTCCTTCATTTATAATGTAGCAACATGATGATGATGTGAGTCAGGAGCGAATATAGAACGTTATAAGAAACTGATAAAAAAGCAAAAACCTGTCATACATTTTTTGTTTCCGGATGCTATTGATTTCATTCACATTCTATTCCATTAACAAGAACTTGATACGGGCCAGTACCGTTCTACAGGACTGACTGGACTGTTCAGAGTAAGTTTTTAGAAAATCTTTTGGAATATTATCAAGAACAAGAGGCTAAACTGTCACAAAATACGCCTGTCAGAGAGGCATAACTCAGTATCTGGCAGTTCATAGGTTTCGTAAAACCTGTACTATAGAGTGGACAAGGCTTATTCACCTGTTCGAACTATAGAGCTGAGAAGGCTAATTTCATTATTTTAAGCAAGTTTGGTGAAGATCAGATGAAAACTATTTGACTCAGAGAGCTGACAAGGCTTATTTGGCCAATTTTGGATAATTCAAGGGTCATAATCCAAAAGTGCCTTTGGCTATTTTGTTGGTTATCGAATTTGGCCAAGACATAATGACCGTACATATTTTCACAATCGAGAGCGGACAATGCTAATTTAGCTAATTTTGGATAATTCAAGGGCCATAATCCAAAAAAAACTCAAAAGATTTGGTTGGTTATCGAACTTGGCTTAGACATTATGCCCACAAATATTTTAACCAAGTTTAGTGAAGATTGGGTGAAAACTATTTGACTTAAAGAGCATACAGACTAATTTGGCCAATTTTGGATAATTCAAGGGCCATAATCCAAAAGTGCCTTGGGCGATTTGGCTGGTTCTTGAACTTGGCTTAGACATTATGCCCACAAATATTTAAACCAAGTTTAGTGAAGATTGGTTGAAAATTATTTGACTTAGAGAGCAGACAAGGCTTATTTGGCCAATTTTGGATAATTCAAGGGCCTTAATCCAAGTGCCTATGGCGATTTTGCTGGTTATCAAACTTGGCTGAGACATTACACCCACAAACATGTTCAGCAGGTTTAGTGAAGATCTGATGAAAACTATTTGACTTAGAGAGCAGACAAAGTGTGGACCTCATTCAATAGAGCTAACAATTTTTTATATTCACTTTGAGTGGTGAAAATAGATCCAGAACAAAGCTATTCCATTATGTAACTAGAGCTATCACTAAATGTGATTAATACCCCCAAAAGACTTGCTTTATAAACTGAGAAAGTTCGTAGTAACAGAATACCTTGCAAACAAACTAAAAAGAGATATTGTTCTTGGCAATAACTTTGTAATTGGTCAAGATAGAGTTATGGTTCTTGTACACTGCACTTCCTCTCAATGTGCTTGACCATTGTATAAACCTTGTATTCAATGTCCAACTATTTGTTTCAAGGATGCTATTGATCAATTAAATGTACAAAGGGCAATAACTCTGAAATGAGTCAAGTAACACTTATTGTTCTTTCTGGACTGCACTTCACTGTCAGTTGTGCTTAGACCATTGTTTGCAGTATGTAGTCAATTCCAACAAGAAGTTTTGAATACTGCTTCGGACAAGGAAAAGTAACAAAGGGCAATTACTCAAGATTTGGCAGTTCATGGTTCCTGTGCAACTGCACTTCCTCTCATTGTGCTTCTTCATGTTGTATAAAGTTGTATTGAATTCCAACTGTTTCATTTTTCGAATTATGCCTGGATCAGATGAAAACTATTAACAAAGGGCTGACAACGCTGTAATGGCCAAGATAGAGTTATGGTTCCTGTGCACTGCACTTCCTCTCAGATGTACTTGGCCTGGTATAAGCTTGTCTTGAATTATCCATCCAATAGTTTTCAACAATGCTCAGGACAATTGAAAAAAAACAATTAAGGGCAATAACTCTGTAAATACTCTAGACATAGTTATGGATATTTACAAGGGCACTTTCCTGCTCTTGGGTGCTTGGCTCATTATATCAAACTTAGTCTTGAATTCCACACCAATAGTTTTCAAGTTAACTCTGGACAAGGAATAGATAAAAATGGGCAATAACTCTGTAATTAGTCAAGATGGAGTTTTGGATAATTCAAGGGCCATTGTGCACTGCTACTTCCTTCTCGAACTTGTGCTGTGACCATTGTACTGAAATCGTATTGCATTCCGGTGAAGTAGTTTTAAACTATATGACTTAGAGACAAGGAAAAGTGTGGACCTCATTCAGTAGAGCTAACAATTGGTTATATTCACTTTAACAGGGTGAAAATAGACCCAGCCAAAGACTTCCTTTTGCGTAACAATATAGTTATGTGAACCAGAATGCTGGATTTGCCATATTTGAGTGTCAGATCATACAAGTCGAGCTAAAAAGGTAGGGCAAATCCATCAAGCGGGAAAAATTTTGGGTGAGCAAGAATCCAGTCAAGTTTTCTTACCTCTTGCAAGCCGAGCAGCACATGAGAACACTAGTAATAAAGACAATGGTGAAGACGAGTGCTCCCGGGATTATGACAATATAGACGAACTCCCAAAACATGTCCCGGCACCTCCCGTCCCCGCAGTCATACGCAGCTAAACTCTCCATCTATGTACTCTAAGCTACATGCACTTTAAGATCATCGGCAGCTCGGCAGCTGATCCTTCTGAAATTAACAAGTCACACCTATATTTCTATTCCAGGCTGCTTGTCATGCAGGTCTTAGTGTGATATCATTAGATTTGTTCACATACATGCGCAAATTTTGTCTGTCGTAGAACAATATTGCTGGTCAGGATAATTAATATGTACCAGGTGACAGGTAGGAAAGGGCTAACTACATGTAGAGCGATCACTGTAAGTGATTAATACCTCCCACTTATACGGCTACACTAGTCAGAAAACAAAAGAAATATCAGTGCAAAAGTAAATGTTCATGGAGTGACAAGTATGGTTTACTACACATATACACAGCTTGAACAAGAGCTATTAAAATGATTAATCTATACATTAATTACTTGGTCGTTTTTTTATAAATAACTTTTTTCTCACCTCTTTTTGACTGCGCGATTTTTCTAGAACAAACTTAGTCCAAATAATTGTACTCAATGGATGAATACCATTATATTTTTTGCTAGACGCTATCCAGCCTCCGTAAAAGCGCAGATATCTATAAAATTTCAGATTGTAAAATGGGTCTGCGTTTGGAGTCGAATTATAGAGACAACAAAAAACTCTCTTCAACTGCCTTATACACCAAATAAAGAAACCATGAGGCAAAGTGGTTCAAGCACCAATGTGCGCTGGAAACGGGTGTCTGGTCTGCAAGCTCGCACACCTACATTTTGGCTACTGGCATTTTATACACAGTTCTGCTAAATAATCATTATCTTTGGACGAAACAGACTGGGTATTGCAGCCAGGTAGAACAAAACTCCCTAGATTTTCAAATTTTGTTAGGTACCAGTGTGCATGGGAGTCATACTGGGGTCTTGGCGAGTTCACCAGGGAAGAAATCCCATGGTCGACCGGGACATAAACAACAGCTGCAGTACCCAGTCAGTTTTGTCCAAAGATTGTGATTATATATAAATTTAGAGTGTAAAAATGCCAGTACTAAGCCAAAAGAAAGGTGTGCTAGCTTGCAGACCAGACACCCGTTTCCATGGTTCATTGGTGCTTGAACCACTTTGCCTCACGGCTTCTTCATTTGGTGTTATAACGCAGTAGAGGAGAGTTTTTTGTAAATCAACCACAGACGAATAGAGAAGACCTAGTTTTTGACGCCAGATGACCCATATTAAAATTCCAACTTAATTTCATTACGACACTCATACTGATCAAGTTTCATGAAGATCCAATGAAAAATGCAACCTATATTGCCTACACAAAGATTTTCTTTGATTTGACCCTGTGACCTAGTTTATAACCCCAGATGATCCACATGGAACTCGATTTAGATTTTATCAAAGCTGTCATTCTGACCAAGTATCATGAAGATCCAATGAAAAATGCAACCTACATTGTATTCACAGGGTTTTTCTATGATTTGACACTGTGACCTAATTCTTAATCTGAGATGACCAATATTACAACTTGACCTAGCTTTCATCAAGACAATCAAACTAATTAAGTTTCATGAAGATTCATAGAAAAATACAACCTCTATTGCATACACAAGGTTTTTTCATGACATGAACAGGTGACCTAGTTTTTTTACCCCAGATGACCTATATTCAAACTCAATCTACATTGTATCAAAGCAATCATCCTGACCAAGTATCAAAAAGATTCAATTAAATCTCAATTACATACACAAAGATTGTCTATTACTTTAACCCCATGACCTAGTTTTTTACCCCAGATCATCTATATTTGAAATTGATCTAGCTTTCATCAAGGCAACCATACTGACTAGGTTTCATGAAGCTCCAATAAAAAATGCAACCTCTATTGCATACATAAGGTTTTTCTATGATTTGACCCTGTGACTAAGTTTTTACACTAGATGACCCATATTGAACTTGACCTAGATTTTGTTTAGGCAGTCATTCTGACCAAGTATCAAGAAGATCCAGTGAAAAATGCAACCTCTGTTGCATAAACAAGTTTTTTCTAAGATTTGACCCTGTGACCTAGAAATTGACCCCCAAATAACCCATAATCGAACACGACCTAACTTTCATCAAGGCTATCATACTGACTAAGTTTTAAGAAGCTCAAATGAAAAATGCAACCTCTATTGCATACATAAGGATTTTCTATTTGACCCAGTGACCTACTTCTTGACCCCAGATGATTCATATTCGATCTGAACCTATATTTCATCAATTATTCTGACCAAATATCATGAAGACCAGTGAAAAATGATACCTTTATTGCATAAACAAGTCAAAAAACCCATATTCGAAGCTGACCTAGCTTTCATCAAGGAAATCATACTGACCAAGTTTCAAGAAGCTCCAATGAAAAATACAACCTCTATTGCATACATAAGGATTTTCTATGATTTGACCCTGTGACCTACATGTATTTTTTGACCCCAGATTACCCATATTCGAAGTCGACTATCATAAAGGCAGTCATTCTGACCCAGTTTCATTAAGATCCATTGAAAAATGCAGCCTCTATGGCATACACAAGGTTAAAGCTATAATACTGCTCAAAATGACCTGGCTGAGAAGTATGGTCAAGAAAAGTTCTTAAAACATGAAAAATGTTTAAAAAACTTAAAGACAATATGGTTTACTCAACCATTTATTTCATTGGTGCATGCAAACACAAATTTACCATACCAAATTGATGGAAAATCAATTTATTAAAAGATTTTATCATTTTTCAACTATGTTCAAGAAGCATAAAACTGTTGTAAATATTTATGTTATTTTGCTATAACTTTCACAATGCTTGTTTTTTAATGATACCAAACCATTGGTGAATGTAATTCATTAAATTGCAATTAATTATCATATTGAAGGGTTGTATCACTTTAAGTGTAGACAGACAGACAGACAACAGACGAAGGACACCAGGCAATCGGAATAACTCACCTTGACACTTCCTGGCCAGATGAACTGAAACAAATGAAAATTTAACCAAGGTCTTTCAAATATAAACTGTTACTATTTGAAAGACCTTGATTTAACCAAGAAATGCAACAAGTGCATGAAGGTATATGACGTCACACACTAGAATGTCGCGTGAAATGATCGACTCTACGTTTTAAGGAAGCTTAGTGAAGTATATATTTGATAGATTTATATTTTTTTCCTCAACAACACATGACCTAAAATTAATTAGCTAAAACAACATCAGCGTACCCGGTTTATATGCTTGACAAAAAGCCGCACCTGACGAAAAACAAAATATAGAAATAGCGGCATTTAGAGTTTTGGAAGCCAGAACTAGAAAATAATCTGATATCATTAAAACTTTCATGTTTTCAAAACAGACTTATTCATTCCGCCCATTGGTTTGACCTGTTTTTTTTATCTGATATTTTATAGTTGTCAAAGTAGAAGAAAGTGTCCATACTCAGTGGCTTCAACGTCAAATTAATTTAAAATAATTAGACTAGTATAAAGAATGAGCCCGCGTTACTCTGCATAAAATAATGTCCTGTAACATAGCCACTGCCAAACATTTTGACCATACCATGGTCTTCAACAGAGATCAAAATACAAAGACTTTGTCTTTTTATGCTGGTAATACTATCTGAAATGGGCCGTTTGAAATACCTAAAACTGACATAGGCTAAAATGTCTAAATTAATGCTAAATTGTTTCCATCACTTGGGTTACAACTAATCAGTAAGTTTCAGAGAATGTTTATGAAAATGCGAGTTTGTTCAGATATACTTGGGTTCAGTAGAGCTGGGACGAATATATGCTAATATTATTACTCGGACCAAAACTATACGTGTCCGAAAACTAGATCAGCTGATGTCCCCATAATTTTTTTCAGCATCACATTTACTTATCAAACTTGATTAGAAATGTTTCGAAGGGTTTACACAACAACAGATGATATGTACTGCTACCTTTAATTGCTCTAATACGCTGAATAAATTACTTTTAAAACTTCCGAGAACTTTCAGCTTCCCAGGTACAGACCGGAAGTAGTCAATCAGGTATACACAAAATCAAAGTGCTGAAAGTAAGAAATCAATTAGCGAAGCACCTGCTAGTTTTATAGGATTGACAGGACGCATTCAACCCGCATCTAACAAAACACAAATATGAAAATAGTGGCATTTTAAGTTTTTGAAGCCAGAACTATTGTTCACAATGTCTTGGGTCATATCACTTGCTTGAAGTTCAATCAGGAATGGTATACAGTATTCCTGGTCTCATCCACAAGATCATTAGTTAAGTTTTAGGATGAATTCGTTAGTAGTTGCCACAAGCCCGAAAAATGGTTAAAACTAGAAGACAAAGACATCATTTAATTTGCTATAGCTAAGACCGGCTTTTCCGGCCGTAGGCAGGTACATGTATTGTTGACGCCGCCGTTGAACGGCGGCGTCAGTATTGAATAGGTTTCAAATTTGTACCATGGGGTTGCATAATCGAATAGGGAGCAGCCAACATTATTATTGTAAATCTAAACTATGTTCTATGTATGAAAACGACTTTTACGAATCATTAAATTGTATTAAGTCATTAAAAAACAATACAATACAAAATACACATGTCTCCTTCCCTTATTTCAAAACTTTGGACACATTTAATGAGTATTTAATAACTTTTCCACAAACTCGTAGACCACGGGTTTTTTATAGCTTTGTTTACGGACCTTACGACCCGATTCATCAAAGCTCAGAAAAAAGATTCGGAAGATGTTTTGCTATCTTAAAACACTCAGATAATAGAATACATGGCGCCAACGTGAAAAATCAATGAAATCCCATTTTAATTACGACATATTAGACTTTTAATATTGAAACTGTAAAGAAAAACCGTTCACCCAACTATGCAATACGTAGGGCCCTAACGGAATTCCATTCCATCATTTGTAAACAAAAACAATTATCAGCCAATGGAAGTTCTGTAAAATGTATACGTACAGCATAATTAATCATGTGGATTCGTCTCTTTCCGCCATATTGCTGGAGTGTATAATGCTTCGGGAATAGAAAGAAAGAAAAATCCACATTACCAGCTACAGGGAGGGAGGGAGCAGACATATCTGTTTTACATATAGTTCTTTTTCACAATTTTAGACCCGGTGTAAATTATTTTGCACAGGTTTTTGCCTCTGCTTCCTATTAACCGACCTGTAGTCGTGAAAGTGGGAGGAGCCTGGTTATAAATAGTTTTGTGTATCGGTTCCTTCAAATCCTTGGTATCTAAAAATAGCCAGTGTAAAATTAGCATCCGAAAATAATTAATGTTGTGAGAAAAGAGGTATTTAATTATCACAATAGACAAACAATATGGAAGTTACATAAGGGTTTGTATTATGCTAATTACTAATAAAAACTTTATTTTTATAAATCAGTTTCATAAACAAAAAGGATATACAGCTAAATAACGAGGCACGGACCGGTATAACTGATTACCGAAAACACTTTTTACCGGAAACAACCAAAAACAATTAGATTAGCGGAAACAAGTCTTAATTCATAGTTTTTTTTGTTAAATACACTTTTATCTCTAAATGATAAAAATTAATGTATTTTTGTTGAATGTGTAATTTTAGAATGATACGTTAGATTTTAAGCGAATTAGTTCGATGTAACTTAGTGTGTACTTTATGTTGTAACGATTACCTCCCTTAGACGGTATTAAACCCAAAATCATTGCATCACGGACCTATATCCCATGTGTATAGGTCCGTGTTGAAATGAAAGATCTTTTTGCAAAGTATTACTTTTTCTTTTTTTGTATTTAAATAGTTCGATAATTTTAGCGTTTTTTTTGTTCAAGTTCTTTGACAGTTTAACACTTATCTGCTTTCCAGTTCGAAAATTCCCATGAGTGAATGAAAATAAAAACAGAAAGTGAAAATCATTTAAAATCTTTTTTTTCTATATCATTACAGGATGATAAACACTTCTTGTGTATATAGGTCCGTGACAGAGGTAATGATATTTTATGTGTAAAAAGGGTTCGCTGATGTTAACCACGCACTTTTATATGAAACCTGCCCCAGTGCCCATCTCCCAGCCATGCTTCAAAAACTGCGCGGCTCTTTAGCCCACCGTCTTGTTTTCATATTGACTTCCTTAATCTATCGCGCTAGGTACCAGCTTAGACTTACTGTTTGGGATGAAGGTCATTTAATAGTTACCTGCCCAGACCAATACGTACGGGCCAGACAAAGCTCAATAATGGCGGCGCCCACTCAAGCAAGTTTGCACATCGAATTAATAGAGGGTTTTATGTAGGAGTTTGCAGTATGTGATTTGTCAATACAAGCCCAATGAAAATTGCCATTAATCTGTGATTGACCAATAAACTATAACGATAAATAACAAGAAAAGTAGCCGTATTTTATGACTTTTATTGTGCTCTATCGCTGTATTAAGTTTCAAGTAATTCCCTTCAGTACTCCGGACAAGGAAAATCAAGAAAATGTAACAACGGGGGGTAATTTAAAACATAAGTAAGTAGAGTTAAGGTTCTTGGACACCAGTCGACATCAGTTCAAAATCTTATCTAAAAGATGATCCGAACAACCCTTATATAGTCATTGCAACTTCAGTACACCAACTACTAACGTATTGAGAGGGACAGATCAAATATCATTATCAAGGAAGTAACATAGCGGTAATAATACCTTTCTGTATAGCTTAACCCCTGGATGCATTGTAGGTATAATTGGAAAATGCTGACATCACGGCATTTACAAATGTTTTACGATCACAGAGCATTATCACTGTAATGAAAAGATATCCTTAGACTATAATTAAGCCTTATGGCTAGCTAAATTACAATGTTTTTTCCTTCATTTTGTGTAAGTACCTAATCTATGTAGGGCAGATATTTTTAGTTTACTGTAAGCTTTTCCATATTGGTTTAGGTAAAATTCTGGCACTGCCTCGTATCTCCTGTTTCTTTTTAATACCTGAAACTGTCATGACCACTTGCAGTTTTAGAGTGATACTTTAGCCTTGAGCATACCTGCTCGGGCTGATGAATAATCTGAACATTTTCAGTGACAAATCCATAGGAGTCGTCTACTGTCCATTATCTAAGCACTTACCAAGTTTGAGACCCATGGTACAAAGTATTCTAGTTGTCATACAACTTGTTGGTAAGCTTATCTTTACTTCCACAACACCTACAATTATAAGCCACATTTACACAAACAGACCAAAGAAAATCGTCAATATTCACGTACCAGGTCATACATCCAGTGATCATTTTCCTGTGTGCTTCACCCGAAAATGTTCCTCAAACAATGAAAATGGCCCTTTACATTCTACAATCGTATATTGGTCATACAAAAACTTCAATGAACAGCAATTGGTATATGAATTTGAAAATCAGCCTTAGTATGTATTAGATATGAATGATAAACCCTTCGATGCTTTGGATTTATTCACATATTTTTCCGTAATGTTATGAATTGCCATATGCCAGAAAAACAAAGACGTGTTAAACAATAAACAACAACTAGACAACACCACATTTTAACAAAACAAAGGAACACCAACAGAAAACGAAGGCAAAACAACACAAGGACATACACATAAAATAAAGTATATTGAAACATGAGGCTTGAACTATCACCTATGGTTACGCTGAATCAGCGTCACAGAAACTTTAGTCATACAACTGCGATAATGAACAAATCATAAGTGTTGGCAGAATATATTCCAAACAAACAAATATCTCTAGTAATATATACTATCTGGCAAAGTTTCAAAAACATTTTATTTATGACAAAAGTTGTTATCACTTTTAGTACGTCACACGGTTTTTATTATCCACTCTTTGTGTACTTCAGATGTTAACTTTTATCATGTATCCTGAAGAAGTAACCGGTAGATAAATAAATTGAATCCATTTACCCTGGTCTTGACGTGTTATTCGATTTAACTTTACATAGCTTTTTAAAGTCCCAGGATCTTGTTGAATTTACTGATTTTGTAAAATAAATATACTGATAGGATAATAATACATGCAGAACCATGTTCTATTCACTCTAAAACAATTTCTTTTGTATTTAAGTCGCTTTTTCACGAAAAAGAGTTGCCCGGAAGCCTTTTTTATTTTTTTGCAATATCATTGAAAAAATACTGCTCTATATTTCTAACATGTACATCGATTTATCAAGTAAAGTTATGAATATTTTTGGTACAAATAAAGGTCATTTCCGCCGGTAAGACATATTTCTTAGTAAAATAAGAGCTACTTGTAATTGTGGTCCTGGGACTTTAACAACCAGAATAGTCTGACACAGAAATAGTTGAGGCAATTAGCTCAAAAACTATGCCAAGGAAGCAGGAGATTAATCAAAATTTAAATATTGGAGACAAAAATTCGAAACACTGCCTGATCAAGCAAATAAATAATTTCACACTCAAACAATTAGAAATAATAAGGCAACTCATTAAACACTTTGGAAAACTCTCAAATATTTGTCAGAGAAAACAACACAGTTCCAAACAAACTTCATCAATGATGACAATAGAAATCAAACATCTGATTCACAGAGCACAGCAGAAACTCAATTTATTCTTCTAAAATATCTAAAATGGTGCCTAAGCCACCAATATCTTGATAATACTATCCAAGAAATCATTTAAACTCTTTGTTGAAAGCAGAATTGGAAGCTAAACGTTCGCAATACAATATACTAGTACCTCAGGTGACTGAAGAATTCACATGTAAAGAACTAAAGGCACTAGATGAAAATAAATCAACTGCGCTTGCTGAATCTGGACACAGAATACTAAAGTACATTCATGATTGCAAACTTCTCTAAAATAATAAACCTCAGCAATGGTAAAGGCAATTTCCAGCTTGATTTAAAACAGCCAAAATTACTCCAATTTTCAAGAAAGGTTCTAAATCAAACAAGAACAACTACAAGCAAATCTCAATCTAGCCTGAGTGTTATCCAAACTCATTGGACAATATGTAGTTTTTTTTCATTAAAAGCTTATTAGAAGAAAATAAGCTTCCTCTCTCAAAGTAGTCAGGTCACGCGAAACTGCACTCACTTATATACTAGTAATTGTTGACTGGATAACAGCAATAAACAATATGTAACCTATGTTGGGACAATATTCTTAGATCTGACTAAAGCATTTGACCCTGTAAATCACAACTTCTGATAAGTCAACTAAAATTATACAAATTCAGTGACTCTTCCATTGCATCATATTTAACAAATCGCACACAGAAAATCTGTATATCTGGGCACCAATCTGAAATTCAAGACATCTCACCAGATGTACCTCAAGGCTATGTTCTTGGGCCCTTGTTATAATTATCCTACATATTAATGATTTACCACTTCACACAGGCAATAGTCGATATGTTTGATGATGACACAACTTGTTTGCTTATGGAAAAACTGTTGTAGAAGTTCACACTGCTATCCAAAATGATGTTGAGATGTTTAACTCACAGTTAAAAAATGGTGTGAACAAACCTCTATGGTTGTAACCAAAACAAAACTATATATATATATATCTGCTTCTTACAAATATCTTAATAACTGTAGAACATTTTTTGGGAAACTGAAGTGGTGAACTCTTATACACTGTTCTTAAATTCAAAAGAAAACTGGCAACTAGCATAAAACTTGATAAAGAGGTCAATGCACCATCAGCAGAACTTTACAAGGAGCTAAAATGGACGACCTTCCCTGAACGGATACACTACAAAAAGGCTATTTACAAATCCTTAAATAATATCAGCCTAGAATATCTAAACTCTAAATTTAATCCATTAACAACTTCATGTAACCTTGAAGTTAGATCTAAAACAATGCAGAACTTGCTGTCCCGAAACCTCGAGTATAATTTATTTCGTAAGTCACTATGTTACTCTGGGTCGGTAATCTGGAATGTCGGTCCAGCATATATACGTAAATCACATACACTTCAGAAATTAAAAACTCGCACATTCGGTGGAAGAACTCAATAATCACTTCAATGTTTAATTAAAGCTGCCTACAGCTTTCTATTGTTATGTGTACATTATTTACTGTACAAAAATGTAATACTATTTAATTTCAGGTACATTTTAAATGAATTTTCCATTATTGCTATCAAAACTGTTGTTTGTTTTGTTAATTTTGTATAACTTTATATATAATATTTGTCCATGTGGGTCATACTGAAAATTGGTCTTGCGCCAAATATGTTATCCACAATAAATAGTCATAATTATTTTGATAGTTTCGAGTGGAAACCAAAGACCTACTGACCAACTGACCAACAGCTGCAAAGCAATATACCACTTTGGGCGGGGAAGAGGTGGCATAATTATGTTCAACATTACTACAGACTTGGCTAAAACATAACACTGTACTGGTTAAATTAAACTTGACACCAGGGGCACTTTATTTGCACTAGGTTTAAACAAGGTGGGCACTTCAAGTTAACTCCAACTTCATTTCAAACTATGCTACGTGCACTAGTAGTGCACTTTAACCCTGATAAAGGTTTGTTTTTTTCCCATGACTCTCATTAATTCTTTTTTGTCAAATGACATCATGGGCTCTAAGCTAGAATTACCATTAATATGATTTAAGTACCCTCTTTAATGCCCCCCTTGTCACAAGAAATGGCTTCTACCACGTTATCTTTCAAGTTGACCCATGTTTCATGAAAATCCTTCATGGGGCTTAGGAGAGATCGCCTATATATAGATATATATTCTGTACGGCGTATCAACAATCTGAACATTTCAAGGGATAAAGGAGTAACAGTCACAATCAGGACCCCTTAATATGACTCTGACCTTGATCGTCTCAATGAGATATCTTGACCCAACTTTCAATAAAATTCTTCAATGGGTTTAGGAAATACAGTCTCGTGAATTTTTATCCTTAAGTGTGACTTTCATCTTGAGCTAGCGGGGTTGGAAGATGAGTTCTGCACACTGCCTAAAATGAACATTTATCCAAAAAGTCATGAAAATCCTTTAAGAGTTTCAGGAGATATGGAGCTGACACACACAAAAAAACATTGACCCGTAAGTGTGACTTTTACCATGTGAATACAGGGTTGGTACACGGGTTCTGTTGAACATAAGGTTTGCACATCATCTTGATGCGATGAACATTTGACCAAAGTTTCATCATATTCCTCTTTAAGTATTTCAAGAGATATGGAGCTGACATAAAATACCACTGACCCTTTAGTATGACATTGACCCTGAGCTAGTTGTTTTAGAACATGGATTCTGCATGTTGTCTTGTTGAGATAAACATTTGTCCCAATGTTTACGAAAATACTTTCAGTGGTTTAGGAAATATGGACGTGAACATGAAACAGACTGATTAACTGGCAAACGTACAGAAAACTGGACAACCGATAAACCAACTCCTACATATCCTCCAAAACTTTGTTGGTAGGGGTATAATGAAAAAGGTCCTATAAAATCTGGAGAAGAAACAGAAGAGAGAACTTTCACCTTTGTATTTACTGATTTGCATTTATTCACCGAGGTACAATGTACTTGAAATTTTACTTCGTTAAAGTTTAGTTGCAAATATGCCCTTGAGAACATACGACAACAGTTTCTTTACAATGTTTTGAAAACACATAATGGGAGTTTTACAATTATCTCCCTATTAAGTCCAAGATGACGCATTTGCAAGTAGGTCCCATCAGATGGAATCCTCTGACTTTATTGCTGTTTTTTTAAAGAGGTATCCCAGTTATTATGTGTGAAATTTCTCACTTCTGTGTTAATAAACTTATAGGATTGTCAATCACTGGAAACAAGGGTATTAAAAGAACATGCTGCCAAATTCATTATTTAATCTGATCTAGTATGCTTGCAAATTTCTCTAATTGTACTTTCGTATGCATAGTGTACATATCATTACAATATATCTGTGGCTGTGCGTGCGTGCGAGCGTGTTGATAGTGTACAGGTGGTCGTGTCCGGCTTTTCATGCATTGAGAGATTTTGAAATAACTTGTCACAAATGTCCACCATATCAAGACGACGTGTCGCGCACAAGATCAAAGTCCCTAGCACAAAGGTCAAGGGAAGTCAGAGTGGGTCCTAGATATATTATTTTTGTGTACAGGTGGCCGTGTCTGGGCTGTAGCTTTGTCATACATGGAAGGGTTTTGAAATAACTTGGCACGAATGCCCAACAGTAAGTGGCGCGGTGGTCGAGTGGTTAACGCTCTGGACTACCAGGCCGGAGGTCCCTTGTTTGAATCCCGACCGGGACACTGTAAATTTCAGGAACGCTTTTCAGTGTTTGATTTTATACCAAACGTTGTATGTGGATAAGTTTGACAATTAATAGAAGTGTAGTGCACAAGAACCATATTCAAGCGTCACAACTTCGGGGTTATTCGTCGCTATTGTTAAAGCTATTGTTTCCATCTCAATTTACTTTGAATTTAAGAAATTCAGTTATTTAACATATATTAACCCTGTTTATTCTGTTGTACTGAAGTTGGACCCAACGAGTTATGGATGGTAGAAAACAGCGGCAGATGTAGTTCTCAGTTTGTGAAGATTCATCTCAAGAGAGGCAGTGGCGTAACGTTTTAATGATCCTTTAATGTGCCACATGCTTTGCGTCACAAGAGAACTGATCAGTAAAGAAACATTAAGGTAAGGTCTGCATTATATTTACTTTTTCTTCAATTGTCAATTAAAAAATCATTCAAAACATGTCAAAACAACATAATTTACCAGTCCCTAAGCAGTGTAAATAACTTCTCTTAAAATGTATATATTGTTGCAGTTTATATAAAGAGATAACCGTATATCAAATCGGCCACTTTTCAAGTTTTCGTTGAGAAAGCTTTTTTATTTTGAATATAACTTCTCGAGTCTTGTCACAGGTAACAAGAACATGAATACATAGGACCATGTTTTATATACAATACCAAGTTATGATATATCTTATGCATTCTCCATAAGCTCCTCCATCAAATTAAACTTTCGGATCATTATGGAAAATATTATATACAATATAAAGCACTAAGCATCGCCAATGTTTGAGTACACATGCGTACACATGTGTACACAACGTCAAAAATGATGACATCATTAATTATTGCTTAATCTATATATTTACTGAATGCAGAACACACTATCTTTATCTTTTAATCAAACGATTCTAAATTTCTTTCTTACACATCGTTCACTTTATTGTTTTTATTGTTAGTACATTTCACAGACGGCAAGCAATTTCACATATTAATAAACTAATGTTCTGTCCACATGATTTGGACTTCGTTATGGAAACACTGTTCGATGAATCGTTAATCAATTTCATTTACCAATATTCGTGACACCTGTGTAAACAGGATAACCATTTTGTTGTCTCCATTTCAAATAGTCTTTCAGGACCTGTATGCATTCATCTGTTAGACATACACCTTCTAAAAGCTTAGCTAACTCTGCAGGAAAATTACTGACATTGTTGCGTTTAACACGCTCCTTCCTCGTAGCCGACTTGCAGTTGGAATGTTTTAATCCCTTGCCAATGTTTCCACCATTTATGCTTATATCAGATGTCGTTTCATCCAGTTCCTCTCTAACATTTTTGACAAGATCAGATCTCTGAAAACTGTACTTTTTAAACAAATTTCCTAAGCTCGTTATTTTATAGTCTACGGGGTTTTCTGTTGAGCTAACTCCTATCTTGATATCAGAGAGACGGTCATTCGTCAACAGGTTTAACTTTTTAAAGATGTCGCACATCGTTGCAATATTTCGAAACCTTTCTGGCAGTTCTGATATATCAACTCCGTCTATAAGATACATTTGGAAACCATTGCTGGTGGCACGTCTGTCTTCTGGTGTCTCAAGCGGAGCGCAAGACGACATTCCCAGCAGAGTAAAAAATGCAAGAAGAACTGAAATGTAAAGTTGTTAGTAATTCATTGAGATAGTAGATTTAACAATATTTAACATCCGATTTTCAAGCACAATCTCAATATAATGTAGTGACATTTACACGTTCCTGCAAATCGGTACCAATAATGAAAAGTTATCTAATCTATTATCTATTTTCCGGAGTTTGTTATATTACATCATGTCCTGTGCCTCGAGAGCGATTATCATGGGTTGAGATATATTGTTTTGAATCAAGCATAATAACACAGTATAAACAACGAATAAAAAGACCTTTAAATTACGACCAATGAATAAATAAAACAATAACCTTTTGTGGAAAAGAAATATAAAAACAACTTACCGGTTACTTGCATGATGGAAACCAAAACATAAAAAGTAATTGCTTCAAAAGGTGTAGCTTGATAATTGTCGTGACAGACTTTCTAAACTATCATTCATTTCTAAGGAGTTTATTAATTTTCCTCTTTTATATATACGGTACAAGTAGACCATATCTATAGCAACACCTACATAAATAGCTCACTGCTAATCCCACATTAATAGCTTGGGCGTTTAGATGGTACGCTTTGGGATATCTGAACTTTAAAGGATTTCTTATCTTCACGTTTGTCGGACAAATGAGCGTTCATAATAAATAATGATATTTCAATGAAACTCAGACGCATTTATAATCAGAAATTGGAATTTTAGCAAATCAAATTCCTTACATTCTCTTGTGATAACAGTCGAGGTTTTCGAGGTTCAATAAATATAAGCTCAATAAATTATCATAAATTTAATAAATGAAAAGAACGAAATTTAAATTTCTATTTGAACATAGTACACTTGTATTTTGATCTTGTACAGTGTGTCTTTTTGTAGGAAAAAGGCTTTTTTATCATTTAACTTGTATCAGGCTTTTTCAGTTCAACATCAGATCTTAACATTTTGACACATTTGCACATCCTACTTTCCCCATCTCCCCGAAGGAACAGGGTATCCATTTGCTTTTCGCCATTCCATATACTGCTGTAATTGTTGTATGCATTCAGGGGTCTGACAGATTCCTGAAAGCGGGTCATCTTCAGAATCATTTCCCTCAGTTTTCCTATCTTCAGCACTGGAATCTACTTTCGTTTTGGAATCAATATCTTCAATGTCAGCGTAAACCTCTTCCCCTGGACCAATTGAAGCAGTTACAGTTTTAAGTTCTCCGGAATCAGTTATTTCACTTGGGTCAAATAGGTTTTCTGGATTCCTTAAGAAAATGTTTCCGTACGTCATTGGTAAAGATAATCCAAACTGGTAACAGACGATAGCAGGTATCAAGAGAAATTTAATCTTCATCTGCAAGAGAAAGGAACAACAATGTATACAGGTAGAATGTTTTATCATTTATTTTGCTTATTTTCTTCTGATTTCAAAATAGATTTTTTATCCGGCTATATTACTTTTTCAAGATTACCAAGTGTGTTTATAAAGATCTTAATTAAGCGGATGTTTGGACGACAGAGAAATAAATAAGGTGTCCATCATTGATTTCAATCAATCAAACCCCTTTAACACTGTCAAAATATCGTTGTTCGCAGAGAGGCAATGTACTAGTATACACAAAATAATCAAATGAAGTAGAAAATAAAGAGCATTTGGAAATGCTCAAAGCTGTTTCGTTAACAACAGCGCAGTCTGAGGGTGACCTTCACCTTAAGCTAAAGTGGAGCATGAATTCTACAAATTATTTTTAGGGGATGAACATATGGCAATGTAATTTCATCAAAACTCATTCAATTGGTACAGGAGGGGGCAAACAAAAAACGATAACCTCTAAGTGTGATCTTGGCCTTCAGCTGGCGAAGTTGGAATAGGTGTTCTGCATGTTGTATCAATGAAATGATTATCTGAGCCATGTATCATGAAAACATTCCAGGGGTTTAGTAGTTATGAAGCGGACACGAAAAACTAATTCCCCCTAAGTGTAGCCGTTACATTGAGCGGGCGTAGTTTGAACATGGGTTTAGGACATTGACCAAAGGTATATGAAAATCCTTCAAGGGGTTTACGAGTTATGGAAGCTGACATGAAAAACCAATAGCCCCTAAGAGTGGCCTTGACCTTGAGCGGGCGGGATTGGAACATGCATAGGTTCTTCACTTTGTCTATATGAGATGAACTTTTCACCAAAATTATATGAAAATCCTTCAAGCGGTTTAGGAGATATGGAGCGTACACGAATTTCACGGACGGAATTTGCAATTAATGTTTCATCGAAAACTATATATTTGATATTCAGAAAGATCCTATTCTATGAAACATCAAGAGAGTATTAAACATTTTCTTTTGCTTGCAGAATGAAAATGAAACTTAAAAATCATCCTTGCAGACAGATTATCATCAAACTGTACTTACTAAGTGCGATAATTTTCTTTAATAAAGCAACCATAAGAAGTATTACAAATTTACGACTAATTTACAAATAAGTATTGCCGTATGCTGATGATACCTTGAAGTTTCTTCTTACTTTCAGTAAAGGTACTTAATCAATATCAAGTCTTTATTAATTTCAATTATATTCCATAACACGAGGTCATAGATTCATCTAAATTTATAGCCAGATTGGCAAAAGTAATATGTACGATGGTGAATATTCAAAATATTCAACATGCAGTGATAATGTCATATGGTACTGGTTCGAAAACAAACGCATTTTCTTTGTTTTAATGTTTTGATGGATATTTTCAAAGTTTTGTCTTATTTTCCCGTGTTTCAGTTTGAAAACTTTGCAGCGTTACAAGTGTATTATTTTCGCTTGTGCAATTAAACAGTTCGGTACTTTTATATCTAAATGAAAATTGCTTAGACGTTTTGCAAGCATAAACAAACGGTAATACTGTTTTACACAACTTTAAATTATTTATGTTTGTTTTTCTTTAATTTAACATTTCGTAGGTTAGATAAAAATATACAAGGTAACCTGTAACTACAGTTGAGCAATAGGCGATTCACCTTGAATGTCAGAAAATATTTAAAAGACTGCAAAAATCCTGGCTGACCTTAATATTGTAACTATAATGAAATTGATCAGATCTCTTTCGCCAACATTAGAGCTTAATCTGTGACCATTTACACCTACAGAAATAGAAACTTTGCAGCTGATAAGTACAAAATGCACTTATTAATGGAAAAGTATTTACAGATAAAAGTTATAACATTTCCCGATAACTTTAAATACGTACCTTTTAACTTGTATCCAAATTTACTCGACCAAAGTAGTAAAGGTCCAAATGTCAGTCTTAGCGGGATTTCAAAAGGCCTGACATCTGTATTTATATATCTCCCAAGATAGGCAGGGTGACTTCAACACTTTATCTTGCTGCGTAATGCAACACAATTGAATTCTCGTTTATCAGCTGACCTTTTATTCTACCAACCCTTTCTCTGACTTCATATTTTCACAACACCTGAAGATTTTAAAATTCAGAACAAAAAGAAACACTTTTATTACACCTTTATATTTATTGCAGGGGCGAATTGCAAAGAAAGCAACCTGGATGTCGCAATGGAATTTCTTGTTTTGTTTAGATTAAAATGAAATAAATATATGGAAATAGTCAAATTAAAGTTAACTGGGTACATACATAAGCAAATGTCAATTAAGTAGGATGTACGGTGTATCGATAGCGTGAAAAATTTGCATCTGTCATGAAAATAAATGTTACGACAGAGGATGATCAGAAAAGGTCAACCCAGCACTTTGCTCTAATAATAAAATGAACAACAAAAGACTAAAACTTTGTGTAGAACAACTCCTATAAATACAAAGTATAGGTACAGTCAAATCTGTGACCAAAGGTCATCCTTTGGGGAGACAAAATGTAGCCTTTGTTGAAAGGTGATCTTTACTCGGAGGTCAAATTGTTCTGTTTAATCAATAATGGTTTCTGAAAGACTGGCCTACCTTTATTCGATGGTGGCCGTTAGCACAAGGTTGACTGTACATATATTATACTATTTTACATGATAAATATGCGTCCACTTACTGCAGGTATACCAAATGGTAAATTGATTTAAATGCCACAGTATAAATATTTATCATATGAGCTTGATCAATAAAGTCCCGCAATGTTGCCTCTTAAAACCAATTAGTCATCAAGTACTTCTGGTCGTTATTTCATGTCCTTCGAAACCAGTTGCCTCTTTCTTATAAGTGAACTGTATATATCTCAGAAAGGCTAAAGTGAAACATTAATCTTAGCGTGGTTAAGATCGACGCTAAGATATATATATATCATGTATATAAACATCATTCCCTGAGTACAACGGTGTCGTCGCTTGAACAGAGTGGGCATATGTTATGTAAGGCAATGTAGCACTCCCGACAGTAAACGGCGTCACATTGAAGCCCACCCTTGGTCCCGATGCACTTCGTCAACTTTATATCGCTAAAGCTAGTTTCTTTTTGTCCACAACTTGTGCATTCCAATTTCGCTTTCTGAGGCAAAATTTGCGCATGAAAAGAAAATTGAATGCTAGCCATGATGAGAAACGCAGTTTGTTTTTTACTTGTTCTTCCTTATGGGCAGACTTGATTTGTTGTCGCAGAAATTTCAGGAAACCGACACGTTTGTGTCTCATCTTCTTGTGAAGGTAATCAAGGCGTGCTAGTTCCTGTTCTGGACAATAATACGCCGATACTTTTCTTCTGAGACGCATTCCATAAGCTCTAAGTAAGACAACGGCTATGGCTATAAGGTATAGTATGATGAACACTGGAATCATGGCAGCCGAAGGTTCTCGAGGTTTTGGCAAACAAGTCTCAATATCAAGCGTTAAGTTGAAGCTTCTGTCTAGGTTGTAGCACTGGACTATCAGTTTGTAGAAGTCAGCTACCGGTCCACTTCCCTGTACTTCTATCTTCATATGATTACGTGATTCTACATCTAGTTCGATGTCACCATATTCTTTGACGATATTCAAAATGTAGTACAAAGCGTAATCAAATGTTATTACAAGGAAAGAAAGTAGCAAATGGAGCGAGACTTGAATCAAACCAAGTTGAGAGTACGCTAACTCAATTGAGTTTAGCTTGAATGATAACGTATTTACATATTCGTTTTTTTCATGTTTCTTTAAAGGCAGAACTGTTTCTTTGCCGTTCTTCTCTGCTTTTCTGTCGAGTTCTCTGAACTGCTTCGTAATGTAGATATTGTCGTATCCATCATTTGCAAGATAATTTCTGAGATACCAGAACGACTGCAGAAAAATTAGGAACAGCGACAAAGAGAGACATTTTCCAACTACTGAAATTGCACTGTCAAATGCATCTAGCTTTCCTCCAATATCCTGTTCCACCTCAGCTTGTATTGCTGTGGCAGGCTTCGAAACATTTACGTTGCCACTGAAATCTGCATTTATGACGATATCAGTGTCAAAATAGTTTATCGCCTCCTCAAATGCTGCTCTGGAAAAGAAGTCATAATAAATTAATGATATTACATAAAATATGTTTACTGGAGTATTATGTTCTGTATTCCTCCACCCCTATCGCCTGGTGAGCTGAAGTGCATAAAATTAACTTTGTCCGTACGTCCGATTTTTTTTATTTCTTCAACAATTATGACCAATGTAGCCCACCTCTCATTATAATATGCAACCAGTGCAACGTGCCAACAGTACATACACAGCGAATAGAATTTGCATAATACTATATATAATATAAAATACATAATAGTACTGAAGGTACAGACAGCGGTTAAGATATAAATTATGAGAATGTATCATTTTAATGATTTTCATATCGTTAATGCCCTCCCACTGCATAAGGTATACTTGGTTCACTCACGTTGGCAAAGGTAATGTTTCAAGTCTGTGTATATATTAAAGATTGTTGCGATAATCACTTCAAGAAACATACCGTGTTTTCCTTGAAACGTCGTGAAAGTTCACCCCTAGTACCCATTCATTCGTTATGGATTTTAAGTCTTTCTGTTGTCTTTCAACATATTCTGAAATATCTTGTAATGGCACAGCAAAATGGCGCTGCAATATACGTGTTTGATTTGCCGCAAGTTCGACAATACACGCCATACTACTTCCGGTTTCTCTTGCATTGAGGGAAATATTGGAAACTGGATGTTTAAGAATTAAAGCAAATATGGCTGAGAGGAGAATTCCTCTACCGATACCTGTGAAAAATTAGGAACGACTAGTGCCATGATGCATCGTATGAATGATGATAACGCCATTCCGACACAAAACAGGACAGTCAGCATGGCCATCAAAATGCCAGCTTCTGCTACTGTATATCCAAAACTGTGATGGTAAACAAGGAACATGAAACTTCCGATTATTATCCCCGAAATGATACCAATTACAGCCTTTATTCCTCTTTTCTCCTCTTTTGGACTTTTAAGAAAATTTTCTGTACTTGATTTGAATGAACTAACTTTTCCGAAACGATGATAAGACCCTTCCGATTTTTCTTTCTTGGTAATTGTATTCTTTTTATCTTGTGTTCTGTCACTGAAGTAGTTATCATAGTTTGCCGGTTGGTCCCGGAAGGAGTCCTCAAAGGATGAATCCTGCCATGAAGATATAGATTCGGGAACACTGATCGAATGTTCGATTTTAATATCATTAAATCTGACCCCTGTCGCCATGCTGGATTTTGAAAAAATATCTTTAGCTCTAGCATCTCGATCTTCTTCTGAAACGAGAATTATTTTGCTTGGATGAATTATGTGTATAGTATTTTCATGGACCTTTTGTTCTCCCGTCAGGGACGTTTCTAGTCCAGATTATGACTCTAAAACTTCCGGTGATTTTCGTGGTATTTCATGCAGTCATCTAAATCAGTGTGAGGGGTATGTTGTCGCAAATACAGAGGTTCCATGCCTTGAAAACATACTATTACTCTCAAAACTTTTGATAAAACACTTCGGATGTTTAAGGTTCTTGTATTTGTGTGAGCGCGTGTGTGTGGATTTGCTGTATCATGTGCTTTTCTCTAAAATATGTATGTTTTATCATGGGAAATAGCTTACCTTTCTCGGGATTCTTAACTATCTTTATTTGAAACGTCCTTTCTGGTTTTGTTTTGCGAAGTTTGTTCACGTCAGATGTAATAGGCCTTGTTGAATTATTTCTTGATCCTTGTTTATCAGCAAATTGAGATGCTTTTCTTTCTTGAATTTGTTTCGATATATTTGCACCAATTGGTTTTTCTGGTAGCTCCTCTGTACTTGCATTTTTTGCTTTTGGGTGAAATAAAAAAGCACACTTTATTCAAAGCGTTAATAAGCCTATAATTATATTTATGTATGTATGCATTTGTGTATGTGCTAGTTAATTTTAAAATATTTTTTTGCTGAATCCATGACAATCGCATCTTCAGAATGCAAGACTATTTAAGGGGTTAACAGAGTGAATTGCAACTCTGAAGATCTTAATGTTGAATATACAAAACTCGGACTATAGAAACGATGGCAATTTTTTTGAAAAAAAGGACTTTATAAAAAAAATCGACATTTTACGTAAAGTAACAGAGAGAAGAGTGAAAAGAAAACATAAAGAATAGCATCAAAACCGAAATGTGAAAATGATCCATATGATATCACGTAAAAGAAAAGAACAAACAATAAAGTTAGATAAAACGCATCTTACAAAAAGTACTTACTTGGAGATGGAATATAATCGTTAACTTCCTCTGGTTCCACGCATGCGGCAGGGAATGCCCGTTTCTTTGGATCTCTGATTTAAGCCAATGTAGATGTCAAGTACATGTACCCTTATTACTATTATAGGAAGTCGGGAACCAGACTAATCCGGTCACCGCGAATAAGAGAAATACATTTTATAGAACCTGATCTGTCGAAATCACATATTGTACGAAACATTGTAATTTTTTTTATATAATGGTTGAAATTCCTCTAGATATTTGTACGAACAATCAAGAACGCAAACTTTTGGTCAAAAGTTTCAAATCTTCTAAACACTTAACGAATTGAAAATCGTTTGTGTGGAAAGCATTTGGTGTATGTGTGCCTGTAAGATTGCAATTTGTAGTAATTGTTCTCCGCATCATACATGTCACCGGATCTGATAGATAAATGACCCACCCTTTTCAGGAAAATACTCATTAAGTGATGCATCCTAGATCTTATACGGAAAGATTTAAAGAACTAACCACTTAATACATGTAAGTGATGATGTTGCTACCATCTGCATTACTAGTGCAAGGAACATGTTGTTACCATATATAGAATGTTGGTTTAATTTCTTTTTGCATACATTATATTCATAAAACTTTGACGCTGACGCTGGTTATTCCTTTTAAATACATTGCCCCGACCAACAAATTATGTTTAACTATAGAGTAATATGTCTCTGTCTATGACTTACTATTACATTGTAACATTTAAAGAAACAGCGCATTGTAAGTCAAGTCCTTCACTACTAATATGAATCAAAGCGCTGTAAGTGCTGAAGGCCTGGGGCTATAGATTAACTCACCTAAAAACAGCTTTTGACCTTTGTGATTTGCGCTGAACCTTACCAAAAGCGCGGGTCGAAATGTGCAAAGGACGAAATGTAATATACGACACAGAATGAATGATTAACAAATATAGGGAAGTTTGTTTTATTATAAAACGTACGTTACATGAAAAATAATCACATGGTCAACATTATAAATTGTTTGAGAGACCAGTTAAAATAATTCAATCTGCGCTTTTTTTCAACTTCAAGCGATATGATCTGATGATGTGGATCGAAAATTATTTTGTACCAAGGACAACGCCTTGAAACAGAAGTAAACAAAGCAATACCAGCAATGAAATATAAATACAGTACTGTACAATGGAACCCGTAAGCTTTGGACCTTTCTGCAATTGTTTGAGGTTGTATGTACTGTTTTTATTTGTACTATGTTCTTATTGTATGCGACATTCAAACAGAAGATTGATCTGGTCTGTCTTGCACTACTTTCCAATAGCGCATGTTCACAGTTGTTATCAGCACATATCACAGTTAAATTGTCTGCAGTGTTTGAAATGTGGTATGCTAACTTAGGCCTAGGAGACTTTCAGTCCCCAGGCCCAAAACAACACCAAACGGACGAACAAATGGTAAATAACAAACGAAATCCAAATACAATAAAATGAATAATTAAGTATCTAAACCGGTTAAACCTATGGTGCGAGAAAGTTAGTTAATTATCAATAGTTATCGCAAGTATTATAGGTCAACCATTTAATAAGACGATGCAACATTCTTACCTGAATCATTTTAGCTTGACTATAGAATAAGCCTATTGCACTCGCCCCGGTGTCGATGTCTGCGTTGGTTAAAGTTTTTTTCTAAATGCTGTATCTTCTATACTATCAAACATACATGTAATTACTTCAAACTTGACATACTTGTTTCAAATAGCAATATAGACAACTGCAGCAAAACACATAACTCTGTCAACCATAGTTGCACAGTTATGCCCCTTTTTGTACTTAGATTTTGTCACAAAAACTTAACCTTAGTTGTTGTTTTGCCATTTCTCAATAGTTATTCATCAAACTGAATTTAAATTATTTTGCTTTTGACAACAGTATTGTGATGCAGCTAAAATCTTTGGGTCAAGGTCACGTTTGACAAAGTTATGCGCCTTTTGCACTTAGATTTTGTCAAGATAACTGAAAGTTGGCTATAATTGTGCCATTTCTTAAAATTTCACCAAACTACCAAATTATATTGCTTATGACAACATGGTCATGATGTACCACCTCTACCTCTTCTCCCCAACCCTGAAAAAAATCTGACACTATTACAAAATATACCTCCTATCTAACCCCCTCTCCAGCCCCGATTTTTTTATATAAGTTTGACCTTTTTTCTTTTACAATTACACAATATCCTTACCCCCTCCCCCCCCCCCCACAAAATCCATTCTATTGATAAGCCCTCGAATAGTCGGAGCATGCTGTCACAAGACAGCTCTTTTTAAATGTACATTTGAAAGATGATTCACATCCAAATAATGAAGGACCAACAACTTCAAACCAGTCGTACGTACATTGAGAGAATTTGGCCTATATAATAATACATATCTTGCACAGTACTGGTCCCAGCCCCTGTTGATGAACTATACTAGGTAAAGTTATAGAAAAAGAACTACTGTACATTGGCTGTGTTTAACAACTACTAGATTTATTTTCGACTGCACTAACTAGTATAAACTGATGATTAGATAACAGCAATAAACAGTAAGTCTTGTGTTGGGACAATATTCTTAGATCTGACTAAAGCATTTGACCTGGTAAATCATTCACTTTTTACAAGCAAACTTATATAATATAATTTCAGTGACTCTTCCATTGCATGGTTCACATCATATTTAACAAATCACATCCAGAAATTCTGTATATCTTTGCACCCATCTGAAATTCAAGACATCTTACCAGGTGTACCTCAAGGCTCTGTTCTTGGGCCCTTGTTATAATTATCCTACATATTAATTATTTACCACTTCACATAGGCAGTTCAATATGTCGATATGTTTGCTGATGACACAACATTGTCTGCTTATGGCAAAATTGTTGCATAGGTTCACCCTGCTCTCCAAAATGATGTTGACACAGTTGAAACAAGAGCTGTCAGTAGGACAGCGTGCTCGACTTTTTTAGTGCTTCCCAATAAAACAAAACTTTGACAGTAAAGGGCTAAAGAGTTTCTAAGTCAAAAAGGGCCATAATTCAAATAAAATCCTTGACAGAATTACCTTCTCCTGCCCATGTTTGGGAATCATGATGGTAAACAAGTATTCCAACTTTCAAATTAATATCTCAAACAGTTCAGTCAAAAAGTGGACTGGTACGAAAAACTTAACCAAGATTCTAAGTCGATAAAAGGCCTTAATATTTAAAACAAATCCCTAACAGAGTTACCTTCTCTTGCGTACAGATGGGGGTAATGATGTGAAATAGCATTAAAAGTTTCAAAGCAATATCTCAAAAGGTTAAGGCAATAAGTGGATTTTACCCATATTCAATGTATTTTCTAAGTCAAAAAGGACATAATTCTGTCAAAAACCTTGACAGAGTTATGTCCTCTTGTCTGTTGATGAAGGTCGTGATGGTAAACAAGTATGGTTAGTTTCAAAGCAATACCTCCAATGGTTTTGAAATAAAGTGAGGTGGTACGAAAAACTTAACCAAGCTCAATACACTTTCTAAGTAAAAAATGGGCCATAATTCTGTCAAAAACCTTGATAGAGTTATGTACTCATGTCTGTAGATGGAGGTTATGATGGTAAACAAGTATGGTAAGTTTCAAAGCCATACCTCTAATACTTTTGAAATAAAGTGGGGTGGTACGAAAAACTTAACCAAGGTGTGACGCCAACGCCGACGCCGGGGCGAGTAGGATAGCTCCCCTTTTCATGGAAAAGTCGAGCTAAAAACCCTATGGTTCCTTATATAAAACTAGACCTATCACTAAATGTGATTAATAACCCCGCAAGACTGCTTTGTCAACTGAATAAGTTATTAGTGACAGAATACCTTGTAAAAAAGGAAAACAGAGTTCTTGGCAATAACTCTGTGATAGATGTATGGTTCTTGTACACTGCACTTCCTTTCATTGTGCTTGACCATTGTATAAAATTGTGGACAAGAAAAATGCAACAGACTGACCATAAGGTGACTCCTATATACCCCCCTCCCCTCGCAAAATTTTGATTGGCTGGGGTATAAAAACAAAAGCTATGTATATATCTGCTTCTTACAACAAACAAATCAAACAAATCACTGCTCACACAGCCATTGACATACTCATCTACAGAACAAAACGCTTATGTTGATAAAACCTTAACTGGAAGCTTCAAGTTGAAAATACATTTTAAAAATTCTATACGAACTTGCACCTTCTGCTCAGACTCAAATCTTTCCTCATTAAACATTTTCGAAGATTGTTCTAAATGCATATACCCTACCCCATCCTGATGACTGTAGTACAAATTTGGGCAAATACTAGGTACTGTTTTTAAATTCCAAAAATGGGCAGCTAAGATATTATTTGATAAAGAGGTCAATGCATCATCAGCAGAACTTTACAAGAAACTAAAATGGACGACCTTCCCTGAATGTATACATTACAAAAAGGATATTTTAATTTTACAAATTCTTAAATAATATCAGCGTAGAGTATTTAAACTCTAAACTTAATCCCTTAGCAACTTTATGTAACCTTGAAGTTACATCTAAAAAGAGTGCAGAATTTACTGTCCCGAAACCCCGATAAGATTTTTTTGAAAGCCACTATGATACTCTGGGTCGGTAATCTGGAATCCTAGTCAAGCATATATACGTGAATCAGATACACTTCAGAAATTCAAAAACTCATACATTCGGTTGCATTACTCGATCTAAAAACACTTAAGTGTTTAATTAAAGCTGCCTTTGTAATGATGTAAATACTTTGTTTTCTTTTGTATTGTGTACATTATTTTCTGTAATACTATTTCAATTCAGGTACATTTTACATGTTTTTCCATTATTGCAGTCAAAAACTGTTCTTTGTTTTGTAAATTTTGTATAAATTTGTATATAATGTATAACTTTGTATATGATGTATATTCATGAGGCCCATATTGAAAATTGGGTCTTGCACCAAAAAAATAAAACATGAGCTGTCCCTCATTAGTGATAAATGCCCCGAAACCGGTGTCTCACAGTCTGCTACCTTAACCTTCATGGTGTGGAGATGGTACTTGCGCATGACACTTTATCTCCATGTGCTGAACATTTGTTCCAATTCATTTGAAAAACCTTCAATGTATAACAGAGTTACAATCAGGACATTAACATTGTGCATATATACAGGATTCTAAAACGTCTGACCTCTAAGTGTGACCTTCACCTTCAAGGTAGACACAGGACTTGCACAGGATTCCATGACCTTTAAACTCTAAACATGACCTTGACCTTTGAGGTAGGGTTGTGGGTCTTACAAGAGACACATTGTCTTGATGTGCTGAACATTTGTGCCAAGTTATTTAATAATCCTTCAGTTACAGTCCGGACACAAACGTTTTGCATATATAAAGGACTCCATGACTTTTAAACTTCATGTTTTACCTTGACCTTTGAGCTAGGGGCATGGGTCTTGTACACAACACGTTACAGACTGGACATGAAAAAAGAGGGCCAAGATGGCTCACCTGAGACCTAGAGTGCCAACACAGTCTTCCTTCGATTTGTTTGTGTGACCTAGTTTTTGACCCCAATTTTTTTAACTTGATTTAGGACTCATTGAAGAAACATTATGACCAATTTTCATGATGACTGGGTAATAAATGTAGCCTCTAGAGTATTAACAAGGTTTTTCATTGATCTGAACACGTGACCTAGCTTTTAACCCCAGGTGACCAAGATTCGATATTTGCCTAGATATCATTGGAAAAAACATTCTGTACACTTTTCATGATGATTGGGTGTTAAATGTCACCTCTATGACATGCACAAGGTTTTTCCATGATTTGACCTCGTGACCTAGTTTTTAACCATAGATAACACATATTTGAACTTGACCTAGATTATCAAGACAGCCATTCTGACCAAATTTCATGAAGATCCAATGAAAAATGCAACCTCTATTGCATACACAAGGTTTTTCTGATGACCAATATTTGAGCTTGACCTAGATTTCATTAAGACAGTTATTCTGACCAAGTTTCATGAAGATCCAGTGAAAAATGCAACCTTTATAGAATACACATGGCTAAGTGTGGACAGACAGAAAACGGACACCAGGCGATCACAATAGCTCACCTTGAGCACCTCATCCTCAGATGAGCTAAATATGGGAGTGCGGGCATAAAAAGGTTCTATCAAACATGGCGAGGAAACAGAAGATAGAACTTTCACTTCTGTATTACTTATTTGCATTTATTCACTTAAGTACAATGTACAAGAATTTTTACTTTATGAAAGTTTGTTTGCAAAAACAAAAAGCAGTATTCCCTTGAGAAAATACGCCAAGAGTTTCTTTACAATGTTTTGAAAACACAAAATGGGGGACTTTAGTGAGCTATAAATTATCTCCATTATTGGATAAAGTCCAAGATAACAACATTGCAAGTAGGTCCCATCTGTTGAAATCCTCTGCCTTTGTTGTTGTTGTTTCTTACAGAGCTGTCACTGTTATTATGTGTGAAATTTCTCACTTATGTGTTAATTAAGCTTATAGGACTGTCAATAACTGGAAACCAGGGTATTAAAAGAACATGCTGCCAAATTCATCATTTAATCTGATCATCATGGGTGAAAATATCTCTAATTATTATACTTTCATATTCATTGTGTACATATCATTACAAATAAAACATTATACTGTATACTAATTTAATATCACAGCAAAACTGGTTATAGCAGAAAACTGCCTATATGGGACTATCCCTTGGTCATAGTAACAAAACATATGATTGAAAACCTATTTTAACTGGCAATTATATAAATTAACTGACATAATCAAGTGATCCTGAAAGGTACTGGTTATCACAGGTTACACTATATATAACCATTCCGGATATAGCAAAATTCCGGATATGGCAAAATTCTGGATATGGCAAAATTCCGATATGGCAAAATTTCGGATATAGCAAAATTGCCAAATTTCAGATATAGCAAAATTCCGGATATAAGAAACACATTTTCTGGGCTAATTTTTTTTTATCTTCCCTATTTTATATGAAAATGCTATATGAATATAACATACTGCTGATATAAGAAACAAATTTCAATGGTCCCAAGGAGTTTGTTATATACAACATGTATTGTCATCTGTGTGGAAAATGCAGGCTTTTCACTATAGCATAATCTAGTCCTGAGTTCAAATTATTTATAAATTGTGTAAATGTGCAAAAATTGTTAAATATTTTTTCTGTTGTCAAAGTCAATCAAGTATATTTCAAATTCTGGGTACACGTAATATATAACTTTTTTGATAAAATACAGTGTGTAGTTCAAACAAGACATGAAACCAAACCAGCCGGCTGTTAGGCAACATACTTCCACTTGGTTTAAAAAAAATTAATAATAATTGAAATAAAGTGAAAATGAAAATAATTTTCAGTTTTAAGCTCGGTCGGCAGGGTTTTTTATTTTGCCTTTTTTGCTCTCAAACACTTGAAAATTGTTCTTTTCAATCATTTTCTCACAAAAAAGTTTGAGGTCCACAGTAAAAATTATGGTCAGCAGGAGACTGGAAACATACATCTTTTTTTTTTGCCTAAGTGCTAAAAGTGAATGAGAAGTACATATCGGCATTGTTCTAATTCTCAGTTATTAACCATTCAGGCCTACATCCTTCATGGTACTGTAATAGTCTTATTTATATTATGAAGTTGTTATTTCTAAATTTTCAACTTTTGATGAATTCACAAGTTTTTGAATTCGCGAGCGAGCACTATTTGATATATGATCAATGTTTGTTGGCTATATTAGCGAGTTTGATGAATTCGCGAAAAGCTTCATTTGCAAAAAAAAGGGAAAATAAGAAAGTACTTTTAAAGTGACATTATGCACATTTTTTAAAAGTAAAATTCCAGCTGAAATAGGTGTGTGTGCAAAGGGTAGAAGAAATAATAACTTTTGACCCAATACAACAAACTTTTCCTGCTACCAGTACAAAATAATAACTTTCCAAATATTACTTTTCCTATTTTGACTGGGAGAGTCAATTTAAGAAATAAACAAATGCATGTTGGAGTTGCTTCCCTTCCACTGCCGAGCAACACTAATAACACAAGGGAGATCACTGCCAAGGAAGGAATTATTATTTTATTAGTCCATTTCTTTAATTTCTAAAGCACCAACTTCAAATACTAATGCCGCATTATCATTAGTTTAACACATTTAAATGCACAGCTACCGAAAATTGCTTTTATAAAACTGCTACCAAAAATACACTATGTGCAGTAAGATGAGCATAATGTCACTTTAAAGTATGTAATTGTGCATCAGAATTCAAAAATTTTATTCAAAGAGCTGATATACAATGTTTGAATGGCTATAGAAAATAGAACATACAATTAATAAGAACAAAATAGTAATTTAGCTGAAAAAAAAAAGTTGTTATAATATAATTATATCTGATATTTAAAAGTCTGTTTATAGTTTATCTTGTTCATTCGACACTTCTATAACTCTGAGACATCTATGCCCGAGGTAAGATGAAGTGGCCAGCTAGGGCCAGAAGCGGGGCTGCTGTTGGAACCCCAGGGAAAGGTCCACTTGAGCCGGCAATGTCCAGGTGAGAGTACGGAAGGCTTTTGTCGGAGTCATTCCCATGCTAAAAAACAAAACAGTAGAAATTGTATATTGAAGATTAAAAGTACTGTTAAATTTCTAAAATGTGCATAACCAGCCGTCAATTTTGACTGAACCTTTAATTGTTTAGAATACCAGTAGTCCTCGGATCATGGTCTGCCCTAGTTGCTTTGGCAAATCATGGTCAGTACTAGTTGCTTTGGCAAATCATGGTCAGCACTGGTTGCTTTGGCAGATCATGGCCTGCACTAGCTGCTTTGGCAGATCATGGTCTGCACTAGCTGCTTTGGTTCATCATGGTCTGCACTAGTTGCTTTGGCAGATCATGGCCTGCACTAGTTGCTTTGGCAGATCATGGTCTGCACTAGTTGCTTTGGCAGATCAAGGTGTGCCCTAGTTGCTTTGGCAGATCATTGTCTGCACTAGTTGCTTTGGCAGATCATGGTCTGCCCTAGTTGCTTTGGCAGATCATTGTCTGCACTAGTTGCTTTGGCAGATCATGGTCTGCCCTAGTTACTTTGGCAGATCATGGTCTGCCCTTGTTGCTTTGGTTGATCATGGTCTGCACTAGTTGCTTTGGCAGATCATGGTCAGCACTAGTTGCTTTGGCAGATCATGGTCTGCTCTAGCTGCTGTGGCAGATCATGGTCAGCACTAGTTGCTTTGGCAGATCATGGTCTGCACTAGCTGCTTTGGTTCATCATGGTCTGCACTAGTTGCTTTGGCAGATCAAGGTGTGCCCTAGTTGCTTTGGCAGATCATTGTCTGCACTAGTTGCTTTGGCAGATCATGGTCTGCCCTAGTTGCTTTGGCAGATCATGGTCTGCCCTTGTTGCTTTGGCAGATCATGGTCTGCCCTAGTCTCTTTGGCAGATCATGGTCAGCACTAGGTGCTTTGGTTCATCATGGTCTGCACTAGTTGCTTTGGCAGATCATGGCCTGCACTAGTTGCTTTGGCAGATCATGGTCTGCACTAGCTGCTTTGGTTCATCATGGTCTGCACTAGTTGCTTTGGCAGATCAAGGTGTGCCCTAGTTGCTTTGGCAGATCATGGTCTGCCCTAGTTGCTTTGGCAGATCATGGTCCACCCTAGTCTCTTTGGCAGATCATGGTCAGCACTAGGTGCTTTTGCAGAATCACTTGCCAGCAGCAGGGTAATGGATGAATAATACAGTGGTAACTTACATGAAATTAAACAAAAGGGCTAAGATGGCCCTATATCACTCACCTTGGTACAAGTCCACTTGCCTGGTGGAAGATCACTAGACAATGTAATATACCAAATAGGTTTTCCTATATACGTCTTTCTAAAACAAGTGATCCCCCCCCCATCCGCGGGAAAGGTCAATTTTGACCCCAGGGGCATAATTTGAACAAACTCTGAAGAGGTGAACTAGGCAATGCTACATGCCAAATATCTAAGCTCTAGGCCTTGTGGTTTCAGAGAAGAAGATTTTTAAAGTTTTTCCTATATAAGCCTATATAAAACTAAGTGACCCCCGGGCAAGGACAATTTTGACCCCAGAGGCATAATTTGAACAAACTTTGAATAGGTCTACTAGGCAATGCTACATGCCAAATATCTTAGCTCTAGGCCTTGTGGTTTCTGAGAAGAAGATTTTAAAAGTTTTTCCTATATAAGCCTATGTAAAACTAAGTGACCCCCTGGGCAAGGTCAATTGTTAACAATCTTGGTAGAGGTCCACTAGACAATGTTACATGCCAAATATCTAAGCTCTAGGCCTTGTGGTTTCAGAGAAGAAGATTTTTAAAGTTTTTCCTATATTAGCCTATGCAAAACTAAGTGACCCCCCGGGCAAGGTCAATTTTGATCCCAGGGGCATAATTTGAACAATCTTTGTGGAGGTCCACTAGCCAATGCTACATGCCACATATTTAAGCTCTAGGCCTTGTGGTTTCAGAGAAGAAGATTTTTAAAGTTTTTCCTATTTGTTGCCATAGCAACCAGAGTTCTGCATGGAATGGAATTCTTTGAACAATTTTGGTAGAGCTTCATGCAAGGAACATCAACATTGGCCTAGTGGTTCCAGACGGACATGTCATTCGAATCAAAATGACGAACGGACATCATCCATCAGAAAAGCTCAGGCCCTGGCAAAGCCATGTGAGCTAGAAAGACTAGCAACAGTTTTGTACTGATACAATGTATAACTATCTCTTTTATTTCAGTTTGCTTGAAAAACTGGATGATATATCATTTTCCTCCCACTTAAGAAAGCAGGAAAAGAAAACACCAACCTTTTCCCACTGAGGTTCCTCTTTTTTTCAGAAACCCAAATCCAAGAACTACCTAGTACATGTGTACCAATTTACGGCAACCTTGAGAGACAAGAAAAGTAGATTACCTTATCAAGTCCAGAGGCCTTAATCAAGAATGCTGCAGGACTCTGGTGACCACGTGCTGTAGCGCTAGATGGCAGATTGTTACATTGTAAAACATCTTCATATTCTGATTTGCCAGTATGAAACACGTAGTCCTGTTATATAAATAGACATGGTGACTGCATAAAGTCGTAGATCTGTTGTTATATAAATACAGGTAGACATGGTGATTACATTAAGTTTAGTTATATGGTCAATGCATAAAGTAATAATCCTGTTATATAAAAAGATATGGCAATTGCCCTAAAGTCATATCCTGTTATATAAATAGAAAGTTGTAATCCTGTTATATAAACAGACATGGTGAATGCATAAAGTCAAAGTTCTGTTATATAAATAGATATGGTGAATACTTAAAGTCATAATCCTGTTATATAATTAGACATGGTGATTGCATAAGCACACAGTCCAGTTATATAAACAGATATGATGACCACCCAAGAGGTGCACTTTTAAATGACGACAAGGCTTGTTATCATCCATACTTTATCCTAGGCTATTAGCATTTGGAAGACATCTATTAACAGTTACCATCATTTATCTAAAGGCTAAGCAGATGGTTCAGGAACTGTGATCAACAGTTACCATCATAAAATTAATGTCATAGTTTTACTTTCTCAATCAACACAAAGGTACTAGTAACTCCCATATTTGATCCTGAAACCCCTTATTTGTTGGGGGCTGCCAGGGAAAGCTATACAAACCCAGGCAAACTACATTCTGGATTACTGCAGACTGGGACTATTGTACTTTGGAGATCGGAACACATACCTCCATATTTTGTATCATGGTTTCAAAATGAATCAACATAAGAGCAAATTAATCTATTTATGATACCTTGCTTTGTGTAAGGGAGGGTGGGGGCTGGGGCCTTATATCCGGAATTTCACGATAACCATAGTCGTTATATATGGAGTTTACAGTACATGTTTTCAGCCATCATTGTTTTTTCTAACTTACATCTCTTCTGATGGTTGAAATTTCAAACGGATCAGCCAGTACATCTCCTGCCGCCTGTATCTCTGAGCTTGTGTTGATCTTTCTTGCTGGGCCATTATCCATGATTATCTGAAAATGGTCTACAGTATAATATAGGCTTTCAAACTGGACAATACCATTAGTTGTTAAAAGGAGTGGTCATATAATAATAATAATAAATTTATTTAGCACACATGTTACAATCATACAAGAAAAAAAATAGATATAATCAATTAAACATTTAAATATAACATTGAATATTAAATGTTATCATAGGTATTGCCACTTAATCAATTTTTACTGTTAAATTATATGCACAGTGTTAAACAAGAGCTGTCCCTCATAAGTGACGAATGCCCCCGAAAGAGTTGTCTCACAGTCTGTGTCCTCTCCATGTGCTCAACAATTGTGCCATGTAATTCTAAAATCCTTCCGTGCATGACAGAGTTACCATGTATACAGTATTCCATTACCTTTAAACTCTAAGTGTGACCTTGACCTTTGAGGTAGGGATGTGGGTCTTGCATGCATCACATTATCTTGATGTGCTGAACATTTGTGCCAAGTTATTTTATATTCAATCGATACATGACAAAGTTACAGTCCGGACACGGATGTGTGCATATATACAGGATTCTATTACTTTCAAACTCTTAGTATGACCTTGACCTTTGAGGTAGGGACGTGGGTCTTGCACGCGACACATCGTCTTGATGTGCTGAATATTTGTGCGAAGTTATTTTAAAAACCTTCAATGCATGACAAAGTTGCAGTCCAGACACGAATGTATGTACATCGTCTTGATGTGCTTAATGTTTGTGCCAAGTTATTTTAAAATCCTTCCATGCATGACAAAGTTACAGCCCGGACATGAAAAAATGTAAGGGCAGACGCACGGATTGAAGGACGGACAGTGCGATTTTAATATGCCACCCTTCGGGGGCATAAAAAAGTACTGGTACTTGTTTACTTAAAATCACAAAAATTATTGCTGTTAATATGCCTGTGTATGTTAAAACAGCGTGCTCGACTTTTCTCAGTGCTTGCCAATATCACTTGCCAATATTCTTCGAAAAGTCGAGCTAAAATGAATAGGAAGTGATGGAATGCTCAGAAAAGTCCAAAGACTTATTTCCATTTGTCAGTGAAAATTAACTGACTGAATAGCAAACAGTGGAGATCATGATCAGATTGCTCTGGTCGCAAAGGCAGAATTACTTGTCGCAGGCAAAGAGATATAATTCAAAACAATAGTACAACTTTAATATATTATGACCACACTACTACATCATTTATTAATAATTGTGCTACTCCCGAGTTGTAGCAAATTGCTTATCACAGCTTTCCATAGTGTGTGCTCAAAGTCCACAAAACTGGCGATGTAACAGTTTGGAAAAGGTAAGTTAAATAAACACGCCTCTTGTCTTGGCAAGGGAGACAAGTATGGTACATGCTTGAAATATTATGCCTTACCATGTTAAAACTGTGACATGTATTTTTCAAAAAAGCAGAAGAAATTACTCACAGAATAGTCTTCTCCGTATGCCCTAATGGCATGTCCAGTTAAAGTGGCAATGGTAAACAGCTGTGGGTTCACTGCAGTCAGGGCCTACAATACAAATACAAGAACAGTGTTAACATTATTGTGGTACAAAAATTTTAAGATATAAGGTATATAACATGCTCTTTACCTATTCTGTAAACATTTACAATTAACTTATATACAGATATAGCCAAATTCTGAATATAAGGAACAAACTTTCTTGGCCTGATTTTGTTTCCTAAAAATGCTATACGGATATGATCATTTCGAAAATAAGGAACAAATTTAAATGAGTTCATAGTACATGTATACAGAGGTATTTAGGGACACTCAATTCTGCCAAAAATTTGTTCAGTGAAATGTCTGAAAAGGACCTATGGATGAATAAAACTCAACTTTAAGTAAAATGTATACATGTATCATAATTATATGTAACATAATCAGTTTCATATGTTACAGAGGTTACTGCCGAAAGTATCAATTCTTACCAACTCCTTCATCCTACAGAGAACATCTGCCATAACCATTCTCCCCTCAGCATCCGTGTTTCCCACCCTGACACGTGCGCCTGCACGAGATGTAATGATTTCATCAGCGACATAACATTCTGCAAATAAAGTAGTTGCAATTTGGTATGTTGCATTTTTTTTTCATATTATACTAATTTATGTACTATCGATTGCAAAACAAGCCTTAAAACTTGTATTCATCGCTCTCAAGACTCACTCCAGATGGAATCAACCTTACAGAGAGAGAGAGGCAGTGCGGAATTATCTGTGTCTTGCCTAAGGACACTACCATTACTTGGGCAGGTGAGGATCAAACCAGGGACCCTCCGATCCTGCTATCACTGCACTAACACGGCTCTATGATGTTGCAGAAAATTAACATCAGCATCTAGAAGCATATTACATAAAGGGAGAAAATTAAACAAGAGCTGTCAGTAGGACAGCGCGCTCGACTTTTTTAGTGCTTGCCAATAAAACAAAACTTTGACAGTTAAGGGCACACAAGACTTTCCCCCCCCCCCCAACTAGGAATTTCTAAGTACAAATCAAGAAACTTTTCACAGAGTTATCTTCTCTTGCTTACAGATAGGTCTCATGATGGTACATAAGTACTCCAACTTTCAAAGTAATTCTCAAATGGTTAAGTCACAAGTGGACAAGAATGAAAATTTTAACTGAGTTTCTAAGACAAAAAGGGCCATAATTCACTAAAATCCTTGACAGAATTACCTTCTCCTGCCCATGTTTTGGGATCATGATGGTAAACAAGTATTCAAACTTTCAAAGTAATTCTCGAACAGTTTAGTCAAAAGTGGACTGGTACGAAAAACTTTACCAAGATTCTAAGTCGATAAAGGGGCTTAATTTTTAAAACAAATCCCTCACAGAGTTACCTTCTCTTGCCTACAGATGGGGGTAATGATGTTAACAAGCATTCAAAGTTTCAAAGCAATATCTCAAAGGGTTCGGCAATAAGTGGATTTTACCCATATTCAAAGTATTTTCTAAGTAAAAAGGGGCTAATTCTGTCAAAAACCTTGACAGAGTTATGTACTCTTGTCTGTTGATGTAGGTCTGATGGTAACAAGTATGGTTAGTTTCAAAGCAAACCTCCAATGGTTTTGAAATAAAGTGAGGTGGTACGAAAAACTAACCAAGCTCAATACCTTTCCAAGTCAAAAGGGCCATAATTCTGCCAAAACCTTGACAGAGTTATGTACTCTTGTCTGTGATAGAGGTTATGATGGTAAACAAGTATGGTAAGTTTCAAAGCCATACCTCCAATACTTTTGAAATAAAGGGGGTGGTACAAAAACTTAACCAAGGTGTGGACGCCAACGCTGACGCCGACGCCGGGGCGAGTAGATAGCTCCCCTTTTCATAGAAAAGTCGAGCTAAAAATGAGGTTAGCTAGAGTTATGGTTCTTGGTTGCTGACAATGCTACATGCCAATATCTTAGCTCTAGGCCTTGTGGTTTCAGAGAAAAAGATTTTTTAAGTTTTTCCTATTCGTTGCCATAGCAACCAGAGTTCTGCATTAAATGGAATTTTTTTAACAACTTTGATAGAGCATCATGCAAGGAACATCCCTGCATAGTTTCATTTACATTGGCCCAGTGGTTAAGGAGGAGATTTTGTTTGAAAAAAAAATGGTGGACGGACGGATGGACGACGTATAACAGACCCCGGACGGTGAGTGATACTAATAGCTCACTCTGGCACTTTGTGCCAGGTGAGCTAAAGAATGCAACCTCAATAGACCTTGTAACCCAGTTTTTAACTCCAGATGACCAATAATCAAACTCAACCTAGATTTCATCAAGACAGTCATTCTAAACAAATTTTATGAAGATCCAGTTAAAAATGCAGCCTCTATTGCATACACAAGGTTAAGTTTGGACAGACAGATGACAGACACCATACAATTACAATAGCTCACCTATAGCGCCTTTGTGCTCAGGTGAGCTAGAAATGGAGATTGCTACAGTTATGGTTCTCACTGCACACTTCCTCTCAATGACCTCTATCAGAATGTGAAGTATCAATCCCTTCAGTAAATTTTAGTTATGCCCAAATGGACAGACAGACGAACCAACAAGGAAGCTATTATAATTCTGGTATGGTAAATCAGTGCCTAAATTTTTCTAAATTGACCCTGTACTGTTTGTTAAAATGAACCTTATTGCACTAAGTATATAGCGTTGTTGAAGAAAACTGGATGCTGAAATGGCACTCGGGTAAGCCAAGTGTTTTTGTTGTTGTCGTAGATTAACAGCTAGAGCACATTATTAGATCAACAGCATATAAAACCAAAGCACAAATTTTATCTTCTATGATATCAGGATTTTATGTTAAGTGACACATGCAAACAACAACAAAAATCAAAACTTCCTGTTCAAGGAAGAAATTTTTCTTTCCATTAATCTAAACTCATTAATGTATTGAAAGCATTTATTAAAATAACTTAACCATGACTTTGGTTATTCAAGAAAATAAAATGATGTGTTTCTAGTCTCCTGTAGGCAAAAAACTTACATTCCCAAACCTGTCCGAGTCAATGATCAAAATATTTTACTTTTTATTAGGTTTTCTGTTTATTAAAGAAATCCATAAAATGTCCAAAAATTCATAAAATTGCTTTATTATTATATGGTACTTTAAAACTGTGACACTGAAAAGCATTTTAAGGCTACATTTGATAGCGTGTGGTGAAAACGTCAGTCATTCCAGGTTGCTCTAAGGAAATAGTAAACCTACCAACAAATACTTTTGGAAAACTAGTAATTTTGTTCAGGATGCTCTAACAAACTATACAGGTTACTCTAAGAAATAAGTAAATCTGTCTAGGTTTTTCTATTAAACTATACAGGTTGCTAAAACTTAGTAAATCAGCCGACGCTGTTCTCCAAAACTCGTAAATCTGTATGGGTGGCTGTATCAACTAAATATGCTGCTGTATGAAACTCGTTTATCTGTCCAGGTTGTTCTAAAAATTAGACAGAATCTGATGCTTGAAGAAATTAGTAAATTTTAACCTGTCAAACTTGTTCAAAAAAGACTAGAGCTATCACTAAATGTGATTAATACCCCCGTAGGCTGCTCTATAAACTGAGGAAGTTTGTAGTAACAGAATACAATGCAAAAAAAACTAAAATAGAGATATTGTTCTTGGCAATAACTCTGTAATTTGTCAAGCTAGAGTTAAGATTCTTGAACACTGCACTTTCTCTCATTGTGCTTGACTATTGTATGAAGTTGTACTGAATTCCAACCAGTAGTTTTCAAGTTATGCTCAGGACAAGGAAAAGTAACAAAGGGCAATAACTCTGTTATAAGTCAAGATGGAGTTATAGTTCTTGTGCACTGCACCTCCTCTCATTGTGCTACACCATTGTATGAAGTTGTATCGAATTCCATCTAGTAGTTTTATAGTTACGCTCCGGACAAGCAAAAGTAACAAAGGGCAATAAGTCTGTAATTAGTCAAAAAAAGAGTTATGGTTCCTGTGCACTGCACTTCCTCTCAATGTACTTGACCATTGTATGAAGTTGTATTGAATTCCAACCAGTAGTTTTCAAGTGATGATACGGACAAGGAAAAGTAACAAAGGGCAATAATTCTGTAATAATTCAAGAAAGAGTTATGGTTCTTGTGCACTGCAACTCCCCTCATTTTGCTGCACCATTGTATGAAGTTATATTGAATTCCAACCAGTAGTTTTCAAGTTATGCTCTGAGCAAGGAAAAGTAACAAAGGGCAATAACTCTATAATTAGTCAAGATATAGTTATGGTTCTTGTGCACTGCACCTCCTTGTATGAAGTTGTATTGAATTCCAACTAGTAGTTTTCAAGTTATGCTCCAGACAAGGAAAATGCAACAGACCACTGACTGACCACCTGACTAGACCACCCGACCGCCCGCCATACCGACAGACCAACCACCAGGTGACTCCTATATACCCCCCTAAACTTCATTTCGGGGGTATAACAACTTGGATTGCTAAAGATTGTGTAAATAAATCCAGGTTGCTCTCAAATACTAGTAAAACTGCCCAAGCTGCTGCAGGAAAATTGTTATCTATTTAGGGTTGAGTAAGAAACTAGGTACATGTACATTGTCAAGACTGAGTCAAATTCATGGAAACAGCGAAAATTAAATCATCGTGAATGATACCTAATTTACAGTATGCAGGTTTAACATTTGTCTGATTCTGATTCTAATCTTTCTGTAGCCTGGAAAATGCCAGTTCTCAAAAATGGTACATTAACTTAAAAATCGATGGTGATGACATCTCGAAAGAGTGTTCGAGAGCGATTGCATAAGCTACGGAGCATTCTTCGTAATTGAACTAAAATAAATTTGTACACTAATTTAGAAACTGCCAGTTTATTTATAAAACAATAATGACTCTTTCAATTACAGAGATCCTTAATGTTGGTGACCTAATTACTAAGGTTTGCCTGTACAGTTTAATAAGGTACTTGAACCAAACATACCCTAGCCTTTTTCCATCAACTGACTATATAAAGATGATGTAGATTGGAGGTGTGCATAATTTCTTACTTAAGCAACTATAGTTTAAGTTAAACCAGTGAAGTAAAATGAATTTAATACAATCTGGATGGATAATTTTCCTTTTAAAAGTAGTAAAAGGTAACTTTTTGATGTTACATTATTAAGATTTATAACATATATTCATTTTTAATTCCACTAGATAAGTACTGGTACATGTAGTATCTTTTTTATGCTCGGAATCTCAACCATAATGAATTATTTGTAAATTTCATTACAATTTTGACTTCATGATAAAGTTGGAATGTTTGCCCAATTATGGTAGCATCATCAGCAACCTTTAAAAAACAAAAAATCATCTTATTCCATCTGCGTGCCTCCATAAATTTTATATTATTTTGCATAGATTCTCACGACATGAAAAAGTGGCCAGTGAATTTCAATTATCAAACTTCTATGTACTTTCACAACTACTGTAAATTTTCACGTGAAAAAAATTCACAATTTACGAGCAAACATACATATTCGTGAATTTTAATTTAATTTAAAATTGAATTTTAATATGCAAAAGATGAATTCTCTAATCGAAAATCTATGTGAAATAATTGTTTTTAAATTTGCTAAGTGGGAAATTTGCGAAAATTAAATCATTGCCAATATTACTGGATTTATAGTATTTTATGTCTTCCAACTCTATGATTCCCTTAGACAACACGCATTTATCTTGAAGCTATTTTTATTTCAGGAGAATTATATATAACCTTTAATGGAAAGGACATAAGTGTGTTGTCAGAACCGGTTAAAATCATTGAGGGCCAAGACCTTCTATTTGAGTGCAGGTCAAGTTATTCAGACAGTACATTCATCTGGACCAAGGATGGTGCAGACTCCACATTCGGTAGTACCAAGGAAATCAACCAGATCCAAGTCGAGGATGCAGGCGCTTATAATTGCCAAGCAATCAGATATAATAAAACAAGCCCTACTGAAATGGCCGAAAACAAACATATGTTAGTAGAGGTTCTATATCCACCGTCATATCCCACGGTTCAACCAGTTTTCATTAAAGGCCCATATTACGCCTTGCATGGGGAAAAAATCTCGCTGATATGCCAGTCTGACGCGAATCCAAAACCAAATTATCAGTGGAGACGTAGTACTAAAGATGGATCTGTGTTAACTAGAAATGCCACCTACAACATGATTGTTGAATCATATATTATTGATTATTATTGCGTAGTTCAAAACCGTATGGTACCAACAGTAGGAGAACCCAAAACAACGTCTCTGACGTACTACCTACAAATGAGGGTCTATGTGAAGGCATACATCTATAAAATTGAAGAAGGTACGTACAGAAATGTCAATGAGGGAGACGTTATCATTGCGTCCTGCACAGCATATGGACGACCTCCCCCGAAAATATGGTGGACTAAAGAAGGAGACAAAAGCTTTTATTTGGAAAATTATAAACTGGCTCAAACTTCGGTCACTAAAGCATTTGCCGGAAAATACTTCTGCAATGTTGAAAACACTGTTATTGCATCAAATCAGACTCGTATTAAAACACATGTCGAACAGGAAGTTCAAATCACTGTTCATACAAAAAGTAAAATTAATGCAAAATTTGATATCAAAAGTGACAACTGCAGTAATGAAGATGGCGGTAGAAGTGGTGATGTGAATCAAAAATATCACTCGAAAAATATCGCATTACTCATTCTCACTGGCATTGGCTGGTTGGGATTTGTCCTAAGCGTGGTTCTTCATTTAATCATTTGTACAAAGAACAGAAATAAGAAATCCATTAAAGCTCCTGGAAATCAATCAACAGTCGATACTGCCAATAACGGATCACTTTCGACCACGCAATCCTACATGAGTAATGTGAGAATTCCGGGAGATATCTACAGTAATGTATATGACCAATTAAGTGCCGGAAGCCTCAGTGAAAAAGGTTCCTTAAGTTGCGACTCGGATCTGACAATGATGTCTACAGTGCCCTCTTTTGAAAGCATTCCACAGACATCAAGCAACACTTACTTACATCCCTTAGAGCCAGAGAGTTGAACAAAGTATGGTTGACAAATTTCAAATGTTCCAAGACAGTGCTCTCTAAAACAGATGACATGAACAGTTAACTCATTTATAACTAAACAATAATTCTTAAAAAGGTTGAAAAACCTTTTTTTGCCATAAAATTGTCAGGTTTTAAGAGTAAAGCAAATATACAGAGAGGTCACCTCTTGTTATTCAACTTTAGGGCCCAAACAACTGAAAACTTGTGGACAAAGTACTAGGAAAGCATTTTTTGTGCAGAATTTCAATATGGTTGTCTCCACACAAAAACATAAAACATTGGTTAATGACAAAACATTGGTAAATGTTTACAAAACATTTTTCAATGATAATTTGGTAAGTGAGTAAATCAATATTTTGTGACAGTCATTTTTGTGATATCCAAACAGAATATTCATTGCATATCAGACTTATATTCAATTTTGACAACCTGTTCAGAGAAATAGAATTTTGAAGTTGTTACACTGAATATATAAGAAAAACATGTAAAGGGCAATAACTCTGGAGTTACTGAAACAATCCTGACAAAAGTTGCACATTAATTGCCACATTATGCTGATCTATATTTCTTTTAAGTTTCATAAAATTCTATCCATTGGTTTCTTTGGACAATGTCAAAACAATATCCCTTCGCCTTTGGTGGAATATAAAAAAAAATGTCTAGTTTAAAACTGTTAGATCATATCAGGTCAAATCTGCTCATGCGCGGATAAGGAGAAGGTTCAAAGCCCCATATTCACTAAAAAACTCTGATGGAATAAACTGATATAATATGTACTTTTAAATTCAGAAACATACTTTTTGTTCAAATTATGGTCAATCTCACCAGCAAGACATCTTGCTTGGTAATTTAAAGTGACATTATGCTCATCTTACTACACATAGTATATTTTTGGTGACAGTTTTATGAAAGTAATTTTCGGTTGCTGTGCATTTAAATGTGTTAAACTAATGATAATGCCGCCCCCCCCCCCCCCCCCCCCCCCCCCCCCCATTAATATTTGAAGTTGGTGCTTTAGAAATTAAAAAATGGACTAATGAAATAATAATTCCTTCCTTGGCAGTGATCTCCCTTGTGTTATTTGTGTTGTTAGCAGTGGAAGGGAAGCAACTCCGCATGCTTTGTTTATTTCTTAAACTGACTCTCCCAGTCAAAATAGGAAAAGTAATTTTGGAAAGTTTTATTTCGTACTGGTAGCAGGAAAAGGTTGTTGTTTGGGTTAAAATATTTTTCCTCTACCCTTTTCACACACCCTATTTCTGGAATTTTCTTTATGTATTTAAGTGCTGTGTGTTATTGTTACATCCAAAGTGATCACAGGACTTTAAATATACCATACACCCCCATTTAAACGCCCCGGGGGTATTACATTTTTACCAAGGGGGCGTTTATTAGAGACTGAGAATGATTTTTTCCCCAAAAATGTTTAACCCAGGGTATGGTTTTTCCAAACCAAAATGCAAACTAAGACATATTCAATGAAAGTAACTTACTTACAACTATTTTAACTTTTTAATTTCTGGATGATATATAAATGCACTTTGTGCAGACATAATTGTGTGCATTGAATAAATGTTCATCTACATCTTCGTATTTTTCAAGATCATCAACACATGTCTATCAATTAGGCGGGAAAATAGCTGCTATGCGTCCGTAATGATGTACATTGTCAAAATTTCACAAATGGCAACAAAGTTGTCTTATCAAAAGGGCAATGGGTGTATTTAAAAAAGGTAGGGCGCTGCAAAAAAAAGGGGCAGGGCGCCGCGCCACGCTATATAAGCCTAGCTGGAACACTGAGTCAGTTTTGTTTCTTCTACTTTTCACTGGATTATACAGGGATATGTGGTATGTCAACACATAAAATCCACTAACCTGATCCAACACTGTTTCTCACCATCGACATACTACCAAACACTTTGATTCCCTTTGGTTTCAGTTCTGACAATGTCTGTAACAAGAAACAAACGTTCATTCTCCAGTGAAACAAGTATGAGCCTTCCAAAAAGCTTTGTTCTAGGGCATTTTATCATAATTTACTGTATAATTGTGAATCTTTGTAACTTGTTGAAAGTGATATATCAATAAATAATCTGTATCAGTATCATTTACTTGTATAACCCCAGCCATAACTCTGCCAAATTTTAATAAGCTCTGCATTTCCCTGTCAATTTAATATGACTTACAATTTAACTTCTTAAGAAGCAAGGACATGTATAAGATCTGCAAACAAATAGAAGTGCACTGACCTTGAAGAATCCAGCAACTGTTGCGGCGCCACATTTGTCCCTGTGCATCCCTGCCATTACCCCTCCAGCTTTGATGTCTGCACCACCAGTGTCATAGGTTATCCCCTGTAAAAATTATCATCTTTTTATCCCCTGTAAAAATTATCATCATTTTTATCCCCTGTTAAAATTATCATCATTGTTATCCCCTGTTAAAATTATCATCATTGTTATCCCCTGTTAAAATTATCATCTTTTTATCCCCTGTTAAAATTATCATCTTGTTATCCCCTGTTAAAATTATCATCTTGTTATCCCCTGTTAAAATTATCATCATTGTTATCCCCTGTTAAAATTATCATCTTGTTATCCCCTGTTAAAATTATCATCTTGTTATCCCTGTTAAAATTATCATCTTGTTATCCCCTGTTAAAATTATCATCATTGTTATCCCCTGTTAAAATTATCATCTTTTTATCCCCTGTTAAAATTATCATCATTGTTATCCCCTGTTAAAATTTTTATCTTTTTATCCCCTGTTAAAATTATCATCTTTTTATCCCTTGTTAAAATTGTCATCTTGTTATCCCCTATAAAAATTATCATTGTTTTATCCCCTGTTAAAATTATCATCTTGTTATCCCCTGTTAAAATTATCATCATTGTTATCCCCTGTTAAAATTATCATCATTGTTATCCCCTGTTAAAATTATCATCTTGTTATCCCCTTTCAAAGTTGTCATCTTGTTATCCCCTGTTCAAGTTATCATGTTGTTATCCATTTTTAAAATTATCATCTTCTTTACAGAGAGTGTATGTTTATCACTTTGAGATACTGGTATGACTTAAAAAGACTCGAAGAAAATTTTGAGGACAGGTTGCCATAGCACAGTGGAAGCGTGCTCATTTCAGGATCACAAGGTTCAGGGCTCGGTCCCCACCAGTACAACAGTATTTGTCACAGTTCTTTTGCACCAGCCATCATGGCATCTAAACGTAAGGTTTTAACTCTTGACGAAAGGGTTTCAGTCATAAAGCTATCTATAATGGTATCTAAGACAAAGGGTGCAAAAAAAACGCAGATATATTGCCCTACTTTGAAAATAATGCACCCGGAGACTGTAAGAAAACGCATATGTTGTCATGTTTGATTTACCGTATAGTTTATTAACAGTTTAAAATACCTATTAACTGTTGTAATAAAACAAAATCTATTAAGAGACAACTTTTTGGCAGTCCCTTTTTTGGCGGTCCCTTGGGTGGTCTCTGAATACAATGTTGACTGTACTACTGTAACAGACGTAAGACAGTTTCAAAAAAGGAATTTTGATGAAATGATTTCCACTTTGTTTTGAAGTAAACTCTTTTAAAATAAGAACAAAATAAACAAGAAATTGTGCAAACCTTTCCCACTAGGAACAGTGTTTTGTCGATGGGACCTTCCCCTTCATAAGTTAGGTATATCAACCTTCCCTGGTGTCTAGGTACCACTACAAAGGGGACGTTGTATGTTAATTATTTTCTAAAACTTAATAAAAAAGCCTCATTCATAAAAAAGAAAAGAAAAAAAAAGCCTCATTCTCACAAGATGGGCTACAAGTTTTTCCGGAGCTACCAATGACTGGCTTTTTTTCTTGTTAAACAGTTTACTTGTTTTGCTGTATTTAGATGGTTGACTGCAAAACTATCATAACTTACCTGAAATAAAGGAGTTATGACAATTTTGGGGTCAACCCTCGATTTGTTGTTGTACTTGTTTCAGGAGTTTAAGGCCCATCTCAACTGTGATTTAAGTCATTTTTACAGGCGGGCAGTTTACATGACCATTGTTCCTGCAGTACTAGATCCCTATTCTCCGTAAGAAACTGCAACTTTCTCAGGTGACCACACTTACAGAGGCTTGACTGTATATCCTAAAAGTATTCATGAAAGCGTGTGAGCCTCTCCCACACAAAGTCAACAAATTATACTTATATACTGCATTTTCACAGAAAGGATGATGTTACTTTATGGGATTATATCATTTGATAAGGTTGGGTAACTTATACGACAATCTTCTGAGTAGTAAGTTTATGATAAAAAGCTAAAACGTCCACTCCTCCATAAAACCTAATTAAAGTTTACAAATACCTATAAATAGGACAAAGTAGGATATGACTATGCATGAGGTGGTACGGTACATAAAACCAGTGAATCACAAATTTTCCCATTTTAGTTACATCATTTTTTGTCAGCTTGACTCAAAACTTTCATTATACTGGGTATTGAACTGATATACCGACATGAAATAAAATTTAAGTTGATTTGATTTGGATGGATGTAAGCCAATCAAATCACTTTACAATATTTACAGTTGTATTTTGATGTGTGATGAAAACTTATCACTAGTTATCCTTCATACATGTACTTTCCTTAAAACAAGAGGGTCATAGGGGCCCTATATTGCTCACCTGTTGAGTTCCAGTGCAAAATGTTTTGATGAATCAGCATTTCTCAAGCAATCTCAGTAGGGGGTTACATAAGGAAAAGTCCAATGAACTTATTTCAAAGTTTAACCTATGGTTTTTGAGAAGATTTTGTGAAGATAACTACAGCTTAATAGGCCATACTCCAACGCTTTCTTTGATAACCATCTATCCAAAATCTTGGATGAGTGTCATTAGTTCATACTAATTTATTTTAGCTCGATTGTGAAGAGAGCTTTGAGCTTATCGAGTCACTCTCAAGTCCGCTTCCTGGAAAAACCAGTACTGGTGTCATATGAGGAGGTACGGTCGTGACCTTGGTGGGGCTCGAACCCGTAACCTCCAGGACGAGTGTCATTGAAAATCATTCTCGTGAAATTATTTGAAAATGTGACCAATGGTTTCATGGGAGAAGATTTTTCAAATATTTTCATATAATGGGTAAAACTATTCCCATGAATCAATATAGCCTGAATTATCCTGGAGAGGATAACCCAAGAAACTTTTCTGTGAAATAAACTTGATTTCAAGTTGATGGTTTCTGAGGAAAAGATTTTTTTAAAACTTTTATCTGTGAAGGCGTCCCCTTGGCAGGGCCAATTTCGACCCCAAGGGCATGACTTGACTTCACACCAAATCTGGGTCTAGATTTATGGGGCAATTTTCTTTTAAGTTTTCCCTTTTAGTTGCCATGACAACTAAATGTTCTGCATGCAATGGATTCTTTAAATAAATATTCATGCCCAGATCCATCATCTTTCCTCTATAAAGTGGTTTCTGAGGAGATGTCATTTGAACAAAATGCTTGTTTAACAGACAGTGAGTGGTCATTTATATAAATGCCTTAAATATTAAAATTAAAAACAAAACAAACTAGAGCTATCACTAAATGTGATAAATACCCCAGAAAGACTGCTTTATAAACTGAGGATGTTTGTAGTAACAGAATACCTTGCAAACAAACTAAAAAGAGATATTGTTCTTGGCAATAACTCTGTAATTTGTCAAGATAGAGTTATGGTTCTTGTACACTAGACTTCCTCTCAATGTGCTTGACCATTGTATGAAGGTGTACTGTATTCCAACCAATAGTTTTCGAATTATGCTCCGGACAAGTAAAAGTAACAAAGGGCAATAACTCTGAAATGAGTCAAGATAGAGTTATTGTTCTTGTGCACTGCACTTCCTCTCATTGTGCTTGACCATTGTATGAAGTTATATTGAATTCCAACCAGTAGTTTTCGAAAAATGCTCCGGACAAGGAAAAGTAACAAAGGGCAATAACTCTGTAATTAGTCAAGATGGAGTTATGGTTCCTGAGCACTGCACTTCCTCTCATTGTGCTTGACCATTGTATGAAGTTGTATTGAATTCCAACTAGTAGTTTTTGAATTATGCTTTGGACAAGGAAAAGTAACAAAGGGCAATAATTCTGTAAATACTCAAGATAGAGTTATGGTTCCTATGCACTGCACTTCCTCTCAATGTACTTGACCATTGTATGAGGTTGCATTGAATTCCAACCAGTAGTTTTCAAGTTATGCTCCAGACAAGGGAAAGTAACAAAGGGCAATAATTCTGTAAATACTCAAGATAGAGTTATGGTTCTTGTACACTGCACTTCCTCTGATTGTGCTTGATCATTGTATGAAATTGTTTTGGATTCCAACCAGTGGTTTTCAAGTTATGCTCCGTACAAGGAAAAGTAACAAAGGGCAATAACTCTGTAATTAGTCAAGATGGAGTTATGGTTCTTGTGCACTGCACTTCCTCTCAATGTGCTTGACCATTGTATGAAGTTGTATTGAATTCCAACCAGTAGTTTTCAAGTTATGCTCCGGACAAGGAAAACTAACAAAGGGCAATAACTCTGTTATTAATCAAGATGGAGTTATAGTCTTTGTGCACTGCACTTCCTCTCAATGTGCTTGACCATTGTATGAAGTTTGAATTCCAACTAGTAGTTTTCAAGTTATCCTACAGACAAGGAAAATGCAACAGACCGCCCGACCAACCACCGGGTGACTCCTATATACCCCCCTAAACTTCGTTTTGGGGGTATAAAAACAAAATCCTAGAAATTCCTCCCAAGCTATTGGAGAAGAAGCAATAAAAATTATATACATGCTTGTTTACATACATCTAGCAGCTCTGTTGACTGCAGCCAGTAGCGGGTATTCCTTATAAAACAAAACTTCAACATTTGATATCACACTAGACCTTTAACAAATATAAATTTACATGAAATGACTGAATTTTACGAACACATTGTAACATGTGTTATCTTCTTTTCAATACCGATATATTTCTTGATTTAGGCAATAACAAATCAAATACACCGTTTTCTTATTTACAGGCAATATCCTACTAACAAATGGTTAAGTCAACAATTGGACAAGAGAAAACATTTTAGCTGCAGTATTAAGTCAAAACGGCCATTAAGTTTACTTCTAAAATCCTTGAAAAATAACCTTAAACTTGCCAAAATTTTATATATGGTAAAGGTATTCAAACTTTCAAAGACACAATGGGATTACTTATCTCCTGAGGCCACAGAACTTGTCAACTTTACAAATTCTAAGTCGAAATAAAGTGGGCTTAATTTTAAAAATATATCCTACTTTTATAATACCTGCGACTTAGATCCCACAGAATAAACAGCGTAATGATGTATTCAAGCATTCAAAGTTTCAAAGCAATGTACAGACAGGCAGTTTACCTAACTCTGGAAAGACCCAAGTACAAGTACTCCCTTCTTCCATTAAATACGCCGACTTCCTTGCTTTAAGTGTCATGCCAGTGGCAGGACTTGAACTCACAACTGTCAATCAGCTGAGAGGTTTAGTGATTACAAGTCAGTGACAACAACAACTCAGCCAAGGAGGCGGCTATGAAATTTGCTCTACAGATGACCAATACAACTAACAATTTAATCACCAAGACATACAGGAACGGCTATTATAATTAAATACCTTGACAGACGTGCCCTTGAAGATATTGTTCACATATTCTTCAACTCTTGGGGCTGCCATCCTTTCCGGATCAGATCCGCCTATATCTCTGGTCACTATCCTGAAATGGTAAAAGGAGAAATGTTTACACCTATACTGAATAGTTGACAGATCAAAATTATAGCCGAAATATATGTACATGTACACCCATACTGTCATTTCATCGAATTGCGTTCACTGTATCCTCCTTTACCCTTTGGTTAGACGCTTCAAGAGTATTCAATACAGTTTCATTTAACTCTTTAAAGGTGTTTGCTACCATTTCCTTTATGCATAAAATGTTCATATATAAAAGAACAATAACTCCTCCATCAATATTCACTTCTTCCTTGTGAACAAATATAACTCCCTTCCGTGTTGCTGAATTTTTCTATGAACATGTGTTTTATATCTTTGCAACAAACCAGAGATCACTCTTGGGAGTTAATGCTGATCATATCTGATCTCAAAATCATTGTTTCAAATGCCACTATAAATTGTCCATTCAGCTTCCATTCAGTATGACAGCATAATTATGTTACCAAACCATACATGTCAACATATAAGGTCAGTCAGGAGACCGGAAAAATAACCAATTTTTTTATTATTTTTATACTAATTTATTTATTCTTACTTTCAGACACATGGTTCTTACAACTGTGAATGAACTTGCTCTCGAGACTTACATTCTAATAATTTTTGGGGGCCTTATATGAAAAATCGAAAGAATATGAGCTCTTAGTTGTGATTATTGAATCTGAGGGTGGCAACCTGTAATAGAGTCCCATTGGATAAAGTTCCAATTCAAAATCATTATAATAATGATGGTAACTCTCACTCCAAGCTTCAACAGACAGTGTACAAAAAAGTTTATAAAAGAACGAAAGTGGGAACACTTCATTGACTAACAAATTACATAATAAAACTTCAGCCTGCAACCTTTCTCTGGTAATCGCGTAGACATATGTTAAGTTTCAATCTAATATCTAAAGTTGTAATGGCACTGCAATTTGCAAGCAAGGACATAAATATGATATTTTTTTAAGCAAAAAAGAGGGCGATAAATTTGCTTACAAACAGACAAGATTTCTGGTCATGGCCTGAAGACATGTGTGAATGTCTAATCCAGGTTTATAAGTCTGCATTGGAAGCATCTGTAATATTTCAACTGTACAGTGGCTCCTGATGGTATCATGGTTATCTCCCTTTCTTGGAAATTATTCCTGATTGCAACCTTGCAGCAAAAGCAGATATGTTCACGAAACTTACTGTAACAGGTGGCATTGAAAATGTAATTTTCATCAAAAATGTAATTTTCACCAAAAAATGTAATTTTCACCCAAACTAGAACTGTGTCCAAAGGACAACCGATGCCCCTTTGTGTAGACCTCTGCGAGTATTCAAGAGCAGCTTCATTTAATCTCTACAAAATTTGTTCTTATCATACCATTTCACTTGAAATTTCATAAATTCATGTATTAATGATAAAAAAGTTACCTAACTCTTGCCATCATATATTGGTCTCTTTACTGATGGATACAATATTAGTTCTGACTAATCCTGTATTTTGAAACACATGTTTAGGTCTCCTAAAACTGCAGGAACACAATGCTGTGATCAGAGAAATATCTTGGGTATACAGTTACTTTTGGCTGTGGCAACTCATCTTTTACATGAAAGATCAATAATAGATCCACTTAAGTGTGTTGCAAATGCCACAACATTGTCCATACTTCATTCAGTATGTACAGCATATCTTATGTACAAACCATACTGATCAACATTATGTTGAAATCACCGAAGATTATGCCAGGTTGCTTATCGTATTTTTATGCTTAAATCTTTTAATAAATGTGGCAGGTTCTTACAAGTTGATGTAGATTCGATAGAGTACTATTCTAGTATTTGAGCCGCGGGCCTTTTGAAGATAATTCAACAAACAGCATGTTCTCATATGAGGTTGGTAAGATGTATTTGATGATACCTGGAAGGTTTGCAGAACAGTAAAACAGAATTCCTTGGCAGTTAAAACTAATGACTTTTCCAATCTCACAAGCCTAGTGTATTATCTAATCTGGTCATGGTAGACATTTGCTTCAAGTTCAACACACTATATCTGCTATCTATAAAAACTGGATGACACATGATATGTAAAATGATTCATAGCTGAATCTTGCATTTAACAAAGCAAAGTCAAATTTGCATTTGCTGTGACCTTTGACTTTGGGTGAAATGTGATCCTTCTTCATTAAGTTCCATTTCTAATATTTAAACTTGTAATGGAACTTGTGACAATTTTTTTGCATGCAAGGACTTATTAAATAGTTGGTTAATTTTTTTACCTAAAACCAGGGCAACATAGCTTGTCCAAAATAGACAGTCTGTTCAGCATGAAACAACAATTGTAGCGTTGCCCCATGTCTACTTTCCATAATTCTGCATTTGGTAAGCTCTGAAATCAAGTCTTCCTTGACTCCTCATGGTATCATGGTTGTTCTCCTTCTTGGAAGTTTACTGCATAATCTGCCATCCGGTTTACAGAGCACTATATGTTCACAGAGACTTGACTGTAGACGGGCGGCATTAAAAATGTAATTTTCATCAGAATGTAATTTTCGACGCGACAAAATGTAATTTTCATCCAAAAATGTAATTTTCATCCAAAAAATGTAATTTTCATCAAAAATGTAATTTTCACCATAAATGGTTAGAAGAACTGTAACCCTACAAATATGTATCTGCTCACCACCCTTGCCTCTGAATCACATAACTAAACATCAATTTAATTACCGCAATATCATCATCCGCCAGGAATTAAAGGATTTTTAAAGAAAACCGCACATGGCAGGTCACTGCCAATATTTACAGCTTTATTCCAACAACTTATAAACAAAAGATTCTGCACATTTCATGCAAGAAAGGTGGAAAGATATGGTCAAACCAAAATAATTCGAAGGCAAGGCTTCATTTCTATTCTATTTATGTTCAAATTGTCAGTACCGCAAGAGAATTCCACCTTACAACTTTTAACATCCAACCTTTAACTGTTTTTTTACAAGAGAATGATCAAAAAGACCCAGTGTTTTAGTGCAAAAAATTACAACCCCAACCCACCAAAAAACTGCCAACCAAGCTAATTTTTGGGGGCAAGGAGACCTAGAACATAAGATTATTTTGTTTGTGCCTTACCTCCCCACTTCCAATGCATTCAGAACTCTAATCCCTTTTGTTACACGTTCAGTGTCATCACACCAGATTCCCATCTTCTCTACCTTCTTTGCTTTCTCGGGAACATCTTCACGAATTTCTAGTGGCTGTCAATGAAACAAAATACTCATTGTTACTTATAAACCCTGTGTTAAGGGCTTCTGTTTTCAGGTGTTGTGAAAACAAGTTTAAACATATTTATTGTGGACATGGTAGCCGATCCATAATACATACAAAAGATTTTATCTCGAGAAATTTCTAAAAATTGATTTTGAAACTCCCTAAGCTTAAAAAATGGGTGTGGTCCATTTTCAGGTAGACCTAGAAAGCCATGATGCCCTACATCACACACCTGAGTACCATTGCTCCAAAAGATTAATGCAGGTCAAGGTCAAAGGTTATGATCAAGGTCAAATCTATTTGCAAAACTTTACACACAGTCTAAACACCATTAATGCAGCTTCAAAAACAAAACAAAAAGTAGGTGAAAAGGTCAAGATCAATGTGTCTGGTTACCTAATTTTGGGCCCCATGTTACCCAGTTTCAATATTGACTTAGAGTTCATCAAGGCAGGATGCCAATTTTAACCAATTTTCAAGGTGACTGGGTGTCAAATGTAGCCTCTAGAGTGTTCACAGACTTTCATGATTTGAACTGTTGTCCTAGTTTTAGACCCCACGAGACCCAGTTTTGACCTTGACATAAGAGTTTATCAAAACAAACATTCTGTAACTTTCAGGATTATTGGGCTCAAAATGAAGTTTCTAGAATGTTGACAAGGTTTTTTATGATTTGACCTGGTGACCTAGTTTTTGACTCCTCATGATCCAGTTTCATACTTTACCAAGAGTTCATCAAGATGAACATTCTGCCTAACTTTCAGGTTGACTTGGTGCAAAATGTGGCTTCTAGAGTGTCCACAAGGTTTTCCTATGATATTTAACTTGGTGACCTAGTTTTTTACCCTACATAACCTAGTTTCGAACTTGACCTAGAGTTCACCTAGACAAAAGTCCGACCAATTTTCAGTATGATTGGGTAAAAAGTGTGGCTTCTAGAGTGTTCACAAGGTTTTTCTATGGTTTGACCGTGTGACCTATTTTTCGACCCCACATGACCAAGTTTTTTACTTAGCCTTGAATTCACAAACTAAGCCTAGAATTCACAAGTTCTGACACAGAGAACCACTACTACAGCTATGACTGTATTACCCCCAACTACACATGAAGCTGACATATTGGTAAAATATTACATGTATTACATACCACATAGGCAGCCTGCAGAGCACCGAGTGTTGCACATTTTCCTGCCTCAGGAAATGTCTTGTCAATTGGTCGGACAAATAATGGTCTCTTACTTCCAGCTTTCAAAGCCCTACAGAAAATTTATGTATTAGTTATATCAAAAATGGGCAAGACTCATATAATTCCACATTGCCTCTCTCTTTTAAGTTGATTCCATCTTGAGTGAATCTAGTGGGTGATTAATATAAGTTGTAAGAACTTGTTTCGCAATCAAGATTAAATAATTAGTATAAACAATAGGTCTAAAAGGGCCAGTATCGCTCTACTGGACTGACGAGACAGTAAAAATCTTTTGGATTGTTATCAAGGATAAGCTAAAAGATCTCATTGAGAAATTAACCATGACCCACTGACCCCAAAAACAGTAGGGAGCATCTACTCAGTAAGACCAACCATCCTACGATTTTTCAAGACTCTTGTTGATAATTAAATCTCAAAATATTGAGCTGAAATTAGTTTCAAAGTTTGGGTCACTGTGACCATGATCTTTGACCCATTGACCCCAAAATCAATAGGGATCATCTACAGGTGGCAGGCAACCTTCCCAGGAAGTTTCAAGAAAGCCAAATGAAAATTGTGACCTGTAGAGTGTTGTCAAGGAAAAGGTTACAGACAGATGGACGACTGACAAACCACCATAGCATAAGCTCTGCTAGACTTTTATCCAGCAGAGCTAAAAATAAAACAGTATATAATTCTCACTTAAAATTACATGTATACTAGTTCCCAAACAGTATTAGAGTTGATTTATACGTCTTTGTGCTCCAGTTTTTAAAAAGAATTCAAGATCACAAATAAATACAAAATTAGAATTTGCAGCAAATTAAGCCTACAGTCATCTTCAAAATCATTTCAGTGAAGTAGTTAAATACACAAACACTCTTCCAGAGCTTATCTTTTCTCTTGGAACCAGTCCAGTACCTCTGCTTGATAACTGGAACTGACTCCATTTTTAACCAATCAGAGACCTAAGATTTCAGACTGGTCCCAGACAAAACTCCAAATATTCATTATATGATAGAATGGACTGTCTTTTAAAACTCACCGCTTGAGGCCCTTCAGTCCTGCATCATAGAATCTGCGTACATCATCATAATCCCGATCCAGCGGTCCAGTTGGCGACCAAATCTGAATATATCAACAGTTTTAAACAACAAACATGTGTTTGATCTTTTTTCTCCAGGTTTAACATATTTGTGGTGGGCAATTTGCCTAATCATTATTCCTGGGAAGAACCAGTACTATGCCTCCAACCCTCTTTAAGAAAGTGCCAACTTTCTCTCACATAACAATCAACTATGCAGCAAGGCTCAAACCCATGACCCTCAGTCAGAGAGAGTGTCAGTAATTATAACTCAGTGGCCTTACCATTTTGAAAATTAAGACAGGTCTTGCCATTCATTCATTCATTCATTCATTCATTCATTCATTCATTCATTCATTCATTCATTCATTCATTCAATCAATCAATCACCCCTCACTCACTCACTCACCCCCCCCCCCCCCCCTCCACTCATTCATTCATTCATTCATTCATTCATTCATTCATTCAATCAATAAATCAATCAATAAACCAATCCATTTATTCATATTTTATGAATTACAACCTAAATTAAAGAGTTTTACAAATCTTATCTATTTTGATTAGAATACGACTATCAATTTTACCTATTACCGGTAATAATGTAAGTAACAAGATCAAAATGTGACATTACCAATCTGCCTGATGGTATCACATCCGTCTGGACAAGTACAACATCCTCTATACTATCAACCTGTATCAAAAGAAAATAAAATACTCACACAATTATTAAGGCCATTAACATGGATGTTATGTTTACCACTTGTCTTGCATGGAAGTATGCAAACTAATTTTCTTACAGATATTTAATTCTTTTTTCGAAAGTAAAATAAGAAATTTAATAGTCTTTGGTTTAGATACTTACACAAATATAATACTATGTTAAATTACCTTGGCGTAACTTTGCAGTGGTCCCTTCAGGCATTCCAGGTTCCCCACCAACTTTTCCACTTTGTCCGTTACCACAATTACACTGTCATAATCAGCGTCTTTGACATCTACGTTTACTACCAACTCTGGTACACTGTAAAACATATATACAGACTATTACAGCATGCACTAACACTTTTCTATGATCAGTGTCCCCTGAAAACCCTTACTCCCTGCTACATGTAGTAACGCCTATGTGACCAGTTAGATCACAAGCTACACTGTTCACTCTGTCGAATTTTCATTCAGCACCCCTTTGTACAATTAATGGGACAGTCTAAGCTGAAAGATGGCAAGTCCATTATAGAATTTCAGTAGGGTCAGAATTAAATAGCCGCCTTGGTGCAGTGGTAATGAGCGCGTTCACATCAGGATTGGACGGTCCCGGGTCGATCCCGACCACTGCCAAGCAGTGGTTGTCCTTAGGCAAGACATTATAATTCTACTATGCCTCTCTCTCTCTTTTCGAATTTGATTCCATCTGGGTTGAGTCTCATGAGCCATTACGAGGGTTGACTGCAAAACTGCAGTAACTTATATGGAATAAAGAAGGACTTACAACAGTTTTGCGGTCAACCCTCGAAATTTAATTCAATTTAACGTAAGTTGTAAGAACTTGTTTTGCAATCGAGAAAAATATCTTAGTATAAATTAATTAAATAGCTTTTTTTGCAAATTTGCCTGTCAGCAAGTACAGAGCATAAAAGGTTTTCAGATTTTGGTCAAAATAAAAGATGTAGGACAGCATTTATAAACTGTCAGTGTCTCACTACATACGCAACAAATTCATGTTGACACAAAACTTACTGTCTAAATTTATAGTACTCTAGAAAAAACTTTGATGATATATAGAGTTACAATTTACTCAATCAACATGAAAAGGTACAGAAATATACAACTGCGGGTTACATCTCCCCTATAGGTACAGCAAGTCAAACTTATTCGATAACATCAAAATTTAGTACAATGCATTAAATTATAGAAAACAGAAAATTCCAAAATTATAATAAATATGTAGATGACATTTTTCATAGTGTTTTCATGAAATTTGCAACATTAATGTCAGAAGAAATCTCAGTTCCTTCACATTTTAAATACATGATTTGTCAGTGTTTGGTTTGTATGATTTACAATTCTCGAAACGAAAATCATTCACAGAGTTTTTAATTTAGTAAGATGGAAATTTGTGACAGTAGCAAAGATTTAATCATCGTAAATATTACCCAATTTATAGTACATGTACATTACAAGACTACAGACTTTCAATTATATTTAATGACAACTTTAAAATGTAAACTATGTAATTCGTAAATCCACTTCTGTTAAAGTGATCTGAATTTTTTTTTTTTAATGATTTTATTGAAAGCTAAAAAACTAACATGTTTTGCAAACTAAAAGTGCTTTTTTCCCCTAGAAATTAAATAAAATTTCAAACCTTATGGTAAGAGCCATTGTAACATATCCCTGTAGACCTGTACAGTATCAACTGGGTATTGAGAAGTCTCAAAAACAAGTTCACTTAAACAATGGGATTTCAAGTACAGTGAAACAGAAAATTCTTTCTTGGAAGAGGCATTGAACAAATGTTCTTGAAACGCATTCAAGGTTGTTCAATTTTCATAAACAGACTTTTTGCAAAACTTAAATAAATAACTAGAGCTATCACTAAATGTGATTAATACCCCCAAAAGGATTGCTTTATAAACTGAAGAAGTTCGTAGTAACATAATACCTTGCAAACAAACTAAAAAGAGATATTGTTCTTAGAAGTTCCTCTCATTGTGCTTGACCATTGTATGAAGTTGTACTGAATTCCAACTTGGAGTTTTCGAAAAATGCTCCAGACAGGGAAAAGTAACAAAGGGCAATAACACTGTAATTAGTCAAGATGGAGTTATGGTTCCTGTGCACTGCACTCCCTCTCACTGTGCTTGACCATTGTATGAAGTTGTATTCAATTCAAACCAGAAGTTTTCAAGTTATGCTCCGGACAAGGAAAAGTAACAAAGGGTAATAACTCTGTAATGAGTCAAGATGGAGTTATGGTTCCTGTGCACTGCACTTCCTCTAAATGTACTTGACCATTGTATGAGGTTGTACTGAATTCCAACTAGTAGTTTTCAAGTTATGCTTCGGACAAGGAAAAGTAACAAAGGGCAATAACTCAGTAATTTGTCAAGATAGAGTTATTGTTCTTGTACACTGCACTTCCTCTCATTGTGCTGGACCATTGTAGTCAGTTGTACTGAATTCCAACCAGTAGTTTTCAAGTTATGCTCAGGATAAGGAAAAGTAACAAAGGGCAATAACTCTTTAATTAGTCAAGATGGAGTTATAGTTCTTGTGCACTGCACTTCCTCTCAATGTGCTTGACCATTGTATGAAGTTGTATTGAATTCCAACCAGTAGTTTTCAAGTTATGCTCCGGACAAGTAAAAGTAACAAAGGGCAATAACTCAGTAAATACTCAAGATAGAGTTATAGTTCTTGTACACTGCACTTCCTCTGAGTGTGCTTGATCATTGTATGAAGTTGTATTGAATTCCAACTAGTAGTTTTCAAGTTATGCTCCGGACAAGGAAAAGTAACAAAGGGCAATAACTCTGTAATTAGTCAAGATGGAGTTATGGTTCTTGTGCACTGCACTTCCTCTCAATGTGCTTGACCATTGTATGAAGTTGTATTGAATTCCAACTAGTAGTTTTCAAGTTATGCTCCGGACAAGGAAAAGGAACAAAGGGCAATAACTCTGTAATTAGTGAAGATGGAGTTATAGTTCTTGTGCACTGCACTTCCTCTTAATGTGCTTGACCATTGTATGAAGTTGTATTGAATTCCAACTAGTAGTTTTCAAGTTATGCTCCGGACAAGGAAAATGCAACAGACCGCCCATCCGACCGACCGACCGACCGACCAACCACCGGGTGACTCCTATATACCCCCCTAAACTTCGTTTTGGGGGTATAAAAATGCCTGGTAAGCATTTTACAGATAGCAGTGGGGTGTCTTAGCTTTTCAAAATGTTTGAAGCATAATGAAAAAGGGTTACTGGTCTAGGTTGTCACAATCAAAACATGAAAGCAATTCCATGGTTTAAATTATCAATTAGATCTTTTGGCAAGTTATTGAAAACAGATCAATTACACCATTAAACAAATGAATAACTATCTAAATAACTTTTCAAACACAGAATAAGAAACCTGTTTTATAAATTGCATACTGGTTCAACAAGCAAATTCTTTGAATTGGTCTCTCACAATAAACAAGTTAAGGGGAATATGTAGGACAGCCTCAACCCCTAAATGCCTATGTTGGAGAGATAATGGCATTTTCTTCATATCACCGTGCTTTCAAAGATGAATGTTTATGTAAATATTTATAGGTATTATAGAGGAAAAAGAGGCCCTTAATTTTAAAGGGATTTCAAAGGTATTGGTAGAGAAAATGGTGATCATTTCTTCAAGCTTTTATTGTAACACATCAAAGCATGTCTTAGATATGGCACATACATGTATTAATACTTATACAGATTATTTAGACAACAGGGCAAAGATGGCCCTATATTGCTCACCTTGGTACAAGTCCTATTGCCTTGAGGAAGATCACTAGACAATGTTATAAACCAAACAGGTTTTCCTATATACATCTTTGTAAAACAAATGACCCCCCCCCTTGCCCCTGGGTAAGGCCAATTTGAACAAACTTTGAAGAGGTCTACTAGGCAATGCTACATGCCAAATACCTAAGCTCTAGGCCTTGTGGTTTCAGAGAAGGCGAAAACTGGGAAGCTATTCTGTAATTCTGTAATTCTGTAATTCTACACTGACATCTTTAGTGTGTTTCAGTTTATCATGCATACATTTGACAGCTTTCACTTCCTTATTGGAAATTGCAATTACACTCAAGTGAGTGATTTAGTACCATTATTGCTCTTTTGTTTTTAGCTCACCTGGCTTTGCCAGGGTGAGCTTTTCTGATGGATGATTGTCCGTCATCTGTCGTACGTCGTCCGTCAACATTTTGATTCAAATCACATCTCCTCTGAAACCACTAGGCCAATGTTGATGAAACTATGCAGGGATGTTCCTTGCATGAAGCTCTACCAAACTTGTTCAAAGAATTCAATTCCATGCAGAACTCTGGATGCTATGGCAACAAATAGGAAAACTTAAAAAAAATATTCTTCTCTGAAACCACAAGGCCTAGAGCTTAGATATTTGGCATGTAGCATTGGCAAGTGAACCTCTACCAAGATTGTTCAAATTATGACCCCTGGATCAAAACTGACCTTGCCCGAGGGGTCACTTAATTTTGCATAGGCTTATATAGGAAAAACTATTTGGTATATAACATTGTCTAGTTATCTTCCACCAGGAAAGTGAACTTGCACCAAGGTGAGCGATATAGGGTCATCTTGGCCCTCTTGTTTTATGATTTTACTGAGTGACCCAGTTTTCTACCTCAGATAATCCATATTCAAACTAGATCTAGATTTCATCAAGGCAATCATTCTGACCAAATTTCATGAACATCCAATGCAAAATGCAACCTCTATGCATACAAAAGGTTTTTCTATGATTTGACAGGTTGACCTAGTTTTTGACCACAGATGATCCATATTTATTTTGACCTAGATAAAATCAAGACAATCATACTGACTAAGTTTCATGAAGATCCAATGAAAAATGCAACCTATGTTGCAAACACAAGGTTTTTCTATGATTTGACCTGGTGACCTAGTTTATATTTCTAGAGGACCAATATTTGAACAAGACCTAAATTTAATCAAGGCAGTCATTCTGACCATTTCCATTTCTGACCAGACAGACGACAGACATCAGGCAATCACAAAAAAAAGAGTGAGATAACTTTGCTTAAAACAGACAGATTTCTGGTCATGGCCTGTGTGAATGTCTTATGTAGGGCTGACTATTGCAGCCAAATTTACTATCACGATAGTTATCGATAGTTAAAAGCACTATCACGATAGACTATCAATAGTTGGCTTCACTATCGCGATACTATCACGATAGTTTCGATAGTTTACAAACTATATATTTTTACTAAGTTGATTCAATTTGTTTGTATCAATACCTTAAATTATGAAATTGTTACTTTTTTACGTTAATGCTTAGACTTTAATGCTGACTGCTGAGCTGTGACTATGTCCGATCCGATTACTCCAGTCTAGTCTAAACGCCGTTTGCCAGTATGTCCGGATTTTAATAGACGCTCGATCGCAGTGTACATAGGCATATCGTATTTCTAGGGATGGTTTGCCTGTTAGAATCATTGATATAAATTACACAGATTGTGTATCTAGGTCTATGCAGGAATGAAATAGAAGTAAATTCTTGAATAAACATTTTATTTACAGTCAACCTGGGTCACTCAAAATAGAATTGAAATACCCTGAGTCAACTAACCATCTGTCCCGTTGATCGCGTGATTTGCTTGAAGAATTTGAATTCAGTATAAATATAATCGTTATTATTTTAATTTAGAATGCAAAACGATTTTTATTGAACAGATACGTGTCATTAAAACTTTTCACTACGCGAAGTCATGGATTGATGGATGGTAAGACGACAACGACGTTTTGGGAACGGAATCGTCGTCGTATATAACTTAGGCTATCCCGTAATTTAAACATTCGTTTTATTGCAAAGGAAAATCAACTACATTTTATGTAAATAACGCATTCAAAAATGAAAATAAAACTATCGAGAAAAGTTGATAGCTGTCCAGACTATCGGCGATAGTATCGATAGTGTGAAATTGCTATCGACTATTGACTATCGGGCCTGATACAATCGCGATAAGTCGATAGTATCGACTATCGTTACACCCCTAGTCTTATGTGTTCAAGCACTTCATGCTCAGGTGAGCTAAAAGTTTGGTCAGCTAGAGTAATGGTTCTTAGTCACTGTACTCACTTTCAATGTCCTTTATCACTGTGTGAAATATCAACTCTATCCCTTACATTGTCTTTTTTTGTTATAGCACCATATTACATAATAAAGGGAGATTTTTTTTTTTAACTAATTACTAACTAATTTTTCCCCCATACCACAGTCCTATGGAATAGGTTACCCTCGCATATTGCTAACCTCAGTCTGATCTTGAATCATTCAAGCAGGCAGTGGCCCAGCCCAGTTATTGAGCATACAACAGTTGTTTTAAAATCTTTTTTTTCTTTTTCTCTTTTAACAATCTTGATTCTCCTAACTGGAAGAACTATCTTGCAGTTATCTTATTTTATCTTTTATTAAAACCCAGTGTGCAATCACGAGAGGTGTGAGAGTTAGATAAAAGACTAAAAATTACTCGCAGTGAAAGAGAATCTTACTGCTTTACATAAATTAAGAACCACTATTTTCCTTTAATACATATTACATATATCTGAAAACATGTTCTTTCATTTTTTAAAGCGTCACACATCATGAAAGAGGGATCAAATTTCACATTACCTGGGCAGCGCCATTTTGTCCAAAAAGCAAATCACATGATCAGCATGATAAGACAAAGTATTTCATTGGTTAACAAATCAAACGTTATTATTTCTGATTGGCCCATGTGATTTCTAAGGTCAGGTTTAGGGTCAAATCGGCTGCATAGATAGCAAACATTCTGACACGAAACGCCAGAAAATAAGATGCGGACAGTGCAATTTATGCAGAATGGCAACCGATACATTGGATTGGAGCTTAAGCAAGGGGGTGACTTTATCAATTTGAACCAGGCGGACGCAAAGATTCCTTCCGATATGCGGTCTTTTATCGAAGGTGGAAATGACCTATGGAAAACTGCTGCAAGGTATTACAGCTGTATAGTAGTGTTCTGTTTGTGCTCAGTTTTTGACCATAACAGTAGTAGAGATAATACACGTTCAGTTACCTATGTGTTAAAAGTTAGCTTTAGAATATGTGGACACATACATGCATTATATCCATCAGTTTACCTGTTTAATTCTTTATATAATATAATAGTTAGAGTTATCAAGAGACTGCTTGAAAGACCCTATTTAGTCATAGCAGTATGCAATTTTATTATATACTTTCATATTGCCCCGTTCACTTTGCCTTAGAGAGTTCGTTCAGTATTCTACGGTACTGCACGTTGGTAAGGAATGATACTGAACGTTGGCAAGGGAGGGCGGTCCTAGCGATCAGCTGTACGGACTATTTTATTTGTTTGCAAACATCGTTTTAATGAGGTTTCTATGTCGAAGTTAGACAGTTTTTTACAATTAAATAAGCTACGGTCTGAAAATAAAAAAGAAACTTTAATCATTTCCAAGTAGACGTAAAAGAGTTTCGTTTTTAAAAAGGTTCGAACTTTTTAGGGCACGCAATACCAGTTCTGGTTACGAAAGTTACTGGTACGTAGTTCAGGCTAGTATTGATAAACAGAAGGAATGATGTTTTGCATGTAGTCATAAGAAAGAAAAAAACATTTTTAGGAACGTACATCAAGTTGATGTATTCACATTTCAAAGTACAAACCTGCATCCGTAGGAAAATTCTTGCGTTTTTCAAAACAAGATGGCGGACGGCAACTGAAATTTCTTGCCATACAATTGGCGTCAACGTTTCTCCTAATAAATGACGTCACGTATAAACAACAATATTGAATCGAGTCTATTAATACGCAATAAAGAAAATGTACATGGTGAAATAGTACGCTAGTTGTCTGACAAACTTCAAGATTCATTTATTGTTTTTTGCTAACAGAATGTCTTTTTTGTTCATATTCAATATGAAAGTATATAATAAAAAGGTTATTGAACTTGTATGGCGAAATATTACTTGGAACTCGTTGATTTGGCGGGCACAACTCGCAAGCTCGTTGTTCCCGCCAAATCAACTCGTTCCAAGTAATATATCGCCATACAAGTTCAATAACCTATAGACCTTACCCCAACACATGACGAATATGGTTACTAACTGAAATTTTGTCTGACAAACATTCAAAATACATCCATTGACGGACGTGCGATTTTAGGTATATTCTACATAAGGAGAAGTATTTCTTAGAAATGAATCTTTTTTTATTGTGAAAGTCATATATAGTGTTAACGGGTCTATATTTTATGAGTTTTGTCACGGACCTATTTTTTTTTAGGTCTGGGGTTTTGTGACTCTTCATACATTTTATAGTGATCTAATAAAAAATTTGTAAAGAGTGTCTTATCAAAACGTGTCATCACGTGTGTGTGTGTGTGTGTGTGCGTACATGTATTAGAAAGGTTTTAGGGGATGTATCTGGTTGTTGGGTAGCCTCAATATTACAACTGCAAGGCCAACCCATTTGACAAACTGACATTACATATTGTCTGTCTGTACTGAACGAATTGTGGCTGTCGTATAAAGCAAAAAGCCCTGGCACGCAATTAGTTAAAGGGGGACTTACATATCATAAACTATAAGTACACAATACAATAATAGTGTAAGCCAAGCTGGATCATATGACTACGGCTGGTATCAAGGGTAAATGACTCCATTTAGTCAGTCAGTCCGATGAATCTGTTACAACTGATTTAAAAATTAATTTAGATAAATAAATGATTTTTCTAGCAGGACATAAAACTGTTTAAAAACATCTGTCAGAAATCGTATCAAAATAATATAAATATATATGCTAAGAAATGCTCTACTGTATATTATCGAGTTTGTTTTACTTATAGAAGTGTCACATTGCCTTAAACATAGATCCAATTAGCAAAAATTAAGTCTTCCACATACAAAAATTAAGTCTTCCACATACAAAAATTAAGTCTTCCAATACAAAAATTAAGTCTTCCACAAAATACAAAATTAGAAACCATGGTCACACGGTTACTTTTATTGGTGACACATGTTAATAAAAATGCTTATCAATATCTAATCTTTAAGAGACTTTCAATTAACAGTGTACTGTTAACGCCTCTATGAAGAGTATTTGATAATTAATGCTACCATAAATATTTGATAACTGATTCAATGATGCTAATTAAAATAACATTCAATAAAAATTCTAATGATTGCAACCCATATGCAAATTCAACATTTAACAAAAACACACTGCTTGCATTTTTAAATTTGGAAAAGATTTTAATAGTGTTTCAGCCCAGGCAGCAGTGCAGGTACCAGTACAGTCTAGGTACCAATCCAGTCCATATACTTGTTCTCTAATAAAGGTATCTGATCCCAATATGTTTACCTTATTTTGCATTGAAGGGAACATTTTTTAATAACAACATTTTAGCATTTGGAACAATTAGACAATTTCATATGGATTTATATATTTTATTGGTTACAGTGCAATGAACAACATAGATTATAGTTCTTTATTCTTTTTTCAGTCTATCAAAGAGAACAGACTGTATTGTGAAAAGAGACAGTGTGCAGTTGCTGGCCCCTGTTACATCCTGTGACAAGGTGTTATGTATTGGTATGAATTACATTGACCACTGTGAAGAGCAGAATGCACCTGTGCCAGTGGAGCCAGTCATCTTCAATAAGTTCCCAAGTTGTATCATAGGACCATATGATAACCTGACATATCCAAATGAAACAGAGGTAGGGATTATTCTAGACACTAAAAAGGGCAGGGTGGGCCAAAAAAGGGCAGGGTGCAGACAATGAGCAAGTGCAAATTGATCGGGCAAACTGAGAGGTGACTTTTATTTTCTGATAATGGCAATCAGTTATAACTGACTATTATGGCCATACGTTTATTCTATGTGTATATACAATTGTTTGAAGAGACAGATGCATATACATGTACAAGGGAATCCGGGTACCAGACCCTAGCTATTTACAAATAGACCCCTTGATTCCGGTGTATATATATAGCACTGATGCACACAAGACTACCTCTTGGTTTCTAACTTATTTATCTCTAGATTGGTGGGAATTCCTAAAAAGCCTTTCTGAAATTTCCAGTGCCCCGATAGGGATTTGTACCAAAGTCGTCTGGATTGCTAATAACCATTTGACCACCAAGCCACCTGAATATTTATAAGCATTGTATCTTTTTAACTGAAATACATAAAAGTACCCAATAGAAACATAAATCTGGTATCATTTCATCAAAAAGATAACTGGGTATACTCAAGTATTTGTTTGTCTGAGAGCAGTTTTGTGTCCTCCCCCGGGCCCTTCTTTGTAGTTGAGTGGTTAATGTGGCTGTCTTGAAGTCACTAAACTCTCACTGATTGAAGGTTATGGGTTTCAGTCCCTATACAAGCTTAACTCTTTATCAAGTTTATGTGAGAAAGTCGGCAGTTTGTTATGAAGGATGGGAGTCTGGAACTGGTCATTCACATTTAGGTGAACTTGACCTGTACGAAATTTTCGGCACAGAAATGGGGCGGAATTCCATGTGAAATTTCCGCCTAGAAATTCAAATTCTCCCCCAAATCTACAAGTGTTAAATCATTTGATTTTGGGACGGAATCGGAATTCCGGGCGGAAATGGGGCAGATTCGGGGCGGAATTGGGACAAAATATGCAAATAGTTGGGGTGGAATTTTGGAGCGGAATTCTAGGGCAGAATTTTGTGAGCGGAATCCTGGGGCTGAATTTTGGGACAGAATCCTGGGGCGGAATTTAGGGACGGAATCGTGGGGCGAATTTGGGAAATGGAGAATTCTCGGGCGAATCCTGCGGAATTTACGGGTAAAACATGATCACAAATTGAGCAAATACTTTCCGACGGTACATTTTTGATATAAACATCTAGTACAAATTATGGAATATTTTTATTGTTAAGTTTAATTGTAAAAATGGTAAAAGTACTATTCAAAATCAATATTATATTGTTTGTGCATGAAAAGTAATACATAATGTTCATCAGTACAAGAATGCATTTAAGCCAATGTTTTTGCTTTCATTAATTCAGTTTTTTAAATTGTTTTCTTCATATGAATTTCTTTCTGTCACAGCCTGATTGGTAACTACGGAATACTTATTGCCAGTTCTTTTTGCCCAAGTATAAAAATATTCTAAAAACGAAATTTTTACACAATAAGGCCTGCATGAATATAAGAGGTGCTGGTACAACTCTTTCCTTGTGAATGTATAATTTCAACACAAAAAATTGTGTTCAACTTTGCATGTATATTGAAGAAGAAATGTTACTACTGATCAATTCAGACTTATACTGTATCCACATTAACACTTTGGCAACTCTCCAAGCACTTTTGTCTTCTTTATTACAGTAAACTCTGAGTATTACGAATTCCTTGGGATCATTAAATTGTTTTTCCAATATATCTGGAGTTTGTCATATCCGTTAAAAAAAGGAAAATAAATCAATTGTGCGGAGAAAATGTGTTCCTAATATTCAGATTGTTACTATATCTGGAGTGGCTATATACATACCAACTCCCATTTTAAGTTTCACACACTGAAATAAACATAATTTTGTAATAAATTATGATTTAAACAAAATGTACCTCTCAGTACTGCAAGCTGTTCAATTCCGTTTGCCCTCCTCTCCTAAAGCCTTGCTCTACTCACACCTGTCCCGTAACTTGACCAACAAAAATGTGCCTCAGACCTGCAACATTTTAGCAAGGGCTTATCAGTGTACATGAAGTTAATAATTCAGGTTAAAATAAACACCTCATAACACCCCAGGAATCTGCTATGCTGACCTGAACTAGTCTAGTTAATTGCCAGATGTTATATTTGAGAATTCATTGACCTAGACTTGTGCAATATAATTAGGGAGAAAACACATGTATGAGATTCATTTGTTTATACCAAGAAAAATGTGAAAATTCAATCTGAAATTAGAAGATGAATATAAAGGTATTTATTTTTCAATAATCTTTTTGATGAAAATGTAAATGTAACTGAGGTATTATTAATAATATGTTCTATCTTTACCCTTTTCTTACATGTAAATATATGAATGTATACCTGTGAGTTCCATTAAATGGTTCAAAGGATTCCCATATAAAAGTTACTGAATGAATAATGCAAAGTTGTGTAGACGAATGTAGGACACTATCCCCTAGGACAATATCCCCTTGATGATTTTGCAAAGGAGGACATTAGCCCCTTGCTAAATTTGAGAAGGAGGACTTTCCCCTTCTCCCTAGGACATTATCCCCTTGATGTTTTCCAGGGGCTTGCCCCTTCTATAGTTTGCATATGTCTCCTAAGCAAAAATGGCCAGGGATATTCCGTTTACCTGTGTAGACTGGTCAAGATCTACACCGGTCAAAAAGGAACATTAGTTTGCTATATTAGCAATTCGTATATTTTGCAGACAGTGTTTGATCATTAGGACCATTGTCTACACCACATAGCTGTTTTTTTTTTTAAGATAAGAATGGGGTTTTACTAAAATGATATGAGGAACACAGAACATAATTAGATAATCAGATAATTACAGGAGTATCTTTCCTGCAGAGGTTACCAGTGTTGAAACAAATGATTTTAGTGAAAGGTTCTGAAAATTGAAGAATTGTGTACTTCAATAGAAAATCCTAACCTACTATCAAGAGGTTTGAAACTTGCCAAAAATGTGTATGTTTTAGGTGCTATTAAAAAAGACACTTGCAGACTCAGAATAAAGAATTGTCTATCAATGTTTAGGCTATGATTCAGCATTAAGTCAGTGCAAGTTTTTTAAATGATTAGAGTTCCATGATTTTTTAATATATGGTAAAAGTCACACAAAAATGTCAAAAAACGTGACAACTCATGTGTTAGTTACAAAAGCAAGGATAATACTGGATTGTTTGCTTAAGTATTGTTTTTTATTCTAATTGATCAAAATGATGCTCACATTGCTTTAGCAATTGTTAATGAACTACAGTGTAAGAACTATGCAGATGATTCCAATATTCTCCATGTCGAAAAGCTTGACAACCAAAAGGCAATACCTTACTCCTGTTCTTACATAAAGTTTGGTTTGCTGTAAATTCCATCTCTATCTGACTGCTAAAAGTCCCATTTTCCGTTCCTGATTGCAACTACAAACATTTCTAAGCACATTTTCCGTCTCTGCGTCTGACTGCCAAAATTTCTATGTTGAACATTCCGCCCAGTTTTATAAGCTTCAGTAAAAAGTACGCCTCGAAAAATATTCACAGTGCCAATTCTGTGCCTGAGTCAAAATTACGCCCAGAATTTCTTGCAAGTTTCCGTGCAGAAAAATGAATGAAGTTTCCAATTTGGGACGGAATTATTTATACTGTCTCAGTTCCGGCCGGAAACACCTTATTCCGTTCCAAATCCGTCTCACTTCTGGGAGGATTCCGTCCCAAAATTTCATACAGGTAATACACAGATATAATAACTGTACAGTAAACTCTGTTTATAATGAACTCCTTTGGACCATTCAAATTTGTTCCTTATATCCAGGGTATGTTATATCCATGTATAGCATTTTCATATTAAATAAAGAATGAGGAAAAATCGGGCCATGAAGATTTGTTCCTAATATCTGGAATTTCTCTATATCTGGAGTCATTAAATATGGAGTTTTATATGTAATGCTATTGAAATGAGTGTTAAACTAAAAGGGAAAAGTGTGTCATTTTTCCAGCAGTCATATATATTTATATAAAACTTTGATCATTAATACTATGCTACATGTTTTATGTAACTACATGTAACTAACATTACTGTTATTTTACAAACTAGAAATGAGTAACTTACATGTATTCCTTGCCACAGATATCTGTAGATCTCATTATACTTGTGTATCTTTTTACTTCTTTTTCTTGAATAATTTGAATTAGTTAGCAAATCCTGAACGTCTTTAGTAGAATTTCATTTAAGATTAGTGATTTAAACTTTTCCTCTATTCTCTTCTGTGTTTAGACTGGTTTTCCTCTATTCTTTTCAGTGTTTAGACTGGGAGGTGGAAATGGTTATCGTTATTGGAAAAGAAGCCAAGAATGTGCAGGTATATTTTTGCATCCCTGAGTTCAGTTAAATTCCAAGTTTATTAGGTGTTTATCATGAGTAGCATAGGTGAATGTTTTGAACTAGGTGCAAATTATCAGGATATTTGTTGTAATACTTAATTGTTTTGATAGTATAAATGTTACCACGAGAAATTGGCTTTGTCCTATGCTGGAATTGAACTTATGACCATTTGTTTGCTAAGGGGACATTCTGGCTTTCGCCACAAAAGCTAGCTGCTGGGCAAGGAAGAAGCTTTTGTATATCCCTTCTGCATATGCCCCTCCTTACTATAATTAAGAGGAAGAGAGGTCTTCTAATGCTTGGAGGTACGCCAGGATCAAAGGGCCCTGGGTTTGATCCCTACCATCGCCATGTCCGTAGTGTCTTTAGGCAAGACACTAAATTCCACTTGCCTCTCTCTCCGAGGTTGATTCCATCTGGAATGAGTCTCGAGAGCGATTAATATAAGTTGTAAGAACTTGTTTCGCAATCGAGAATAAATAAATTAGTATAAACATACTATAATTAGTCTTCTAATTCTTGGAGTATGAATGTCTCTTGTTCATTGTTCCTCTTTTGTACTAATACTTCCAGGGTTTCCCCTGACACTCACCAGTGTCACCCTTTACTACTAAAAATACATTGGGACACTATCTGTTTTAGTGACAAAACTATTTTAAAAAAATGCTTATTTTTATGGATTAAAGTTTGTGCAAATTTAGTACAAATGATGAATATGCCAGGGGTGACTCTGACCTCTACACATGGTTTTCTTGCTACAGAATACACAAGATAGACCCATTATTTCCGACTGTAGATTTGCTAGGGACATTTGTAGATATGTTACACATGCAGTTGACATTTGCAGAGTTGATTGCATGGACAGTCATACTTGTGTTACAATGGGCAGGCAGATTTCAGTTACAATCTTCAGTCATTTATATACATGTACTCCGAATGGGAACCGAAATTGCGAGATTTACATGAAACTTGTAATAAACGTGAATTTCTAAATGACAGGTTAAGGATGCAATGCAGTATGTGTTTGGGTATACAATAGCAAATGATGTGAGCGCACGTGATTGGCAGTTAACGCCAGGAAAAAACGGTGGACAGTGGGTAATAGGCAAAGCTATGGATGACTTTTGTCCACTGGGACCATCAATCGTAACTCCAGATGAACTTGGAGGTTTGTGTTATGTAGTATTTATTCTTGATTCAGAATAGAAAACTATTACATGCAGAGGATGCAAAACTGAAAATGTTACTTGATTCAAAATGGTCCAAATCTTTTCTTCTTTTGTGTCTGATGTAAAATATTTTATGCCACCCTTCAAAGAAGGGGTACATGTTATTCAGTCCATCTGTTGGTCAGTAGACCGAACAGTTTCCGATCAATAACTTAAGAACAGTTTAGCCAAGGATCCTCAAACTTAGGTTTCAGGCTTGTCGTGACTGGTAGATGACTCCTTTTGATTTCAAGATTGGTAGATGAAAGGTCAAGGTCACATGGACCTTGGACAGTAAAATTATTTCCATGTAGGTACACAAAAAGGTACATGTCAGTGCACAGACGGTACATGTAAGTCATACAACAAAAGACAGGTGCAAATTTTGCAAAGTTGTTCAACCAAAAATCCCAAGTGAACAAAACTGACTACAAAAATGTATTTCACTTTTGGTGTAAGTAAGTTAAATGCAAACAAATAGACATGTTTATATTTGTTTCAGATCCACACAACCTTGGTCTTAGATGTAGAGTAAATGGTGTCACAAAACAAGATAGCAGCACGAACCAGCTTGTGCACAAAACAGAACAGATGATAGCATTTATTACACGGTACTGTTGTGTCTTTAGCTGAAACATTTCATTTACAGTGTGATCTATTTTCCTTGCACTCTGGTGTTGGGGTCAAATTTTTGTTGAGCCCACTGGTGCTTGCTGGACATAGTTGAAGCAATAGCAGTTTGGTCTTGTCTGGACTAACTTCCTCGTATATTGAAAGAGTTTTAATTGAATTTGCACAGTGTTTCACGAAAGCGGGATAGTTTGTTGCACATAAGTCACATAAGTCACAGCCTCACAGGTCTGTAGCTCGAAGGTCAAGGTCACACTTTAAGGATTAAATGTAAAAGATGGGCAACGGAGATCTTATCTGGGCTGTAACTTCCTCATGCATAGAAAGATTTTGAATTGACTTTGGACAATTGTTTACCACAATCAGACTATGTAAAGCCTACAACACCCTTGCAGCTGGCAGGCTCAGCATGTTGCTCGTGTGCATTTAGTTTTGAAAAGCACATCTTAATAGATAATGGATTTATGGCATTCAGACCTCTATAATAGATTTATGGCATTCAATCGTTGTAGATTTCCCAGGCCTTAGGATCAAGTCCAATAACTCTGATGTGCATTTTGTCAGAGTTGTGCTTTTGCTTACTCCCTGCACAATAAAGTTGTACAGAAGGTATCGGACACAGCATTTCTAAATGTCTTTTCAACTGGCTGTAGACAAAGTCTGTCTTTAGGTCATCTCCTAATCCTCTGGTCAATGTATTTGTATTCAATGAGTCCACTTCCTGGAAGAACCAGTACAGGTGTCATATGGGGAAGTACTGTCGTGACCCTGGAGGGGCTCGAACTCACAACCTCAGGGATGAGCAGCAGACACCTTAACCTCTACACCACCGCTCCCTTTTAACAGTCAATAGCACTGTCGATATGGAAAGACAGACAAGTCCACTGAGAAATTTAGTAGGGTCAGCGTAAATTATAATTTATAGTTACTCTCGATGATGTTTTCACTGCATCTCACTGTCATTTTGTCTTCTTCAGATTTATGACTCTGAAACCTGGGGATCTTATTTTAACAGGAACACCACCAGGCGTTGGGTGCTTCAGAAAGCCACCAGAGTATCTCAAGGTTTGTGTCCTGGAAGTTTACTGTAAAAAGCGTATGTGTTTACATATACCTTGTATTTGGTTTACTGTACTATTAACCCCCAAAATAAATTTAAATGTTTTTATGACAAAGCTGATTTACCTGTCCCTTACTGAATTTTCAGTATTTAGTTTTGTTACAGTATTTGTCTGCCATAATTTCTTGCACAAAATATGATGGATCAGTATATCTTAAGTTTATAAAATTGTGTACAGACACGCTTTACATGTTACATGCAGTCACACAGATGTTTTATTTTCAGAGAGGCGATGTGGTAGAAGTGGAGATAGACAAAATTGGAACTGTTGTCACAAAAATCGTCTAAGATATTTTCATCATATTACATATACTCAACAGCCGAATCTTGAAAACATGTACCTGTTACTGAGTCATAAATTATATATACCATTAAACTGAACCAGAAACCATATACTCCAGTCAAGATATTTTGAAACACATGCTTAATTACTGTAAACAGAAAAATACTCACATTGATTGACTGTTTGCTCTTTTTGCGAATTTCCCACTTCACTATTTAATAAACTCGGGAAAGATTTATTTCACATAGATGTACTATTGAAAACTTCTCAATACATCAATAAGTCTGTCTGCTCACAAAACCCAAAATTTTCATCACGCAAAAATTACCCAATTTACAGTAAATGAGTCTGAAAGCGGCAGATAGTGCCAGATTTCAGAGACTTAACATGAAGCTCACATGAGCTCGGACTGCTCATGTTGACTGATTGTGATCACCCTCCGTTTGTTATCGGCATTTCAACCACATGTCTGAAACTGTTGGGCCAGTCGTTTCAGAAATTTCATAGCAATAGTCATTGAATTGTTATCTTCTAGATTATTTCAAATGAAGATGATACTGGCTGAACTGTGGTTGCCAAAGCAACCAAAAGTTTTAAGATTTTAAAATTGTCTCCCAAACTTCTGGTCTGATTTGAAAATAACTCCACAGAAATGTTACTCGGATCATTCTTTACCAAGTGCCTTCAATTCCTGTTGCTTTTCTTCAATGAAATGGCTGCCAGGGAATGCAGCTAGTTTTCCTTATTTGGCTGTAGTGGGACTTAAAACTTAAAAAGACTATCATCTGAAACTGCTTGTTGAAGTTCAAAATTATTCCGTTGAAGTGTATGTTGGGGGAAATCCTACCCAACTCCTTCAAACCATGTGGCATGGTTAGGCTAGGTTTAAAGTACTCTGGTGAGCTATTTAGGATAACACTGGTCCTGTTTTCTCCACGTCTCAATGATTTTTACTGTCTGTCTCGCATTCCCACATTGCCTAGCATTGAAAACGTGCCATTTTGCCATGATTTAGGCTGTAGAATTTGTATTTCTATATGGCGGTGGATATCTTTTCTATTGTCTATTTCAGTGTACATGTACTGTCTTATTTATACTACTGCAATAACTTTTTCCAATCATTACCAATCTACATGTAGACACTGACCTTGTCTCCACAGTAAGGCCTTGTGTTTGTGCTCAGGACTGTGTTATACATGTATAATTATATAACCAGTATTGATGTAATGTTATGTATAAATGATATGAATTAAATAATTATAATGGTGCTGGTCGCTATGTATTCAGGGATAATTTTTACTTGATTTAATAAAATTATTATGATTGCTTGATGTTACTTTGTTATTCTGTCATAATGGGAACACAACTCTGATGAAAAAAAAGTATGAAAAGACTGTGAAAGTATATGTTAATGTTTTACAATTGATGTTCCGTTTCTTCAAAGCTTCAAAATACTTTAGTAATATGCTCTCGGCTTTTAATTTGTATATACAGTATGGTAGATTTCCTCAGTTGCCAAGAGTGACTGTTTAACGAGGGCTAACACGGTAGAAAGTTCAAGCAGAAATACTAGGGAAGATATGAGATTGTTTATTATATTAGTCTCGATCCTATTACAGGAAATTTAGAATTCAGAATGAAAGTGATATTTCGGTTGCTATGACAATGTGAAAATATTTCTTATTTTATTAATTTGCAATTGATACAGATTATGAGTTCTGGCTTGAAAATCTAGCTTACTGTTGTGGCTTTGACACAAATGGATATATGAATATCTGAAAGACTGTTCCCGTTTAACAGATTCCCTTGCCATCCAGTGGTTGCTGAGAATTAGCCTGACCAAAATCTCTATGTACACTACACCTATGAAAAATCAGTGAAAAACTATCCAAGAGTAAGATGCCTAAGATATGCACAAATACGTTTGGTACCGATCACTCCTTTGAAGTAACGTGGATCTTCGTCCAGTAGTTGAGAAATAGCCCGGACAAAATTTTATGAGAAATATAAGGGTCGTAATTCAATGAAAAATTATCAAAGCGCAACATAATGAACATATGCATAACAAGGCTTGATATCAATAATTCCTGTGAAGTTTCATTGATTTCCAGCCTGTGCTTTCTGAGAAACAGCGCGGACAAAATTTGCTGAACAGTCAAAGGGCCATAACTCGAGCAAAAGAATATATTCGAGCGAAACATGCTGACGATATGCACAAACAGGTTCGCGTGAAATTTTATTGATTTCCAGTCGGTGCTTTCTGAGAAATAGCGCGGACAAAATGTGCTGATTTTTTTTTAAAAAAAGAACCGTAAACTGGATAAAAAATTATTCAAGTGCAATACGCCGACAATTTGTACAAAAATGTTTGGTATCAACCAATCCCGTAAAGTCTCATTGATTTCCAGCCAGTGGTTGCTTTTTACTGAAAAATAATCAAAGGGCTGTAACTCGGTGAAAACGTATCCTAGCGCAACATGTCAACAATATACACAAATAGGCTTCCGTGAATTTCGTTGATTTCCTGCCGTTTGTTGCCGAGAAATACTGCGGATAAAATTTGCTGAAGTAAATCAAAGGGCCATAAATCGAGGAAAAAATATTCGAGCGCAACATGTCGACGATATGCACTAAAAGTCTTGGTACCAATCACTCGTTGTAAATGTTTCATTCACATGGTTGCAGAGAAATAGCTCGGAAATAGCGCGCGGATATTTTGATGTGCACGGTTGGACAAGGTGACTAGTATTTCAGCTACAGTCGACTTTACAATGTGGTGATTGGTTCCTATCATTGGACAACATATATTTTGAAAACCCTAACCCTAGAAATGTAGGTGGTCAAATAGGCGTAGACATGGTCAACAGCATGGTTCAAACTCAAGACAATGAGAAAATGTATGAATTCAACGACTGATTTTGAACATAAAGGAAAGTGTGACCTTATACGAACTATCGTATAAGAACTATGTAAATAGAGACTATTAATTATGATAAAGTCCTTTTGTGGTTGAATTTATTAGGCAGGCAAGCTAGAGAAAGGTTTATACGGCGAGACTCTGTCGAGCCCTGACTGGCATCAGACGGCTATAAAGAAGCCGTTGTCATGTCGTTTAAAGCCTTCCTCTCGTACGAAGCTTATGTTTATACGACAGGCCGATTTTGTACAAATAAAACAGTAATTGTAGAATAATATTATAATCAGCTACGTATGGAATCAAAGAATCTATAACGCACGGCATGTACTCTTGATTTTCGTGAAACTTTGTTAGAAAGTAGTATCCAGTGTTTTCATGCTGAGCCATGTCGGCAATTAATGAAAATATATAGCAGAACTTTGTTATAGACTGCACTTTTATCATAGCCTCGCCACCAGGCTAGATGAAAGTATATTTTCATTATTCAAGCACAATATTTTCTATCCCATATCTACTGACAGGGCTTGATCATCTTACATTTTTGGCAGCAAAGGGAGTTAATTGAGTAAGAAATAGTAAGGACTGATTGCCAGTCTACTTTTATCATAATAATGTGAAATTGTCAATTTGATTAATACTCAGATATAGGACCATCTACGCTCTCTTGTTTCACAAGATAAGCGCATGACCATACTAATCGACTTACAAATAGATAAATATACATGTATTAATGATATAGTTGCCACGATAATGCAAATGCTGCATCGCTTATGCAAGTTTGGACTTTGGAGTTTGCTTTTAAATGACATATCAGACCTCATGAACGATTCTATATAGCATAAATCAAGCATGACAACATACTAACATTATAGTAATTTAAAAAATCTACATATACAATGTATAACTAACGAGCTCGATAAGAAACCGTCGTAAGCTTAGATTCTAAAATATTTTCATCTTCAAATTTTTCGATACAAATTGTTATCTTTAGTCAGCCAGTGTGACTGTCTGCAAAGCTACCAACAGAGCCAACGTTATGCGTTTAGTGCAGTTTCTACAAAATGGGCGACAGCACCTCGGGCTTGAGGTTTCTGAAGGTGGAGACATTATTAACTTGAATCAGGCCCTTGTAGACGTTGATGTACCGGCAGATTTGAAGATTTTCATCGAATGTGGTGAAGATATGTGGGGAAAGGCACAAAGGTTAGACTTACAGTTGTATTATGTTTATGTGGATCTATCTGTCATATCGTCCGTCTGTCTGTCCGTTTGCCAGCTTATGTGTCAGATAAAAATGACTGTTATAGTTTATTTAATATTAAGTTTGAAACGTACTATAAATTTGTTTGATAAGGACATTTTAACTCAACGACAATTTGTTTGACAAGGACATTTTAACTCGACGACAATCAATGTATCTTATAAAATTCAATGACTCAATAACGTTAAAATATTCGTGGGAATTTAGATACAGGTGTCTTAAGGTTATAATAAAATGCATGACACGGGCGCAACAATAACATTGTTTGCAAAAATACTCGTTTTTCAGTCCTCATGGGTAAAAATGCCTTATTTCTGTTATTTATTGGCGGTTACTTCTTTACGTAACCATAGTTCGGGTAGGCTCCCATTCGCGGGAAGAAACTGCCAATTTTATCACATAAAGAATCCGATCGATAACAGTGCACGAGAATTCACTTTTCGCGAATCAGTCTGCTGTCTGTTAACAAATCGCGAAATTTCCGTCACGCGCAAATAACCCAATTTACAGTATCCATAATTCGTTGCCATGTTTTTTTTAGTGTTTCGCACAGAACAGATTGCATCTTGAAAAGAGACAGTGTGACGCTGCTTGCACCGTTGACGTCATGTGAAAAGGTGTTATGTATTGGCATGAACTACAGCGATCACTGCAAGGAACAAAACGCTTCAGTGCCTGACGAACCTATTGTGTTTAATAAGTTCCCTAGCAGCATCATCGGACCAAATGACGATTTAAACTATCCAGGGGAGACACAGGTTCTAATCACACACTGTCTGATTATTTACTTAAATCTAAAAATTTGAGTACATCATGTACGTGTACCATTATTTACCATAAAAGTCCGTTGACAACATAGGTTACCCCTAAGTAATGTCGAGTTATACAGTGCAACCTCTCATGAGTTATCACCCTTGGGAACATATAAATGTGTCTGTTATAGAGAAGTGTTGTTCTGAGGTTGATTCCTTATATAATGGACACAGCGGGAAAGACATTATATGTCTTTTAAGAGACTGTTGCTCTAGGGCACTGGCACCAGAGTATGGAACTCCCCTGTAATTTTAACTAAATACCAAAATATTACCTAAATGACACCCTATCATGAAAAATATTAAGGTGTAATTTAGGTATGTTTTTTGGTATTTTGTTAAAATTACAGGGCAGTTCAGTAGAAATAAATTTTGACGTTTTCTTGTTTTCAGTGATTCAATCAGAATAATTTTGATTCTTATGAAAAGCAGATACACATACAGGTGATATGATTTGATTACATTAATATGGTTTGTTTACGTTCATATTTTTTGTTTACGTTCATATGTTTTGTTGACATCCATATGTTTTGTTTACGTGCAGTGCTTAGACTGGGAGGCCGAGCTTGTCATTGTTGTCAGTAAACGGGCAAAAAATATCCAGGTTTGTGGCTTCTTTATCTTAAACAATTAATTTTGATATATTGACGATTCATTTTGATTAAACATGTCACCATTTATCTCTGAATGCAGTACCCGGATGCACCCAGTAAGTCCCCAGACTAATGTTGTGTTTTGAATTTTTTGTTTTAATAATTTAATTAAATTTAATTTACAACTCAAAGAGATAGAGGCAAAATGGAATTATCAGGGGTTTTTTGCCCAAGGACATTACCGCTATGGTGGCGATCGAACACGGGACCCTCTGATTCTGAGGCGAACACGCTTCTTCGATCGAAAGTTTGTTATTGAACACCCAAAAGAGCAGGACTCATTTAGCACTGTTTGGTTTGTACATGAATAGAAAGTTTGCAAAATTGGCCTCATACACTTGGAGTACCAGTATGGAAAGTTATCCCGTACTGCCAGTTCCAAACCCCCTTGGTCAGCATAATTTAATCACCACAGTACATAAAGGGGCATAAATTAAAGTTTTGTTGGTATCCAATTTTCGCTTTAATCAGTTTTATAACTCCCCCCCCCCCCCACACGATCTAGTCATGTAAATCTATCTCTATCATCAATTTGCGATTTGAGGGGTTTAATATCATATTTGATCTTTTGCTTTGCCTTATGTATTCTTCAGAGACTAGGGATTGTACTGCAGGGAGGCAAAACATGATCGATTTTGGCATATTAAACCTCATTTGATCGCAAACTTTTTTTTACATGAATGGATTTATATAGAGGTCCAAGTACAATTATAACCCAAATAGTGTAGGTAACTAAAACTTCCGCCGTTTTTCCCCAGGCTAAGGACGCTATGCAATATGTGTTTGGGTATACTGCGGCAAACGACCTCTGTGCACGTGACTGGGTGATGAAAAATTGTGGACAGGTGCTTCTAAGCTCAGCTATGGACCAGACGTGCCCAATGGGACCTGCGGTTGTCACAACAGATGAATTAGGTGGTGGGTTAGTTTGCCTACATAACATTGACAGGAAATAGCACATTTATCGGGAAACTTAAATTCTACGGCCACTCCAACGGTGTGGTACCCTAACGGTGTGGTTAAGGCAGTAAAATTCTACGGCCACTCAAACGATGTGGTACCCTAACGGTGTGGTTAAGGTAGTAAAATTCTACGGCCACCCCGACGGTTTTGGCCGGTAGAAAAATCCTACGGTCACCTGATGGTGTGGTTTATGTATTTATTAAGGGTGATGGTTCGAGCCCCGCTACATACCTGATTATATGAGAAAATAATCTCTCTTTTATGCAGAGGATGGCTGTTCAGTACTGGTCCTTCCCAGAAAACTGCCCGCCTGAACATAACTGATATACTGTTGAAATGAGTGCTCAATCAATATGGAAAAAGATAATAGTAAAATTATATCTAATATTTTCTAACTAGCGTAATGCTAAAGGTCTATTAATTCATGTTTTCAGATCCACACAACCTAAGTGTCAAATGCCGAGTAAACGGAACCATAAAACAAGACAGTAACACCAATCTGCTCATCCATAAAACTGAACAAATCATTGCATATATTACTAGGTAAGGTTAAATCATTTCTTACATTCCCTGGTATAGACAACAAGTACAGGGTAACATTCTGTATCTTAAGATTATCATATTCAACAGTAACACCTGTAGGAAAGACAACTGTAATTAGAGTAATTTTCGCGTGATAAAAATTTCGCTATTATACTATTAATCTTTCGCGTGATTTTTAATTAACGAAATGGGAAATTCGCGAAAATAGCGAAAATTAAATAATCGTGAAAATTACCCAGTTTACAGTATACAAGATGTTTATAGTTTGTATTGCACGTACGTATTTTGAAGTTGGGTCGCCTTTTAATGTACAATAAATTATAAACCTTCAATTATTATAAACAATTATATTATATTTATGATAACTATAACAGATTCATGACACTGAAACCAGGAGATGTGATATTGACGGGATCTCCGCCGGGTGTAGGGCATTGTAGAACTCCACCCGAATATCTACAGGTTTGGTTTTATTTATCCGATTTTCACTGTAAATTTTTACAATTTATAAAGTTCACTCTTAAAAAAGTTATCATAATAGTACCAGTAACCTTCAACTCGATTGCAAGGTCCAAAGGTTTATACAGTGGCCGACAACTGCACATTAAAACGAACATGGCCTGAATCAACAAACAAATTTAAACTTCTTTTAAATCGAACGCCTTCTGCTTGTTCATGCATCATGATTCATGGATTTCACGTTAACGAGAGCACATTTTCTTTCAGAGAGGAGATATTGTTGAGGTTGAAGTGGAAAAGATAGGAACGATTAGATCAAGAATTGTGTAAACCGGATACCGTGGTCTGAGAAATAGCGAGGCCGATTCCAGTAAAGATGGAAAGTGATACTATAAACTGAAATCGTGTTGAGAAACCAAATACGATAATATGTTCATTGGGCTTATATATAATGTTATGATTTCCTGACGGTGCAAAAGCCTGCTTGAACTGGTATGACCCGAGCCGTCATATGCTGTGCTGTAATAGAACATAATTGATACCCGTAGCACGTGCGTACAACTTCACTGTCCATTTTAAAAACACGCTTCTTAACGGTAAAGCTATTTCATAAATATTATTTGTTCAAGACGAAAGAATAAATTATAGATTAATGTGATATATTTTGTTTTACCTATGAAAAGCAAATAACTTTAAGTTGGGTAAAACCTTCAAGACTGGCAATCCATGTACCAGACACACGTATGAACTTGGAGCCACTTCTAACCCGACACTTATATAATTCGGTATAACTGAATTATTTGCTTGCAGATTTCGTTCAAATTTAGAATATAATTAATTCAACACATAATACATAGCTCCGCGAAATTTAGTTTAAATTGATTAACAAATACATATAAAACTTAGCAACTAAAAAACATCGCTGTAAAATCCGAATTCACAAAATGGCATAACGTGAAATCCATCAATCAGAAAAGTCACCGATTCATAATACTGAAATCCGTACATCGCAGTAAAGAAACGAAATACAGTGTAATTGTATATTACAGATAAATTTCCGCCTTTGTTACGATTTAAAGTGAACAGGTTGATACTGCACATGTTTGCAAATATAATTATTGCTAAATAAATATGATACATTTATATATGTGACTGTCTGTGTGCTCAGCGGGCAAGCAACATGTCAACTGCGCGACCACGCTCTTGGTTATTCATTCGAAGTGAGTGATTTTTAAAATCAAAATTCTGTTTTTACGGTTTGAATTGCGTTATAAAATGACAAAATGAAAAACGATATTTTTCGCGCACCTACATTTCCTCGTGCAAAATGGTGAAATCGTACTTGTCACACGTGCAAAGGTAACCGATCGTCACAGTTCAAAGGTTTTATCATTTTTATACAGCTAACGTTGTCAAACAACATAATATTTAATTTGAAATAAATATCTTCAACCGTATTCGAGAAATTCGAATTTGAAAAGTGTCTGGTTAGAAGTGGCTCCAAGTGTATTTATTGGCCTGCACACACACACGCACGCACATACGCGCGCATACATATATATATATATATATATATATATATATATATATATATATGTATATTATAAATATATATGTATATTCTTTTCTGTTTTGGGAGGAGGGTAGGGGCGTTGAAGCTAAGGATTGAAAGCTTTTGGCCTAAATTTTTAAGTTCCTGTTACATGTATAAAACCTGATAAAACCTGTTTATGTGAAATTATATGCACTCAGGTACAATGTACAAGAATTATGTAATTCTATATAGTCGGGTATAGCTATAAACTCCCATTCACGGTATGCTTTACCATTATTTGTAACTATATAAATATCCGGCGAAGATCTTTTTGCATTATTTATTTTGCTATTGGAATATCGATTTCAATCCCATGGTAGATTTGTCCGTGTTTTTTGCCGGTCAGAACGTATTGGGAAGAATTTTCTCTAGGACGAACCTAATTATTCAAGGTAAATCATTTATGTTCTATTTCATTTGCAGGAAAATATAGCATTGAACATACGATATAATGTTGATCGTCGACAAGTTGTTGTTTTGAACACGTGAAGTGATTAACTTAATTACATGCCCATATATAAGTGTCATGTAGATAGTGACATATCCGATTTCAATGTCTAGGACATGTACATTATACATGTATATGAAAGCCGGGTATGTCATACCAAACGTTGACTACATTATACTTCTGCTATTTATAGTGTAAAACTTGATTGGGTATAAAATCGTTTGATTTTGTCATTTTCTGTCCCTGTGTCGTGACCTTTAAATGTTTGAATAAGAGACAGTTTATATATTTAGAGAGGAGTTAAAGGTTTTAAATCGTTTTTACATAAACGTTGAGGTTACAAGTTCGGGAGTTCTGTCTTTAAATTAGGCAGATATATATACATGTACTAACCTTTTTACTCTCGGTTACGATCACTACATAGTACTGGTAGGGATCTAACCTCCTCCGATCCCAAGACGAACAAGCTACCACTGCGCCATGGAGGTTCCACAGTTAAACGGATTCTGCAATGTTTTACAAAACATATAATTACAATCAAATGTATAGTGCGATTTTGCTCGGCTATAATACAATGTCAACAATCGCATCACAGGAAGAGGTCCACTACACAATGCTATATTCTAAATAAGTAAGCTCTGGGCCTGTGATTTTAGACAAGTAGACTTTTTTAAGATTTCCATATATATACGCCTGTTTGAAAACAAGTGACTCATCCGGGCTGGGTCAATTTTGACTCGGTGTCATAATTTGAACACTCTTGGCAGAGGTACACTAGGCGATGCTACAAGCCAAATATCTAAGATCTAGGCCTTGCGGGTTCAGAAAAGGAGATAATGAAAGTTTTTCCTATATAAGCCTATGTAAAATAAAGTGATCACCGAGGGTCATAATTTGAACACTCATGGTAGAGGTCTGCTAGGCAATGCTACATACCAACTATCTGAGCTCTAGTCCTTGTGGCTTTAGAGAAGATTTTTATTTTTTCCCTATATAAGCCTATGTTAAATCAAGTGACCACCGGGCGGAGTCAGTATTGATCCAGGGGTCAAAGGTAGCGGTCTACTAGACAATGCTATATGTCAAATTTCTTAGCTCTGGGCCTTCCGATTGTTAAGATTTTAAAAGTGTTTTTTTTTCCATTTGTTGCCATAACAACCAGAGCTCTGCATAGAATTGAATTCTTTGAACAACTTTGGTAGAGCTTCATACAAGGAATTTTCATGCTAAGTTGCATCAACATTGGCCCAGTCGTTCCAGAGGAGATATTATTTGAAGGAAATAGTGGACGGACGACGGACGGTGAGTGGTCCTAATAGCTCACCCTGGCACTTTGTGCCATGTGAGCTTAAAGCGAGTGGATAGGACCGAAAGCAAACTGCTTTATAAAAGGTTCGATCTACTTGAGACTATTTTCATTTATGAACACTATTATTTTTTTGTTTCGGGACATTTAAGCTGAAAATGACATGAGTGATTGGCGTCATTATAATTTTATACACGTGTATTACACGATAAGCTTCTTTAATGATATTGCTTACACGAATTCGTTCTTGTACTTTTCAGCAAGAAATGAAGCCAAAAGTTAGTACTGTTTCAAGACCTCTTCCGGCATGGCTACGTTTTCATATCTACGGCATGCAAGGCTTCCTGGACGAGATCATTTTCACGGCTATATTCGACCTATTGTTCGAGCCTGAAGGAAACACGACACTCAAAGGATACACCTCCCTTTACTCATTTATTATTTATGGAAGTTGCAGCTTCGTTGTGGAGAGGTTGTACGTATACTTGTATATACAACGCGGTGTGAAGTGGTACTTCCGGCTTCCGCTCTATATGTGTATTCTTTACAGCTGGGAATTCACGTTTGGCCTGATTTTGCGACAGTTTGATGCATGTCTGTGGGACTACAGTCACTACCCGCTAAATGTTATGGGTTTAATTACCCTAGTGTATGCCCCTGTTTGGCTCGTACTATGTGTATACCAGGATATACTCTTTGACTTTCTCCTCTCTCTGAGAATAACAACGGAAGCCCGCCACAATGAAATTGAACATAAAGCTGAATAGTTGAGAATGAAAGCAAACTGTGATGTAAAGTAAAAGTGATATAACTTGACACTTACGTGCTCTAGGCGTGTCTTAAATTTCTTTATTATTGTGTCTCTGTCTTTTAAGTGATGAGATTCAGTCAATGAACGCAAGTGGAGTTCTGGGTCGAGAACCAGTAGATTCGTTCATTGCCGAGATATTCGTTCATTGCCGAGCTCGGAACTCGGGTCTGGCATGATAAACTGAACAATATTCAATAACAGCACAAAAATAATTTGCTTAAAGCTGCTCGCTCTCAGTTACCGTTGAAAAAAAATATTTTTCTAAAAAATTGACATTCTTATCCATAAATATAAAACTAAAGGCTAGAATGAAATTATAAGCAAAAATCTAGGTAGGAATTTGCAGAAATCGATTGAAAAGGTCGGTTACACGGCACCGCTACACTATATGTTCATATTGAAATTTTAAAAGCGTTAGCAACGCCTCTGAATTTGGTAGCGTATCTATTGAAATTTAGAGATATACGTGACATGAATTTATACCGGAGCCTTTTTATATGACCATATATTATAAAATACGTTATTTACATACAGTTTGAAGAACTTTAATTTTTTACCAAAATCTGAGAGCGAGCAGCTTTAAGAAAGCGACACAAGAATAGTATTGTTCATGTTTATATACCAAGAAAAGGAGTATAATTATTCGAATTTCTTTGAAATTTATGTTTTCAGGTCATAAGATATATCCTAAATATTCACTCCTGAAAGTTTGACGAGTTTGAGTGAAACGTGTATAAAATTCTGTCGTTTTTTGTTTTCCAAATTGTAAATGTTTATTTAGCCCGTTGAACAAAGGTATATAATGTAAGAGTGATCTCCCTTGTGTCATTGCAAAAGATATGTAGTGGTGTGAATTCTTTCTCTTAAAAAATACTTTTCTTTCAAACTTCTGGCAGCGGCAGAGGCAATATCCTCAATGTTCGTGTCAGCTCGGGTAACAGTTAACATATCACCCTTTATTAAATGTTAATCCTTTGCAACTTCTGAATATTGTAAGTATTTTACAGACAGTATTGATCTTACGGCTGCGCGTGTGATACTTACTTGTTGTCAGTTTACATTTAGACATATTGTTATGCAAATATCTCAACAAGTTTTATTGTTAAGTTTTCTTTGTACACAACTGTTGATTATACATTTAAATACTTTGTACAAAACTGTTGATTATGCATATTAAAACACCAAATGCATGATTCCTTGGCACCTTCTGAATTTTGCGAGTATTTTAGCTCACTTGAGCACGACTGAGTCCTCAAGTTGAGCTATTGTGGTTGCCTGGTGTCCATCGTCTGTCCGTCTGACAATATTTAACTTGTAAGCACTCAAAATGTCGTCATCGTCAAAGTTGGCCGAGTTCAAACCGTGTCACATGGGTCAAGAATATGGTCATCAGGTCAAATCATAGAAATATTTGTTGACCCACTAGAAGCCAGTTTGTTCCATGTAAGATTTAATATTGTTCATTATGGTTTTCTTGATGAACTCAGGTCCTACCTTGAAAGTGCGTCACGTAGGGACAAACACTAGGTCACGGTGTCAGATGATAAAAAAACTTGGTGAACACTATATAGATACCACATTATTAGAACAAATTATCATGAAAGTTGGTCAGAATCTTTGTCTCGATATTTGTTAAATTATGGATGAACATTACAATAACTCCAGAGGTCACATTTCACACCCAGTCATCATGAAATTTGGTTGGAATTTTAATTAATGGACTCTAGGAACGAGTTTGAAAGTGGGTCACGTGTGGTCAAACACTTGAAATTGAAATATTGAATATCTGTGTGAACACTAAAGGCCGAAATGTTTTTTCCAGACATGATGAGAATTGGTCAGAATGTTTGTCTTAATGAAATCCAGGACAAGTCCGACACTCGGTCATGGTAGGTAGGTATAAAATATCAGAGAAAAACGCTGTGAACAAGAAGTCTCATTATGTACCAAATTATCATGGTTTGTCAAGTCATAGAGACACCATTGTAAACAGTTTAGAGGCCACAATCATCTTTGTACCCAAACGTTACATTAAAACGTTATTTCTCTATGAATTGTGTGTCAAAATCAAAACATAGCAACATTTAGTTAAAAAACTAGGTCACAAGGTCAAATCATTGAGAAAAAACGTGAATTTTCCAGAGACCACCTTTTGTAGCAAAGCATAATAAAATTGGTAATAGTTTTCTCTTGATGAACTCAATGTCCATTATAAACTTGCCTAACACTAAAAGCTTGCTAGTTTCAGATTTTATCATATTTGTACAAAATGCATCAATGAAATCTATAAAATCTATAAAAATGCAAATTGGGTTGTTAATCAGAGATGAAGAGGAATGCTTTTCAATGATAAGTAACCAAAGACTCATGCACACAGAAGTTATTACTGGTTACGTACCATGTTCTCGTTAAAAATGATTTGCCTAAACAGTCTTTAAAATAAAATATCTTCCTTTTAAGAAGTTTTAGTTAAAAATAATTTGATCAGAACAGTACTTTAAATGAATATACTGCTCTATACATAGTATTTCTCAAAAATGAGTAACCTGAATGAATAAAATGGATGAATGGTGTTTTATCAGTCTATGGTTCATCGACTTCCAAGTTTATATACAGCGCGAACTAAAATCGTGTACAGTGGGTGCTAGAAGAAAGCATGAAATAATTGGAACCTGATAAATTTAGTTTCCAGAAACTATATTTTATTTAACTAAACATTAAGGTTTAAATAAAATAGTGATTTAACTCTTGGCCTTTGAGGTAGGGGCATGGGTGTTGTACAGGACACAATCGTCTTGTAGTGCTGAACATTTGTTTCAAGCTATGTAAAACTATTTCAACGCATGACAAAGTTACAATCTGGACACTCGAATGTGTGCATATATATGTAGGATTCCGTTACCTTTAAACTCTATGTGTGACCTTGACCTTTGAGGTAGGGATGCGGGTCTTACATGCGACAGCTGAACATTTGTGCCAAGTTATTTTAAAATCCTTCAATGCATGACACAGTTACCAGTTTACAGACCTGACACGAAAAAAATCAAACGCCGGACACACGGACGGATAGGCAGACGGACTGATAGACGGACGGTGCGATATTAATATGCCCACCTTAGAGAGCATACTAATAAATGGCTGTTGAAGTCTTTCTTTGTCTGAGGAATGAATAAAAGACATGTTACGATGTATATAAAATGTATACAAAAATGCTAAAAACACTGCAGAAATAAAGAAAGTATTGCAAGTTTTACTTTTCTGTACAAGTGCTTTATCCTCCGCGGCTTTTGTAATTCTAATTTCTTCAGCATTTGGCACAGGTCCCACAGTGACGGTCCGTCCTGGTCATTCATCAGTACATTTCCAGTATGATTCATCTTCGCGATTTCTGTCTTTTTACGATATATAAAACCCCCAAAAGCAAAGCAGTTATTTTCCTTTTTGCGATGGTATAAACTGAATGATTACTTACTAAATGTAAGTCTTAGTTCAATTTCATCGCATAACTTGTATAAATTGTGAGGTGAGCGAAATTCAGAAAAGTAGCAGATTAAACGGTAAATGTAATGCATGTTACTGTATTATCCGAGCAAGTTCGAGTTGCTTCCCTTTATAGGGACATGACAAGTTGGTGTTTTGTCGTTCGATGTTTGGTCGTGTCGGTGTTTTGTCGTGTCGGTGTTTTGTCGCTCAGTGTTTTGTCGTTCGGTGTTTGGTCGTGTCGGTGTTTTGTCGCTCGGTGTTTGGTCGTGTCGGTGTTTTGTCGCGTTGGTGTTTTGTCATAGACCCGAAAATGAGTATAGTACGTTCTCTTGTACACATATACTTGTTCCCTCCTTATATCTTTAAGAGCAACTTAGGTCATATATTTCCTTGGATATGGTGCCATTTCATGGCTATACCTAGTCTGGTCACCAGGCCCTGAAATATCTCTTTTACTTATAAATATCTATCAGTTTTCTTCTAAAGCCAGTCTACTATCCAGCGCCGATTTCAGGGTCTGATAAAACTGCCCCAGTGTATAAAGCAAAATCATATAAAATAGTCTGGAAATAGTGCATGAAATATAGTAGATAGAAAAAACATAAATTTTATCAGACTAGTAATTAGTCTAGGCTATACGGTTTTATAGTACATTAACCTGTCTTACAAAACATTGGCAAACAACAATGTATTGAGTTGTGTTTATTTGTCAGTGATGAGCAAAGACAAGATGTATCGTTTAGACGTGTGAGTGTGTCTCGACTCTCCTCCTCCACCGCCGCAATTTGCACATGCAACACAATATAAAGTAAATGCTCAAACTTTGCAAGACCATAATCGCTTTGAAGTGTTACACTTTTTAGCACAAACCTGTGTTTTCATGTCTAATGTGGAGTGTTGTTTATGGTAAAACATTTAATATAATTAAAAATATTGGCATAAACTGTCGCAGGAGATTTGACTTCCAACGTTTTTGCTAAAACCTAGCGAACAGAGGCGCAAAAGACACTTCGTTATTTTATTTGAGATTACAGAGAAAACAGGACACACTACGTCTTCGTACTACCTGCAAAATGCCTCACGAAAGATTTCTCTTTAACGCCAGTTCTTTTCTTTCAGACAGGAGATATTGTTGAGGTTGAAGTGGAAAGAATATGGAAAGAAATTTGTACAAGAATTGTGAAAACCGGATTCCGTGATCTAGGACATAGTGAGGCCGATTCCAGGAATAATGAATACTGAAATCGTGTGAGGAAACCAAACATGATATTATGTTTTTTAGGGCTATAGATAAACATAGTTATAGATGTAAACTTGCACCAGACAAAAGTTAGTAATAATATATATATTGGCCTGGACACACACGCACGCAGGCACATACGCACGCACATACGCACGCACGCAAATATTTTTTTCTATTTTTTTGTTAGGGAGGGTAGGGGCGTTGAAACTAAGCATGTGTAATGAGTACTTCCTGTTTAAGGATCATTTGGAATACTTTGGATTTTATAGCAGTACCTATTTTGTACTGTGGCGCAGTGGTTAGAGCGTCTGCTTTGAGATCAAGAGGTCCTGAGTTCAATCCCCGACGGAGCCAAAACTTTTTTTCGTTATATTTTCTTTTTAAGTTATCAAACTGAATAACATGATAATAAACATACCATTTTACAAGATTTGAAAACTTTATCTTAATTTTCCTTAATTTTATCAAGCTGTACAGTTACTTGAAAATACAAAAATTGACCGTGCTCATTTTTAAAAGTTGAATATCTCAAAAAGTAGACGGTAAAACATTTTTATTTTTTCCTATATTTCAATTCATATACTACTTATAAAAGTTTTGTAATCGATAGTGATGGCCCTACGTCGAATCTTTTGCTAAAGTCGTGTATATGTACATGTGTGATATGTCTCGTGGCAAAATTAGGAAAATTGTATACCGTAGTTTTTGGCATTATTGCAAATTTTTTGTTACACA